>OW052024.1:6005000-7205000 GCA_932526365.1 Lobophora halterata
ATTTTTTTCTGTTGTTTTGATTTAAAAACTAAACTACTGAACCGATTTTGATGAAATTTCTATGAGACCAATCTGAAAGTATATTCTCTCAACCAAAAAAAGAAATTTCAAATCATTTTATAAACTGATAATCTCTTCCTTATATGAAGTCTGTTTAAAATTAAATGTGTTGACAGATAGATGACAACAGCACGTATGAGCGCATGGTCCGCGCGGCTCTGGAGACACCCGGCATCTACTTCTCATACGGATATGACCTCACGCATACGTTGCAGCGGTTGCATTCTGTCGCGCCGGAGTTCCACAAGGTAATAACTTACTAGTAGTTAGCACATTTTGACCTTCCGCGCTTTTTTCCCTTGAACCGATTTGGTTCATCAATGAACACGAAAATCCTTTTGAACTTACCTTACCTTCATGAAAATTTCATTTTATTCAAACAAATCGAACAAAATTAAATTCGAGTCGGACAAACACATTATACAAACGCTGATTCGTCTAGTAGGTATCTAACTATCTAGACTCTGAGATCTTCTCTTTGTACTGTCAACTGTTTTTTTTATATTCTTGTGCTCACAAAATTTTTTTTTTCTATTTCCTATTTAACACTTAAGTTCAAGTTTATGACTCGTAAACAGCCAAAATTATTTGAAAATACTTAAACTTCCTCAAATCTCTGGCTGAGAATATCTATAGCCTCAGTTACCTGAAAATTCTGGGTCTTGGTGAGAACCGTAAATATGTAGGTTAGGTATGTTAATCTTTATTTTTAGGTATTTCGTAGCCTGAAATAAATGACTTTTATTAACCCAACAGAAAAGGAGGTTTTTTTTTTAGCTTTTTAATTTAGAAGTCAAAAGAGTTAAGTACCTATCTACCATTTGTGTAAATATTATTGGAGCTTTAAGATATCAGTGAGTTTTGTTCCAGATGTCACTAGCCAATCGAGCAGACCCGCGGTTCCTGTGGAATGGCCACCTGTTGAGAGACTATTCTCACCAGCAATTCTCAAGGTTTTCACTGCCGATCATACAAGGATGTATCCTTTCAAACAATACTGTTGCAAGATAAAATTAAAATAGTATTATAAAATTTTAATTATTTATAAATAGCTGAGCTATGGTCAATGGTCATCCCACTGCTGGTAAAAAATCTCACAAGACCATGTTTTGGAGAACAAATTCTACATTTTACTTTGATTTTTATCATTTAATTAACTTACTATTTAACGAGTACTTGTAGTTGCTTATTTGAAAAAAGTTTTGAAACTGTCATAGAATATTTATTTTGGTAATTTTTAATCAATAAATAAATGTTACACAAATAAATATTTTGTCAAAATAAAAGTAGTTTTTTAGGGACATTCTAGAATAATAAGCGTAAGGTATCATTGAAAATTGAGCCTTGTTCCCTTGACTCGAAGCACAGTCGTGTCCATAAACCATGTGACAGTGAACGGTCACCAGCTAACCTGGTCTCTTGTGTCCCGCCGCAGCGTAGAGCGCGCCGGGACCCGCCTCTTCATGCGAGGAGTAGATGCTCAGGTATTTATAAAATACTAGCAGTGAGCAGCATCTACTGCTTTGTAGAATGTACTTTCAGATGGGTGCTGAATGAAAATTATTATTATTTTATGATACATAAGCTAAGCGTCCACAGGCCGGCATCGGACGTATCGGACGCATCGCATTAAACGGATTAATTAGACTGCGTCCACTGTATCGGCAGCGATCGGATTGCCGACGCGAGTATCAGCAATCGGATTGCCGATGCCACCTTCATTTGGATTTTTGTAGTGATTGTACGTGCGGAAAGTGTTTGTGAGATGGAGGAAAGCGGTGAAGAAGTAGTTATTGCTTGTTTATTAGCAGAAGAGGAAGAACAAGAAAAAGGAAGCATAACTTTTGGATACACAACATATTCAAGAAGAGATCGAAACATAGAAAATATCACACACTATTTCCTGATTTGTTAAAAAAATCTGTTGCAAATAGCCGACGATGCGGAGCGAGCGCGCGGGGCGCGTCCACTGATCGGCATTCCGTATGACGTCATCGGTTTGGCATTGCTGATGAGCGGTCCGTACGGTGCGGATCAGTGGACGCTGTTGTACGAGTTTTTATACAAGGCAAACTAAAATCCGTTACGTGCGATGCGTCCGATACGTGCGATGCGAGCCTGTGGACGCTTAGTTTTAAGCTGATGTGTGTATATGTATTGATTGATTGACCTTGATTATTTATTGTCATTGCAAAAAAAATATTAAATGATTGCCTTTTTTTGAGTTCACTGAGGATGATGAAAATGCGCGGGAATTCAAGTTTCAAACTAAGTAGTACCTTGCCTTCATGAATTTCAGACCCAGTCAAAGTATCTTTCTTACACTCATTTTTATCGTTTTAACTCAACATTTTGTGAAAATTACAATCAATTTATAATGCGCAAATCTTAGATTAGGAAGCCATTAATCATTGGCAAAAAATTGCTCTTAATTTTATTTTTAAATAAAAACAGTTGTTTTTCAAATCCAGTTGAAATTTCCTAGTAATTTATTTGGCCTCTGAAAAGTCGATTTAACGCTAAAGTTGTCAAAATAAAGTTCGAATTTCCAAGCATATTTAAGTTATTATCTACCTTATTCCACAGGGTAACGTAGCGAACTATGTAGAAACAGAACAGATAGTCGAGCGTAGCGGTGAGAAATCTTCCTTCGTCCAAACTCGTGGCTCCATACCCCTCTACTGGACGCAGTACCCCAACATCAAGTACAAGCCATCAATGACGCTGTCGCACGAAGACCACGTCGCGGCTTACACGAAGCATCTGCGCGACCAGCAACAGAGATACGGCAGCCAAGTGCTGGTCAACTTGGTAAGTTTTCATCAGCATTTGTATATAATGTTAATATTTGGATGTAGGCCTTCTCCAAGCGCCACCAGTGTTGACGTCCAATCCTGTCCTATGTGTTGTCAGATGTCCTATGTGTTGTCAGATGTCCTATGTGTTGTCAGATGTCCTATGTGTCGCCGCGTCCGTCTTTCCATGTCAAGCCTATATACTAACTTGGTGGGCAGTAAAGTTAGTATTACTACTGTGTTTCAGTTGGAAGGGCGCTGTAGTTAGTCAAGTTACTGGGCTTTCGAGGATGACTAGACTATCATAGAAAAGAAATAATGGATCGAAAATAAATAAAATATTTACGTAAATTAACTTCCATAAAAGTTTTGCTTTGTTAGGGGCTAGGTGTCGTTGTGTGAAACGCCCAGACCAAAGATTATAATAAAAAAAATGTATACACATCTCCAGCCTACTCGTTAATATTTTTTAAGACATGAAATATTTTCATAGCCAGCTAGATTTTCTTTCACCATTTAACACCATTTTAGTTTTTGTCAAAATTTTAGTATCTTACTACAAAATGACTTTATTCGGTACCATACTAAAGAAAGTGCAATCAAAAGACTCCATAATGTCCAAGAAGTATTCATCACCGCCACCCGAAATTGAGAATGTAGTTAGAAAGAGGAAGAAAAAACCCATTGATAAATTCGCCCATGTCCCCATTAAAGTTGATAATACCTCGCCGAAGTTACATTATACAGCTAAGTTCCGAAATATCGATCAATGGAGAAGGGATCTATGTAACCTTTATTGGGAAAATGTGAAGCTTCTAACGGCTATAAAGACACAACATTTTTTGCGCGGTAAAGTCGATTGCCACTGGAAAGTACTGCCAAAGTTAAACAAAAGGTCGTATTACGTTAGAAAATGCTTCTATGAACGCACTTACATCGACAATTTACAACTTTACCAAATGATAAAAGCAACCAATGCTAAAGTCGATACAGCAGAATCTCTGCGTAAAGATTGGGTCAAAAACCGTCAGCGAATATTAGAAAGAGCTGAATATGAATTCGTACTTTTCGACCCTGTTCCAAAAGAACATATAGAAGACCCTGCGTTTTTGGCGCAAGAGGGTATCAAAAGACCGAGAGTTAGGGTGAAATTGGGAGTCGAAAACTGCGCGTCTCTTGGACAATTGACTATAGAACTGTTTACCGATGTGTGCCCGTTGACTTGTCAGCTATTCCTTGAGCTTTTAGACGGGGATGGATTAGGACACGGTTACGTAAATACGTGTTTCTTCACGAAAGTTCCTCATTTGTATTGGGCTGGAGGAGACGTGACACATAACAATGGTTTTGGTTGCTACGCGCAACGCGGGCGTAAGTTTCCTATCGGGGCTGAAAACTACCATTTCTCGCACTCCATGCCCGGATTATTATCTATGAGAATGACGAGAAATGATGAGATGTGTGGAAGTTTTAATATAACGTTCAAAGCGCTGCCGCAGTTTGATCTACGTAATGTTGTGTTTGGGAGGGTCGTTCGGCCGTGCGGGACGTACGATACGATTCGCGAACTCGGTTCACCGTTAAGCACGAGACCTGTGATTTTGATAACGGAGAGTAAAAGGCGTGATGGTGGCCGCATAGTGTGCGGACAGCCTAACACGAGGCTGACGAAAATGAGATATTGAATTAAGGTAATAGTGACAATATGTGTTAATTGCAATTTGTGTTATATTTGCCAAATAACCTGATTCCATTATTAGTAGCTACACCATCGTTCTGATTTTTGTATAAAAGTACCTGCTAGTTAGCGTGTTAAAAAAAGGACATATTTATCCCCTATCTGACTGTTAAGCATAAGCATAGTATAATCAGCATAAAATTATCCTGCTGGAACTCAGGCCTACTCTCGGCTAAGAGAGCGAATAGATCTTATGGGTACCACGCGAATCCATTGCGGATTTGTGGATATCATGCTAAAGAACTTTTTTTTTCTGTTCTGCAATAAACGAATTTTCATCCGATATTCTGCTTCACCGCTGCAATAACATGGTATGATATCATAATTGGCACCTCAAATAACAGCCAACTGCTGTGCAATTCCTATTATACCATGATCATACCCACAGATAGACCAGCGCGGTCGCGAGGAGGCCCTCGAACGCGGCTACCGCGCCGCCGTCGCCGCGGCTGCGCTGCCCAACGTGCGGTACGAGCCGTTCGACTTCCACACCGAGTGCCGCGGCATGCGGTACCATCGGCTGCAAGTGCTCATCGACAGGATCACCCACGAACAGGTACACATGGTCGTTTGGTCATTGACCATTATCCTGTCCAACGTCCAACGAGGACGTGGTGGCCTTTGCCTTGCGATCTGATGGTCGCGGGTTCGAATCCCGGTGGCAGTCATGCGTAAATGGGGTTTTTCGGTCGAAAAAATCTATGGATGCATCCCACGTTCTCACAACGGTGAAGGAAAACATCGTGAGGAAACCGGCATGTCAAAGGACAGAAAAAAAAAAATGTTCTATGGCATGTGACATTCACCAATCCGCATTGGGTCCGCGTGGTGGATTAAGACCCATTCGCTCTCCTAGCCGAGAGTAGACCTGAGTCCCAGCAGTGGGAACATTATAGGCTGATTATGCTATGCTATGCTGTCCAACGTGCGACCAAAACCAGAAAAAGAAAATGTACAGCGACTAATGGTAGCATTTCGATGTTAGTACCGCGACCGGCGACCGTGCGACTCGGATATGTGTGAGAGTGTCGCGCGACGCGGTCGCTTGCATCCGACAGTACTTCATACTAATGCATTAGTATGCAGTCTTACTACTGAAACCGATGACTGACCGGTTGGAACTATTCTGAAACCGCAAATACGCAGCGTCTTTACTTCTTTGTTATACTTTATACCGCACATTGCAGACGCAAGCCGGGCCACAATACAGTTTTCAACAGACTTAAAAAAAATGGGGTTCTCTATTCGCTTGAATTTTTTTTTTATGTTTGTTACCTCAGAACTTTGTTGTTTATAAACCGATTTGTGTGATTTGTGTGTTGATAAAATTATTGTTGTGTTTGAGAGGATATACTTTCAGATTAGTCCCATAGAAATAACATCAAAATCTGTTCGGCCAGTAGTTTAGTTTTTATATCAAAACAACCGAAAAAAATATGTCATCGAAGTAAACTTAATGGCGTATTTTGCTTCCTGTGACTTAATTGGTGTCTATTCAATTGAAGTCGGTTGTCTATGTTTTTGTAAAACTTTGATTAAGTATGAAATATACATAAATATGATTTATAAATATATCTTCCATCCACAGACAGAATTCGGCTACTTCCTATCCCGAGGCGGCACAGTCCTGCTCCGTCAGAGCGGAGTGTTCCGCACAAACTGCGTGGATTGCCTCGACCGCACCAACGTCGTGCAGAGCATGTTGGCGAGGCTGCAGCTCACGGCAGCTTTGAAGCTGCTAGCTGTCGTATCTGATGACACTCCACAGCAGCATTTGGAGCACCTATTCAACAATGTAAGATCTTATTACCTAGATATAAGACTCTATGTTTCTATTATTTACTCTAGAGTTTCTTTGTGGCATAGTTTGTTACACCGAGCTGCTAGCTGTCATATCAATCACCCTACATCTTACACGTATTCAACAATGTAAGGCCTTAATTTTATTACCAAGCTGAAAAAAAAGAACGTTTATTATGAACGTGTATTAACCCAGCGTCAATTAATTCATCGAATTCGTGGTCAAGTTAGTTCATGCCCTTGTAAAGTTGTGGTGACTTTAGTAAAGGCTTCTATGGAGTTATGAAGATAACGCAAAAAGTCACGATTCACAGCATTACACTATTGATTATGGCATAAGTCCCTGGTTGAAATCTAATTGAATTTTTTGACCAACATTCATACACATTTGCGAGCACTTAACGGGTAAAAAAATCACCGTTTTTACAATTTAACACTCAAAATAAAACAATGTCATGGACACGAATGTTTCACGTTCCCGCCAAAACTCAAGCTATAAGACTATATTTCCTATAACAAGGCAAAAGCTGACGGCTGCCTTGAAGCTCCTAACAGTCATATTAGATGACAGCACTTGAATTGAAATCACAAACAGTTACTGGGGCCATAAGAAAAGTAGGTTACAGTCGCCTTTGGCATATTGATTAGTGAGTTTATTGTATTACAGGTTTGGGCCGATCATGCAGATATGATTTCGACCCAGTATTCGGGCACTGGCGCTTTGAAGACAGACTTCACACGCACCGGAAAACGAACTCACCTAGGACTCATCAGGGACGGCATCAACTCACTCACCAGATATTATAAGAACAACTTCAGTGACGGCTTCAGACAGGTAACTCACCGTAACTGTGTTAAACTCACCTAGGACTCATCAGGGACGACATCAACTCACTAACCAGATATTATAAGAACAACTTCAGTGACGGCTCTGAAGCCGTCCTAACCTTCACCACCTTCACCTTCAGTGACGGTTTCAGACAGGTAATTGTAACTGTGTTGAACTCATCTAGGACTCATCAGGGATGGCAACAACTCACTCACTCATCAGATATAATTAAAAAAACTTCACTAACGGCTTAAGACAGGTAACTCATTGATATGATTGATTGATGATACGATTGTGTTTCAGGACTGCACCGACTTGATCCTGGGCAAGTACGTGGTGTGCGAGGGAGAAGGCAACAGTGCGCCGTGCCCGCTGCGCCGCGATAGAGATTGGAAGTACATCACGGTAAGTACCCTGTCTACTACTTGTAATTACGAAAAAATTACCGCTAGACACTAGAAAATAACATTACGAACGTCAAGTGAAAAATCCAATCCAATCCGAACAAGTTTTCATGGGTTATTTTCTGTAATTCTCTATTGTACACAAAAACACGATATAGTATAAAACAAAAAAGAAAAGACTTGTACAAAGGCGAGCTTAACCCTAACAAGAGTTTTTCTTCCAGCAAACCTCTGGCTAGAGAGAGGCTATGGTAAATGTGGGTGCTTTCTATTACAAGTAATAATTTTTAAATCTTCAAAAATATAGGTACGCGCGAGTGAGAGGGCGAATCTGTGGTAGGTACTATTCGCCTTAATATATGTGATATAGGCTAATATCTACTTGCACCAAACTGTCAAAGTCCTTAAGGGGAATCCTCAAGGCAAATTTCTATAAAATTAACCCTACTAACTTAAAAACACGTATAAAATCTAAATTAAAGTATGAAACCTTTCACTTTTTTTGTTGACGAAATCAAAAAAAAATGGACGAAACGAATAGTGTGTAGAAATTACTATAATACGGCGTACTTTTTGAGTATTTGTCCGAAACATTTTGTATGGAATTGGATTTGAGGATTAGCCTTAAGCAATTACTTTACTCGTTTGGTAGTTCTTAACAGTCCAGATTCTGACCGTTACCACGACCGAACTGCCAAGCGAATAAAGTCATTGCTTAGGAACTTTGAAAGTTTGGTGCGAGTCGGCAGAAGATTGATAGTGGGATTTGATTTCATTCATCGCGACATTTTAACTAATAAGTTTTTATTTTTATGACTAAAGTACTGTTTATTTTTCAGTTCCCGTCAGTGCTTCTAGTAGCGATGTCAATGTTCTGCGCGAGCGCAACCCTACCGCAGCGCTACACCAGTGAAGTGCTCATGTACCTCATGTTCTGGGGCGCGGCGGTCGGTGCCACTCTAACCTATATATTCAGGTGAATAGAGTCGCTTTTATCTTACTCACTGCAGTCCCTAGCCCTACTATAGTGCACATCAGCGAGTATAAATTGACCTATAGTATAATGGTGGTTCGATAAAGTCTCGTGTCGCAGTAATGGCTATCTGCGGCCAACTGCATCAAACGTTCAACCGAAAAAAAAAGGCATAGGTCTCACAGCGAGGGTTAAAATTCAAAATTATCATTGACTATGTTACCAACATTGAATGGCGAATGAATGAGAACTCTTTATTGTACCAGGAAACTTATAGATACACATACAAGTTAATTAAGGAGCATGTACAATGGGCGGCCTTATCGCTAAGCAGCGATCATTTCCAGGCCACCTTGATCCCGATAACGGATAGATCAAAGCATATCAATATGGATGCGGTATACAGGACAGAAAATTTTCAGACACCTGTCAATTAAAATGAAATGTCTCTATTTTCAAATAAATTTTATTACTTTTTATTATGGAGTTGTATTAACAATAAAAAAGCCTAGTAGTTTTTACATATAATAATATAATATACAAAGCCATGTTACTTTTCATTATCGAAAATTAGCATGTGACCAAAATGTACTAGAAGTTAGCCTATGTGGCTCCCTTTTGTTGGGCGCATTTTCAATATACAATCAGCTGCACAGAAATGTATACACCCCCAAGCTTTCATATTTATATTACTCTTAATTTGGCAAAGAAAAGTGCACGCAAGCATTTTCAAATTAATGTAGTCATTTTACTTGTCAGAATTCTTGTCAAAAGAAGAATGTCTTTACAAAATTAAGAGTATATTATAAATGTAGGAGCTTCGGAGTCGATACATGTCTCTGCAGCTGACTGTACCTACATACTTCATTGTGATTCTATACTCTAATACTTCTGTTGGTATGGCTTTCAGGCACGGCAAGGAGTTCTGCGATTGGCCGCGCCTGGACGCGGGAGGCTTAGCCGCGACGCTCGCGCTGCCTCCGTCCTCTTTATGATCGACCTGCCGCCGCTCATAGTCGTCGTCTAGACTCACCGCTCACCACATACCACCTACTCGCACATGCCAGCGACCAAAGAGGCCGAGATGTGACCTAAAAACTACCATCATTCTTACTATTGTACAAATTATTGAGACTTGAAATATATTGTGCTGGGGGGCTACCCCTGAATCCAATTTAAATCCGAATACAGTGTCAATTCCAATTCAGTTTCAGATTTTGTAGGTACCTAATTGAACAAATACCAAACTCCCTAATACAGTGTCAATTCCAAATCAGTTTCAGATTTTGTAGACACTTGAATAAATACCTACCAAACTCAATTTGTCATCGACAAATCGCGTCGGGAGTACCAAAAACTAAGGTAGGTAAGGTAAGGTTTTATTTCATTTTTTTTTATTATGAATAGACAATCGTTTGACAACTTTCTCACCTGATGGTAAGTGATAGGTCGAAGATGGAGCACGCTTGGCTAGTATGAACTTATTCACTCTAGTCTTAGTCCGTGTAGACGATTTCGTTTAGTTCCATTAAATTCCGATATAAACAATTTTTAATCCACTTCGTATTCATGTCAAGAGTACCAAATTTTATGGAATCGGACAAAAATGGAATTTACGATTGGGATCACGAGTTAGGGGTAGCCTTCTTGATGTCTTAGCAAACTCTTGTCTCTTTCTATTTTACATTCAAAAAGGAAAGAACATCATTTTGTATATATCAAGACCGGAAGTTATTTATGATATTTCTCGACCAATCATTTATTGTTATTCGGGTAAAGGGATTATTCTAGAAATTTTGATTATGTATTGCAATATATTTTTATGTTTGAAAGCATTCCATTCTAGGACCTATCATAAGGTTATAGTAGAACTCTTGTAAAAATCGAATTGAGTATGTTATAGTGAATGATTAATTAATCGGTTATGGGTACAACACTATTTATGTCAAAAGATTTTTTACTGGCACCAGTGAGGCTGACAGTCAGTCATAAGTAGAACCCGTGTTTCTTATCAAGTTTATAATTTAAATTGTATTTTTTTCTGAGGTAAATGGAATTGTTAGAAAAATACGCGGCACTTGAAAATTTGAAACAAAATCAAAATAATCGATTGTGATTGATTGTCCGTGATAAATATCCGTCATTTGTACACATTTTCTTTATTATCTGTCAGATAACTATTTCATCTAAGTTATAATTTCATCTAACGTAACGTGAAGATTTGATTAAAAATGTTTTGGTGATTTTTTATGGTGGTAGCCGAGATGTAAAACGATTTATTGAGAAGCGGCTGTAAATATGTTTGGAAATAACATTGTGGATTTTGTTTATTGAAACATTCTGAACTGACACGTGTCATTTAGAACACGGTATTTTTTTTTGTTTCATAAACTTCATAAAAGCCATTTTATCATTATCATAATATTTGCTATCATAATAACGATACATGATGTCGGTAAGCTGAACATCTTCCTGTTAGGTAAGTTTGGTAATTTATAGAATAAATTATTCCAATGTTATTCCAAAATGATTTTGTTATAGTTTAATTGTAACTATTATTAGGTATGTATTATTGAACTGTTTTAACTTCTCGTGTGAAATTGTGATGCATAACTTAATTATTTGTAATTTTTATGAAAATAATTTAACCTAAATAAATACTTTTAATCGATTCAAATTGTTCTTCATTTCATTTTAATTGTTTTAATCGAATAGGAAAATCAAATAAGATCAGTATCGGTGGTGGGGCCTATCTGTATCCAACGTCTGGAACCGTACCTTCTGTATGTTAAAGTACCTGTGTCTATGGATAGATTATATAGAAAAACACTTGTACACCAAGAAAAACAAAACAAGAACAATAACTAATTTTATAGAGATAAGTAGTGTTCCTACACTACTTATCGCGGCCTTCTGTAAGCAATCTCTTCTAGACGATTTGGTAAAAATTTATACGAATAGAGATCCGCTGCTGCTTTGCCTTACAAGTATGAAACAAAAAGGTAACTGCGGTTTTATAAACAGCTAGGCTCTCGAAAATGTTACAAAACTTTTCAAAAACCACTTAACGAATGATTTTATCGAACTATCATCACTGTCGAATCGAAAATGGTCGATTATCCTGAACATCATTACTGTATTTCTAGCTGCCCTAGTACTGTCATTTTGACAAACATTTTCCAAGTACGTTCTGAAACTAAGCTACTTTTAATTATCAAATACATTTAACCAGCATTATGCAATAGATATCAGGTTGTAGGTACTTATGTGAAATAAATTACTGTTTTTGCTAAACCACTTTTTATAAAAAATACCTTGTAAAACCTTGTACATTAGGGTCAACAAGCTGCGTTGGTTACATAATAATTTATTAAGACACCATCTCTGCATGGCTGTGTGCACAGCAGAGCTACGGAACGCACTTACTTTTCTTAGGTTTCGAAGACGCTACGCAAATGTTTTCCACTTTGCGAAATCGAGAATAATTATCACAAATTAATAATTTCTGCTGTAAATTACAAAACGTAGGGATTCTGTGATAAACAATGTCAGTATTACCGTGTTTTGTTCCATGTTAGTGCTTGAATTCAGTATAAAATACGCGGATAAGAATTGATCGGAGATGTAAGTGTGGTGCAGTGTTTTGTGTTTTTTTTTGCGTATTGTCGGCGCCAGAATGTCTGACGAGTTGGAAGCCAGGATGTGGGATGACGGGGCTTATATCTACGAGTCCAGGGAGCGAGAGGCATTCTTCGAGTCTGGGTTTGCCTCATCAGAACATCTTGATAGAGCACCTTTGCTCTCGGAGGTAGGAACCTACGCGAAATATCCATTGTCTAAAAAATTGAAACAGTGTGAAGAGTTTGTAAATAGATAGGATACCTAAAAAAAATGTAGACAAAAAGACTGATCAGACCAGTTAAGTTATAGCTTCCAAAACACATAGACCAATACTTTCAAAATATTTTTGTTTTAGTAGATAAGTAGTAATAGAAGCACTTTGTTACCCGGTCCGTAAAACCATTGGAATATTCTTACTTTATGCCATAGTTATGACCATGAAAACAATCTGATAAAGTAAAAAAACTGGTAAATTTTATTACATTCATAAAGTACCTACAAAGGTTCTTGATAAGATAAAAATGGTTAACATTTGTATTTATTGTTTCGCTCCCAGTCATAAATAGTTTTTTGATAATCCAAATCAGCTTTAGATAGATAGATAGTAACTCTTTATTGTACACCCCGAGGAAATATACATTATAAAAGGAAACAAATAAAGAAACCAAAAATAATTTAAATTTAGATAAACTAATTTGATAAAACAAAAAATGTGTTAATTAAGACTATGAGCCGACTAGACAGCCAAGCCAATTACAGTTTCGGGGGTATTCCGTAGTTTCCGTGATGCTTTGTTTACAGCTGGCTAGTTGCTGACTACAAAAGTGGCCAGATAGTGTGTTAGCCAACTAGTCAGAACCACTGTAACTAAGTAAATAGGCACATTTAATACACTGTATTAGAAGTCTAGTGTAGGACGGGAGACCTAAGAAATAATCACCCTAATGGGGTATTTACACGGGTGACAAAAGCCACACGATTTTAGCCGCACAGCGAAAAACGCCTGTCTAATCTAAGGCTATACCTAGCCGAATTGCCATTTAGATGGTCGATTTACGCTGCGCGATAATAATCGTGTGGCTTTAGTCACCCGTGTAAACCCGCATAATATCTCTGATTTGACATAACATTTGCCACTTACATTGCTAATGAAGAGAACATTGAATTAATGAGTGATTGATACATTTATTTGCATGAATATAGGTAGCTACATTTGTTGACGACACCGTGGCTTAGTTGGTAGTGACCCTGCCTACAAAGCTTGGTGTTCCGGGTTCGATCCCCGGCCGGGGCAAATATTTGTGTGACGAACACAAATGTTTGTTCTCGGGTCTTGGATGTTGTGATGTGTTGTATGTGTCCATGCCACCTGCGACACAGGGAATCCTAGTGCAGGGGTGTGAGTGTGTGAATGTTTGTTTGTTTGTTTGTTTGTTTGTTTGTTGGTTGTTTAACTTTGAATCACTATATTTGACCTTTCGGCTGTGCAAATGTTTTAAATACTTAGTACTAGGTCAAAATTAACTAACTACAATTAATAAGCTGCTACCAATAGCTAAATTAATGGATAACTAACTAATTTTGTCAGAGAGCAGCTATCCCGGCCAAATAATAAACTTTACAATACAAAGAGGCAATGTAGCCAGTATCCTCGGCACGCTGCTATCGGATATCGAGTTGGAGCAGTTGAGCAACCTATAGATCGTTTGCAACGGTCTATGGGTGGCTTAATTGTTTCTTTTTGTAAATTTTGTAATATAGATTGTAGTAGTTAGAATATGCTGAAATAAACATTATAAATCACTAACTACTTAGTGTTTAAATTACTAATCAACTCATTATTTAATTTGTAGCCCATCAGTATCTTATCACCTTATCAGTGTATAATGAGGTAGGTACAGACAGCGTCATAGATAAGTATCCCCCTTGCACAAGACACCCCGCTATAAATCCTTTCAAAAAATTATAATAATCAAAACATTGTTTAGGCTTACATACGGTTATACAAATATAATCTATTTTTGGAAGGCAAAACTTCTCCATTCGCCGCAACGGTGATATAGAGGGATTTGAAGCTGGGTATTTTAATGCAAGGGGGATACTTATCTATGACGCTGTCTGTACATACCATCTACCAAGTGGTGTTTGTCCAATTGAAATATCCTGTGTAGACACTATCAGTGTCGGTGGGCGTTTTTGGCATAGTTTTTATGTTTTTCTATTTAGGTATGTTCTTACTTCTATTTAAGTATTTTCAGTGTCCTCGGCAAGCTGCTAGTACTGTAGTACCTAATGTTAACTTGTTAGGTTTTTCTACCTAACCCGTTCATTGTAGGTAGGTACTTACTTTACTGGCAAATAACAACATCTTTTGCGTTTTTATGGAAACTTATCTCACATTGGCTATTTTTGAATTAATTATAAAATAACATAGCTACTCAATGGAAAGACCAACTTAACTTCTTATGATTTACTAAGTAACTAGGTAGGCTAGGTACTTATATACACTTTCTACTACTATTACTTACTATTACTACTACTTTACTTACTTACTAATACATATGTACATAGAATACATCCAGACTCAGGACAAACACCGATGTTCATCACACAAATGTTTGTCCTGAAGCGAGAATCGAACCCACAACACTCGGCGTAACAGTCTAATGAACTTGCCACTCTACCATCTGTGTCGTCAACTAATGAAATATAATTGCTGTTTGCTTCCATCCGTTCGATTCGACCTCAACCTTACTTGTTATGTACCTACAATGTACAGTCAGCTGCACCAGCTGCACAGACATGTAAATACGCCCAAGCTTTTACATTTATATTATACTCTTAATTTTGCCAAAACATTTTTCTAACAAGAGTTCTGAATATATAATAATAATTAATTTGAAAATGCTTGCGTACACATTTATTTCAAAAATTAGGAGTAATATAAATGTGATAGCTTGGGAGTGTATGTATACATGTCTGTGGAGCTTACTGTACATATGCCACAGAATAAAAAAACTTTAATGTCAAAAAGCTATTATAAAGCTGTCTGCGACAGTCTGCTATTTTCAGCCACACGCGTCATGATTTTTTTTTAATCACGTATAATGTGCCATTTAGCCGATCTCTATTGGGTCAAAACGCCTAATAACTCATCATAGAGGGAGTCATTATAATATTTTCAATTTAAAATGTTAATGAAAGTTCTAAGCTCATTTTACTGCTTATGTACTGTACCTTTTGCTGCTAACTGTACTCAGCTACTGAGCTGACGAACGCAATTAAATATAACCGGTAACACTGCAGATAATTATGAAGTACCTATCTATAAGTAGGTAGGTAGGTATACTGAGCTCAATATATATTTCGTTACAGAGTCAAAAGTTCGTTAGTTCGACTTTGTGAATGCCAAATTCCCAATACCTACTAATTTATGCGAAATTCAAGTCCCTTGGCATTCATTCAATACACGACATAAAAGAGAAGGGACGGACAAACTCAAATAAACATAATATAAGCCTCTATTTATCTCATCTGCAAAAACTTGTTCAAACTCCACAGGGATAATGAGGGTAGTTTGCAAATGATATGGGTTTTATGCTAACTAACCTGTCCATACAGACACAGGGAATCCTAGTGCAGGGGTGTGAGTGTGTGAATGTTTATTTTTATGTTTATACATTAATCTGTCGCTAAACATACTAGACTTGCCTTGAATAACCTTGTGTCTAGAATACACTATAAAGAGTTCGAAGCAAATAGTTATTTGTACACCGAGGGCCTAAAGCAGTCATTTTATACGAGACTTATCAGCCTGAGCCTATCGCGTGATCGCGCGATCGACGTTCGCATCGCTTGCTCGCGCGACGATCGCGTCATCGCGTTCTATTAGGACACTGCCTAAGGCGACCAACGCGCACAAGATTTTTCATTTTAATTGCGAGGAAATTAAGAAAATTTAACTGAAATGAGCGCCCATTTAGTTTAGTTCAGCCATCCAATATTACCACGATATTCGAAATTCCAAAAAACTTAAGTTCAGGTACCTCATAATACTCTGATGTATTATTAAGGAGGACGGAAGTTCGAAATCTGATAAAATTTATCAATTTCCGTCATGAAACCTTAATTACAAACTGTAGACAAATGTTATAAGCAATAACTTTTTTGCCCTAGGGCCTATAATACAGTTTTACTCCCCCTGTTCCTACCTTAAAATGTGAAATCAATTCTCACTAGCTCCCAGCATCTCTCCTACCATAATATCAAATGTAGCCTTTTATTTTTATAGCTTCGTAAACATGGTTTGGCAAAATGATCTTACAATATTCCACCACACGTCTTGCTGACTATCGATCGCTGCTGATTACTTCCAGCCAGTCAACTCTGCATAATTATTCATGACTTTGCATAATAAAACTCAGCATAAAGCTCAGCATGTTGCGGTGTGAATGGCTCGCCTAACGACATCGTAGAACTACCCTCCGTTGTAACTTGTATGGCAAAAACACCAAGGTCCTAAGTCAAGCGGACTCAATCGTTTTCTGTAGCAGCTATTGTGATATTTTGTGTTGATACGACAGCAAAATGAAAAATGTAAGTAGTCTAGATAACTTTATATGTGACATTATTGTTTGAACGGACAAAGAAAGGTGATCTTTTGTTCAGAAGGCAAATAAACTACGTGCGGGGCTGCGACTTTGTTTTTGTTTCCCGTTATAAAACAAAAGGGTCTGAAGATACAGCGTGCCTCGCAATTTGTGGAATGTTAGTTAAAGTAACTAGTTAGTTAGTGTAAAGCGCTTTGCTTCCACTTTCATTATGCGAACCGCCAAGGAATGGAATGCTCTGCCGGCGCCAGTGTTTCCCGATCACTATAATTTGGGTGTCTTGAAGTCAAGAGTGAATAGGATTATTCTAGGTAAGCGTGCTACATCGTCGACCACATCGTCACTTACCATCAGGTGAGATGGTGGTCAAACGCAAGCTTATACATATATAGTAAAAAAAAAAAAAGTTGTGTGTGAGATTTTTCGAAATTACTTTTCCGTGTTGATCAAACTTTGATAGTTATAAAATTCTGCCCTTTGATGATTTTTTTAAGAAAGTCAGAGCTTTATTCATCTTCAAAAATGATATACCTACTAGGGCATAGTACCGGGAAATCCCGGAACCGAAAATCCCGGGAAATCCCGGGATTGTCGGCTGTGTCCAGTACCGGGACTAGAAAAATCCAGAACCGGGATTTTCGGTACTTTCGGGATTATTATTTTTTTTGTGCTTGAGAGTTTTTTTAGGGCTTTAATCTTTAAAACTATAGCTAAATAGTGCATTCTGTTAGTACAAAGAAAAAAGGACAGTAACTCCTCTACTCGCTGGATCCAACCCGCCCATCTTACTAACTTTCGAAGGTGCTGTTGATGTTCAAACTTAGGAAATGTTGCAATATCAACTTATTGTTGGTATCGTCGTCCCAATGCATTTATTTAAAGAATGACATGGGCTTTGGGGTTGTTTGTACTGACGTGACGGTCTTTCCGCAACCTAATTATTTTATTATGAGCCTGAATCGTCCCACTGCAGAGCAAAGGCCTCCCTTCCTTCTTTCCACTCTTTTCTGCCAAGGGCAACTGTCTTCCAGTCTTCCAAGTAGGAGTCTAGCTCGTCTCTCCATCTTCTCCGATGTTGTCATCAACAGTCTAATAGCCGTTTTCCGCAATGCGACTGTGCTATGTTGATTAAAACCAGCTGACTATGGATATACGGATTTATAACATTTATTCCCTATTACCTCAAACTCCGAACCTAGCTCGTTTCATAGTGTATTTTTGCGTCTTTTATCTAGATATCTAGCAGAACAGTGAGTGTTCACGCCTCAGGTGAGTATTTCATTATGGGTAGGACGCACTGGTTAAAAAGCAACGGGTCGTGTCGAAGATACAACCGTAAATTATAAGTGGATACTTCTTTACGTTACGTCTTTGACAAAATATTGAAACTGACACATATACCTACTTATCGATAGTTTATCACAGAGGAAATTAACAAAATTGGCTCTTTTTCATTTTAACATTCTTATGAGGCCGATCATTGACATTGACATGATCATTGAGCATTGACTTCTGAAGATTAATAACGAATAACAAATAATATACGATTAAAAACAACTGTTTTTTATCAGAAATCAAATCAACCTTCGTTTAAAAGTGTTGTTACGCACGTGACGTCCTAATTTTTGAACTGTTAACGTATACAATCCTGCAAACAATGAAATATCCACTTCAAAACTTTAGTTATAAGCCGTGTATACTTGAAATATTACTTAAAAATTGAGACTGCATTGTTAATGCATTATTCAATTAGTTACACGTATTTCCTCACTTACAAATTATGCTTGCAGTATGTTACATAAATGTAAAAATATAACATTTAACTTTTCGTTATTTTTCGCTCGATTATTCTTTATTTAATCGTTTTCTGACGAGTTTTCTGTTTGACAAAATAATAGGCTACTAATTATTTTCGGGAATACCGAAAATCCCGGTACTCCCGGTTCCGGTCGGGTGCCGGTACCGAAATCCCGGTACTGGAAAAAGGAACCGGTACTGGAGGCCCTAATACCTACCGACTGATTCGTGATATCCTGATGATTCTTATGACCCATACTCGTAGTGATGAAGAACTTCAAAGCCCACGCCGATTATCTTTAAAAATGCAGGCCCTCCATAAACTTTTCAATCAATCGATAGTATACATTTTAAGAAAATGTCTTGCCAATCTCGGGCAGCTCACAAAACTACCCAGTTTCTATTTTCAGTCCTGGTCCATAAACTGCCTTGCAATCAATTGATCGTATAATTATGTATGAATTAGCAAACTGAAGTGGCAGTGGGCTGGCCATATCTGCCGAAGAACCGAATAACCGTTGAGGTAAACGAGTTCTTGAGTGGAGACTGTGAATCGGCAAACGTAGTGTAGGAGACGCCCTCCGGCCAGGTGGGGTGACGATCTGCGAAAGGCTGCAGGCAGAAGGTGGATGCGGCAAGCCGAAGACAGGGCGCGATGGCGCAAATTGGGAGAGGCCTATGTCCAGCAGTGGACTGCGATAGGCTGATGATGATGGTGATAATTATGTATAAGAAAATGTCTTGCCTATTTCGGGCAGTTCACATAACTATATTAAAGTTTTATTCCCAGCTCTAGTTAACGTTCGCATTCAGCTGAAGATATCAAATCTTGCGTAGTAAAAATATTTACCAGAGTGGATTGATCGACATCGCGTCAGTGCGCAAGCCGTGTCGGGGGATTCATTAGTTTAACGACGGCACGGCCCGTTGGATATATCTCTGAATCTACCTGCCCTACATTTTGTGTATTTGCATTTGCATACTTATCTAGCCGAGATAATGGCTCTTGTAACTTTGGTAGGTGGAATTCAGGGACAAAAGAAATACAATATTGCTTGTGTTTTACATAAATTGAAACGCAAATGTCCTTTCTTGCCTCATCTCGTCGATAAAGCCACCAAAGCAAGTTTTGGAAACCTAAAAATTCATCCATCATTTCTATATTAGCCCTTCAAGTAACGTAGTACCTACCTTCAAGCGGAATAGGTATTCAAATTGACTTGCGCTGCCTCATACTATTTTTGTTACAAAAGCTAGTTAATATTTAGGTACTTATAATGTATGTGTGTTTTAGAAGGGCTTCGAAGGTCTTACGATGCACTTTCGTCCATGAACTATATTGATGCTGTCGTGCAATGCAACTTTCATTCGGGTCGTCTTCACCTTCGTTACATATTTCATATCCCATTGCACCAAACTTTACAAATTCCGAAGTAATTATTTTACTCGCTAGGGTAGGGAGATCTTTACGATCCAGATTCATTGCACCAACCATAAGAAATTATCTAATTTAACTTTAGAAGCCCGTTTGTCATCCTCATAACACTTAGAAATTACCTTAGGTACGTGTTCTGTTTCGTGTAATGAAAATTTATTTAAGTACAATTCTAGATAATACTTATATGTATAATATTTTTTTACTCACTGTTTAAACGTATTCAAAGTGAATTTAAGTGCAGAACCCATCGTTGGCAGAACAAGAACCAGCACCTTGTTATCGTAATTTTTTACCCACAGATCTCTGATACTTTCAGTTGTTCTCCCTCAAAATTATGTTTTTACCCTACTGTTAAGGAGAAGGATAGCGTGTTTTCGTATATGTATGTATCTTTGTTTGTTTCTACAGGACACGTATACTGATGTGCCGGTGGAACCGTTGGCAGACACTGACGACCACTGCCATTGGAAGCAACTGCAGCCGCCCAGCGCCGTGCCCAAGCTAGTCGTCGCTTTGGTGCTGTGCGGGTTCTTTGTGGTAAGTACCTATGGGAGATCTATGGCAGTCTTCTGAGAAAACAGTTCTTACCATCTTGACAAAGTAACAGAACTGTCTGTGCGATGGTGGCAACATTTTTCTATTGCACCTCACACACAAATACCCATTGACAATCAAAGGTTGTGAATTGGAAAACATTATGGTGGCTTCTCATGGCCTATGTTAGCACAGGCGCCACAGTTCGTGTGAAGCGAGTGGCCCGAGGCTGCCAGGGCGGGCGCGTATTGTCGGTTAACACAGGCCGTGAGAAGGGGTGATCCGGTGACGCGCGCTCGCCCGTACAGAACACCTTGGCGCGGCGCGGCGCGTGTTAGTACAGGCCGTGTGAAGCCACCATTAGGATGTTATCGGAGTTTTAACTAGAGAATATTTATTTATGGTCTACTTTCAGAGAACGTGTGATTAAAATTCTATTTTAATTATTGACTATCTGGCCTGTGTTACTTTTTCTTTTTCTAAGTTAGAACGATAAGCAAACACACGTATATGGGAAAGACACCCTCCCCAAAGTGCACAGAGTGTGATATAATTGAAGATGTGTATCATATCATGGTGGAATGTGTCCGGAATTAAGCCCAGAGAAATAGGTTCAGAATGGAAAACAGTGTGTGCTTATACAAAACAGGGAGCTGTAATGCTGTTTTAGCAAACCCCAACCCCAAGGTGGCGGCTAAGCTCATAAAACTTGTTAAAATAGGTATTAGCCATAGATAGTTTAAGTTAAAACGACCGCTTGAGGGTGGCATGTTCAGTAATTGATCAAACCCTCTATAAAATAAATTGAAAAAAAAAACACACACTTATTAACTTGATTTTCGTTCAGGTGTTATTTGTGTTTTCTTGTCTGTGGTGTAGATATGCGAGCTAGTCGGCGGGTACCTGGCCGGCAGCCTGTCTGTGATGTGCGACGCAGCGCACATGCTGAGCGACTGCGGGGGCTTCGCCCTGGCGCTCGTCGCCTTCCACTGCGCCAAGTGGGGGCCCGACGTCAAGATGAGCTACGGGTACAAGCGAGCAGGTAACTAAACTAACTTGAAATAATAATTGGCTAATTAATTATAACAATCTAAAATGTACAGTCAGTTGCATCAACATGTATACCCCAACCTTTCACATTTATATTAATAAATAATCCTCATTTTGCAAAGACAAGCATATTCAATTTAATGTAGTCCTCTTAAGGCTCTTTCAATTTAGACGTTTCGTGTCGGACCGCTGCAGTGCCGAAGCGGTGCGTTTGTCGTGCGGCGTACGGACGGTCAGTTATTTTCATACAAAGCGCATGGTGCGGCAACCGTGCGGCGTCGGTACGAACTATTGTACCTACATTCAATTATATGAATATTAATATTATGTTTAAATCATCAAATCAATATAGCGAAAGTTAGTGTTCGAGCTCAATAATTAGATAATTAAATACTGTACCGTTAATATTAAGCTTTTTGCTTATAGAGAGCAGCATTTGATTTTCCGTTCGAGTTAGTCAAGTGCTGATAGTCCATTTCCTCCGTAAGTGGCGCCACCTAGCGGCTTTGTGTGGTATTTTTATGTCTACCGATAATGGCCGCTCAATTACTTCCCATTGGCGTTTTGTATTCCGCCGAGTTAACACGTCCGAACAGCTCCTACCTAGGACTGTTCCATACTTATTATAAGTTTTCAATATCGAATTCGAAACTATCATTCGAAAAAGAAATAAAGTGTTTAAAAAGTGCAAAAGGGGAAAATGTAAGTACCCTCTTTTCTTAATGTAGCCGATATGGCTTTATTAAATTGAATTATTTAACGGTTTATTCCGTTCGGTATAACATGTATGTGTATACAAAATAAAGATAAAGATATTGTCCATCCGCCCAGGTTTGTGTAGCAGAAACACTTGATGAGATTCCCCAGTTACATAAGAAAAAGTGTTTAAATTTAAATTTATTGATCTAGATAGCGTGAATTTGCGCTACAAGCTACCTATATAGCTATCAAGCTCAAGCTGCAGGTCATGCAGCCCTATAAACGGCAGCTCGTCGAACTATCCGAGCAGGATTCTGCGCGTGAGTGCACTATATTCATGAAAATCGGTGAGCTACGCAAACTTTTTTAAATTTTGTTGAAGTGATTCTAATAGTCTTTTCGGGTCAGTGGTTCAACGTTTATTTTCCTAGTACGCAAGTCCACGACTGGTGCTATTACTAAAGAAATAAACTTTCATATTAAACAACGTTACGAACGTTTTAATGATAGTATGAACTTGAGTACTTAACGAAGTTTTTTGTCGAAAAGCCATTGACATAGGAACCGTCTGTTCCAAAAGATCCGATGACTAGTTCTAATGTAGGTTCAATCGTTTAGATGTTTTTTGGTTAGTATGTAAATATTCCTACACAATTCTCATTTAGACCACTCCAGGTGGCATTGTCTAGCAAACAAAAAGGGGAAAAATACGTATAAGTACATGCACCTTACGTTGTGGGAGTAGGTATCATACCTATTCAAGAGAAATAGGTTTTCTTCAGAAAACCCGTAAGATTTGAGCAATAATAATACCTAATTTAATTGTTTTTCGACTACCTACCCGATTTTTATTGAAATTAAATAATGTTGCAAAATTATTCGGATTTGTTGTAGAAATCATTTCTACCACCAAGCAAGCCCTCACACAAATAATTTAGAGTCACACCTCCTTAGAACAGTAATTTTGATTTGAATACGCAGTAATTTTCAAGGTTGTAACAGTGGTGTAATAGTAACAATAAAAGCTTAACATTAGGGTAACCTATGGTTTTACAAAAGATGTACTGTGTCTGAAGCAAGACATGTATAATTTTAAAAAACATATATATTATGAATTCTCCGCGGATTTCAATTTCGGGAACTTTGAGTAATTACAAAATTTGAGAGATGTTAAACTGCTTTAATTTACTGTACATGGAAATTAATCTTATGTCTCTGCTCACGCAAGGCATCATTAATCTGCCAACAGGTTAAAGCTAACGTCCGGGGGGTGTATATAAGTATTTAAAGTATTTATTTTTCTTTCGTGCATTATTAAAGTACCGACTTTGATTCAAGTTTTTATGATGTCTCTGCTCACGCAAGGCATAAACAATCTGCGAACAGATTAAAACTAACCTCCGGGGTGTAGATAGTGTTTATTTTCTTTCGTACACTATTAAAGTAAGTACCTACAACGAGTCAAGTGTTTATGATGTCTCTGCTGACGGCAAGGCATTAACAATCTGTCGACAGATTGTCTGCCGACAGATTGGAGCTCCCATCTCGAGGGTGAGGAGCAAGTATTGATTTAATGACAAGACTTTTATAATATTTTACCTTGTAGTGTTCCACTACCTACATTACTGTATAGTCTAACCGGATGCATTTGTTTTTGGCAAACCTTAAGCTGCAAACAGATCTAAGTATAAAAGTTTAGCTTTTAAGGACATAGTTCCAGTACCTACATTGAAATCTATAGATGTTTCTGTCTACGACAAGACAGCAGTTTTAAAACGGTTGCTCCATCTTAAATATTGATGTCGAGCCCGTACTGCTTTCATAAACCAGACTCAAATAGGCACAATAGAACTATTGGATACCTGCTCACTGCAAGGCATCAACGATTTGCAAACAACTTAATTTTAGGTTCTGTAATGCTTGTATAACCAGGTTTACCAGGGAATGTTAATAGTAGCGTAGGTACGCATTGAAGCGGCAAAACATTACCAGTGAATCACTAGATTCCCAAAGAAGTTACGCAAGACTGTTGTATTGGCTACTTCCCAGTTCGTACACTCTTTTTACTAAACTTATGGGTGACTCAACTCACGGTAAGAGCACCAAAATAATGGAACTTTGTGTGCTCGATAGCACGTAATGAAGGAAAGTCCTTTAGGATAAAAAATATCAATAATTTATAATTATAAAATAGTTTACAGCATACTATAAATTCATCTTAACTTAGGCTAGAAATTGTGAGATATTTTTTCAACTCTCTTTCGAGAAATGAACTACTTACGTAATGTTTTTATCAGATACCCTCATGGTATTTTTAATAAAATTGTTTATTTAAATGACAACAAGTGCTCGTCTTGCCCCTTGCTTAGCCATTATTGGCTCGAACCTTGTATTTTAGTAAAGTATCGTAATATTAAACGTTTCAAAATAAAAAAAATAAAAAAAACAAGCAAGTAAGTACCCTACTTACTTATCGATATCACTCTTATCAAAAATATTATTTCCAAATATTGTCAGTAGGTACTTTATGAGATCTAAGCTGTCGCCTCCAAATTAACATAAATGCACTAGATGCCTGTGTATCTTCTTAATCGTAATATAGGTACGTAAACTACGGAAGTAGGTACCGTATCAATTAACCCTGTTCAACAATGAACACTGACTAGAGCATGATACAAAATAGCATGCCTGTAAACTACAATCGTTTTCTCCTAATTGAGTGTTTGGCTCTGTTGTCAAAAGTTCTAAATAAGCCTCCCAAAGGCTTCAGACTTACAATATAAATGTACGTCAAACCTTAGTTACAAATGAACTAAATAGTGTTTGAGCTTATTATAAAAGTTTTAAATTAACATGGTCGCATTAGTCTAAGCAGACACTTATCTGGCTCGAATGATAAGAATTTTCTGTACATGAACATATTATTGCCTTTAACTAGTACTAGTTTATTTAAACAGTTGCTATACCTATACCTAGTTAGTAGGTATATGGAATATACTATATTATGTATTTAAAGTGAACTATATTTATAGTACCTAAATATCAAATATTTCGAATGGCAACGACTGCACCTAGGCAGGTACTTAATTTTTCATGTCTTTATTGAGTTGCTTAATAGGCAAGATCAAATCACTTAACCCAACATACTGATTGCCCAATATCTTATTGCCCAATATCTTATCACTTTAAGTATGTTCATGCATTTTATATAATTATCATACATGCCTGTCACTCAGGCTGTTGACCAATGCTGTATTCCAAAGTTTTATTGTATATTATATTCGTTAGCTATCAAACGAACTTCGCAAGCGATTGCATACCGACTACGTTCGATCTTTAATTGATTAAACTTTGTTCATGAAAAATAAAATGTTATGGTTATAATGAACAACAACAAAACAACTGAAATGACATAATATCCTAATATCATCTAGCGAACATTTGCAAACAAGAATGGCTCTCATTCATTATAACGATATGACGGGACGCTGACTTGTCAGCTCACATGATTTCTCGATTCTGGAATCCTTCCCATAATGATAACTTTTAACGTTACTCTTAGTTTTATGAGTAAACGCAGTAGGATAATAAACTGATGTTAAAGGTATACATCAATGAAAAATTGTCATTTGGCATAACTGACATGAATCAATACTTACAATTCTATATCTACAATTCTATCCTTTTTTCCTTAACGCTTGTTGTTATTGTTGACTATTGCAATATAATAATTTCTTATCGTGTCACCAGTTCTTTCGAACCAGTGTGTTAAAAGAATTTCATGTGCGTCTCGAAGAGGTTCGTTTAGAATCACTAACATTTAATTTGCCAAATATGCCAAATTTGTCTAGTAATTAATGTTATTGTATCTACTTAACTTGATACAGTGATCAAAATCATTGCATTGGAAGCATAATAGAAGTGTCTCTAAATAATATTAAACTACCTAACTGGAATTACGAATAATTGGATAGTGTTGACACACCCAATTATCATCACGCTAATAATTTTAATAAACTATAACATTATATTATATTACATTGATTATTTTTATTATTTTCCCTCTAGTTTATTATAACCACATAAAAAAAAATATAGAGAGGAAGGCAATGTGAAATTGTTTTTAAACTTTTTTTTTGAGAAAATATATAAAATTGATTTAACATAATAACTTAATCACTCTCATTCGATTCGAAACAAAGTATTTGTATTTTAAATACAGTTTGATTAAATTAGTATGAAGTATTATGCTAGTAAATACTACAATACATTTGTAAATAATAATGTTCACTTATATTTCGAAGGTATCGAACAAAACTGATTAGGCACACATGGCTGTGTAGCAAGTATACCGAATGATAATTATATCGAAGCTGTGAACGCAGTAACCCTGAAAATGTGTTATGAGAGTAACCAACCTCCGACAGTGGTTTCTGAAATATTGTTTGACCTCGCTGAAGGTCTGTCATAATCAGTATTTAAATATCCTATATCCTATACTTATTACATAAGACAGTAAGTTGCGAGTTATGTTTAACGTAGCAAATACAATGATTGTTATTAAAACAAACAAAATATCATAATTCATATACTTTATTACAGGTTCATATTGAAAAATGATAATAACTTATGTTTTATTAAGAGCTTACAATAAATCATCACATTGGCGTATAAGAACCTGAAATTTCACGTTGCAAGTGGCGTCACCAGGCGATAGCAAACAGAATCTCTATAAGCAAAAAGCTTAATATTAACGGTACAGTATTTAATAGCGGCGTTTTCCCTGAAAGAAAACGCATATTAAATACTTACCTTAATATTAAGCTTAAGTTTGATTTCTGCCTGGTGAAAATACGTAATAAAAAGCCAATGAGAAGTAATTGAGCGGCCATTATCGGTAGACATAAAAATACCACACAAAGCCGCTAGGTGGCGCCACTTACGGAGGAAATGGACTATCAGCACTTGACTAACTCGAACGGAAAATCAAATGCTGCTCTCTATAAGCAAAAAGCTTAATATTAAGGTAAGTATTTAATATGCGTTTTCTTTCAGGGAAAACGCCGCTATTAAATTACAAAATGTTATTATTTTATTCTTACCTTATCGGCGTGCATCATTCCTCTCGCTTTCTGACAATTTGTGGCAGCAATTACGTTACAAACAGGAAGTTAGCCGGCAGATGGTACTAAATTCAGGAAAAGAACCTAAATGAGATGTCAGATGTTTTGATGTTTTTTTTTCCATAAGTACATACTTACATTAATATTCCTTATTTCCCAGAGGTACTGGGCGCCATGATGTCAGTACTGATGATCATAATCCTAACGGGCGTGTTCATATATGTGGCGATCACGCGGATCCACTCGGGGGAGTACCACATAGAGTCTGATATCATGATGATAGTGTCGGGCTGCGGGGTTGCCTTCAACGTCGTACTGGCGCTGGTACTACACGGCTGTGCCTCTGACGTGGGTGAGTACATGATCATGATATACAAAAGAAATCAGAAAGAAGACAGGGCTCAGAGAATCTCGAATACTGAAATATGGGGAAAGTTGAACACGCCATCCATCAACCCAGTTGGGGTGTATCAAATAGGTGCCCTATTTGATAAACCCCATCTGTGGTAGGTCAATTCGGTGCCCTATTTGATAAACCCGAAAAATAATTTTTAATAAAAAATTAGCTTTTCTATTAACACCTTTTTTATGGTATACCATAAGAGAGGGGATGGCGTACGAAGAAACTTAGTTCAGGGCATTGACCTCTGAGGTCAACGACCGCCTAGCTAGATGTCAAATCTACTAGAACTTTTGTGTGACGGAAAGTTATGGTGTTTTTTGTTACCACACGCGAGTGACGCGAGCGTGCACAGCCTTGTGACAATCAAAAAATCTAAATCTTAATTTCCTTAGTCCACCGTTTGCGAAACTCTCACCACCAAGGGTCCTGCTTTTCTACTTTGGGCTGGTCATGATCATATTTTTCAGATACTTCGGCTGTTTTTGGGGGAGAGTAACACCCATATTCTAAGTCGATTTTTTCACTCAAGGGAATACTTACGTGAGTAGGAAAATGGCCGTCGCTTTACTAAAGGTTCGGCTGTCTCCTGTCAAATATCAAATTAAAGTATTCACTTGAGTGAAAAAAAAAATCGACTTAGAATATGGGTGTAAGTCCAGTGGGGTTCAATAAACAATACACCGCATAGCTGGACGTCAATTCAAAATATTATTAGCCCAGCCAGTATCAATTCAAGTCAAAATACGGGCAAATACTAAATACCTTAACTCATCTTTTGGTGTTTTTTTTTAGGCGTTATGTTTTTTTTTTTAATTTATCCCAATTTCAGCCCATCACCACACGCATGGAGGGGCGGCGTGCGCTCACCACGCTCACGCCCATTCCCACGCCCACGCTTCAGACGAGCCCACGTTCCGGCTGTTCCGGCGCGAACGCAAACAAAATGGCATCATTAATGGAGACTACAGTTTGAAGGACCTCAATAGCAGCGAGCCCAGCAACGCGGTCAATACTAGGTAAAATTCAATTAAATTAATGTAGTATTTGTAAAATTAGTTATTATAGTTTTTTTAATGATGTTATGCATGATTTTATAAATGTTATACATGATTAGTAAGAAAATAATAAATTTTGCACGCCGCCACACGGTGGAGTATATAAAACCAATTATTATAATTTGGAAATTGTAATCCATGCTTCATACTATAAATCATTTCAATTCATTTATTTGTGTCATTAATTAACAAAATTTACATTGTGTGATACAAAGAGGTGTTTGCCTTTTTAATAAATGTGTACACTCTCTCTTGGTGTGTTGGTTGGTATTAGTAAGTACCAATACCAATACCAATTTTCATTGCACAAGTGTTTGTCCTGAAGCGGAAATCGAACCCTCGGCACCGGCGTGGCAGTCCAATACACTTGCCACTCGACCATTTGTGTCATCAAAACATCTAATTTTAATATACAAGAACAAACGTTTTTTTTATACAAATATCACAAAATATTTGTTTTTCTCGTGAAGTGTCAGCCAGGAATCGAACCTGGAGCGCTGAGCCTCGCGGCGGAGCACTAACAACTAGGCCAAAGCTATAATGATTGACAATTAAATTCAGTTTCTCGCTTTGATAGTTGAACACATCTAACATAACCTACTTTTATAAAAATCATGTATTTGTTTCAGGAACATAAACTTACGGGCAGCGTTGATACACGTAATCGGAGATTTGATACAGAGCTGCGGCGTGCTGCTCGCTTCTATCATCATCAAGTTTTATGTAAGTTGCTTTATAATCTTCTCAGTTCTTGGACATCCACTGCTTGACATAGGCTTCCCCCGTAATGGTAGCTTTACACGGCCTGTGCTTACACGCGCCGTGCCGCGCCAAGGTCATCTGTACGGGAGAGCGTGCGCCGCGGATGACTCCGGATCACCTAACGGCCTGTGTAAACCGATAATACGCGTCGGGCAGCCTCGGGCTGCTCGCTACACACGGACTGTACTGTGGCGCGGCGTGGGCCGTGCTAATACAGGCCATGAGAAGCTACTATAAGACGCCACTTCGAAAGTTCTCGAGCCGCCTCCATCCACTGACTTATGATGATGTTTATCCTGTAGCGAGAATCGAACCCGCGACACCGAGGGTGGCAGTCCAATACACTTACCATTCGACCTTCTGTGTCATCGAGAATGATAAGATGATTTTCTGAACAAAACAGGTGTAATTACATCAGTACAGAAAATCATCTGTCACACGTTCGATGGCATAAAGATATTCGACAAGGTCGATTTTAATAAATGAATTGTCATCAACGTGGTACCCAGTTACTTATACTTTGATGGTAAACTAAAGTGGTTAGAATAAGTAGTGTTTACGTTTGTGTTCAGCCGGACATGAAGGTCATCGACCCCATCTGCACGTTCGTGTTCAGCCTGCTCGTGCTGTGGACGTCGGCGGGAGTCGTGCGCGACGCCGTCAGCATGCTCATGCAAGCCGTGCCCAAGCATTTCAGGTAACGTGTATACACACATGCAGGTAACGACCCCATCTGCACGTTGCAAGCCGTGCAATCCGTGCCCAAGCATTTCAGGTAACGTGTATACACACACACATACACGTAACGACCCCATCTGCACGTTGCAAGCCGTGCAAGCCGTGCCCAAGCATTTCAGGTAACGTGTATACACACATGCAGGTAACGACCCCATCTGCACGTTGCAAGCCGTGCAAGCCGTGCCCAAGCATTTCAGGTAACGTGTATACACACACACATACAGGTAACCACCCCATCTGCACGTTGCAAGCCGTGCAAGCCGTGCCCAAGCATTTCAGGTAACGTGTATACACAAACACATACAGGTAACGACCCCATCTGCACGTTGCAAACCGTGCCCAAGCATTTCAGGTAACGTGTATACACACACACATACAGGTAAAGACCCCATCTGCACGTTGCAAGCCGTGCAAGCCGTGCCCAAGCATTTCAGGTACATCTTACAATCTAAAAATGCAAAATGCATAGCATTTAATTAAAATAAAAAAATAATTCGTTCTCCTTGCCGAGAGTAGGCCTGAATAATATTACTGTTAGACACGTCCTCTATAGGCTTCCATCTAGAATCTAGATGATTTGATATCTGTGTACAGCCTACGCGGACTAGTGGATGTCAGGCTGTACACAGATATCTAATCATCTAGATTCTAGACGGAAGCCTATATAGCCGTGTCCCAACAGTTATATTAGCACAGGTGGTTTACGAAGAGAATGCAGCGGCATTGTTTATTTGTTTGTAACTAATTAATATACATTATACATACACAGTTGGTTTTATGTTTTTTTTTTAAATTGTTTAATCGGTTTGTAGATACCGTGAATGCGTGTCTGCTTTATCGTCCGTGAACGGCGTACGCCACGTGCATTCTCTGCACGTGTGGGCGCTCTCCACGCATAGCGTCGTGCTCTCTGCGCATCTCGCTATCGGTAAGTGAATAAAGCCCATGCAACCAAAATGCAACTTTTCATGAACATCTTAAAATCAGCATTTTTTATCGTTCTAGATGAGCTCGGTGATGGAGACAGCATCCTACGCGAGTGCCAGAACATAGCGCGAGTCGAGTTCAACGTGCAGTCCGCCACCTTCCAAGTAGAGAGGTACTCCCCGCGCATGCTGACTTGCGAGCAATGTCGTCAGCAACCGGCGCTGCAGCCGCCACACCCCACTACCCTCTCACACTGAACAGAACATAGCGCAAGTCGACTGCAGTCCGCCACCTTCCAAGTATAGAGGTACTCCCCGCGCATGCTGACTTGCGAGCAATGTCGTCAGCAACCGGCGCTGCAGCCGCCACACCCCACTACCCTCTCCCACTGAACAGAACATAGCGCAAGTCGACTGCAGTCCGCCACCTTCCAAGTATAGAGGTACTCCCCGCGCATGCTGACTTGCGAGCAATGTCGTCAGCAACCGGCGCTGCAGCCGCCACACCCCACTACCCTCTCCCACTGAACAGAACATAGCGCAAGTCGACTGCAGTCCGCCACCTTCCAAGTATAGAGGTACTCCCCGCGCATGCTGACTTGCGAGCAATGTCGTCAGCAACCGGCGCTGCAGCCGCCACACCCCACTACCCTCTCACACTGAACAGAACATAGCGCGAATTGAGTTCTACATGCAGTCCGCCACCTTCCAAGTAGAGAGCTACTACTCGGGCGAATGAACATGACACCTGGCTGACACGTGGCTCAGAACTTGATGCTTCCCCCGCTGCCCCGCGCGGCGCCCTCCTTGTTTATTCTTCCTCTAATTGCGAAGCCTTATAATTACTTATCATTACCAAGTAGTACAGGACCTCTTCTCTATCAAGATTATCCAATTCCACGCTGTACTTTGCACAAACGTCATTCTAGCCAGGTGTCATGTTCATTCAGCCCGAGTAGTACTCCCCTCGCATGCTGACCCGGCTGATGTTCTGCCCACTGAACAATACACAGCACGAGTCCACTGCAATCCACAACATTCTAATTAGAGAGGTATAATAATAATAATAGGTCTTCACGGTTTAATAGCGCTCGGCGAAGGAGGAAAGCTCTGTGCAAGTGAGGTGAGGTGAGACGGTGCCTATTGGTTCCGCCACGGCGGGAAGGTGGCTAAGCGACCAATAGACGCCGGGCGCCTTCCCCGTCGCGTCGCACCCCTCCCGCCAAACACATCTAAATATCGACTTTGTGCATTCAAGGTCAGCGCTATTAAACCGTGAGGATACCTGTACTCACCGCGCATGCTGACTTGCGAGCAATGTCGTCAGCAATGACTCCTAAAATAAAATGCATAATTATAAAATTGTACCAAATGTTTCACTTAGGGTTAAGGATTCAATAAAAAAAATATATAGTATTAAAATTAGTGCCAATTTTTGTATTGTTATAAAACTAGATGCTATTTAAAGTATTTAATTATAAACTATGTTGGACATGTTATATTAGAGTAGAATTTTAGTAAACGAATACGGTGATGGATTTCATAAAAATATTAATAATACATTCTTAAATTACATACAAAATTGACTACCACATGTCATGACTTAGTATTTAAATATTTATTGTAGGTTTAATAAATTGGTTACTTTAGCGGTGTGATGCGCCGATTCCACTGCTGCATTTTACGATTTTAGTTTTAGTTAAAATTTTGGACGATGATTTCGCTTGTGTGTATACTTTTTTAAGACAGTAATTTACAAGTGATGACAGGATAAGTGACGCGTTCTTCTAAAGAGAGCACTCCTGCGCATAACCAAAAAACAGTGCTACGCGAGACTAAATTTCATAAGGATTGTTTTTTTTCCAAAGCACATTACAAAGAAAAACTTATTGCTGTAACGCTCACATTTTAGTATTATGTAGTTTGGTTAGCTAGTTTGACCGGAACCGTTCTTTACCACGCCTGAGGTATATGCGTCTGTCATTCCGGCGTCAACGCTTTATGCTATTGCCCTAACTTCCGCCGTTCTCGCCGCTTCCAGTACAACGGTTCCGGTAAAAATATAGTCTCATCACCCACTGCTTTAAACGCATCGCAATAGCTTAGCGTAGTATGCTCATCGCTCGCAGCAGTTGAGTCTCCGCCTTACACATGCTCTTTCCTTCCCTTCCGCCGGTCTCGCCATCTCCGGTACAACGGTTCCGGTCAAAATAAAGTCTGACTACCGCCTGCTTCAAACGCATGAAAATAGCTTAGCGTAGCATGCTCATCGCTCGCAGCAGTTGAGTCTCCGCCTACAGCCTGTTCATACCTGTCGAGATCTCGATAAATACAGGGTGTGTTATCTAAGTCAATTTCTATTTTATGACCCGAAGATATTCCTTGATTATGAGCTATAAATGGTATCTTGATTTAGTTTTTATTTATATTATTTTAGCTATGTAGGATGATGTAGTGCTATTTATTACTAAGGACCCCTAATTTAATTTTGATGTACCAATTTATTTGCAAAAGTAGCTGATTTCTTCTGCCTTCATAAGGTACCTACTACATGGTGCGTGACGCACATAAAAAAGACTTACTCTTTCGGTAGTATATTTTAAGTTTCCAGCTCAATTTTAAGACTGTAGTTATTGTAGATTCCGATACTCACATCATAGATTACTGTATGTATCCAAAAAAAAAAAAATTTTATTTTAGCTATCAACTTTCGTTATCTGCTATGAAATAATTCTTACTAGTGAAATACATTTAATAACCTCTATTTTTTTTAAATATATTGTGCTCTAAGTGAGGATGATGTGATACTTAAACATTCCTGTTGTATTTAGATTTAGTTTATTTAAAAAAAAACATGCATTGTTTACTTACATCATCAATAAAATAGACCAATCCTGTTGAATGTGAAATTAATACTAAGTTTATTCTCTGACTAAATACGTATAGGTCCCATTGGCTATTAAAAAAGTTCCATTTATCACCACTAGGAGACAATAATTTTATAGCAGCGGTGCAGCGTGCAAAAGTGTGATTTTCACACTTTGTAACCCAAACAGTTAACAACAATGATGGGTCCAAGAAATGTCTAATAACATTCAATAATATTTTTTTTTTAATTAGTGTTCTTTGTAAAGGGGTAAGAGTCTCTCAAAGTTGTAAAGATCAATTGGGTTCCGTAGTTATATTTGTTACCTACATAAGCCCTTCCTAACTGCATACTAGCGCATCTTGGTGTTAGTTTCATACAAATTACATATTTTACCCGATAATATTTCTTAGTTCTTAGCGTCATTACATTAGAGGCAAGCTTATAAGTATAAACAAACTAAAGTCCGACTGCCAAGGTATCAGAGTCATATTGGAATATTGTCAATGATAAGATCTATAAATTTGCTAGTTCTGTTGTAGCATTGGAAATACTTGGAAGTTGCAAACTTGTAGCCGCCATCTTGGATTTTAGATCAAGACTATACCTACATTTGAAAGACCTCCTTCGCAGTCGGGCAGAAACTAGTATTAATTGACTTATTTATAATAGGATTAAGTAGAATAACAATAATTTGTACAATAATGTTGTTAAACTAAATGTAGATGGCGCTACTTGCCACAAAACTATTCAATTCATTGTTTGGTGGCGTGTTTTGTAATGGAGTGACAATTATTAAATTATTTTAAATGACTAGGATAATGTGTATCTATAGTTCACGTTAAAGATAACTTTTATGTTAACAAACCACTTTAAAACTAGTCGTTTTAGATTTTAGAGCAGTTGTTAATATCAGGTCAAATCCTCATTAGAAAATCAATGAAATAAAAAGCAAGAAGTAAATGTGTGGTAAATGGTGGTTTTCATAATAATTTTATTGTTGACGTGAAATAACTATTAACTCTTATTTATGATAGCACGTAAGCAACGGGTTCAATTTACCAAGATTTGTATATAAATTGTTAACCAGGCTATGTATTAAATAATTAGCGCCAAATTGTAACCAAAAACAAAGTATTTTTGTAAAGTAATGAGCATAATGTAATTTGTAATAATATATTGAAGATGATATTTTTTATTTGATGTTGTGTTATTGTTATTGTAAATGTTTTTTCCGTCCTTTGTATTATGTTGTAACTTATAATCCATTGTACTGAGAATAAAATTATTGAAAGAGACACTTGTTTTCTTTATCATGTGAAATTACGAGATGGCTCTGCAAGCAAAGCAAGACCTAGTTAGGGAACAACAAATTCAAATACTCTAAAACAATAGGTGTCCCGGTGCTCCTATCAGTAGGAGAATTTAGTAGGAGCACGAGGAGGAAGCGAGGTAACTCAAACCTTTGAAATTAAAAACAAGTGCTTATAATTACAATAAATCATCTCAACAGGTACCTCTGAAATCGAGAAGTGGGGGATCGAATGGTTACTATCATTCCGATTCCTGCCACGTCGAGTCGTTTAACGCAGAGCGCCGTCTGATTACCGGCACGTCGACTACGCTTCAAATCTTGCGGTATGAGTTCTCCGACGTCGAGTTTCTTGATAGCGATCTTCATAAAGTCGAGCGCGCTCCAGTCTCTTGTCGTCGAGTTTCTTAGAGCGAGGGTGTACAGTCGGCAGTTATAAATAAATATTTTTTGTTATTAGGATGATAGAACTAATGCAAAAAAAACCGAATAACGTACCTACTAGAAAAACATAAGATTTTTATTGATATTATAAATATAAGTACTTATAAACTATCTGAACCCCTATAAGGCTGATAGGGGGATATTCTCTAAGTCCTGGCGACGTTCTACTACTTTTGAAATTTAAAAGTTTTTCATTCAAAAAGTTCACGAAGATTTTCGAAAACAAAAAACGAATGTTTTCAGGTTTGCGAACCCCTCGATCGATTTGTCATGAATAAGTGTACCCCTTTAGGAAACCCGTAAAACGTGTTATTTTTGCTCTATCTCGCTTCCTTTACGAGATATAGCGGTTTTTATGTTTTTTGTGGTTAGGTTGACATTGCATGGTAATAAATAGATTGAGAATGCAGTGTCATTAAGTTGTGAGCTACCCCGAAAGTTGCAGCTAGATCGCCAACCGGGAAGTGCTCGAAATTTGTGTTGCAAGATTCAACCCGAAAGGACAGACAGACAAGCATGAAAGGGACTTACTAAAAAGCCTCCAGCACGGATCACTTACGTAATAATCATAATTAAACAAGGAGTTCTTATAATATAATATATTTAATTATTTATCCCCAAAATATTTTTAAATAAATATCCGATCGCAAGAGATATTTTTATCCGACTGAGTACAGTTATACATAATTTATTTAATTATTTATCTCCAAAATCGATAAATTATTGAAGTTCACGAATATTTTAGAAAACCAAAAAACGACTGTTTTCAGGTTTGCGAACCCCTCGACTCATTTGTCATGAATAAGTGTACCCCTTGAGGAAACTCCTAAACGTGTTATTTTTGCTCTATCTCGCTTCCTTTACGAGATATAGCGGTTTTTATGTTTTTTGAGATTAGTTATTCAAAAAGTTCACGAAGATTTTTGAGAACCAAAAACAAAAAACGAATATTTTCAGGTTTGCGAACCCCTCGATCGATTTGTCATGAATAAGTGTATCCCTTTAGGATACCCGTAAAACGTGTTATTTTTGCTCTATCTCGCTTCCTTTACGAGATATAGCGGTTTTTATATTTTTTTGAGATTAGGTTGTCATTGCATGATAATAAATAGATTTAGAATGCAGTGTCATTAAGTTGTGAGCTACCCTGAAAGTTGCAGCTAGATCGCCAATCGGGAAGTGCTCGAAATTTGTGTTGCAAGATTCAACCCGGAAGGACAGACAGACAAACATGAAAGGGACTTACTAAAAAGCCTCCAGGACGGAACACTTACGTAATAATCATAATAAAACAAGTTCTTATAATATAATTTATTTAATTATTTATTTCCAAAATAGTAAATTTTAAATAAATCTCCGATCGCAAGAGCTATTTTTTCTAACTGTATTTCGTGAAAACATAACTAGAATAACCGCAAAGTTGGCTCGCCGTCCTGCAATCGACGTAACGATAACTTTACCTAATGGTAAAACGCGCTGTTCCAACGCCTTGCGTTAGAAAGACGCCCACGAAACGACAGTCGACGTGGCAGGAATCGACTCCAAAGGAGTCTGAATATTAGGAACCATTCGGGGGATCCGAAGTAATAAATAAGGTAGGAAATGGGATAGTCAAAACACAAGATAACTACTTATCAATAATTTTATTTACTATTCTGAAGGCGAGTTTCAACACTTGATTTATGTACAAGTCAACATACACACAACTTTACATAACGTTAGCTAGCTATACCTACAGGATATCCACAATGTTTTCAAACCGGTAAAGTTGATCATACAATTTCGGCTAAATCTTAGTAAAAAGTTGGCCACATCTAGCCGTAAATATCTATAATATAACGAATGATGAAGTTAATCAAGAAACAAGGATCTTTATCGATTTGAAACATTTGTAGGTCAATCGCCGTAAGGTTTGTACGGATTAATATCACAAATGCGAACCTAATATAATTTTAAAGCTATACGTAAGATTTTATTGGGCAAAGAAATAAGCGTCAAAATGCCACTTTTTGAAATCCATTGATTTAAAACAAAAAAAAAACCATATGATTTAATGTTCAATTTACACTGGTATTTATAAAATCAGACAAAAGTGCTGATTTTTATTTCCCATAATTTATATAATATGCGCAAATAAATTTGCCCAAGCTACATATTTATTTAGGTACCTTACTATTAATAAATATTTTTACCCAATTTTTTTTATTTAACTTAATTATTAGAGTATTATACTTTCACACTTCAGACGTGCACATTTTCATATATATTTATCATTTTTAGATAATTAAGTACCTACATAAGTATAATTGTTCAAAAAATGTGTTTTACATTATTGCTTGTTCACAAATAGCACAAGTTCGAAAATAGACTGGATACTTTATTGAAAATATGACTGTTTTGGTTTGTTTTAAGAGTAGGAAACTATTATTTTCCATTATCAAAAATAATATTGTAGGTAGGTACTTAACGAGAAAATGTTGTTACTGTTTTTAGAATGCAGTTAACATAATATATGGCTTCTACTCTTTCACAAAAAATATATTTTCTAACAACAATGATTGCTTATTATTTTATTATTAGGTAATAGTCATCAAAATAGCTAATATTAGCTGAACATTTTTAGCGGTTTTTATGACATGTTTTGTTGGCAACATTACCAGCTGCTGCAAGCGATAAATTTGAATTTAAAAAGTTGTTCAGCACTTTTGACGACGACCGTATAGTATTACTTAGTACTTCTTAAGGGGCATCCTCAAATCCGAATTCCATACAAAAATGTTTCGGACAAATACTCAAAAAGTACGCGTATTATAGTAATTTCTACACACTATTCGTTTCCTCTATGTTTTTTGATTTCGTGAACAAAAAAAGTGAAAGGTTTCATACTTTAATTTAGATTTTATACGCGTTATGGAACTCGGATTTGAGGAATAAATTAAATTTATTTCATTTTGTGCACAACCTACTCAAGCTTCGAGACTAAAAGCATTGTCTACTTATCTAAGTACCTATTATTATTAAATAGTAAATAGTAGGGTATTAATTGAACGAACAACAGTGGTTTACCTAAATAGTTATGCATTTTTATTTTACTAACTAATTATGAGGTTGTGTGATGGTTGGAAAATAATTATTAATAGGTATTTACTACTTATATTTTATTACTTTTAGCTTACAGCTTGACAAGTTTGGATTTGATTAAAACTTTAACTTTAGGTTTGAACCGGAAAAAAAAACATTGTGCCTGTTTAGAAATAAACTAATGAGAATTTTTGTTTCATCTTTCATCTTTATGTTGTAGTACTATCGCCACATCTTTTTAGGGTTCCCTACAAAAAATATAAAAACGGAACCTGAAAACGAGCTTTAAGTCTGTCCGTTCGTCTGTCACAGGCGTTTTTCTTCCTGAACGCAAATAGAAATGGAAGACAGGAATTACAACTTGAGAACCAATTTATTGTCTCTTGCTTTCCCTTGACCGTTATATGGCATCGGTCCATCAAGTAAGTTCTAGCCTTACTGGTTAATAATAAAATAAATAGTTTACCTTTGAGCTTACAGACTAAAATTAATCCGATAAAAAAAGTAAAAAAGTCATGATTTGATAGTAGAGTATTTTGATGAAATAAATTTTATAAACTAAATATTAAATAAATAATAAAGATTAACATAATTATATGTAACTAAAAAATATTAAAATAATGAGATTCATTGCAATGTAAATTCATGAATATTACCTAAAATGTATTTATTGGCGGGTAAATTAATGAATAAAAGCTAATAATACCACATGCAAGTACCTTTATGCTACTTTTAAAATTAATAATACTTTAATAAATACACGAACTATGTGAAATATAATAAAAATGAGTAATAAATGCTTTTAAATACTTCTATAAATTACACTTCTATACAGATAGATGGCGCGAATTCACATGTCAAATTCAGTATTATGTATGTACTTTTAAAAAAGAATCAGCAAGTAAGTAGCATGATCATTATGTTTTCCAAGTCATTTATTAATATTTATTGCAAAATTATTTAATTATTGCACTTTATTCATATTCATTAAAATTCTACTTTTTTTTTATTTAATTTTTTTGACTTTTCGATCTAAACAATTTAATCTACATACAATTTTCTAATTTAGCTACCTATTTCGTTTGACCGAAACCGTTGTAACGGTGACAGCGAGCGGAGAGGGAAGAAAAGAGCACGTGCTAGAGCGGTGTCGGTGGAATGACAGAGACGCACAACATACTTAAGGCGCGGTACAACGGTTCCGGTCAAACTTATAATTAATGACCGGGTCCAAGTTTCGATTGATTTACAGCTAACAACCAGGAGCTTAAGGCTTCTTCAATAAAATATTTAGGTATCGTCTTGTCTCGTGATCTGATGTCGATGTCGGAGTGTTAAAACCGCCCGAAGGCCTCCGACTTTGTTTAACGACTGCAACTACATTGTTTTAGCCGGGACCGGCAATTTAACGTGCATTCCAAAGCACGGGAGTGCACCGCTATAACGGTCATCCATCCAAATGGTTTGTTGCTTATCTGTCATTTTTTTATACTTGTTTACGAGACGAGACGAGCTAGGAACTCTCCTATTGGTACGAGATTGCGCCTGCCTATAACCAGAACATTGCTACACAGGCCTTAGATTTACATATTATGCTGTATTATCAGTTAAATTGTTACATACGATGGCTTCAAAATATTGTTAATTTTAGATTTCATTGATTTTATTAGTTCACAGAGTATGTGTTCCGTAATTTCTATTTGATATGTGTACCTACTGAATCACAGACAGAATTACACCACACACACATACATACACCGTAAATTTTTAATCACCAGAAAAAAATACGCATAGTCAGTTGCCGTTACTGAACACAGATATGGCAAAAAAACTTGAAAAATTAAGTCGAATTTTTGTAAATTTAAATTTTATTAAAATTGTTAACTGTTACCGTTACTCGTTTTCCTATGGATTTGCGTCAGGCAGTACCCATCATTGATAATAATTTAAGTTTTATTCACTATTTGGCAAACCCGGGTACCTAGCTCGAGCAGCTCGCTGCAGCTCGGCTCGGGCGCCGCTGTAACTCCGGCATTTTGTAGAAATCCAAAATTCTGACTGCACAGGTACTACGTAGTACCCCGTCTGCATTGCCCATTTAATTTTTATTGGTAATTAAAAATTGGTGGTGTATAACATGATTTCTTAATGTATACCTCACTATTCTTAATATTAATAAAAGGCATTCAGAACATTGCAGAAAATAATTATAGAATATCCCTAAAAATCATTGTCACCGTAGAATTGTAAATTCCGTAAGATAACAATTTAACAGTTTTGAAAAATGTTTGAATAAGAACTTTCGAAAGATTTTAAATCACCATACTCTTTGACGTCACAGATGGTCGAGTGGCAAGTGCGTTGGACTGCTGAGCGTCGCGGGTTCGATTCCCACTTCAGGACATCATTTGTGTGATAAAAATCAATGTTTGTCTGTGTGAGACTGGGTGTTTTCTATGAATTCTATGTACATATGTATTAACAAAAAAAAAACAAGTATTGTATTGTCATCTGGTTCCCATAATACAAGCTCTGCTAAGTTTGATGCTAGCAATTAGCTAGATGGCGTAATGTGAAATGTTCAAACACATATAAAACTGTGTGTGTATTTACTGTATTTTTTATATTTACTGTATTTAGCAAAAAAAAGTTTCATTCATTCATTCATTAAAACCGACGTGTTTGAAAAACGTAAAAATCTTTCTGTGGTTATTACAATTTTACGGTGACGATATATCACATATTTGTGTACTTTTAATACTAAAACAACACGATTTAGGCAAGTTCTTAAGACTAGTTTGAGTCACTTACTATTGCCGGGGCCTTGTACTGAGCTTGCAGCCAACTTATTCATATATAACTTATTGTGCACTTGAATGCGTTTTATGTAGGTACTTTCATTTTTCATCGCTGGTTACTTGTGTTGTTAATACCTGGAAAGTATTGAGCTATTAATAAGAGGAGTTATCGAGTTGGAGCAGTTGAGCTTTCTTTAGATCATTTGAAATGGTCTATGGACACTCGGGTTATTGAGACAAATCTAACAATACCTTAATTTTCAAAATCCATCCAGCCGTTTGGAAGATATGAGGTAACAAAGAAATTTACATACATAGAAGATACGCGCGAAAAACATAACCCTTCCTTGGCAATCGGGTAAAAAGGTATTCGAAAAAACGATAGTTTTAAAATGTATGTACAGTGCGCGCACTATACGAGAAGGAAAACAATCGTCCATCATTAGAGACGCTATTAAATCATCTGTCAGTATTTATAACCAACCTTATGTCCTAAGCGATAAGGTTCAATATCGCGCGGTGGGTGAGTGCGGCTGTCGTACTGCCACGCCCGCTAGTCGCTCGCAAACCGCCTCCAGTTGTGCGTCCAATATTAGAGACGCTAATTGATATCTGTCAGCATTGATAACCAACCTTATGTCCTGAGCGCTAAGGTTCAATATCGCGCGGTGGGAGAGTGCGGCTGTCGTACTGCCACGCCCGCTAGTCGCTCGATAACCGCCTCCAGTTGTGCGTCCAATATTAGAGACGCTAATTGATATCTGTCAGCATTGATAACCAACCTTATGTCCTGAGCGCTAAGGTTCAATATCGCGCGGTGGGAGAGTGCGGCTGTCGTACTGCCACGCCCGCTAGTCGCTCGATAACCGCCTCCAGTTGTGCGTCCAATATTAGAGACGCTAATTGATATCTGTCAGCATTGATAACCAACCTTATGTCCTAAGCGATAAGGTTCAATATCGCGCGGTGGGTGAGTGCGGCTGCCGTACTGCCACGCCCGCTAGTCGCTCGCAAACAGCCTCCAGTTGTGCGTCCAACATTAGAGACGCTAATTGATATCTGTCAGCATTGATAACCAACCTTATGTCCTAAGCGATAAGGTTCAATATCGCGCGGTGGGAGAGTGCGGCTGCCGTACTGCCACGCCCGCTAGTCGCTCGCAAACCGCCTCCAGTTGTGCGTCCAACATTAGAGACGCTATTTGATCGTCTGTCAGCATTTCCATACTAGAAACAACAAGAAAGCGTTCAAATAATACAGGTATACATTTAACTAATCAGTTAGATGGCTTTTCAGAGCTATTACAGAGCCGCAATAGCTCTGTAATAGCTCTTGCAATAGCCGAAGGTGGCGGGATGAGCTCATCGCGTTCTGCCCAGACTGGACCAGTTTGGCACAGGACAGGGAAGAATGGAGGAAATGGGGGAAGGCCTTTGCCCACCAGTGGGGCAGCGCAGGCTCCATAGAATACTGCAAAACCATCTGATTAGGAGACGCGGTGAGCTATATTGATTCTGTAATTCTTTATTGTACACAAAAAACGATATCGTATAAAATATTTAAAAGAAAATACATGTACAAAGGCGAGCTTAACCCTAACAAGAGTTTTCTTCCAGCAAACCTTAGAGGATAGAGAGAGGCTATGATAAATGTGGGGGCGTGTACTGTAATTTAAATAATAATGGCTAAATTATTAGAAGAAAAATATTTATAATATGTAATATTTATAAATATACTTGAATACCTACATATAATAAATACTACTACTAAGATACATACTAACTATACTAAAATTTATACCTATACATAAATAAATATAAAACTACATAAAATATATAATTATTCCATACATACAAAATAATGTACTTATAAGTATATATAAATATGCATAAATACGGACAAGTATCTATCACAGAGATAAGTAGTGCTCTTTGACTCTGCTTTTAAAAATGGTTAGTGACTGACTGGCTCTAATAGCGTGAGGAAGAGAGTTCCACAGTTGGACAGCATGGACAGTGAAAGAGTCACCGTAGCAGCGGGACGAATGAATTGGTGTTTTGAGAAGAAGGGACGTCGTAGACCTGCATGGCTTCCCACGAGGGACAAGATAGCTGAAACGCTCACGATTGATGAGTAAGTTTTAGGGTTAATGCACACTAGCTGCATCCACACCAGACGATGCGCGGTGGATCGTGATGCGTGGAGCGCGGTGGATCGTGATGCGTGGAGCGCGGATCGCACTAGGCCGATCCAGTTTGTTGAGACTGCGATCCAAAACTACGCTCCAAGCGATCCACAGGCGATCCGTGATTCAGCCGAACTTCTCTCTCTCTCTCTCTCTCTTGCTCGAGATGGAGTCACCATCTGACGATCATCATCAACATCTGAGATCTGACGGCAAGCATCGTCTCTTACACCCTATTGGTGTAACACCCGCCGTTCGGGTCCCATAAACATTTAAATTCCTTGTACAGTGATATGAATTGACTGGATCGCGCGAACCAGAAACGCCAAGGCCAAAAAACCGACCAAGTACGGATCGCGCGAGGCAAGGAGCGCGCGTTCCATCTGGATCACCTGTATCGAGCGCGGCACGTCCACACCGCCCGCTCCATTTGGAGCGCTCTCCTGCCGCGCGCGATCGGAGCGCGGTGGGTCGTCTGGTGTGGACGCCGCTATTGAGCGGGTTACGGGCTAACCGCTCGGCTGGTCATCAGTAGGGCTGCAGCGCTCCAAGCTATGTCTATGCCCGACTTACGACTACGAATGCCCGTACCGTGCCAGCAATTGCTTAATTTTCCTTGCGATCGTTGTATGTATGTTTTTGCCGTTCAGCAATGGTGATAAGTCCTTGTTACCTGGCTAAGCTGTCGGTGTCGGAGTACCGCTCGTCGGAGGCGGAGGAGCCGTCCCCCCGCGCGGGGGAGCGGCGCGAGCGGGGGGAGGCGGCGCGTCGCGGCGTGCGCGGCGCCGACAGCGAGCCGCGCCGCTCGCCGAACAGTGACAACCCTGCAACATTGTATTTATTTATTAAATTAATTTACACTCGTTGTTTCTTTTGATTGACTTTTATGGATTGCTTTGCAGTTTTTTCTTATTTTTACTATTTATAGGCTTGCGTTTGACCACCATCTCACCTGATGGTGATCGACGATTTAGCAGGCTTACCTAGAATAATCACTCTTGCCTAGAAGATACCCAAATTATAGTGATCGGGAAACACTGACGCCGGCAGAGCATTCCATTCCTTGTGTTTCTCTAAGTGTATTGTACATACACTTAAAGAAACACTGACAACCCTTCATTCACTACACTAGGCAGGGCTATCAACTTTAAGAGGTTAAATAATGAACAACCAATGGTTTAAGTTGACCAGATTCAGATACCTGTAGTGATTGTAGAAAAAACCAATGATATGGTCCTTTTATCACAAAACTAAAACTACTTAACTCTGCCACCGGGCCAAAAGCTGGTTACACCCAGCCCATGCCATGGCATGGATACAGTAACTTCAAAAGACAAACTGGCTTTCAAAAGAGCTCTACAGTCGGCGTGTCTGATGCTGCACTGACCTTGAAACATCTCCTTGACCTTCTCCCCCGTGTCGTGCACTGACCTTGGATCATCTCCCCCGTGTCGTGCACTGACCTTGGATCATCTCCTTGACCTTCTCTCCCATGTCGTGCACTGACCTTGGAACATCTCCTTGACCTTCTCCCCCGTGTCGTGCACTGACCTTGGAACATCTCCTCGACCTTCTCCCCCGTGTCGTGCACTGACCTTGAATCATCTCCTTGACCTTCTCCCCCGTGTCGTGCACTGACCTCGGAACATCTCCTTGACCTTCTCCCCCGTGTCGTGCAGCAGCGCGTCCAGGCTTTGGCGCCAGCTCTGCTCCAACTGCGGCGGCGTGTGTCTGCACTGACCTTGGAACATCTCCTTGACCTTCTCCCTCGTTTCGTGCACTGACCTTGGAACATCTCCTTGACCTTCTCCCTCGTTTCGTGCACTGACCTTGGAACATCTCCTTGACCTTCTCCCCCGTGTCGTGCAGCAGCGCGTCGAGGCTCTGGCGCCGGCCCTGCTCCAGCTCCGCGCGGAGGCAGGCGCTGCGGTCGGCGGGGCGGATGATGCGGCGCGGGGAGGCCGCAGACACCTTGGACTCCATCGGACTGGGTGGTGAACACTTCTCGGGTGTCGAGCGCGGCCGGAGGGAACACTTCTCGAAGCTCACCTGTAACACCATCACTAAAGCCACGTATTCACAAGGGGACAAAGTCGAGGGACATGTCGCTAGTAGTCGCGGCCGTGCAAAATTCCGGGGACAATGTCAGCGGACACTTCGCTCGTCCACATACCAAGTTATGGTCGAGATGTCGCCCGAGGAAGAAGTACACTACTGCCATTTCGGAACACAGATCGACACGCGTCCTCACTCGTCAAATTTTTTCGCGTAGATGTCGTTCGATGTCCCTCACGACGTCTCGCCCGACAAGTAGAATTGGTAGAATTCGTTTGACAAGGTCGCGGGACAAATGTCCCCTAATCAAAACGGGGTTTAATTACTAAGAATCTAGTTTTTAGCCCGTGTATTTAGGCGAAGGTTGTCATAGGCAAACCTCTATAAATAGATGTCACAGCTCGCAATCGTTATTTCAAAGACATATACCTCCTCCGGGCTGGAGTACTCCAGGTCGATCTCCGTCCAGGTGTCGCTGGTGTCGAGGCAGTGCGGCCGCGTCACGTCCACCCGCCGCAGCCACTCGCGCACGTTTGCGTCGCTGCTTTGTGAACACAGCTCCTCTAACTTTTCACTGGCTGGTGTGGTGGCGTCACTGGCGTTGTCTGTTATTGTTGAGTGGTCCACATCTGGGGGAGTGTGAAAGAACTTCTTAGCAAGTATGTAAAGTTGGGCCTACCCTCGGCCCGACTTTACAGAAAACATTAGAAATAACAACAAATCTTGCATTCGTTAAATGTAGCTAAAAAAAGACCGCAATGCGGGCTGCATCACTATAAAACACTAGAATCGTTAATATGAAGAAGTCAACATCGTTAATATTGTTCAAACCAATTATCGGTTTAAACATAATTACATTACAACCGTAAGACAACGACATGACGTGACCTACATCGGGAGGTAACAGCGTCAGACGTGCAATAATTTGAGATTCTGCAATCAGCGGAAGCAGCGGCGCGGCACGTAACTTGGTTTACTCCGGCGGCACGTTCAGCATCACATGGATAACACACTAGCGTAATTGTAACACTCACCCATCTCAGCGTCTTCTGCGCCGTGGTCGCTCGCCTTGCAGAGGTGCGGTGAGGGTAGAGCCTTATTCACGAATTGGTCTAAGGCTTCTCTGCTCAACACGTACCGTATATATGATGAATGTTTTGTTAAATAAAGTACCTTTCCTTTTCCACTGAGCGACGAGTTTCTCTCCTCCGTCATTCATCCTCTCACTGTGGCCAAGACACTTTTAGCCCTCGACTTATCGAGCCGGCCTATGAGTCTGTAGGTTGGGCAGAGAGAAATATACCTGGGTACATCCCGTACTCAACCTTCCGTCTGTTGTCTCAGGTCTCTGGCGACAGACTTCCCGCACTTATCTATATACGTATCTATTCACGCACATATGGTTAGGCTAGGGCCACAAAGGTACACACCACATACAATTAGGCGTTGCTAATAGGCTTCACGTAGGAATTCTAGTAGGTTACATAAACGTTAGGCAGAAATTAAGGATTGCTGTTAGAATTTACGTAGGAGTTTAGTTAAATTCACAAACGTCAGGTAGAACTCACGGGCAAAGAGCTTCTATACTATGTATCTAGAGAGCTAACACGCCATTTTGTTTTATTTAAGGATTAAGAATTCTGAACCTTATGACTTGAAAATAAAGTTATTTTTTAATTAAATCTAAATATAAGGATTTTAATGCTTGATAGAGACCCCCTCGTTAAGGAGTGTGTCTCGTTATATCAACAAATTATATAAATATATTTAGTAATAAATCCGCTTGATTTCTAAACAAAGGTTTTAATTAACTTAACTTTAGTTTAGAACTTTAGTACATATTACTATATTATAAACCAAAGAGTCAACGAACAGAAAACCAAAGTTTAAAGATACGACACGTGTCTCGTGTGTGTCACGTGTGTGTGTGTGTCTCGTTCACACAGTTGCCAGCATACAATTAAAATTAACATGGCCATAATTTTTGAAATAAGTGGGACAATTTTCGAAATTAGACGATTTGCTCTAAATGTTATTCAGATTCATTTGAAAGGTTTAGTACAGTCGCTGTCATGTAGGTTAGGTACCTAACTGCCGAGAAAAATAATTACTGTTCGAAAGAAACAGTATTAAAACCATTGAATCAGATATACGTCACTAGAATGCGGCGCACGCCCTATTCTTTGTTGATATTTTAATGCACCTATGTATAATATAATTTTAAAACAATAATGCAAAGTAACGTATGTATGTTATTTTATTATATGTTATTGAGCAGATTGAATTTTCCCTTGGTTGCTTGTTTATGTCTCAATGAAATATTCAAAGTTCAAAAATTATGGTCGCCATACAGAACGAGACACACTCCTTACTGGTTCTAGCTCTCTCGGCTCGCAGTTTTTGTGTGAGTCGGCATTCTAGATACATAGTATACAAGTTCTTTGCTCACGGGACCTCGCTTGACGTTTGTACAAATATGAAGAAGTCAAAAACGATTAAGGTAAAAACACAAGCCTGATAAATTAAGTGTGTCTGAACTTATCTTAAATAATATGCAAAGAAAATATGTGCTGCTATAGCATATAACTTTAAGGTTGGGGCAACCAGGAAAAATCTTTACGCCGAAAAAAAAAATTTTTTGAGAAATAAGCAGGTTTTCGCCGTAAGTCATGAATAAAAATGTTCGTTTGGAACTGGGCACTAGTCAAGAAATAGAAAAACTCGGGGGTCTACCATGAGTTAAGTCCATTGTTTCATAATAAAGCCTATTTTTTCACTAGTTAAACTCGCGTGGGACCACTATCACACATTATGTTATAGGTACAATGTAGGTCTTACCATTCCTAGTGGAGGTCCGGCGTGATCTGTGTCTGTGTATTTCATCGGAGATTCGCTCCAGGTTCCTGAGTGCTGAGGAGTACTGCTGCTTGGCTTCAGAGACCTGAACCTCCAGGGTTTGGATCCGCGCCTTCTGGGTCTCCAGGGCTGCGTTGATCCGCGCTTTCTCTTCAAAGTATGGCCTAGGGACATTGGGAAAGCTAGCACGACGCTACACCTTATACCTATAGCAGGGTTATTCCCCCATTATTAGATCCCCACTAGCCATCCCCACTAGTGGGGACGGAGGACTACTGAACCTAGACACTTGAGAGTTTTTTTAAAAATAGCAACGCAAACAAAGTTGCGGGCGGGCTAGTGGGAATATATGATAGCTAATACATGGTGCTATAAAACATGCATTATAAAAATGAGGTAACAGGAAACATGCACAATGAAGTTTAGCAAAATAACTGCCGCCATTATGTTTCAGTGTTCGCTTCATCCTATGGCTTATTTATTTTTTTGAGAATAAAGGTCACAGCTCATTAGAGCCACCCGGCACCCACCCAGCACCGCCTCGTCGCACGGCGTCCACTCGTTGTCTACAGGTAGTCCACGGGTTGACGCCGCGTTATAACCGGGCAACCGGGCCAACGAGTGAACGCTGCGTGGTCAACGATTAGACGTGTCGCTTAGTCCAGGAAGCGAGGCGGTGCGGAGTTGGTGCCGGGTGACTATAATGAGCTGTGACCTTAAATGGCTTTGTATGCTAGTTAAAAATATTTATTTATTTAAATGATTGTTTAGAAATTACGACTATTTGTAGGTACACGGAGACTGTGTTATATTTTAAATGGTTATAGTCATTCTTTGATTGCATGAAAACTTAACATTACACCAATGCGACACGATTCGTCAAGTGGCAAGTGTGTTGGACTGCCACGCTGGTACAAGCTCTGCTTAGTTTGGGATTAGATGACGTTGTGTGAAATATCCAAAAAAAAAATTTTTTAGTTTTTTTTATTTTATATTTTACACAAACATGATTCAAGTTCCATAACCCATGACTCATTAGAGAAATTTAGCAGTTATTTAGCGAACTTAGTAAGCAAAGTAAACATGCATAGAGTAATGAAAATTCAGTACCAAACGTGAAGGTGCGTCGGCCGGCGTCTCTGCGGTGTCTGTGCGACCTAGTCAAGCATTAGGCAAGGTATAGGAGAAATTAAAAACCACTGGTCAGATTTGTGATTAAATTTTCGACCATACCTACCTGAAAAAGTAGTCCCTGTTAGCCTGCTTTTCAACCGAATTTAAGGAGGAAAAAGTTCTCAATAATTCGGTTGTTTTTTTTAATGTTTGTTAGATAGGATATACCTTAAGGTTGTACCCATAGATTGTACAGTACATATAAATTTTATGAAATCGGTTCAGTAGTTTAGTTTTTAAGGGTAATCCTCAAATCCGAATTCCATACAAAATGTTTCGGACAAATACTCAAAAAGTACGCCGTATTATAGTAATTTCTTCGAACTGTTCGTTTCGTCCATGTTTTTTGATATCGTCAACAAAAAAAGTGTAAGGTTTCATACTTTAATTTAGATTTTATACGTGTTTTTAAGTTAGTAGGGTTAATTTTAAAACACGTATAAAATCTAAATCTTACACTTTTTTTGTTGACGAACTTAAAAAACATTGACGAAACGAATAGTGCGAAACAATTACTATAATACGGCGTACTTTTTGAGTATTTGTCCGAATCATTTTGTATGGAATTCGGATTTGAGGATTCCCCTTAAATCAAAATAACTAAACTTCAGTGGTGTTTACGATGACTAAAACGGTCCAATTGAAGACGGTTGTTGTATGTTTTTGTAAAACCTTGATTATTATTGATGTGAGGTGTGGTCAAAAATTTTGATACAAATCATCTTAAGTATATCTCATAAAAAAAAACAAAATATGCTCATGTTTTTAAAAAAAAACATAGATATGTCTATATTTTTTTCTGTTTCTGGGGCATTACATTCCTTACTGGCGGAAACAAGACGAATGATGAAGCTTTTTTATGAGATAGAAAGAGAGGCTGAAGTAATTTATACAAAGAGTCTACACACTACAGTTTATTAGTCTAACTACTGGTATTCTAAATGCAGTGGCTAAATTGAAATGGAACACAAAACCAGTGAGAATACTTTTAATTGAATTTGTTTCTATAAAATAACAAATTCCCTATTTCTGAACTAAGTTTTCAAGTTTTGTTTTTCATTTTTTAATTTTATTATTTGATTATATTGGATGGGGTAATCAAGCAAACTACATTGTTGTAAGTAGATAAAAAAGAATAAAAACCTACATTTTAATGCAAGCCTTTAAAAACTACCATACGTAATAAAAATAAGGATTAAGTAAGATGTTGTTTTCTGTATTTTATGGAAATGCTGAAGTTAATCAATTTTAATCTTTAGGTTACATGCACTAAGATATTTTGTTTTACGCGTTAATTACTATTACTTTATTAAGTAGACGAAAGTGAAATAAATTCAACAATACACCACCAATATTTAATTACCCAAAAAACTTGATCGGGCAATGCAGAAAGGGTACTACGTTGTATCTGTGCAGTCAGAATTTTGGATTTCTACAAAATGACTAAATGACAGCGGGACGAGTGCAGCGCCCAAGTCGAGCTTTTGCGAGCTGGCTCGAGCTAGGGTAATTTAAGTTTTATTCATCGTTTGGCAAACCCCGGTGGTCTTTTCAAGTTATATTGCCATATAGGTAGTTACATATGTGTTCAGTAACAGAAACTGATAATGCGTATTTTTTTTCTGGTGATTAAAAATTTGCGGTGTATAAAGTAAGTAAGCATGGTAATTTTTACAATGATCAAACTCTTCTCAAGAAAATAAAGTATTGGTTAGGATCTCTCATTTACAATTCCACTTAATTAACTTACCGAGATTTCGCGATGTGCCTCTTAAGTCCGCTCTGCAGTTGTTGGACAAGAGCGGACGCCGCTCGGTGCGCGGCGGATTTCGTCCGCTGGATGGCGGTAGCGGACGCGCGATCAGACTCCGCCTGCAAAACACAAGAAAAAAAAACGATTGTAATACATTGCTGACTATTCCTGACGTATCAATGACTATTCCTGACAATCCTGACCCATCACCTATTCATGTCTTAACTTTGACTATTCATGTCCTATCATTGAGTATTCAAGTCTTATCATTGATCATTCAAGTAAGTCCTATAATTGACTATTCCCGCTATACCTGGTTGACTCTGTGCGTGGCGTGGTTGAGCATCTCTTACCAGGTGGGGTCGAGGGTGAGCCCGCCGTCGAAGCCCGTCATCAGACTCGCCAGCCCCAGTCCATTTCACAAGGTACGATTTCGCATGCGGTGGAGTGCGAGCTTTTCGCTTTGTCATACTTATAATGTCATTGCAGACTATTCCTGACTTATCAATAACTATTTCTGACTAATCAATCACTGACTATTCATGTCCTATCATTGACCCTATAATTGACTATCAAAGTCTTATCATTGACCAATTGATTATTTGAGTCCTATCAATCCTATAATTGACGCCATACCTGGTTGACTCTGTGCGTGGCGTGGTTGAGCATCTCCTGCCAGGCGGGGTCGAGGGTGACCCCGCCGTCGGAACCCGCCGCCAGTCTCGCCAGCCCCTGTTCAGCCAGGTATACCATCTCGCGGGCTGCAGAATGCGCACTATTGGCCTTGTCACACGTGACGGTGGCTTGTTGGAGCTCTTGTGAAGTCTGTTGAAAATAAAATTATAGCATAAGATTATTTTATATTGCACCAAAATCACAGGGTGAATATAATATAATGTATGTGGGATTTCCCTTTCTGCAATTGGATTCTTGTTGGTCATTTAGTGCATCAGATTTTTTTTTTAAAATGTCAGTGACCTAAACTTTTTTTTAAATAAGTTCATATCCCACATCATTGGGGGCCACAGCCCCAAGGTAATAAACTCAAATACTATTATTATTATTTATGACACACAGGCAGCTTAAAGCTGATGTGTGTATAATGTATATCTTGATTATTTTTTGTCAGTGCACTTTAAATGTTTGTCCAGTCTATTTTTGAAAGAGTTCACTGAGGGGGCACTAATCACTGTCTGTGGCAACTTGTTCCAGTACCTATAGTGTAGTGATAATAATGTAAACACACAAACATAATTCTGTAATAACAAAAGTTTTTCTTTTATAAACATACAATATTGGCCCTGAATCTAGCTTCATAGTAAGGGCGAGCTTTGTGCACGGAGTTGCCGAGCTTCTTAGTGAGTTGCTGTATCCTCAAGTGGCCTTCAGCAAGCAGTCTGCGGAAGGCAAGTCGCGCCTCGTCCAACTCCACCTCCAGCCGGTTAATCTCATCTGTTGCAGTGTTCAGGCGTTCTAGTTCTATCTGAAAATTTAATTTATTTTATGTTATGTTCAATGCAAGTGTTATGTGCACTGGAACTATTAGTTATTGATGTATTTGTTACGATATTTGATTTTGATTTTTTAATGCTGATCATTCGCGACTGTCTTCTAAAAAAATGGGTCCTCATACCAGTGAAAGTTAAGTACCAATTAAGAACTAATAAATGCCCAATGTAAAGTCTAGGTAATTTTCCTTTATAATACCTAATTAAAAAGTTCATTGCATAACAATAACAGCTGAGTTGTGAACTTTTAGACAAAAGCTATTGTCTCAATTCTATGGAACTCCGATTTGTGTGTGACCTCATGTTCCAACCACATTTACTCATTAGATAGGGGTCTACATTCCAGGATATGAAGTACTTCCTAGGCATCTTCAAAAGTGAATTATTCGTCCTCTAAATTATTGATTTACCTGTACGCGAGGATCCAGAGCTTCCGTGCATTCTGCTCCGCTATCGTTCATTATTTATTGTTCGAAACGCATTTTAATTCAAGCTTTAACCAATGAATATATTATTTTATTGATCCTATGTAAATTATATCAACATTTCCGTACTTATGAGTTAAAAATGGATAAATAATGATTTAATTTCTGAAACTCAGGAACCACGAACCACCCAAACACTACCGCGCCGCTTACTCGCTCTTCCCAATTTTACACAGCTTGACAGACAGAGACAGCGAGCTTTCCGAGTATTTGAAGAAGTTGACAACAACATCACAATAAAATGTCAATGTCAATTTGCTCTCGTTGTTCATTCAATCAATCAGTTGGTAGAGTTGGGTTGACTTGCTTGAGCACTAACAAACAAGCAAACAAGGAATTCGTCATCAAATCAATCCTATATTAGCGTTGCCAGTATGTCTAAGCACGACAGATTTACGTATAGATATATTTCAGAGCCTACTTATTTTTACAATTTAATTCAATTAATTAAATAATTTTAATTACCCTTTATACAAGGTTAACATAGGGAGATAATAACATTTAGCATACAAAATATATTTTTTATTTAAAAATGTACCTATAAAAAAATTAGTTACAGAAAAAGCACAAAGGTTTGGACTGCATTGCGTGAGACTTGCGAACAAACAAAAATCCTTTCTTACTTTGTACTTACGCACTTACAGTAATCCATCCACCAATCAGCGTTATTCGCCATTCGGTGTAAGACCCAGCGCTCTCCTGGCGGTCAGTAGGCAAGAGCCTGAGCAAAGCGGTTGGAGTCCCAGCAGTGGGAACAATATTAGGCTGATTAAACTTGTAGTCATATCATGACGAAAATCCCCTCGTCCAGTCTCAGCGCCCAGGGGTGTGACCTGTGTGTTGTCTGACAGTCAGAATAAAGCCTCTAAATCTCTGAATTGATTAAAAAGCATTGTACGATTTATATTTAAGTGCTATGCTATATTTCAAACTTCCCACTTATCCTTAATTCCGTTCTTTAGGGCAGCCTTTCGTACTTTTCTGGAAATTCTTACTGGCAGCATTATCCAAATCCAATTTGATCTGTGTTCGTTCTTGATACAAATCGAAAGAAATATTTTGTAAAGTTGAAAATGGTAGGTAAATAAACGCTCTCGAACTATTGTACAGAAACGTTTATGTAATATACGATACAACAAACATAATATTATTTCAGGCGACCGAAGTTGAAGACACCATCAAGAGAATTCAGGCCCACAAAGGTGTAATGGGTGTAGTCATCGTAAATCACGAAGGTTTGGTCAATAATCACCTTAGCAACTCAAGAGACCCTTTCAAAAGCTTAGAACTACCTTAGAAGATGATTCTAAACGCAATGCTGTTTCAGGTATACCTATCAAGAGTTCCTTGGACAATGCAACATCTGTTCTTTACTCTGGGCTTATCGGACAGCTTACAGAGAAAGCTAGGAATGTCGTTCGCGAGATGGTAAGGAACAATCACTCGTTATAAAGATACTATGTTACCTGCCTATTTATAAAAGGTGATGGCCTAAATCACTTGGTTTATTTTTGTGCTCTAAACTTTAAGTAGGTTTCCTTCAAGGTGCTCAAAAAATCGGATTTTTTTTACTTTCATTAATGAAATGGCATATCATGACTTCATCTTATCTTTGTCATGGGTAGGCATGATCTCTTCTCTTACCATCAGGAATGTGCTTATCGGTGAAGGAAAACATCGTGAGGAAACCGGCATGTCATAGAACCATAAAAAGTTAAAACATGAGTCAAGTGCATGAAAGGGGCCTCTTCAAGGCGCACTTGAAATCCTTTCACCACACTGGTTCAAAAGAACTAGTGACACAATACGACGAAGACCATCAGGAGAGTCTTGCTTATCTTATCACTTGACAAAAATAATAATACTTATCACCAAGTCCTCATCATGTTCTAGTACTTATTCAGAATTATTCCGTTGACTGATATGGTGTTTTTTACCCATTCTATGATTGGTTAACTATGCACTTAGTTCAGAAATCGTTTTGTAGGTACTTACAATTTATGATCTTATTCACAGGACTCGACCAATGAACTCACGTTCCTGCGTGTGAGGAGTAGAAGACACGAGATTCTCATAGCACCAGATAGAGAGTTCATTCTCATTGTGATACAGAATACTTCTGACTAAACATGAGTAGAATGCACCACACAATATTTAAAGTTGCACAGAACACAGGCTGAAATTTTCTCACTAACACAAAACATTGTCAAAAAGTGTTGTTAATAAAAAAAATGGTTCGGCTTAGGGACCTAGTAGGATAATAATTTAATCTTAGCATACATTCATACTGACTTCATCTAGCAACTCTATGCAAGACGCTGTGTTACTCATAAACTAACTTTTCAAATGATTTTGGTTTAGGAATTATTTTATTTATATTAATAGTTGTAAGCATAATGTATAATTTCTATGTTTTTTCTTGATCAATATTAAAAAATTTGTACACTACACTTGTCTGCTTATTTTCTAGAGAAGAATAAATGAAACTAGATAAATGTAGGAAAATTGATTTATTGAATATTGCATTGGGTATGTTGGGGTTAGCACTAAAAGCTAGAAAGTCAAAATAAGCAAAAACAAAAGCGAGACGTTAAATGTCAAAACAAAATAAGGAAAATAAAAAATCTATTGTAATCACTTAGTGGTTTCGTCCGCGTAGTTATCTAGCAGGCTTATATCGGAATAAAGGGTCAGTAAAATAAAATGGTTAAGCAGTCTAATAGCAGCTGGTTTATATAAAGGTAAAAAGTAAAAAATACCTTTATTCTGCCACTTTTAACTTTGCAAAGGACCTAAGACCACCAAGAATTATTAAGAAATTAAAAGAAGAAACCTATTCAAGAAGAAAAGTGTTAGTGATCACGCAACTTTTATATAAATAAATAAGTACATACATACATAGAGATATGTATATTAAGCTAAATTTAGATCTTAGGTCCTTTATAAAAAGGTATATAGGTAAAGGTATGAAATGGTTAAGTGCACACACAACTTACCAAGTTCTTCAAAATCTTCTTTCCATTTTAGGTATGATTTGTTTTTTTTGTTTCTTCATGTTGTTCTCCTTGGTTGTGTTTTTTTCATTCATTTTGATCTGATTTCATGGACCAATGTCTTTTAACTTTACAAACGTAAATTAACTCAACAAATTATTTTACAGTGTTTTAGTCTTGTCATCATTAGTGATTTAATTGTTTGGTAGAAATTGCTTTAAAGCGACAAGACCGCTACTTGACCTACCATACTTTTATGAAACTTGGGTAGTAAGTATGTTGATAGATTGTATGATTTGGTATACAAACAAAGTAGTTCTTAAACATATTTCAAAATATGCAAGTACATTTTTTTGATAGCTCATTTCGAGGGGTATTTTATTTAAATTTAATTAATAATATTAATAAATTATAATGATATTCGTGGCTTGATATTGTTCTGAATATATTTTCATTGCATTAGCTATATTTTTGTATTGTGTTTACCTTTAGTTGCACTATGCAAGTCTTGTCAGTCAGTCTTTAATTATTTAATACTTCCCTTTAGATTACGGTTTATAATTTACCAAATTATATATTACTTTTTTACATTGAAAATGTTCTTACTCTTTTGATGAAAGATTTTAGTAGCTTTTCGACATGCGCCTACGTAAAATAGGTAAAGGTATATTTAACTTATTTGTGAATCAAACTTTTAAATTGAAATTATCTTCATAGTTATATTGAATTTATTTAATTTAATTTATACTTTTTAAAACTTTGAAAATAATTATCTGGAAGTAGTTTTATAAATTTCCTACAAGGTTTAATACTTTTTAAGAATTAATTAATCACTAAATAAATTAAAGTCCAATTTAATATTTTTTATAGTTTATTTATTACATAGTCACACAAAAATTGCAATACAATTATTTACTATTCAACATGTTTCAACATGATCGTACTGAAGCCATTTTAATGTACTTAAAATGTTTATTTTTATCTAAAGATTTTTGTTTATTTTTATAAACATCTACATCTATAATGAATAATCAGCTAGCTGAATTGAGTTTAGATAAAACATGTTGAAATACTATTTTAAAATCTATTTTTATATATTTTCCGCAAAACTTACCCTAGACACATTTTTTAAAGTAATTAATAATATTTTTTTGTTCTTATTCGAATGCAATAAATGTATGCGAGAACTCATTTCACATTTTTTATATGGGCAACAATGCTTGTTTAAATTTTACAAATAAAAACATTTTGAAATTATTGCTTTTGTCCACCGTGTTAGTATATTATCATCCAAGTCATTTGATTGGTCCAGAGGAAAATTATATTAAATTAGTTTTTAGAATTATCTGAAATTTAAATTTGCACAATCTGGTTTGCGGCCATATTTTTTTGAGTTTTTTTTTTAAATTTTTTAATGATATTTTCGGCCACCAGATTTGTACTTACCTTTACTGGTTGCGCTGCTTGTTGCCAGACCTGGAACATCATTTGCATGATGACAAAACGTTAATGAACTTCCCGTAAACATTTATTTAATACTGTAAAATCATGTTGTATTTTTTCCGTTGAAACATATTTTTTTACGGATTTATAGCGCATAATCCGATTTATCGTTAAAAACTCCACTGTACTCAGGATAAATCCCATTATTCAGATTTGGAATAACTAATATTTAATTGAATTTGATACCATAAGGGCGCGTTCAAATTAGAGGCGTGATAAAGCGCCACTGTGGCGCTTCTACTAGTTTTAATACAATATGTAGACGCGCCACTATGTCACGATTGAGACGCTCCACTTGCGAGACCTAGATATTGCATGAAAACTAGTAGAAGCGCCACAGTGGCGCTTCCTCACGCTTCTAATTTGAAGGCGCTCTAAAGCCTCGATGACACGGGGCTAGTTTACGAGCTGCTAGTCGGCGAATTTATAAGCTAGCGAGCGAGTTAGCTGTCCTGAAGGAAAATCAGCTAGCAGATTGTAAAAAAACCGATGACACGGGGCGAGTTAACAAGCTGCTAGCGAAATCGCTGGCTTGTAGCTTGTAAACTAGCCCTGTGTCATTGAGGCTTATGACTGTGTAATTTAATAAAATGCTTAAGTAACAACTTCAGGAGAGTTCAAAGTGGTAAACGGAGACACAGGGATATTTTCTTAGCCACTTGCATATTGGAAGACGGTGAAAGCGAATAATTCAAAAGTTTATAAATATATACAAGGAAAAAAATGATTTTGGTTTTGCAAAAAATATGTCAAACAAAAGCTACAAATACAAAAATAAAAGTCATATTTAACATACATTTTAGAACACTGTTCAAATTGTGTAGACATAATTATTAGGGTTGGTGCACGTTGTCAAAAACACTTCAGTGGTAATGGCGACGAATTTAACTGAATTTTTAATAACGTTGTAAATTCTAAAATCCAGCTCAAGGCACCACCAGTAGGGTAATGATTAAGCTATAGTAAAGACTGGAAAATGCGCTATCTCCAGCTGAAGACGAGACAACACATCCCTAGCTCTCGGGAAACCACTCTCTTTCTAGAATGGCGTCTCCCAAAGATCGGGACAGAAATACGATGTTTTATCTGTAGTCCGTTAGACAGTCGGCTCTCTAATAATAAAAAAAAACTTTACACCCGAATAACGCCGGTGTTCTCCTGTGATTAAACCACTCACACAAACACATCATGTGAGTTTGTAAAATACTGATGTAATCACTCACACACACGCATGTGTTTGTATGATGTAAAGACCATTAGAGAGCTGACTCTACCTTGTAGGCCTTTTCAGTGATTACTATACTAATAGTTCCATAGGGTTTTAAGGTTGATTTACACTTTCATATACGCTACTGTACGTAGCGAGTTTAGAAATCTGACAGCTAAGCATTAAGTACGTTACTGGCAAATCCCTGTCAAAACGATATTTTGAACTTAACTCGTCAAGACAGTAAGTCAACTTGCTACTGTACTTATGGAAGTGTAAATGAGACTTTACACCCATATTCTAAGTCGATTTTTTTCACTCAAGTGAATACTTACATTTGAAATTTGACAGGTGACAGCCGAACCTTTGGTAAAGCGGCGGCCATTTTACCACTCACGTAAGTATTCCCTTGAGTGAAAAAATCTACTTAGAATATGGGTGTTAGTGAATGACGTTAAAAAAATCAAAAGGCGTGACTACGTATCAGAAGAGCTCTATTTACTTCTGCGGGCGTCCGTAGGGCGCGGCGCGGTAGGCGTTATGTCCTCCCGCGTGGCCCCCGTGGCGCTGCGGGCCGCCGGCGCCGCCCGGGGGCCGCCGCGTGCCCACCTCGCGCGCCGACGTCTGCTTGTAATCGTTGCGGCCGACGGGCTCGTCCTTGTAGTATGGCTCGTCTTCGTAGAACCGCTCAGGTGCGCGATCGTAGTAGAACTCTTGATCTTGCTGTTGGCGGGGCGGGCCGCGCATCTGTCGATATAATTTATATCAAAAAACGCCGTGTTGGCCGAGTGCGAGATGTCTTGACTTACGATCCGACGGTCGTACATTCGAACCCAATGCCCAATGGCCGTACACCAATGGATTTTGTGTTAAAAAAACACTTGCTTAACGGTGAAGGAAAACATCGTGAGGAAACCGGCATGTCATAGAACCTAAAAAGTTCGAAAACATGTGTCGAGTGCACGAAAAGCGGATGTGTATTATTGAAATATGTTCAATGTACATAATAGTGGGGATTTCTAGACAAAAATATTCCCGAAATCCCCACTGCGGTTGGTGTTAGTGGGGATTTCTAGACTATTTTTCCCGAAAACCCCACTAGTGAAGATTGGTGGGTGATTTCATGAATAAGGGCTCTTTCAATTTAGACGTTTCGTGTCGGACCGCTGCTGTGCCGAAGCGTGATGCGTACGGACGGTCATTTATTTATCCGTACGCCGCACGACAAACCCACCGCTTCGGCACTGCAGCGGTCCGACACGAAACGTCTAAATTGAAAGAGCCCTAAGCCGTCCCTAGTCGACAACTCACCGGTGGCTCGGGCGGCGCGTAGGGGTCATCGTAGCTGTAGCTGGTGTCCATGGCGGTGCGGCTGCGGTTGAGGATGCTCATGACCTTGCGTTACGGCACTAGTCTACAACTCACCGGCGGCTCGGGCGGCGCGTAGGGGTCATCGTAGCTGTAGCTGGTGTCCATGGCGGTGCGGCTGCGGTTGAGGATGCTCATGACTTTGCCCTTGCCCGGCGGCCCGCCGCGGCCCATGGGCGGCGCGGGCATGCGCGGCGCGATCCGCGGCGGCGGCCGCCCGTGCGGCGCGCGCCCGCCCGCTGGCGGCATCATCTCTGTACACAACAATGACGTTAGCAATGGTACTTTAAAAAGGGCATGATAAATGGGTTTTCAACAGACTTCAAAATAATCAAGGTTATACAAAACCATAGACAACAGACTTCAATCGGACTGTTTTAGTGACTGCAAACACGACTGAAAATTCACAGGGAAGCAAAATACGCAATTGCTCTTTGTTCGATCTGGATGACGTATTTTGTTCAGTGATTTTGATTTCAATACAAAAGTACTGAACTGATTTTCATGAAATTTCTATGGCAGCAATCTGGAAGTATATTCTTTCATATATTTTTTTTTTCAAAACAAAGTTCTGAGGTAACAAAGATAAAAAAAAACATTCAATCAAGTAGAAACCTCCTCCTTTTCAACAGACTTCAAAAACGGAGGTTCTCAAGAGAATATACTTTCAGATTGATCCCATAAAAAGCAATTCAATACTTTGGTTTCGAAAACAAAATAACTGAAAAATTTAATAATAAATATGTAAATAAATAATAATAATGATCAGGAGAACTCCTAGCTTGTCTCGTCACTTATTTACATTAAAAAAAAACTCACCTCGCTCCATAGGCGGCCACATCATGCCACCCTCTGGTGGGTCGGGCACGAGGTACTTCTTTACCTCGGCCAGTGCGTACGCGATCCTGGCGTGTGCCTCGGCCGGCGGCGCTATGGATGTGATCTCCACATGGAGTTCGTCCGTCAAATGAGCGTATTTAGGGTCCAGCGAGTTGCGTAGTTCCTCTTCCTTGTTTCTGTATAAATATGAGATAAGGTTTTACAAAAACAAACAACAACCAACTTCAATTGGGCTGTTTTAAGTGGTGTTTGCCGAGTGGGAGGTGCCTCGACTTTCGATCCGAAGATCGTTTGTTCGAACCCGGTCGTACACCAATGGATTTTTCTGTTTAAAGAATTTATGTGCTCAATGGTGAAGGAAAACATCGTGAGGAAGCCGGCCATAGGCAAGAAAGGCGTGAGGAAGGCGGTGTCATAGAACCTAAAAAGTTCGAAAACATGTGTCAAGCAAGTGCAAGAAAGGAGCCTCTTCGAGGCGCACTTGAAATCCTTTCACCACACTGGTTCGTAAGAACTAGGTATAACAAGAGTACTCGCTCTGTATACCGCGCAGTAGTGTCCAAGGTGCAAATAGCCCTATTGATTGCAAACACAACAAAAAACAACCGAGACGGCACAAAAAGAACAAGAAGCATGAAAGAGTTATACCCACTAACACCAAACTGTTAAAGTTCCTAAACAATTACTTTACTCGCTAGGAAGATCTTATGATATAGTTACCTATCTCTCATGGAGCCTCTGCCCAAAACTGCCATCTTGCACATGGTTTCCTCTTGTAGCTGCTTCATTGTGTTGCCCTTGGGACCCAGTAGTTTACCCACAAAGTTGAACTGTAAACAAAGAAAAGTACTGAAATTACCAAGTTTTTTGTTCACACAAAAAATACTATCTAGCAAGTCTTATTGCAGAAAACGGAGGCACTATGTTACATTTTTGAGACTGTCAAAATGTCTCTAAAGCGTCGATGACACAGGTTTAGTTTACACACTACAAGACGGCGAGTTTAAAAACTAGCTCACTTAGCTTTCGGGAAAGATTGTCAACAAGCAGAATGTAAAAAGCTGATGACACGGGGCGAGTTTAGAAGCTACAAAAGAACTCGCTCGCTACAAAAGAGTTCTGTGTAGCACTGGTCTGGTCACGGATAGGTTACTAACATGAATATAAACAAGTATTTGTCGTGCTATGCTTAGTCTATAGCTTACTGCATAAATAGCAGTGCTAAACCGGAATTAAGTTCACTTAGGGTTAAACCACACTGCTCCATTGTTGCATTGCAGTGTTAGATTTAGAGGCATTATTTAAAATATGCCAGTACAAAACTAACGATGCAACACATTGCAATGGAGCAGTGTGGCTTTGCTCTACTGTCTAAAGCATGTCTTATGTACAGACAGCGTCATAGATAAGTATCCCCCTTGCATTATAAGACCCAGCTTCAAATCCCTTTAAATCACCGTCGCGGCGAATGGAGAAGTTTTGCCTTTAAAAAATAGATTATATATGTATAACCGTATGTAAGCCTAAAAATAATTTTTATATTACAATTTTTTGATAGTATTTATAGCTGGGTGTCTTGAGTAAGAGGGATACTTATCTCTGACGCTGTCTGTACATGAAGGTTAAGTCAGATTTGCTTGAAATTCTTACCTTAGGATGTTCCTTCAAAGGTACAAGGACCTTGACAGAGACTTTAGCTGGCTTCTCCCTGTACACATCTAGATATTTGTTGTCTCTGCCCGGTGCACGGCCCGAAGCCTGTACTTTCACCACCTCTGGAAAGCAATATGTTCCACAGTGAAACAACAATAGTAGATTGTTGATCAAGGGAGGATATGCGCAAGTTATATTACTACGATATCATAAGATTTGAGCACACAAATTAAACAATTTGTTGAACCATTCTTCGGCAAGCAATTTGAACATCGATTGAGTGTAAACTAATACAATTGATGCGCCTGATCTACTTAGTGAGTCACTTCTACTCTTCGTGCCTAATAACTACACTCGAAGCAGAAAGCACAGGCTCTTTGCTCCGCCCTTGTGCCGTACTGTCGCGCGCGTCAACTCACCGATACCTAGGTCCCTAACTGCCCTCAACAACCTCCTAGAAGCCAGTCCACATATTTGCGGATCAATGGAAAGAGCTCACCTCTGATTTCCATTGGTACTGCCAATCAAAATTTTGACATAAATATAATTAATTAAGTGTATTATTATTTGATGACTATTTTAAATTTATAATTTAAGTAATTTGTATTTTAATAATTTTATTTTTAATCTTTAAATAATGGAATTGGTTGTTTAACCGTTTTATTTAAAGTAAATAAATAAATACTAAATATAGATAGAGCAATGCACAATGCACCCTTCAACGGGATGCCAGTGCAGATCGCTGTACCCCCTACACAGAATATATTATTAGATAGAGAAACATGGATTGTGCTAGCAACATTAGAATAATTAAGGCTTTATGTAGAACATACATTTATAGTTTTTTTTTATTATTACATTTACAAGCCGCAGTGAACAACATTGTTGTAAACACAAGACGTAGAAGTAAGATTTGCACCAAGAAAAGTCATCTTGGAAATTACCATGGATGAGGTCAATGAACTGTGTGCCCGCTCACAACCACTGTCACGAACCGTTATGTATGAAGTTTGGAGGGAAGATTGGGCTAAGGTTGTGTTAAAAACATTGAACGAAGAGTCACAGAATCACTTGAACAACGTATTTTCAAGATTGGTTTTATAAACAAGGTTATTATTGATGTCAGATGTATTAGCACAGTTACCTTGGTCAATAAGTTTTGTCGACACCGGGAATTTTCCATTTGCCAGTTTGATCTTCTCGGCCAGCAATTCTCTCATGTATTCGCCGGCTTTTTCATTTAATTTGACATCGCCATCTTGATCATGGCCCGCGTCTTGTGCATTTCGCTTGAAATCACCACTGTTGTAGCCGTTATCATAATTATCAACCATCGTACTAATCTTCAGAATTTGTTAGTTGAAATTATCCACAATTCATAAAATAAAAACTATTTATTTTCGCAAAAATAGAAAACCAAATAACATGCGTCAATCGGCGTCCTCAACGCAGAGACCGAATGAAAATGAATCACAGACAGCACAGATTTATTTTATAGCAAAATGAATGAATGAAACCGATCGGTATAGCCGTAATAGCAAAATCTACCATCATGGCTCCACTTCCGGTAGTTTTTATCTGAAGCTCGATTTGAGCTATAAGATGACTATTCACAATCCAACTGTTCTTTTTTACCCGACTGCAAAAAAAGGGTGCTATCTAGTTATTCCTTTGGCGGCTTATCCTATTATTTGTAATTTTAGATTAATTTAATAATAATTTATATTTCTTTACTATTTTTATACATATTTAAATAATTTTAGTTTTCTTATCCTATTATTTAAGCTTCACTTATATAGATAATCAATATTAATTTCGATGTCTGTAAAATAGCAGCGTTTTCCCTGAAAGAAAACGCATATTAAATACTTACCTTCAATAGAACCTTTTATAGGTAGGAGAGACAGCATCCGTTTCCGTCTAATTTTTGATCAGTTTCATACTTTTTTACCCCTTTTTCCGGTCTAGTGGTGCCACCTGGCGAGACGCGCGGCGTATTTTTGAGTCTTTTAAAAATGGAGAGCCGAGCATTTTATCCTCATTGGCTTTCTATTTAACTATTTCACCAGGCAGACCTTAAAGTAAAGGTTCTATTGAAGGTAAGTATTTAATATGCGTTTTCTTTCAGGGAAAACGCTGCTATTAAACACTGTACCGTTCAATAGAACCTTTTATAGGTAGGAGATTCTGTTTGCTATCGCCTGGTGACACCACTGGAAATGTAAATTTCTACGGAAGCCTGTATTATTATAATATAAAACGCCATTGTGACGATAAAGAAAAGAAAAACATAAATTACAAGTAATTAGTATAATCAGTATTTTTATCTTATATAATAGCTTAGATAACAACCGGACTCTAAAGGCTTAAGGTACTTATTATCAATCTTACGAAGTGTAATAAACATAATTTTACAAAATTTTTCATAAGTATTTGGGGTTTATCCAATCAAATATATCATTATACAAAGAAAACCTGCTATTCTTATACTGGATCAAATAATCGTGTAACATTTATATTGTCTATATTACTATCACTGCTACTTTTCATAACCTCTTTCCTGTAAAACTTTTGGAAAGTATTGGCAGATTGCCAATTTCCTCGTGCCATGATTTCGTCTAGCGGATGATTTTCCAGCCAGCTTTTGGATGCCACTGCAGAGCGAACACTTCCAGGTGTTGCTACTATGCCAGCTTCCTTGAACAAGGTCTTTATCCAGCCGGCTATGATGGTACGTGAGGCGGGTTTTGCCGTGCCTTTTACTGAAATGAACAAATTAAACAATTTTGCAGTATCACGTCTTTCATTTAGCAAATTAATAGTCTTTTTTACCCAGTAAATTGGATCTAGGTTATGGTTAGAAGAATTCTGGAGTAGTTTCCAGCCTGACTGTCTATAACTACTGCTGTCTGTTTTTGAACCAAATTGAGGCCAGAAAATTATGTGTTCATCAGACTGTACAAAGTGGTCAGGATCTATTCTGAGTAAAGTGAGGTCGTGTATGCGTCTTCCTGAGCAAAGCAGTAACAACATCGCGGTGTGGCGTGATGTTTGGAATAAGTTTGTATGATCTATGGTATAAATGGATAAGTATGTAGTAAGTTTATCTACGTCCCACACTGGTGGCTTAGTATTTTTGGGTATTTCAAGGGAAATTGACTTCAAAATATGTTTCACCAGAACGTGTGAGCTTAATCTACCGGATGACTCAGGATTACACAATGTAGAAACTACAGATTTATGTAAAATAATTGTGTTATAAGACAGTTTGTGAGTTAGATATAATTCTGATAAGAATTGTGCCAACTGTGAGCCCGTAGGGTTTTTTGGATCAATATTCTTAGACATAGACCATAGACACCATCGTTTCCATGCTACTGCGTATGTTTTCTGGGTTGACTTTCGCCAAGAGTTCTTAAGTAATGTACACTGTTCAGTGTCCCATGATGCTATCGCGTCCGACCACCCCCACATTTCCAAACCTCGAGGACAATGTTCCGGATCTTGGGTGGAGGAAGTCCTGTTGATGTGTCTATTAGGTATTTCTGTATTTTCTTCAAGGTTATTGGGGCTGCTAGCGCTCGGGACCTGAGGTCCGCTCGCCAGAATACCCTGTCCCACCGAGGTACTACTATCAAGAAAATTCCCGTTGACTGATTCAAGTGATTTAAGACCTTGGGAACTAAAAATGGTGGTGGGAACACCCATGCAAGTGGGTAGTTCCATGGAACGCTGAAAGCATCGTGAAATAATGCTTGGGGGTCGTTCACATCCCGGGAGACATAATTTGATACGACATGTGCCGTTGCAGAAGCGAACAGGTCTATTATTGGGGTTCCCCACTTTGCAAACACTATTTCCACACTGGCTGGTAAGAGGTGCCATTCTGGAAGAAGGCGATGTCGTGATAAGTGGTCTGCATGACCGTTGTAAGTGCCCGGGAGATAGTGTATGCTGAAGTGGATTTGATTTAGGTCTAGTAAGCTCAGTATTTGATGTGTTATTTCTAGTAATGGTAGTGATTTCGTACCTCCTTCCTTTTGAAGATGAGTCACTGCCGTCTTGTTGTCGCATTGAATGAGCACCGAGCTCTGACGCAGTGTTTGCACGAAGTTTTGAAGTGCGTGCAGTATGGCCAGCATCTCTTTTTGATTGCAGTGTAGTGCTCGTTCCTCCATCGACCAAGTTCCTGAGACGGTTAGGTTGTCCATCTGTGCTCCCCACGCTTGATTGGATGCATCTGTTACTAAAAACTTTGCCGGAGGCGGATAATGTAGCGGTGTTGACAGATGACAGTTTTGTGTCCACCATTCTAGTTCGGGAAAAACAGCCTGAGGCAGGTGATGTTTTATCTGTGGTAAGTTTGGTAGGGAGTTCATGAACAAAAGCAGTTGTCGATGGTTTAGTCGACCTCGTGGTACGACAAAACTGGCAAAATTTAATAGACCCACTAAGCTCTGTAGACTCTTTAGGGTTGCTTCTTTTTCTTTGTAAATCTGATTTACTTTTTTGACAAGGTCTACAATTTTTTGTTCTGGAAGGGCTTTTAAATTTTCCCAAGGGTTCCATTGTATTCCTAAATAGGTGATGGTTCTTTGAGGACAGAGAATCGATTTCTCGAAGTTGATATGCCATCCCAGTTTTTGCAATGTCTTTACCGTTATTTGCACATGCTCTCGAAGCGTGTGTGAGCTTTGATTTATTATGAGAAAATCGTCTAGGTACACAACGATTCGTATATTCCACCTTTCTCTTAATATTTGGGCAATCCAATTGGTTAGTTTGGAGAAGGTTTTTGGTGCAGTGCTGAGACCGAATGGAAGGCATGTCATCTCTAGTAACTCTGTGTTGTAAATTAGGCGTAGGAAACGCCGGTGTGACTTTGCTACACTCAGATGAAAATATGCTTGACACAAATCTATTTTGCACATCCAGTCTTGAGACTGAAGAAAGTTCGGAATGCGGAACATGTTTATCAGATGAAAGGGTTCCGATATTACGTAATCGTTTAGTGCTTTGAGGTTGAATATAGGTCGGGCTGACCCGTCTTGCTTCGGTACCAGAAATAGCGGGGAGACAAAACTCGGTGAAAGAAATGCTATTTTTAGAATGCCCTGTTCTTTCAACTTTTTTATGACTATCGACATTTCCTTTGATACAGGGATTTGGAAAGGCCTTTTGACTAAATTTGGGTAAACCAGCGGGGGCCTCTGTGAGAAAGGTATTCGATAACCTTGAATTAACTGTAATACTACTTTTGGTGCCCCCATCTCCCTCCATTGTGACTGGTAGTGCACTAACTGGCCTGCCCAAAAACGACTCGAGTCATTTATTGTACCGTTTGTTGTTGGCTCTTGAGCCTCGAGAAGCATGGGAGCGTCCTCGGTAACTGCCTCCACGGTCGGGCCTCGAGCCTCGGTTGTGAAATGAACCTCTCCCCCTGAAGTTTGGCCTACTGCCCTGAGAATCTGAGGTTTGACCTCGGGGAGGGTGATTGGCATTATTACTGTACCCACCCCTCGAGAGTGGGTAATTGTATGCATGTGTATCATGAGCATGCGTATAAACGCCTGGTTCGTAATTGTAATATCGAGCTCCACGCGATGGAGCTTCATTAGATTGCCGCGCGCCTTGCTTCCGTAAGGTGCTGGAACGACTGGACTTCGCTTGGGAGATTCCGTCGTTTTTTAAAGGCCAGAAAGCTTTGTGTACACCACCAGCCTTCTCTAATACAGCCGCGAATGGCTCGCTATCGAATATGTGCGTGTTTGATGGTGGTACTCTATTCAGTGATGCTTTTACCAACGGATCTTTAGCCTGATGCCTAATAACGTCCCGACGTATCTCAATACATTCAGCGCGGTGCCCACAAACAATTTGTAACAAATCTGAGGAGATCTTATTCAATTCGCCTTTTTGAAAGAGCTCTTCTACTTTTAAACTCAAATTTTCAGAATTTACATCAGTATTTTTAGCCCAAAAGAGCAGATTACGAATGCTGCTTTGTAGCGTCTCTTTTTGCTTTAGTGCGCAATACGTAATGGCTGCGTATGATTTTTCAGATAGTGCGACATTACGGAGGGTATCATAATTTCTTACCTCTTCGTTTGTTTCCAGGTCTATGAAACCCGGAGTGAGGTTATACAATTTTTGTGTTTCAGCGTATCTAACCTCTGACCAAGAAGGGCTACCTAAGCGCTGAGCTTCGATCATCATTTTCAAAAAGTTATCGGGTGTCTTTGGAACTGACGGTTCCTTAAGCTTTGTTTCAATATCAAAGGTGAAGTCTTGGTGCGATTTCTGACATTTAGTGCTTGGGCAAACCTCGTGAACACCTGGGTGCGCCTCGTGTGAGTCTGGGTGAGGCCCGTGAGCGCCTGAGCGTGGTGCCTCGTTAGTGTCCTGGCAAGCCTCTGTCCCTAAATATACTTGGTCCGTAACGTTCTGTTCGTAAAGGTCGCCACTAACACCCGAAATAATGGACATATCATCATTGTGATAATCGTTAATGTCACCTGTAATGATTTTGCGCAGCTCACCCATCTCCTTGACAAGTTTGTCCATCCTCCGTGACCGTTTTTTCCTGCGGCGGGTGCGTTGGGCCCTCTTTCCACGTTTCTTGCTCGGAGAATCCGACGTTGAACTGTCGCTGGAACGGCTATTATCGGAGATGCTAAGCGACCGGGTCCGCTTGCGGCCTGTACCGCTTGGGCCAGCCACATCGTTTGGATTTACCGCCGAAACATCGTTTTGCGGTTGATTATCCATCTGAAAAAGTACTACGTTAGATTTTTTGGCTACGCAACGAAGCGATGTACCTTGGTATAATTGATAATTATTTATAATTACGACACGAAATTGAAGTGGACACTTCGATAACTGACCATTTGAAATTTTAGTAGGTGATCCGAACGGAACAAACCGTTAAAAATGGCGATCACCTTGAAATAAATAAATTATTTTACCAATTGGCATAAAAATAAGTGTAGGTACTTACAGTTTTTACCGTTTTAACAAACGAAATGAACAGAAGACTTTTGTCTTGTTCCACTTTTGTAGTAACTGTAGGTTGATATAAATAATAAATGTGCAATTTGTCGTGGACGAGCAATTGCTGACTTGTTTTTTCGACGGAAAACGAAACGCCAATGAGGATAAAATGCTCGGCTCTCCATTTTTAAAAGACTCAAAAATACGCCGCGCGTCTCGCCAGGTGGCACCACTAGACCGGAAAAAGGGGTAAAAAAGTATGAAACTGATCAAAAATTAGACGGAAACGGATGCTGTCTCTCCTACCTATAAAAGGTTCTATTGAACGGTACAGTGTTTAATAGTAAAATTTTAGACTAAAATCCTTATCTTGTAGGTAAGTATCTAAAATAATAAACGCTGTAAAAATTAAGGATTTAATTCTAAAATAGTATTAATCATACATTCTATGCCTACTTCGCCCCTGCCAAAATAACTTTATTTTTGAGCTTTCCCTTATTTTTATGCCTTGCATGTTGCACGACGATTATGTTGAATTCAGGGTGTGGAGCCAGCATCATTTCAACCTTCTTTGTCTTCAAACGAACAACGAGCACTTCATCAAATGGATCCTGCAAAAAAGTTTTAAGTAAGTTGGGTTATAAAATCAGAGGGCAATCAACCCTTTCAAAATAAATAAATAAAATAGAAAATATATTTTGAGAACCTCCGTTTACCCTATAGATGGCCTTCCGATGTTGGCGACAGCGACCGGAGATCGCGACACGCGCGCGGGACCCGAATTTAAATAATTGTCATGTAATCGATTTATAAAGAGGGTCTGTCGGTCACCGAGAGTCACTGTGACCCTGCTATACTGTTTTTTAGACCTAGTGCGGGGAACAGGCTACCTAGCCAGTGGTACGATTTTTAAAAATATTAGGCATAGTACCTGTATAACGGTTTTCCAATAGAACACCAAGATGGACAGTATCGAATCAAAATGGATGCGGAAAACATTTTTAGACAGCATGTCAATAAAAAATAATTATCTCCATTTTATAATAAGTAGATAATGTTTGTTATTTTTTACAATGGAATTAACAATGAAAAAACATAGTAAGTATCACGTAAGTATAACATAATTTTAACGAAATTTTACATCGGACCAAAATGTATCTTCTACTAGAAGTTAGCCATTGTGGCTCCATTTTTTTTGACGCATTTTCAATGTATTTACAACATTGTGTTCCTATACAACTTCTGTGATATTAGGTTACTAGACTTATGTTATTTAGTACCTTCCTAGGTATGTACCTACTAGATATGCTTTTGTGATAATAAACGTTATTTTGAGAAACTTTTTTTCTATTTTGTCGCTAATGTTGTAACTAGTACCTAGGTATGTATGTCTCTTTTGTGCCCAATAGAAACTTTTAAAGGTACCTTACCAGCTCTTTGACGTAGTTTTGCGCCATAGTGCCGTACCGGTGTAAACCTAGTGCGTAGTTAGTTGCGCTGGTGACGCTTACGTTTGTAAGCACGGGAACACCTGCGGATTGCAGACATTTACAGAATCCTAGATATCTTTCAGTCTAAGAATGCACACCTCTCCACTATTGCTGCAATACAAATAAATGATAATAAAAAGGCATTTAATCACATAAACATTCTCTAACCTAATACAGAAAGATGTTCTATTCTATCCATAAAATTAAATGTCCTTAGGTACTCAAACTAGCGAGCGGATGGAGGGACGGGCAATTTTTAAACAGAAAAATGTCTACGATATACTTCACCAAAACCTAGGTACCTACTTACCTAAGTAGGTAGGTACAACCAACGCTACACAGCATAGCCAACACTTCGAATGCGAAAATTGGTGAGGTTGGATGAATATGATGGATATTTGTCTCTCTTCATTCCTTTCCGTTTAACTTTTTTCCAGTATGAGTTAGCTCTACCGGACCCATACTTTTAGTAGATAGGTAATAAGTAGAGATGGTAATATTTAGTCTAAGGTAAGTATGGTGATTGAGATTGGTGGACAATGGCCAAATATCGGATGGCGTGGAAAGAGTTGGAGACCCTTGCCCAGCAGAGACGACATAGGTTAATAAAAAAAAAACAAAAAAAAGGTTGTCTGTAAATTTGGTTTACGGACGATAGTTTAACGTGACTACCAGCGTAACGGGACAATGAGCGTTACCGGACCGTATCAGGACAATGAACGTTACCGGACAATGACGTCAACTATTTCGTGCAAGCGGCGCGGCGTTCATCGATTTATTAGACGTAGTCACGTCAAAAAGCATAGTGTAGGATGCCTTCCGGCCAGGTTGGATGCCGATTTGCAAAAGGCAGAGGATAGATGCGACAAGATACACTCTGTAAGGGGGCATCCATTAATTACGTGAGGTAATTTTGGCGATTTTTCGAACCCTCCACCCCTCTTAGTGAGATTTTGCTCGACCCCCTCCCCTTACCCCCCTAATCTCACGTGAGATTTTTCGTCATATTTTAGTGGAGAAACATTTTTCCTGAATTTCACGCCGTTTTCACAAAGCATTACACTTTTTCCTGCGAAAAAAAAATACGTGAGTTTTGCCGAGACCACACCTCTCCCCACGTGAGATTGGGTGAGTTTTGACTCGAACCCTCACCCCCCTAAAAGCCTCACGTAATTAATGGATGCCTCCTAACGCCTTAAACCTATGGTCTGTAAATTACTGTTTGTATAAAATGAATAATTATAGAATAGAGGTAAATAAATAAAGGCAACGGACGGACCTTCCTTATTGGTCATGACGACTCCCTCCACAGACTCATCTTCCATTATTCTATCCACTATTGGGTTCACTTTATTTATTAGTGACGTCTAGAAATAAAGAAATAACTTTTACAAATAAACAGGTGAGGTAAAAAGCAGGCAGTGGTAAAGTTGTTGAATCGTTCAAAACGATAATAATTACCATCAGGTGGTTAATAAATAAATATTAAGTATAAATACTCATCATAAATGATAATCATAAATGATATTATGCACAATGCCATCTAGACCCAACTAAGCAGAGCTTGTACTATAGGATCGAGATAACTGGAATACTTATAACATTGAATGAATACATACAGAATCAGGACAAAACCGATGTTCATCACACAAATGTTTGTCCTGAAGCAGGAATCGAAACAACGACACCGACATGGCAGTCTAGCACACATGGCTCTCGAACTTATCGTCTCGTCAATTTTATACCAACTAAATTAGAAGCGGTAGGTACTCACAGTGCTGACTAGCCACTCATCATGGATGTCCTTCAATAAATTACTAATGATCTTCATTAACCTCTTTATTAGATGTAGTCCTCATAAAAAGGTCCTATTCGGTCCTTCAGAAGTCTTAGAGACTACTCCTTGCGTTTCTTCGTCCTCAAAATTATAGCTAGTAGGTAGTAGATATTATTTTGTAACACAATCTTCAAGAAGAAGACTTGCGTTTTCGTTTCTTTGTCCTGTGGACGACTGCGGCCGCGAAGTCAGTGCCGGCAGCCACCACGATTTCCAATTTTTTCGTCTCGATGCGGTAAGCGACCAACTCGTTTTGGATATCCTATTGGATACAAAAGTTACGTTGTGTAGGTAGGTATCTTTCAGTTCAAAAATACACGCCCCTCCACTCGCGCAATCAGTCAATATAAGGGGTATATAATACCTACCTATTATCTATTATTTGATAAGGGCATTTCTTTGAGGGTCGTCCAACATATTTACCTACTCGTGTCCTGTCCGCTCCTGACCTATGAGGTCATGACCCTGCCAGGGAGCAGGCCCTAGGACCTAGGAAGTTGATTTATATACCAAAAAAAATACTTAATAATATTGACTATTTTAGAATAGAATAGAAAAAATATTTATTTTGAGTTACTTTAACACTACACATTGACAATGAAATAAAACTTAAAATTATAAGGTATCTCTAAAATTGGACGCCACTCAGCATGTGCTGGTTTTCTGTGGCACCATAGTGTGCGTGTACATCAGCTCAAGCGAGACGCTTGATAGATACAATATAGGTACTCCTAGCTACAAAGTGTACAAAATTATAATAAAAGTACCTAAGTGATTACAAAAATCAACACAACATTTGACCGACAAAATAAACTTAGATATATAAAAAAATAAAAATTAGAATAAATGTAATAATTATAGGTATGTAATATATTATATAATATATGATAGGTATTTAAGTAAAATAAACAAATTTTATTTTAAGCCAAGAAAGACTATTTAGCCAGAGATTTTTGTTCATCTAATAAGTATTTTTTTAGCGATTTTTTAAAAGAGCTAACAGTTATTAACTATTTTGAGCTCCAAGCAGAATTTTGTATAACCCTGTATATTCCTAATTATATGAAAATGAAATGAAATGACCACATTTGTCATAGACTTCTCTTCTGTCACTTCTTCTTTCGTCTTTAATTAAAATTACACACACTTTTATAATCAACTATCGTTTATAACGACCAAGAATAATATTAAAAATGCGAAAGTTTTCGAGGATGGATGTACCAATGCATGGATAATGGTTGTTTTCTTATCATCACAGATTAATTTCAATTTCAATTTATTTATTAAACAAAACATTTCACTTAGGTCAGTTATCGGTGGCCCCACACCACACTAGGCCTGTATCGTGGGAACCAAAAAGATACACAGAAGAATTATCAGAAAGGACCGGCGTATTGTTACATAAATTAGAGAAATACAATATCATAATGGTGAAACAAGTTGACAAACATTAATTTTAATTGTAAATTTTAATGCCTACCAAATTAATATCTTGTTAATTAATATAAAACCTAACGTCAGTATTACATATAACAAAGCTTTGTTCACAAACCAAATATGTTAAGTATGTGAAACCAAATTTTACAATTAAAGAACTGTATTAAACTTCATGCAATAAACTATTTCATTTCATTTCATATAATTTCGTATAATATCATTTCATATCATTTCATTTCATATCATTTCATTTCATATTATTTCATTTCATATCATTTCATTTCATATAATTTGAATTCAATCATCACAACAGCTGAAGAAATAAAAAAATGGGTAGTTGTAACTATTACCTATAATAATAATTTAATAGCGGCGTTTTCCCTGAAAGAAAACGCATATTAAATACTTACCTTAATATTAAGCTTTTTGCTTATAGAGAGCAGCATTTGATTTTCCGTTCGAGTTAGTCAAGTGCTGATAGTCCATTTCCACCGTAAGTGGCGCCACCTAGCGGCTTTGTGTGGTATTTTTATGTCTACCGATAATGGCCGCTCAATTACTTCTCATTGGCTTTTTATTACGTATTTTCACCAGGCAGAAATCAAACTAAAGCTTAATATTAAGGTAAGTATTTAATATGCGTTTTCTTTCAGGGAAAACGCCGCTATTAAATACTGTACCGTTAATATTAAGCTTTTTGCTTATAGAGATTCTGTTTGCTATCGCCTGGTGACGCCACTTGCAACGTGAAATTTCAGGTTCTTATACGCCAATGTGATGATTTATTGTAAGTTCTTAATAAAACATAAGTTATTATCATTTTTCAATATGAACCTGTAATAAAGTATATGAATTATGATATTTTGTTTGTTTTAATAACAATCATTGTATTTGCTACGTTAAACATAACTCGCAACTTACTGTCTTATGTAATAAGTATAGGATATAGGATATTTAAATACTGATTATGACAGACCTTCAGCGAGGTCAAACAATATTTCAGAAACCACTGTCGGAGGTTGGTTACTCTCATAACACATTTTCAGGGTTACTGCGTTCACAGCTTCGATATAATTATCATTCGGTATACTTGCTACACAGCCATGTGTGCCTAATCAGTTTTGTTCGATACCTTCGAAATATAAGTGAACATTATTATTTACAAATGTATTATAGTATTTACTAGCATAATACTTCATACTAATTTAATTAAACTGTATTTAAAATACAAATACTTTGTTTCGAATCGAATGAGAGTGATTAAGTTATTATGTTAAATCAATTTTATATATTTTCTCACAAAAAAAAAAAAAAAAGTTTAAAAACAATTTCACATTGCCTTCCTCTCTATATTTTTTTTTTTTTATGTGGTTATAATAAACTAGAGGGAAAATAATAAAAATAATCAATGTAATATAATATAATGTTATAGTTTTTTAAAATTATTAGTGTGATGATAATTGGGTGTGTCGACACTATCCAATTATTCGTAATTCCAGTTAGGTAGTTTAATATTATTTAGAGACACTTCTATTATGCTTCCAATGCAGTGATTTTGATCACTGTATCAAGTTAAGTAGATACAATAACATTAATTACTAGACAATTACCGAATCACCTAGTTTAGGTAGCTATTTGGCAAATTAAATGTTAGTGATTCTAAACGAATCTCTTCGAGACGCACATGAAATCCTTTTACCACACTGGTTCGAAAGAACTGGTGACACGATAAGAAATTATTATATTGCAATAGTCAACAATAACAACAAGCGTTAAGGAAAATAGGATAGAATTGTAGATATAGAACTGTAAGTATTGATTCATGTCAGTTATGCCAAATGACAATTTTTCATTGATGTATACCTTTAACATCAGTTTATTATCCTACTGCGTTTACTCATAAAACTAAGAGTAACGTTAAAAGTTATCATTATGGGAAGGATTCCAGAATCGAGAAATCATGTGAGCTGACAAGTCAGCGTCCCGTCATATCGTTATAATGAATGAGAGCCATTCTTGTTTGCAAATGTTCGCTAGATGATATTAGGATATTATGTCATTTCAGTTGTTTGTTGTTGTTCATTATAACCATAACATTTTATTTTTCATGAACAAAGTTTAATCAATTAAAGATCGAACGTAGTCGGTATGCAATCGCTTGCGAAGTTCGTTTGATAGCTAACGAATATAATATACAATAAAACTTTGGAATACAGCATTGGTCAACAGCCTGAGTGACAGGCATGTATGATAATTATATAAAATGCATGAACATACTTAAAGTGATAAGATATTGGGCAATAAGATATTGGGCAATCAGTATGTTGGGTTAAGTGATTTGATCTTGCCTATTAAGCAACTCAATAAAGACATGAAAAATTAAGTACCTGCCTAGGTGCAGTCGTTGCCATTCGAAATATTTGATATTTAGGTACTATAAATATAGTTCACTTTAAATACATAATATAGTATATACCATAGACCTACTAACTAGGTATAGGTATAGCAACTGTTTAAATAAACTAGTACTAGTTAAAGGCAATAATATGTTCATGTACAGAAAATTCTTATCATTCGAGCCAGATAAGTGTCTGCTTAGACTAATGCGACCATGTTAATTTAAAACTTTTATAATAAGCTCAAACACTATTTAGTTCATTTGTAACTAAGGTTTGACGTACATTTATATTGTAAGTCTGAAGCCTTTGGGAGGCTTATTTAGAACTCTTGACAACAGAGCCAAACACTCAATTAGGAGAAAACGATTGTAGTTTACAGGCATGCTATTTTGTATCATGCTCTAGTCAGTGTTCATTGTTGAACAGGGTTAATTGATACGGTACCTACTTCCGTAGTTTACGTACCTATATTACGATTAAGAAGATACACAGGCATCTAGTGCATTTATGTTAATTTGGAGGCGACAGCTTATATCTCATAAAGTACCTACTGACAATATTTGGAAATAATATTTTTGATAAGAGTGATATCGATAAGTAAGTAGGGTACTTACTTGCTTGTTTTTTTTTTTTTTTTTTGAAACGTTTAATATTATGATACTTTACTAAAATACAAGGTTCGAGCCAATAATGGCTAAGCAAGGGGCAAGACGAGCACTTGTTGTCATTTAAATAAACAATTTTATCAAAAATACCATGAGGGTATCTGATAAAAACATTACGTAAGTAGTTCATTTCTCGAAAGAGAGTTGAAAAAATATCTCACAATTTCTAGCCTAAGTTAAGATGAATTTATAGTATGCTGTAAACTATTTTATAATTATAAATTATTGATATTTTTTATCCTAAACAAGGACTTTCCTTCATTACGTGCTATCGAGCACACAAAGTTCCATTATTTTGGTGCTCTTACCGTGAGTTGAGTCACCCATAAGTTTAGTAAAAAGAGTGTACGAACTGGGAAGTAGCCAATACAACAGTCTTGCGTAACTTCTTTGGGAATCTCGTGATTCACTGGTAATGTTTTGCCGCTTCAATGCGTACCTACGCTACTATTAACATTCCCTGGTAAACCTGGTTATACAAGCATTACAGAACCTAAAATTAAGTTGTTTGCAAATCGTTGATGCCTTGCAGTGAGCAGGTATCCAATAGTTCTATTGTGCCTATTTGAGTCTGGTTTATGAAAGCAGTACGGGCTCGACATCAATATTTAAGATGGAGCAACCGTTTTAAAACTGCTGATGTCTTGTCGTAGACAGAAACATCTATAGATTTCAATGTAGGTACTGGAACTATGTCCTTAAAAGCTAAACTTTTAAACTTAGATCTGTTTGCAGCTTAAGGTTTGCCAAAAACAAATGCATCCGGTTAGACTATACAGTAATGTAGGTAGTAGAACACTACAAGGTAAAATATTATAAAAGTCTTGTCATTAAATCAATACTTGCTCCTCACCCTCGAGATGGGAGCTCCAATCTGTCGGCAGACAATCTGTCGACAGATTGTTAATGCCTTGCCGTCAGCAGAGACATCATAAACACTTGACTCGTTGTAGGTACTTACTTTAATAGTGTACGAAAGAAAATAAACACTATCTACACCCCGGAGGTTAGTTTTAATCTGTTCGCAGATTGTTTATGCCTTGCGTTAGCAGAGACATCATAAAAACTTGAATCAAAGTCGGTACTTTAATAATGCACGAAAGAAAAATAAATACTTTAAATACTTATATACACCCCCCGGACGTTAGCTTTAACCTGTTGGCAGATTAATGATGCCTTGCGTGAGCAGAGACATAAGATTAATTTCCATGTACAGTAAATTAAAGCAGTTTAACATCTCTCAAATTTTGTAATTACTCAAAGTTCCCGAAATTGAAATCCGCGGAGAAATCATAAAATATATGTTTTTTAAAATTATACATGTCTTGCTTCAGACACAGTACATCTTTTGTAAAACCATAGGTTACCCTAATGTTAAGCTTTTATTGTTACTATTACACCACTATTACAACCTAGAAAATTACTGCGTATTCAAATCAAAATTACTGTTCTAAGGAGGTGTGACTCAAAATTATTTGTGTGAGGGCTTGCTTGGTGGTAGAAATGATTTCTACAACAAATCCGAATAATTTTGCAACATTATTTAATTTCAATAAAAATCGGGTAGGTAGTCGAAAAACAATTAAATTAGGTATTATTATTGCTCAAATCTTACGGGTTTTCTGAAGAAAACCTATTTCTCTTGAATAGGTATGATACCTACTCCCACAACGTAAGGTGCATGTACTTATACGTATTTTTCCCCTTTTTGTTTGCTAGACAATGCCACCTGGAGTGGTCTAAATGAGAATTGTGTAGGAATATTTACATACTAACCAAAAAACATCTAAACGATTGAACCTACATTAGAACTAGTCATCGGATCTTTTGGAACAGACGGTTCCTATGTCAATGGCTTTTCGACAAAAAACTTCGTAGAACAGTTAAGTACTCAAGTTCATACTATCATTAAAACGTTCGTAACGTTGTTTAATATGAAAGTTTATTTCTTTAGTAATAGCACCAGTCGTGGACTTGCGTACTAGGAAAATAAACGTTGAACCACTGACCCGAAAAGACTATTAGAATCACTTCAACAAAATTTAAAAAAGTTTGCGTAGCTCACCGATTTTCATGATATAGTGCACTCACGCGCAGAATCCTGCTCGGATAGTTCGACGAGCTGCCGTTTATAGGGCTGCATGACCTGCAGCTTGAGCTTGATAGCTATATAGGTAGCTTGTAGCGCAAATTCACGCTATCTAGATCAATAAATTTAAATTTAAACACTTTTTCTTATGTAACTGGGGAATCTCATCAAGTGTTTCTGCTACACAAACCTGGGCGGATGGACAATATCTTTATCTTTATTTTGTATACACATACATGTTATACCGAACGGAATAAACCGTTAAATAATTCAATTTAATAAAGCCATATCGGCTACATTAAGAAAAGAGGGTACTTACATTTTCCCCTTTTGCACTTTTTAAACACTTTATTTCTTTTTCGAATGATAGTTTCGAATTCGATATTGAAAACTTATAATAAGTATGGAACAGTCCTAGGTAGGAGCTGTTCGGACGTGTTAACTCGGCGGAATACAAAACGCCAATGAGAAGTAATTGAGCGGCCATTATCGGTAGACATAAAAATACCACACAAAGCCGCTAGGTGGCGCCACTTACGGTGGAAATGGACTATCAGCACTTGACTAACTCGAACGGAAAATCAAATGCTGCTCTCTATAAGCAAAAAGCTTAATATTAACGGTACAGTATTTAATTAACTAATTGTGCATACGGTGGAGATTAGTCAGAGTACTACGTACTTATCATGCCAAACCTACTTACCCGATTCGCGAAATTGCGGAAAATGACCGAAAAGATGTAGTAAAGCTAAAAGGTAAAGTAAAGGTGTAGCACTCACAATTTCTGTCAGTGCTCGGTGCATAGCTGCGTTCAGCGGAGGTAGCTTCTTGCTCAACCCTTGAGCCATGGTCTCCGGAACTGTGTACATCGTTGCTACGCCTAGGGGAATTAAGAACATTTATCATCAAGCTGTTAGTAGAGATCATCAATAATGAAAAAAAGGGTTATAAGATTCTTCAAATACCTTTTTTCATAAATATTACCCCAACTACACTATGGTTGGATTCGATACGAGAGATCCTCTTCACTGTTTCTTCGCAAAAATCCTGACAATGAAAATCCTCAATGGAATAGGGATTTACACAGTTAGTAGGGATAGAATGAAAACTACTGTTCACGTTAACTATGAGAAAAGCAAATACCGGGTGACTTAAATGTAGGTACGTAATTTTTTACTTACATCCGGCATATCTTTATTCTGTTTAGAATTCGACATTATCAAAAAAAATAATATAGAAAAATCCAAGTATAAAGTTTATTAAAAATATTGAGTGATAACAAAAATCTAAAATATTGAGTGATATCAAAAATCTATAGGGCTACGTATGTACCAAAAACGAGTTTATGCTAACGGCTACGGCTCGTAGCAAAAGCTCGTTAAATCTCGTAAGAAAAGTGAGCATCTTGCCATTTACTTCAAGATTTTACTTCTAATAATAAGAACGGGGCTATAGACCTATAGTCGAAGTATATTTATAATTAAAAGTTATATCTTCCTTTCTGGGGACGGGCTTACGACCTTCTACCTTGTGTAGATAAGTAATCTTCTCGACAATGTTATCTCAACATAGTAAAGTTCAGCCCAGGGGCCGGTATCGGCAGAACTTTAATTGGAAACTCTGATCTGAGAAATCTCGACGCCCTATCTTCGTAGATAGTAGCTCTTCGTCCTAACACATTTTGTTTTCAAATTAAATCGCTTGAAATTGTGACTTGTTCAGTGATTCCCACGCAGTTTTTATATGTATAGGTATTTACAACAAGGTAAGCCTTTTGTAAGTGATAAGTCACTGAACGGGCAAACGGGCAATACTGTATTCCCCTATTGCCTTTTCTTATTATGTTAAACATATCAAGACAAAAAATATGCCTACTAAAACATGTCGTGAGGTTGTAGACTTTACCAAATCACCGTCTCACTTTTGTGAAAATTATAGGTACAATTTATATCTTCAAAAATGTACAAATGTGCGAGCGATAGCGTCAAGCGGGATTCTGGGCCTTTAATTGCACTAATATTGCGAAAGTTTAGAACCAGTTAAGAAGTGAAAATCAGTAGGTAGTCATGTGAATTCTGACGAATCGACCAAACTTTTATGGCTTCGAATTCCTGTCGGATCACGATAGGATTTCCTCTTGGTCATGTCCGAGACATACCAACGCATTGAGTGATCGCCTCTGGTGTCTTCCTTCATCTCTTCAATATCAATAAAATATTTTAATCGAATTCTTAATACTTACCTACTTCGAGAAAAAGGCCATTCTTCCTTGTAGAATTTGTTATGACGATCTAGGAATGTACGAACATGGACGTCTGCAAAGAGGATTTTTTGGTTTTCAGTGTAATTATAATAATTTATTTTAACTTTTAGCTACTTACAGTTATAAGTTCTTCTTCTTTTTTCGTGTTTGAGGTTCAATCAAACATATTTTTCCTAGTACTTGGCCGTTATAGTTAGCATAATATCACAAATCAATAATTATATGCATATAAATAAGTATACAATACTTATTTATATGCATATAATTATTGATTTGTGATATTATGCTAACTATAAACAGTTATCTGGTTCCCATAGTATGTACCTACAAGCTTGCTTAGTTTGGGGCTAGATGGCGTTGTTTGAAATTCTTCTTCTTCTTCATAATAAATAAATAAATTCGCTTTATTTATAATTTCGTAGTAATTTTTCTACGCAAGGTTCGAGCCGGATATTCCATTTATTTTTATAATTTTATCGTAGCTAACTGCGTGTAATTGGTGATTATCCTCATATTCATATAAATAATACAATTTTATTTACTTCCTTATAATTTATTAATACCTACAGTTATCTTAGTTGTTTACTATCTACTAGGAACGTGAAGTTTGCTTTCTAACCTCATTAAGAATTCTTTAACAGCCTCTATATCCAGTGACATTTGGTCCATTTTCACATTCAACGCATCTATAGCACTTCTAGATTCTTCAACGTACGTTCTAGTCTGACCTTTAAGTTCCGACACTGCATCATCTATATCATCTAAATGTTCTACGATTTCATCATCTTTGTTTTTATCGACTTTTGAAATGCTAAGCTCTGATTTGATGAGTTTACCTTTCATTATCGTATCGTGCATTTCGTCCATCATTGTTTTGAAAGCCTTCATCCCTAATTCGTCTTCTTGCTGTTTCTTTTGTTCTTGGGCTTTGTTGAAAATTAGATCTCTAAGTCTCGATGGCAACAATTTTGAGTAACGCCACCTCGGTTTCCCAGGACACAGCACCATTATTCCCATCACTTTGCGTTTGTTCTTCAGCGTGTTGTTGACTCTACTCGGAAGAATTTTGTTGAACAGTTTATTGTAGACTAGCGTGTCCAATGTTCCCAAGAATTCCACTTGCTTTGCCAACCGTCTAATGTTGCCCAGCACTTCTAAATCGTTGATATCATTTACAGCGACACCAACCAGCAGATTCATCAATACAATAGCAGCCAGGATTAGGAACACGAGAAATATTATCCTGATGATGATCAACGAAGTGGCCAGTTCCTTGGAATGCGCCTCGTCGAATAGAGCTCCGTAGTCGAATTCTGAGGTCATCATGACGATGGTTTTGACAAGGGCCGCCCAGGGACCCTCGAAAGGCATCTTGGAGCGGAACTGGATCATGAAGCTGAGGGAGAAGCCGATTACGAGGAATGCGAAGGTCAGGAGAATCTGTAAGTGATCAAAAATATAAGTTTATTTATAGATTAGTCTAACCTACTAGTGTCGAGAAGTAATTTCGTTCTTCTTCAATTCGAAGAGTCGATGGTATAAATCTTATGGGCCCGTAAAAGATAGTTGGCCAAAGTAATGTTATTAAAACTTATTATTATTATTAGCCTGAGCTGTCCTATTAGAGGACAAAGGCCTCCTCCCATTTTCGCCAACTATCTCGATCTTTCGCTCATTCATATAAAAAAATTTGGTTCGGAATTCTGATATGACAATAATTAGCAGTCTTTTAAAGTAGATTGATAAAAAAAACCTTACCTTAACGACATTAGAGGCCACTTTTCCAAACATGAGGACATAGTATCCCCAGTTAGGAAACCGGGAGAGGAGAAACATCATTTCTAACCAAGACAGCAGCAACGCTAAAGTGGCCACGTGTCTGGGCCACTCTGCATCGACCAGGGAGACCACCACGACGGTGTAGGGCAGAATCATAGCCAGAGCCAAGCTACCGAACTTCACCCACGTTTCTAACTGCAGGAAATATCTGCTGCTCTTCACGTTCATGTACAGAAGCTCCTGGAATAAAAAATCTCTGTGAAATCAACATTTTAACATGACATAATCTGAATAAATTATTTATATTTACATACTGAGATAAATTTTATTAACTTAAAAAAAAGAGAATGTTTGAATGGATTATGATAAATACAAAAATAGCCCAGTCAGTCGTTGTCTCCACCAGAAGGCAACGTCCCCAGAACGCTGGCATTGCCACGTTGAATGGCATTGTCAATGCTTATACGCTGTGCAAAATTAAAGCCAGCATTTTGGTCACGTGTAAATTTTTTTAAGCCTATCAGCTAGATCTTTGTAGATGAAGGACCTAATGTTTATTCTACTCCAAACGATTCAAACTCATTTCAATTTATCATGATTTGTGTAGGTACTTATAAAAATCTATACGACTGACCTGGACTAACACTAATGATATTGTCCCATAGACAATATAGCTCCATATCGTTGAATCCAACCAGTCTGGCGCCTGCGCTTTCGTGTCTCGATAGAAGAACACTGATATTATGAATATTGTCAACGAGAACAGAAATAGGCCATAGAACGTTATAATCGTATAGAAAAAAGGCAGTAAAGCCTTCCACTTTAGATACAAGAAACTTTCAACTAATGGGTGTACCAGTAGCCGTCTCTGTCCGTATCTATTTCCAGTCTTTAAAAGAGCTTCGATTACTTTCATTTGTTCGAACTCACAAACAGTAGGCATTAGAATTCCATAGTCAACAGTGACTTCACACGACGGATCTTGAAGGTCCTGTCCATTGCTCGAAATGTACGAATCAAACACATCTTCCATAAACTCCGTTGGCTTTGACAGGTTGTGTATGATCATATCTATAGCTGTTCGTTTGAACTTTTTCGGACCGTCCGTGTGTCCTGATAAATCGGCTCCTCCTTTTAGGAGTATGGAGATAACGTCTCTGCTGCCATGGTGGCTGGCTGTGTGGAGGGGGTACCAACCCATGCTGTTCACTTCGTGTACTGTCGTCTTGTCGTATTTCAGTATGAGTTCGGCTATATCCGTGTGGTTCTTCACGGCTGCTATGTGCAACGGTGTCGATGCTTTATGAGGGCTACAAGTAGTCCTACATCGGATATCAGCATTTTTGGAAAGGAGAAGCTCAACGCAGTCCACATGTTTATTTGAAATAGCGAAATGTATCGGAGCAAAGCCCCTCCTATCTCCAGCTGTTAGAGAATTGATCATGGCCATAGTGACTGCTTCGTCGTAATCAAGTAATTCTTTTAATATTCTAAAGTGTCCATGATCTGCGGCTACGTGGAATACGTTAACATCTCCTGGTAGAGTGATTTTGAGCGAAGCGCCTTCCCTTATAATTTTCTTCAAGCATTTTATGTGTCCATTGACGATGGCTTTGAATAGCGCGGTTTCTCCTTCTTCATTCTGGTAGTCTAATGCATCTTTCTGTTTAGCAACGCTTAGGATTTCATTCAGAACGTCTATATTGCCTAGGGCTGCTGCTGAGTGTATTGGAGTCTCTCCATCGTTTGCCTGAAAAATATACTCATATTTTAGTTCCAGTTTATTCTAAGCTTCATTCTTAGAAACTAGTTCATTTAAGATAAACGCCAATATTTTTCTTGTTCAAAAATGCTCTAGCATTAAGTCCTCCATTAGTACTACAATTATTGACATGTGTGTGTGCAATAGAGTTTTAAATAAGGAACCTTTAAAGTGACATCTGCTCCAGCCTCTAGAGCAACACAAACGCCTGGCACCCATGCAGCTTCAACAGCTGCCTGGAGTACAGTGTGGCCATCTCTGTCTTTCACGTCCACTATAGCTGACATGGGGTCTGCATGACTGTAGTCGTAGTTTGCTAAAACCTGTTGAGGCATAAGTACTTTATCACTTCGAGGTGCAGGTAACATTAAGGCTGGGTACTTAGATCAAAGAACTGATAGAGACTCACCCATATAAGTGAGATAAGGGCAGGGAAATGATGTCTTAAGCGTCGATGACACACGGCTAGTTTACACGCTACAAGCCGGCGAGTTTAAAAGCTAGCGAGTGAGCGAGTTAGCTTTCGGGAAGGATTGTCAACAAGCAGATTGTAAAAAAAGCCGATGACACAGGGCGAGTTAACAAGCTACAACCGAGCTCGCTGGCTTGTAGCGTGTAAAAAAGCTGTATGTCATCGACGCTTTAGATCAAAGAACTATTAAAATTAAGTATAATATTTTAGCTGCACGACACATAGGAATCAAACTCGCTTATTTTAATAGAAAAGTGTTAGCGGTTTATAAGGAACTGGAAAGAAGTCATAAAATCATAAATGCACTTATTATGTATGACATCTTGTGTGCGAATTGTAACAAGCATCAAGCATTTGAAGGAAAAGAAGGTACTAGCACTTACCGCCAATTCATCCTCTAGCTCCTTCTTGACACACACATGCAGAGGCGTCTGACCAGCTCTATTAAGGTTGGTGACGCCGGCACCAGCTTCCAGAAGTTCACGAATTGCCTCCATGCTTTCCAGTTCTACAGCAGTATGGAGGGGCGTGTCCAGGTTATTTAGACCCTTGGGTCGCATGGTGTTGAACTGAGCCCCAGCTTGTAGCAATATTTTGATCACATCTATGAAACTGTAAGAAGAGTTCACATTTTAACTACTTAGCATATGCTCGCGACTTCATTTGCGTTGTATCGAAATGAAAACAATCCCATGTTCTTTTGAATGTTCTTCTTTCCTAAACCAGGGGTCGCGAACCTTTTTGTACCAAGTTGGCTTGAGGCATCCCGTTATTATTCTACTAGTTATTGTTCCTTTCAACTCCATGGACGGATGTGATCTCTTACCATGAGGAGAGTGCCTTGCCCATTTTACCACCTTAAAAATATACATTGTGGTACGCGTTAATTTGCGGTGTCACAAATACAGGTCTTTGAACTCACTTCTTCTTATCGTGTCACTAGTTATTTCGAACTAGTGTGGTGAAAGGATTTCAAGTGCGCCTCAAAGAGGCTTCTTTCGTGCACTTGACACATGTTTTCGAACTTTATAGTTCCTTTATAGTTCCTTCACTGTTAAGCACGTGTTTTAATGCACACATAGATTATTTGAACAGAAAAACCCATTGGTGTACGACCGGGTTCGAACCCACGACCTTCGGATCGAAAGTCGAGGCACCTCCCACTCTGCCAACACGGCTTTTAAACTCACTGTGAAGCGTTGACTTCAGTGTCGTAGTACCTAATACGCGTATCCAGCGACGTCGAGGGGCATCCTGCCTTCCATATCGGGCATGTTGGGATCAGCCCCGGCTGCCAGGAGAAGCTTAATGCAGTGTTTGCGAGCGAAGGAACTGGCTACGTGAAAGGGAACACAACTATGGGTCTTAGTACTCACTATGAAGCGTTGACTTCAGTGTCGTAGTAAAACGCATATTTGGCAACGTCGAGAGGCATCCTGCCTTCCATATCGGGCATGTTGGGATCAGCACCGGCCGCCAGGAGTAGCCTGATGCAGTGCTTGTGCGCATAGGAACTGGCTACGGGAAGGGGGACCCCTATTGAACTTACTGTGAAGCGTTGACTTCAGTGTCGTAGTAATACGCGTATCCGGCGACGTCGAGAGGCATCCTGCCTTCCATATCGGGCATGTTGGGATCAGCCCCGGCCGCCAGGAGAAGCCTGGTGCAGTGCTTGCGTGCGCAGGAACTGGCTACGTGTAGAGGTGTCCATCCAGCTTGGAAGAGAGGCAACTGTAAAGTAAAAGCATACATACAGTCATCCGCGTGTGAGCTGAATTATCGTCAGGTATGATGACCCGTTGTTAGTGAGCCAAATTACTAGCAATAAACAGGTGATGTTCCCGTTAGCTACATTATATTTTCTTCAATCCATAAGAATCTAATCCAAAATCTAATCCATAAGACGCCGAATGTCTTGGCTCAAAAACTTACGACAGTGGTATAACAAGAGTACTTGCTCTCTATTCCGCGCTGCAGTGTCCAAGGTGCAAATAGCCCTATTGATTGCCAACCTCCGATAGGAGACGGCACCGAAAGAAGAAGAATAAGAATCTAAACTGGGTTCGTAAAAATGTTGCTGACTACTCAAATTTTTACGAATCCAATTTCAATGAATATAGTTCATAGTATCTAACCAAATTGTCATCAAGCATAAGCTTATTCAACTATAATGTTCCAAGGCCTCTCTCGGCTAGGAGAGCGAATGTGACTTAATCCACCACGCGGATCCAAATATACCCAACAATGAATTACAAATTCCGGTGCACTTTTCAAACCGCGCTCGTCCACTTTCTTCAAATCAAATCAGTCACAGTGCTCGAAGTGAAGATTTCAAGCACTGTAATTGGCCAATTCACGGTCCGCTCCTCTCCACTCTGCCTAGCTCCGCGTCAGTGGAAACGCATCCTAAATCTGAGTAATTTGCTAAACTTACGCTCCCTCTGATGTCCCTGCAGTTATGGTCGATGTTGTCCTTCCAGGTCTTGGGCAGCGACACGTTGACCTCTCCAAGATCACACCGCACCATCGTCAACTCCCTGACCTTCGGACAGAGTCTCCGAACGTCTTCTTCCGTGTCCGAGGACATGCTTTCGTTATCGATTTTCTCTTGAACATCTGAAAGGGTAATATCGCGTTGGGTGTCTTCAGTCATCATCAATCAATATAAGTATAAATAAGAGCTCATTCGCACGAGAGATTTTTTAACGCGCGTTAAAAAATCACTTGTGTGAATGAGCCCTAAAAGGCTTAGTTTTGACTAACTGACTGACTGACTGAAAGGCCTGTACGTTGCCAAACTACTGAATGTAGAGACTTTGGCATGTTTGTTAAGAAAGCAGTAGTACTAATAAAGGAATCTTTACTATTTAACTCACAGGACAAACGAACGGCATCAGCTAGTTGACCAAGAACCTAATTTTTTTCTTCAATATCAACATTTGACAAGAGTTGGGCTCTCCGCTCTGGCCGCTCTTTGCTCTCCTGATGATAAGATATTACGCTTGCCCATGATCAGAACAGTGCCACACAAGGTTTTGATTCACATGAGCCGGTGCAAGTGGTGCAACACTGCTTTAGCCACATTTAGACGTTTTGATGGTCAGTCTCGAAAGCCTAGCAATTTCACTAGCGACAGTGCACTTTAGGCCGGAACACAGAAACGGTTACACGTATGCTGGGCGGTAAAATACGTGAAGGTATATCATCTACACAGCACCATCCAGAAGTCATCTTCCAAAACTCTGAATGGTATCGATATGAGATATCATAAATTCTGCGTGTACTTTCTTTCATTCATACTTTCTTTCATAGTAGATACCTACTCTTCGAGGTTCTATGCTGGGTAGGAACTGGCTGAAAACTTGAAACTTGGCTGAAGAATCTGACAGAACTTCCAAGTTTGAATCTGTCAAGTGTTTATTCCACAGATCAGTCAGACAGAGTACGTCTATTCGCGTTTTTTGTGTTTTGTGGTAGTCAGTGGTTATATTCTCTTTGGTGGTAGTCGTCGTTTAAATAATTTTTAAATTTTTGAAAAGTGGTTTTCTATTAATATGGAGATCGCGCAGAATTTTATGGTAAGTGATATAGTGCGTCTACGTTTTTTTCAATAATGTCCATGCAAATTCTGTCTGGAAGAGATCGCTTTTTAACGATAAGAATGACAGTGTTACACAAGTCTTCAATTCACATAGGCAAGTGTAATACTACTGCTCGTCCACTTTAAATCATTTTGATGATCTCAAAAAGCCCAGTATTTTTTACCAGCTACAAACCAGAACACAGTAATTCCGATATATTACTTCTTTACCGCAGAATATCTAGCACTGTATTAGTTGTACCTATCTTGAAGGAATCCTGCAGGGGGACGCCTCCCAACGATGACATAGAGGGTTTCAAAAATCAATAAATACTTAATAAATAGGTAAGCTTGTTCCAACAATGTTTGTTTTCTAGGGTCCAGGTGCTGCAGACACCATGTCCAGGATAAATGAAAATGGCAACGTAGTGGGGACCATTATCGTCAACTGTGAAGGTAATATATACTATCTATCAATCTACTACAGAGAACTAAAGGTGGTCGACATAGCTCAGAGATTTGTGACATTTCGCTCGACGAAAGGGTCTCAACTGGCCGTAGTTTTGCTGCTATAACTGGCTGCTGAAGTATGTCAACCGCCGCGCCGTAGCCTGGCTGCGCGGCCAAGCTGCCTCGTGCACGGGAGGCCTTTAATTCTAATTTTAATTCTAAAAAGGGGGTACAGCGGTCTGCACTGGCTTGCCGTTGAAGGGTGCATTGTGCATTGGGAGGCCTTTGTATGCGACTGCTATTATTACGCGCGTACCTACATAAAAGGGAATTTTGTTAATTTGCAACGCAAACAAAGTTTATTGGTTTGGCCAGTGCGTTTTGTCAGTCGTCAGTAAGGACAAAAGCCTTATTAAATGTTTTTGTGCAGGTTTTCCCGAGACGACAACTCTGGACAGCTTGACGGCAGCCACATACTCCACGCACATGAGAGCGCTGTCTTCGCATGCGTCAAATGCCCTCAAAGAAATTGTGAGTAACTTTATGCTTGTACGGAATTTTATTTGTTATCGTAGCGTAACCGTCACCGAAAATTCGATAGTTTGAGTGATGTTTTGAAAAATAATCATACAAACTGTTGACTTATCGCTACGATAATGTTAACGCAAAAGCTTGTTATCGGGCCCCAGGTGTCAAGGAGCCAGGTCGTCAATGTATCAGGGTGTCATTTGTCGGGTGTATCAGGTATCAGGGCTTTAGGTGTCCAGGTATCAAGTGTCTATTCAATTAAATTCAATATTTTTATTGCAGTCAATAAGTCTTAGTTTTAATTGTTTACAAGTTACACAGAACATACTCATAGAACATATTGAACCCTAAAATAGAGCATGGCAACATTAGAGCAGGAGCGGACCGAATCATTAATTAATTTTACATATCTAATTATATAATTTGTCAAGTATTAAATCTCAAATTTGTCGTTAAAAAATTCTTGTATACTGTTAAACTTTTTTTAAAAATAATGTCTTTCAGTTTTCTTTCAAAATTGACTTCTTTCTCTTCGTCTTTTAATTGTGAATCACCTCTAGTTGTCTAGGTTCAAGAGCTGGTATAATTGCAGGATGTTACGGATGAGCTGGTGGTTCTGCGGCTGGTGTCTCGGAAGACAGAAGCCGTGGTGGCGCCTGACGATGAATTCCACTTGATAGTGGTCATGAGGCGCACATGACACCAAATGACGAAGTTATTAGGTTTAATCTGTTACTTTTTCGTGTTTTTTTGGATTATGATAATATACCGATCGGTTTAGAAACTGCTTTTTAATTTAATAAAAATCAGATAACATAATATTGACATACGGAGATGAGACGTGGACACTCACCGTACGGGTAGTCCACCAGTTTAAAGTCGCTCAGCGAGCTATGGAACGGGCTATGCTCAGCGTCTCTCTATAGGACATGATCTGTAATGAGGTTATCCGACAGAGGACCAAGGTTACCGACATAGCTCAGAGAATTAGCAAGCTGAAGTGGCAGTGGGCGGGCCATATTTGCCGAAGAACCGATAACCGTTGGGGTAAACGAGTTCTTTCTTGAGACCGCCAATCAGTAAACGTAGTGTAACGCTGGTGGGTTGGCGATCTGCGAAAGGTTGCAGGCAGAAGATAGATGCGGCAAGCCGAAGACAGGCGCGATGGCACTCATTGGGAGAGGCCTATGTCCAGCAGTGGACTGCGATAGGCTAATGATGATGATGATGAGATAAAATAATCAATCCATAGTATTCATTTTAGCTCTGTTGTGAAAAACAATTAATTTTTAGTGTTTTGCTTTGGGTTACGGTAGCGTAGTAAGCGTTCTAGTTGTTTTCACAACGAAGTGCAGTTGTAGGTGGTAAAAAGGGAGAGATACGGGGTGGAGAGGTGAGCGGTCTTGAATTCTGGACTGAATAAGGGTATTGAAAAATATCATTCTCCTTTTTATCAAGTTTATATCAAAATCATCTTTGACGGTACTAACTACAAGCTACAAGTCTGATTTGATTTGACGTTATATTCTACCTTATATAACTCGGTCGAATTAACATGACACCTGGCTCGGACTCTCGGAACTCGATGCTTCTCCCACGGCCTCACGCGGCGCCCTCCGTGTTTCTTCTTTCTCTTATTGCGAAGCTTTATCATCACCAAGTATCCCACGTCCTCTTTTCTACCAAGATTATCCAATTCCACACTGTACTTTGCACAAACGTCATATAGCCAGGTATCATGCTTTCAAGTGTAATCCTACCTCCTACCAATATTATAAACGCGAAAGAGTGTAGGTATGAATGGATGAATGTTTGTTACTCTTTCACGTAAAAACTACAGAATGGATTTTAATGAAACTTTACAATGATATAGCTTGTACATCAGAATAACACATAGGCTACAATTTATAAAGATACCTACGCAGACGAGGGCGTCGCGGGCACCAGCTACTGTACTATAATTGAAATAAATAAATTTTACTTTACTTTACTTTTATGTTAATTCGCCCGAGTTGAACGTTAAATTTTTTTTGTTTATGCGCAAATTAGGTTCAGCCTTGATCTTACCTTCAGGAAAGTCGAGCAGAATAGCCACTTGGCGAGAGTTGCCAGCGTACGCGGCCAGATGCAGAGGTGTTCTGCCAAGCCTGTCGATTCTCAGCTTCTCAGCTCCGAACTTGACAAGCAGTCCAAGTGCATCGCCCCCCGTCAGCGCTGCAGTGTGGCACGCGGAGACCAAGTCTAGTCGGCAAGTAGCGTTCGGGTTGGCACCACCGTTTAACAACCTGGAATAACCATAATCATTCCTGTCTAAGTGCGGTTTCAGATAAGCGGATTAACTGGGCGGTTTCGCCGCTCGTGTTTTGTTTTTTCGCGCCAAACCGTGAGAGACTCCTCATGTTACTGACACTCGCTAGAAAAAACCTAGCGTAAACGTAGGTATTGGTATTCGCGCTTTTGAAGTTTTGTGAGTACCAATCCGCCCGTTGTAACCTCAACCGACGAATAATAATATACCCTCAACTGACGACATCTTAATCCGGTCAAGTTAGACATTCGAGTTTACATTAATACGGCCAGAGCTGAAAATTGGTACGAATGTTGGGGACACCATTATGAATGAACTGTGAAAAGTCCCTTAAAAAGCTAACCCGCTCACACGCTAGCTTTTAAACTCGCCAACAATCAGGTTGTAAAGAAGCCGTGTTTCATCGACGCTTAAAAAATCCTAGATTTTTTTTCACACCACTAATATGTAGTCATTTATTTCTCAAATCAGTAAGTTATAAAGTACCTCTCTACCTCCTCGGAGTCTTGAGACTCTATAGCTTCCAGCAGTTCCGTGTTGAGTCTGCGCAGGCGTCGGTCGCTGCGTATCCATTGCTTGTTGGGACAGCCCTCCTGCACTGGAGTGTTGTTCACCGTTGAAGACACTGATGATGGGGTCTGGGCGGGTAGGGGCGGTATTGGCGGAGGGTATGACTGTCTGGAAAAATAGTAGATTATGCACTAAGGGGATAAAGCAGTGTCTTATGTCGCGGGTGGCATATTGAACCCTGAGCTAACGAGGGACTCAGTTAACTCCTGAGCGAAGCGAGGGAGTTATGTAGAGTCCTGAGTGACGCGAGTGGTTCAAGCTACCCAAGACGAAGATAGGCTTTATCCCAGAGGAGCATACTCTACTTTTCACACCTTCTGCAAGGCAACAAAAAGCCAGAGGGCTCCAGCACTGAACACCGTCTTTTGTTTCACAATCATTGAAGTCGCGCCTTTTTGCTGCTTATGGTGGCCAGTTCCATTTTCGAACAAACCTTTTTACAATGCCATGGGCGTTCTATTACTTAGAGTTTTCCACGAGTTTCCACACGAATTTGACGTTCCAAATTCAAATCACATTACTACTCTTGGGAGTTTTATACAACATTACCTCCCTAGAGAGGTAATGCTATGCTTTACCTTGATGATAGCATGGTATGTAATTGGTCATTGTCGAGCAGGTGGTGTGAAAATACTTTTTCACTTCTCATGCTCATAAAGTTCAACTTTGTGCACGCTTTAGCGGGAGTAAAATTGCATTTTAGGCCCTAGGGAAAAAAGTAATTTGCTTATAAAATGTATAAATAGAGGTTCAGTTTGTAATAGGTTTCATGCCGGAAGATACGATTTTTTTTCGATTTCGAACTTCAATTCATAATACCCATAGATCAGGGTATTATAAGGGACCTAAACATTAATTATCTCGAAAATCGTGGTAATTTTGATTGGTTGTCTCTGTTTTTGAATTACGAAATGCGTGCTCTTTTAAGTTTGATTTTGTTTAATTTTCAAAATATTGTGTAAGTATACCTCGGTCCTGAAGCCCATTTTATACTTGACATAAATATCCGCCCTCACCTTCGGCTCGGGCTGATAAAAGGCATTATTTTTTTATTTTTTTGTTTAACCTATGGTGTCACATTGTTGGGCAAAGGTGTCCCCCAAATCCTTCCACTTGTCGCGGTCTTTTGCGGCCTCCCACCATTTCCTCTCGAATCTGTCCAGATCGTCCCGCCAACGCTTTCTCGGCCGACCCCTACGCCGCCGCCCGTCTTCAGGTATCCAGAGAGTGTATCCAAAAAGTCCAATACAAAATTTTAAAAAAAGAATGGCTGCCTAGTACGCGGGGCTCAAAGTCTAGTGAGGCGGGGTCGATTACATACTGTGCAGTTATGGTGAGACCCAGACCGACAGGTCTAGCTGGACGCAGTCTGCCGTCGGTTCTGCCGTTGGCTGCAAGCAGAGGACGGCGGTTCTCTCCATCCTCTGGCTCTCCTCTTTCTACATCTGTAAGACGGTAGAGGGGACGAATTGTCAGTCTAGCAAACGGGGCCCTAAGTAAAATAATATTTAGAATGTAAAACTTTCATAGGGCTGAATACGCTCGCTTCGCTCGCGTGTGGACGCAAAAGTAAAAACACTATAACCTACTGTCACCCAGCTCTTATCTGGTAGATTTTGAACTCTAGCTAGGCAGCTATTGCTCTTTGAGGTCAATGCCCCAAACTAAATTTTTACTTACGACACCCCCTCTCTGATGGTACCTACCATAAAAAGTAGGCGTTGATAAGAAAGCAAAATATTCAACAAAAAAATTCTGAGTCTTCTTGCCTCAGTGCCCGTTTGCTACACTCCAACCCCACCAAATTTCATCGGAAACGCTTAACTTGCTTGTTACTCGATCAGGGCAACTCGGATGGTTGAGTGGTAAGTGTGTTGTACAGCCACTCCCGGTGTCAGGGGTACTATTTTCCTCTTATTAGGACAAAAATAGAGTGGGATGTTCAATATTTATCTTGCACCTGAGTGCTTTTTATTTGGGGTTCGATAGCGTCTTAAAAATTATGTTCAATTTGTCTAGCCATGAGGTTAGGTTGTTTTTTTTCTAAATTCCAAACATTCATCTTTTTTTACGTACCTACCTTCATAAGTAAGAATAAAATTTAATTCTACAAATCCAAGAGCTACGTATACGTAACTATGTATAATGTTGATTACTTGCCTTTAAATAAAGTCGACAATACGCCTTTCCTCCACATTTTAAATCATAACTTTAATCGCACATTATTGTTGTTTGCATAATGCTTAGAAAACACGTGCCAAATTATGTATCTAGGTACATAATATTAAAAATATCAAAGTTTAAATTATTTAGCAGTGAATGAACTGACTGAGATAAGTAGGTAAGTACACTGGACTATTTTAGCTTGATGCAAAACAAACGTGGCTTCTCTTATTATCCTAACAAACTTGGTCAACGTACCGAAGGTCGCGCACCTACTTCATCTTATGACTAAGAATAGTCAGTATCAGTCAGCGTGTTAGGTAATGTATAAACGGTAAGGTAACTCCTTTTGACTGTCTTCGAAAATAGTTTTACGATTTTTTTCCCTATTCTTTTTAAAGTAAATAAACATAACTAAGTATTTATAACTTTAACAAAAACATACTATTCGAATAACTGTTAAAAATCATTACTTTCGACTGTGTCATTATTATTATGCATGCTTATTTCATAAACATACCGATTACCTATATACCTGGGTGAAAGTTATTGCGGAAATATTTGAAAGAACATAGCTTTGCAATTGTCCACAGCAGAGGTTTAGCTGGAAGATAAAGTTCACCTTTGTACTGTTTGCTAAGCGCAATATAAAAAAATGCTATCTATCTAGGTATCTACTTTTTGTGAAATCTCAGTTTTGAAATATTTTCCTAGAATATTGGAATTTGAATCAGTGGTCTGCTAAAGCAAATCGACTGTTATTGAAGATTCGTAATTCGTGGAATTACTGCGGAATTTTTACCTTTGTAAGCCGACATGTTGCGACATCAAAATTCACGCATCACTCTTATTTTCCACACTTTACACCTACAAATGTATTCTTGAATGGATGACCAAGCGTGACTGACTTATAATAAATGTAGTAAGAACCGAAGGATTGCTTATCAATTGTATTATTTACTCATGAAATTGGCATTTACGTAGAGCAGATAATCTGTTAGAGCTGCTTCACTACACAATACTTATCCATATTTATGTAGAGTATGTTCCGTCTCTCTGTGTAATGCATTCTGACAATGAAGATGCTTGTTATAGTTTTGAGTCGTTCCCACAATCCTCGATTTTAAGGACGGACGAATCAGCCCGCACCGCCCCGCATCATGGGGAAGAGTTTCGTCTGTGGTAGAGCAGATACGTCAGACAGGTACATACATAATATACGTCCCGATCCGCGAGTCGGTTAGTGCGGTTTCAGATTAGCGGATTAACTGGGTGGATTTGCCACTTGTGTTTTGTTTTTTGCAGCGTAATATATGTGCAATAATACAATTGATAAGAAATCCTTCAGTTCTTACGAGTGACGCCTCAAGCTACTGACTCTCGCTAGAAAAAATCAAGCGTAAATGCCGGTACGCACGACACGGTTTTGAAGTTTCGCGAGTACCAATACGCGCCCGTATAACGCGCGACAAAAACACGCCAGTCTAAAACCGCACTAAATTGAAAGGTGCGCCGTGGGATCCGTCGCCGTCATCCGCAAAGACATCTGTGGTCGTACGCTGTCCATGAACAAATCCGTAGAATCTCGCACCGCGGAGAGATCCTTTAAATTCTTTTAATTTGGTCTTTATTAACCCATAATTTTCTGACGAAATAGAATTAAATAGAGCATTTAGACTATTTTAATTTAATCATTCATTATATTAAACCATAATTTTCTAAATACACTAAGGTAGAAGTAAACTGAAACGATTACCTATTTAGTAAAACATCGTTTATTCGGTAAATTATAGTAGGTACTTAGGTTATACTTTAAATAACTAAGAAGTTAGGTGGTAGGTGTAGCTAGATATTTCAGTCTAAAAATTCACGTCCCACCCATTATCGTCGCTATATAAATGCCCTTACTTAGACTCTAGCTAGCCTACTTCAGTTCATTAAGTAGGTACGACTTAACTTAAGACGATTATTGCAAAGTAATATAATCACATAATCTTACACAAAATATATTATCTTCTTAAGAAGAAGAAAAAAATATTTAGGTGGTATATACACATGGTAAATTTCCTAGATACAGTCGGCTCTATAATTTGTCTTTACACCCAGCTTTCTCCGGTGTCCTCCTGTGATTAAACCACTTGTGGTTTATATTATGGGTATATCCTAAGTGGTTTTATCACACACACACCATGATATGTTTGTGTGAGTGGTTTAATCACAGGAGAACACCGGCGTAAGCTGGGTGTAAAGACAAATAAACAGCCGACCGCTGTACGTAGATACACAAACTCATAAGTACAAATATCTCGAAAGAATTTGTTCGATTCTTATATAAAACTCATTAATCTATCAATTAATCAATTAAATCTTTTGCATCTGGCATATCTATGAGATTGTGACGTCTACTCGTTATCTATTGATATACCCAAGGAACAGAGATTAGGCTTAGATTCTTCGATAAACATACCTTTATCGATAACATTAGCAAAACAACGGTCTAGTTATTTCGGTAATCGTGTTTAAAGGTCAACTGGTTTACAGATAATCAAGGTTTAACAAAAACTTACAACAACCGTTGGCCGTTACCGCCACTGAAAAGTCACAGGGAAGCAAAATACGCAATATCATTTACTTCAACGACATATTTGAAATAACTCTCGAAATGTCAACTCATAGCACTTACACGAACCTTCGTGGTTTATTGTTAACATAAGATTTTTGATACAAAAACTAAACTACTGAACCAATTTTGATAAAATTTTATGTGACCAATCTGAAAGTATATTCTCACTCAAAAAAAAAAAACTCAAAAATTTAAAATTAATAAAACCACATTTGTTATAGGTAGTAGAATCACCTTGCTCTTTTGAATGAATTTCCACATCAGAGAACTAATTGCACCAATCGAATGAATAACTATCGAATAATAATACGATTTGACGACACCGTGGCTTAGTTGGTAGTGACCCTGCATACGAAGCTTGGTGTTCCGGGTTCGATCCCCGGCCGGGGCAAATATTTGTGACGAACACAAATGTTTGTTCTCGGGTCTTGGGTGTTGTGATGTGTTGTATGTGTCCATGCCACCTGCGACACAGGGAATCCTAGTGCAGGGGTGTGAGGGTGTGAACGTTTAAAAAAATAAAAAAAATAATCATGGTTTTATAAAAACATACTACAGCCGACTTCGATTGGACTGTTTAAGGCTTAACTATGGCAGTCGCTACATTGTAATCTGGAATTGAGGCCAAAATACTAAGGTTTAAACAGCGTCAAGGGGTGTTAATAAAAAAAAAAAAAAATATTATAATATTATTTGGTCTTTTATCTTGAAAACCATTAAGAAACATTTATTTTATTCGCTTATTTAATATGAAAAAAAAAAAACCAAAATAAAGCTGTTTTTGAATGGTTTTTTTGATTCTTCTCCTAAACGGCATTATATATATTATATATTTTTATACCATTAGCAAGGTGAAAAAAAGTTAAAAAAAATAAACTAAGATTTTTATGATACGCTAATAATTCTTGCGACAAGGAATTAATATACGTAATTTTGCAATAAAAGTAGGCGTGCACCGCTCTGGACCTCAGTACCCATCTGACTACGGGACGGGGAGGCCGCGTCGCTCTGGCGCGCACCGCCTCGCGAAACGATTTTACGAAACATGACTGAATAAAGTAATATTCACACCATAATACTGTTGGATAGTACGTCCGTTATAGATAAATTTATTTATGTATGCAAATGAGATGGCTATTGGCTTTATTGTCAATACGCGCATGAAACAACATTTATAAGAGGCTCGGATTTGACTGACTGACAGACAATTTACAGGCCAAACCGCTGAACGTAGATACATGAAACTTGAAGAATGTGATCGTCGAGAGCTGAAAGTGAGTACTGGCATGTAAGTAGGTGAGTGAGTTGGTGGGCGAGTTGGTGGGCGAGTAGGGGGGCGAGTTGGTGAGCGAGTTGGTGGGCGAGTAAGTGGCGAGTAGGTGGGCGAGTTGGTGGGCGAGTAGGGGGGCGAGTTGGTGAGCGAGTTGGTGGGCGAGTAAGTGGCGAGTAGGTGGGCGAGTTGGTGGGCGAATAGGTGGGTGAGTTGGTGGGTGAGTAGGTGAGCGAGTTGGTGGGCGAGTACGTGGGCGAATTGGTGGGCAAATAGGTGGGCGAGTACGTGGGCCAGTTGGTGGGCGAGTAGGTGGGTTAGTAAGTTTGAGTTAGGGAAGTAGTTAGGAAGGTTGGTAGGTAGTAGGTAGGTAGGTAGGTAGGTAGGTAAGTAAGTAGGTATATAGGTAGGTAGGTAATTCGGTAGGTAGGACAAGTTTTCTTGCCCCATTTTTTTTTCCTTCGCTTCGCTCAGGTTAACGATTCGCACGTCCACCTTGGGATCTACTTGCTATCTCGAAAAGTGAAGTTGTTTTTCAAGTCGTTTTCGGCCAAGTTTTTTTCGGTCAAGTTGTTTTTCGGCCAAGTTTTTTCGACCAAATTGTTTTTGGCTATTTATTTTCGGCTAAGTGGTTTTTCAGTAGTAGTTAAGTACTTACTTCAGTAGTACTTAAGTAAGTAGTTGCTTAAGAACTTACTTAAATAGTACTAAAAATACAAAAAATCTAACTATGGGAATGTATAGGGTTGGGAAGGGGGTGACCTCGGAAAAACTTCAACTTTTGACGATTCGCACGTCCACCTCGGGACCTACATGCTATCTCGAAAAGTACAAGTCTTATCCTACGCCCTAAGTACCTAACTTAACTAACTTACTTAAGTACTACTTAAGTAAGTACTTAACTACTACTTAAGTAAGTACTTAACTACTACTTAAGTAAGTACTTAACTACTACTTAAGTAAGTACTTAACTACTACTTAAGTAAGTACTTAACTACTACTTAAGTAAGTACTTAAATACTACTTAAGTAAGTACTTAACTACTACTTAAGTAAGTTCTTAAGCAACTACTTACTAAAGTACTATTTAAGTAAGTACTTATGAAAGTAAGACAAGTGCCTACTTTCTTGCCTATTTACTTGCCTACTCACTTGCCTACTTACTCGCCTACTTACTCGCCTATTACTCGCCTACTAACTCGCCTACTTACTTGCCACTTAATAACTTATTAAGTAGACACTTGTCTTACTTACTTAAGTAGTACTTAAGTAAGAAAGTTAATTAAGGTACTTACTTAAGTAAGCAAGTCAGCAGGCACTTGTCTTACTTACTTAAGTAGTACTTGTGTAAGTTAGTTCAGTTAGGTACTTACTTAAGTAGGCAGGTAGGTATGGTAGCTAATAGCTATGCAGTAGGTAGTAGGTATGCAGGTAGGTAGGTAAGTAAGTAAGTAGGCACTTGTCTTACTTCCTTAAGTACTTACTTAAGTAGTACCTAAGTAAGTAGTTGCTTAAGAACTTACTTAAGTAGTAGTTAAGTACTTACTTCAGTAGTACTTAAGTAAGTAGTTGCTTAAGAACTTACTTAAGTGGTAGTTAAGTACTTATTTAAGTAGTAGTTAAATACTTACTTAAGTAGTAGCTAAGTCCTTACTTAAGTAGTAGTTAAAAACTTACTTAGGTAGTACTTAGGTAAAAAGTTACTTAAGAACATACTTAAATAGTACTAAAAATACGAAAAATTAAAAATCTAACTATGGGAATGTAAAGGGTTGGGGAGGGGTAGGTTGACCTCGGTAAAACTTCAACTTTTGTTCACCTCGGGACCTACATGCAATCTCGAAAAGTAAGAGTTAAGTACTACTTAAGTAAGTACTTAAATTTGACTTAAGTAAGTACTTCTTACGAAAGTACTTAAGTAAGTAAGACAAGTGCCTACTTACTTGCCACTTAATAACTTAGTAAGTAGACACTTGTCTTACTTACTTAAGTAAAAAAGTTAAGTTAGGTACTTACTTGAGTAAGCAAGTAAGTAGGCACTTATCTCACTACTCAAGTACTTTCTTAAGTAATACTTCTGTAAGTTAGTTCAGTTAGGTACTTACTTAAGTAGGCAAGAAAGTAGGTACGTAACTTACTTAAGTACTTTCTTAAGTAGTTCTTGTGTAAGTTAGTTCAGTTAGGTACTTACTTAAGTAGGCAAGTAAGTAGGTACGTTACTTACTTAAGTACTTTTTTAAGTAGTACTTATGTAAGTAAGTTAAGTTGGGTACTTACTTAAGTAGGCAAGTAAGTAGGCACTTGTCTTATTTACTTAGGCAAGTAAGTAGGTAGGTAGGCAAGAACTTAAGTAAGTAAGACAAGTGTCTACTTACTTGCCTACTTACATACTTAAGTACTTTCTTAAGTAGTACTCAATTAAGTAAGTTTAGTTAGGTACTTACTTAAGTAGGCAAGTAAGTAGACACTTGTTTTACTTACTTAAGTAGTACTTAAGTAAGTTGTTACTTAAGAACTTACTGAAGTAGTACTTAAGGGCTTATTTAAGTAGTACTTAAGTGCTTAATTAAAAAATACTTAAGTACTTACTTAAGTAGTACTTAAGTACTTACTTAAGTACTTACTTAAGTAGTACTTAAGTAGTACTTAAGTACTTACTTAAGTAGTACTTAAGTAAGTTAAATTAGGTACTTAAGTAGCAAATAAGTAGGCACTTGTCTTACTTACTTAAGTAAGGTTACTTAGGCAAGTAAGTAGGTAGGTAGGCAAGTAAGTAGGCAAGTAAGTAGGCAAGTAAGTAGACATTTGTCTTACTTACTTAAGTACTTACTTAAGTTTTACTTAAGTTACTTAAGTTAAGTTTACTTAAGTTCTTACTTAAGTAAGTAAGTAGGCTCTTGTCTTACTTACTTAAGTACTTACTTAAGTAGTACTTACTTTCTTAAGTAGTACTTAAGTAAGTAAGGTACTTACTAAAGTAGACAAGTAAGTATGCAAGTAAGTAGGCAATAAGTAGGCAAGTAAGTAGGCGAGTTAGTAGGCAAGTAAGTAGGCGAGTAAGTGGGCAAGTAAGTAGGCAAGTAAATAGATACTTGTCTTACTTACTTAAGTACTTATTTAAGTAGTACTTAAGTAAGTTAGGTATTTACTTAAGTAGGCAAGTCAGAAGGCACTTGTCTTACTTACTTAAGTAGTACTTAAGTAAGTAAGTTAAGTTAGGTACTTACTTAAGTAGGCAAGTAAGTAGGCGAGTAAGTAGGCGAGTAATAGGCGATTAAGTAGGCAAGTATGTAGGCAAGTAAGTAGGCACTTGTCTTACTTACATGAGTACATACTTAAGTAGTACTTAAGTATGTTAGTTAAGTTAGTTACTTACTTAAGTAGACAAGTAAGTAGGCACTTGTTGTAGGCACTTAAGTACTACTTAAGTAAGTACCTTTTCGAGACAGGTTACGAGATGGACGTGCGAATCGTCAACCTGAGCGAAGCGACGATTGCCGCTTCGCGGTGCGAACCCGGACCCGGACCCGGACTCGATCCGGTCCGGGTTCGGGTTAGAGTTAGAGTTAAAGATTCGAGAAAGTGAGTAAGTGACTAAACTAAGCAGAGCTTGTACTATGGGAACCAGATAACTGATACAATACATACCTACTTTTATTTTTAATACATACATAGTGTACATATAAAACACCAAAACTTAGGACAAACACCAATGTTCATCTCACAAATATTTCTCCTGAAGCGGGAATCGAACCCGCCCCAGTCCCCAACATACATGCCACTCGACCACTCGAAAACTCAAAATAATGATATAATGTAGCCTAGGTATATGATTTTCAAACAATTCGCATACCTACCAAATTTTGGTTCAGTAGTTTTGGCTTGATTGAGTAACAAACCATTTAGCGAATTTTTAGTAGGTAGGTAGGTATGGACCTGACTGAGCGCGGACCGATTAGTAAAAAAATAATCTGTTCTGTACTATTTGTTAATATTAGGTGATATTATTAGGTAGGAGGTACCTACTTATCTTTGAATAAACTATGTAGGTAAATACTGTTGCATTTTTTTCTGATTTTATCTTGTTTAAATGTCGGTAGGTAAGAAGTTGAACGATAATATTTTTTAGCCCGCAACAGTAAGTCGGCATTCAATAAATATCCTAAATTTATTTTATAATAAAATATGTACCTACTTACGAAACGTTTCTTACTACTCAAATAATTGTCTGAATCTGACCTTACGCAATGGCAAAGCCGCGCGATGTCTGTTTCTGTTAGTCGTCGTGCGCGTGCGGGGTGCGCGGGACAAATCAGAGTGATCCACCCATTTCTGCTGACGTCATAGCAGCCACAGCATTCTTAAGTGACCGTAAACACTAGGTACCTACTGAATAGTCAAAGGAAGGGAAGCATAATACTTCAGACTTCATGGCTGATCGTTACCAGGTGGTTCAAGATGTATGACGGTAACATCGAACCCCTGAAAGCTTCGATAGGAGTGGCCCAAGGTTCCTCGCTTTCAAACATCATGTTCTTCTTCTCAACGATCTTCCAGAGTTCATAGATAACGCACACAATAGTAGATTATGCACTAAGGGGATAAAGCAGTGTCTTATGTCGCAGGTGGCATATTGAACCCTGAGCTAACGAGGGACTCAGTTAACTCCTGAGCGAAGCGAGGGAGTTATGTAGAGTCCTGAGTGACGCGAGGGGTTCAAGCTGCCCAAGACGAAGACAGGCTTTATCCCAGAGGAGCATACTCTACTTTTCACATCTTCTGCAAGGCAATAAAAATCCAGGGCTCCGAACTAAGCAGCCAACACCGTCTTTTATTTTACAATCTTTGAAGTCGCGCCTTTTTTCTTTTTTATTATGAGTGGCCAGTTCGATTTTAGATCAAACCTTTTTACAATGCCATATGGGCGTTCTTTTACTTAGAGTTTTCCACGAGTTTCCACACGAATTTGACGTTCCAAATTCAAATCACATTACTACCCTTGGGAGTTTCATACAACATTACCTCCCTAGGTAGGTAATGCTTTGCTTTACCTTGATGATAGCATGATATGTAATTGGACATTGTCGAGCAGGTGGTGTGAAAACTAATGTACGCTGACGATGTCGCAGCAATAGTCAAAGCACCAACAATGGAGTTGTTGGAAGGGAGATTGAACATGGTGGCGCAGCAATTGCATAATTGGTTCCATGTAAACGAGTTCTTGCTAAATGTCACTAAAACGAACTTTATTTTATTTAATCTCGCAGGTCGGACTCGTAAGCCTATGAACGTAACCTTGGGATCCAAAGTAGTCAGTCAGGTGAAGACCTCCTCTTTTTTGGGGTTTCAGGTAGATCAGGGACTCACGTGGGAACTTCATATTGACGTACTGTGTGAGAGAATAGGTCGAGCGTGCTTCGCTCTATGGCGCTTATCGGCAACCCTCGAGACGAACATCACCAATAGCTGCTACTTTGCGTCTATTCACTCGCTCCTTCAGTATGGTGTAGAGCTCTAGGGTAGAGCTGCTGATTGGGAGCGAGCGTTCAGAATGCAGAAGAGGGCAGTGCGAGCAATAGTGCGAGTTCCGTGGGATACGCCAGCGCGTCCAATATTCCGCTCTTTAAAAATCATGACAGTACCAGGTCTTGTAATCTTCCACGCCGCGATGTATGTTTCAAATCACATGAATGACTACAAGAGGTTCGGTGACAGTCACAACTACTCCACGTGTAACGCACACAAACTGAAGGCTTTACCGCGGCGCCTTGCGAAAACGTCGAAGCTTATTCATGTGATGGAGCCGGCGGTCTACAACCGTCTTCCAGACTTCATAACCAGTGCTCCTTCAACGCAATCCTTTAAATTTAAATTGAAAAATTGGCTCATTGACTAATCTTGTTATAAGATTAATGAATTTTTGAAATAACATTAGATTATTTTGATATACTTTAGTTATAATGATATTTTTTTAATTTGATGAATTATTCTAATTTTTATTGTATAGCTATTTATATTTAATTGTTGTTACAATTTTTGTTTTTTTTGAAATTGTAGGTACTATCTACTTTTTGACCTGTAACTGATCGTTATTAATAAACGAACTTGAACTTGAACTTAATATGCAATTTCGTTTACTTGGATGACGTAATTTTTTCAGTTATTTTGATTTCAAAACCTATAGGTACCTACTGAACAGATTTTCATGAAATTTTATGGGACCAATCTGGAAGTATCCCTTTATAAAAAAAAATATGTTTTTAATCGGTTTTTCGGTAATTTCAATTATTCATTTTTTCCAAAAGCGTACGCAACATCTGATTAGTAGCATCCAATTTGCTATCAATCTCATTCCTTAACCCAGCTACTGCTTCGTTCACCGTTTGCTTCACTAAATCATTTATTTTTTTACAATTTTCATCATCGTTTTCACCAACATTATGACATAATTTATTTGTATCTTCGATTTTATTTTCAGCCCTATTGAAAACTTCTTCCATGTTTATCTTGGTCCGTTTTTCTTCAGCCATGTTTATTATGACTTCTCTTATATTTCCGCTGTAAAGATACCATTCATTCTGATTTGGCCTTATCCTTACTATTTTATCCACTTTCTTCCTACATGACTTAAAAAGATAATGAAAAAATCCAATATTCAAAAAAGCTTCGATCATACATAAGCATGTCACCTGTTTTTCTAACCGTCGTAAGTTTCCTTTGTGAGTCAACACTTGTAAATCGTTCACAGCGACACCTACCATCAGATTCATTAAAACGATTGCAATGAACACAAGAAAGCACAGGAATACTATGCGTTGCATCAACATGAAAGCCGATCCTTTTTCTCTGTAAAATATGCTGCCATAGTCAAACTCTGAAGTCATCATAACCATCGTCTTGAAGAAGGCAGAAATTGGATCTTCAAATGGCTCTATAGATTTGAACTGAATCATGAAGCAGATGGAGAAGCATACCACCAAAAACGAGAAGCATAGTGTGATCTGTGAAAAAAAAATATTATGGCAAACAAAGACGAAACGAAGTTTAAACAAGCTTCAAGTTTATAAAAAAAAACCACCAATCAATCAGTCATCAACCTATATCAGTCCACTGCTGGACGTAGGCATCACCCAAAGTGCGCCACTGATTTATAAAATAAATATTCAACCTAATAACAAAAATATTGCGATGTTGGATTTTTCACACTATGTAAATTGCCAAGACAATCTGTAAGATATTTATTTGATCGTTTTGAAAGCATCCAAAAAAATAAACATTTGTTAAAGTCGCCATTTTATTGATGCCGTGAGTATGCAAATAGTGATTTGTATGAGATTTTAATACTTTTACCTTTTAATTTCGTATTAATAAATTAAGCTCACGGGACCCGGCGATACGTTAACGTTACGAAAGTTACATTTTTTGTGATCATAAAGATAACGCATAAATCCCATTCCAAATAAGTTATCTACTTGCCTTTATCACTTTCAAGGAGACTTTTCCGAACATCTGCATGTAGAAGCCACATGTAGGCATCCAGGATAACAGAAACAGCATGTTCAGCCAGGACAGGAACACTGTCAAAGTAGCTATGTTTCTTTTCCACTCAGATTCCGGAGAATCCATATTTATTATATTTGGCGTGGCTATAGCAAGTGCTATGGTACCGGACTTCGTCCAAAAATGTAACTCGAGTATACATTGAAACCGTCTGAGATCTATGAAAAATATTTCCTGAAACGTGTACATGTAGTAAGTTATAAAAAGTTAGTTCAAAAAATTCTACTTGTAGGGGGACAAGTAGAATATTTTGGTGAATGAAACTATATCATTATAATTTTGATAATATATACACCACAAATTATTAATTACCAAAAAAACTTAAACGGACAATGCAAAAGTGTTACTACGTTGTATCTACACTGTCAGAATTTTGTACAATAGGTACAGTCAAAATAACAAAGATACTCGGGGCGAGTGCGGCGTCCGAGCCGAGCTGCAGCGAGCTGGCTCGAGCTAGATACCCGGGTTAGCCAAACGATGAATAAAACTTAAGTTATTATCAATGATGGGTACCACCTGATGCAAATCCGTAGGAAAACGACTAACGGTAACAGTTATGTAATTTTTATCAAATTTATTTTGACAAAAAATCGGCTTAAGTTTGTCAAGTTTTTTTGTCATATCTGTGTTCAGTAAAGTAACTGATTATGCGTATTTTTTTCTGGTTATTAATAATTTACGGTGTAGGTAGGTATTATAAATAGATAGATAGATAGATGTAATCTTTATTGCACACCTTAAAATAAAAATACATGAAGAAGAAACAATATCGAAGAAAAAGTGGTATAATGGGCGGCCTTATCGCTAAAAGCGATCTCTTCCAGGTAACCTTGGGATGGACTCGAAATATTTGAACAAAAGAGTATATAAGAAAAAAATAAATAAATAAAGGAGGAAATGATAATAGATAATAGAGCTGAAACTCGCATAGTTAAATTACTGATACCAAGCAGTCGAAGCCGCAAGCAATGAAATGAAATGAAATGAATTTTTTTTTTTGGCAGGATGCAGATAGGTGTAAAGACCAACCTGAACGGCAATCATCCAGACAGTCGAGTAAATAACGAACTTCCATACATTTGGGTCATAATACATAGGTATATAGACAGAATCCTTATTAATTCCAGTTTTATTATATGAATCTCTGTAATGGTAGACTGATACGATGTATGTGTTTACTGATATCAAAAATAATGCGTTGAATAGAATAATTATGTAAATTAAATATGAAAGCGTCTTCCATTTCAGATATAGAAAGCTTTCAATAAGAGGATGAGCAAGCAAATTTCTTTGCCCTTTACTGTTGCCAGTTTCAAGAAGAGCTTCCAAAACGTTCATTTGTTCCAACTTTGGTTTATCTTCATCATCACCAGGCATCAGAACGCTATAGTCTATAACAATCTCATAATCTCGGGCAAACATGTTCATGTTATTGCTATTAATATACATATTAAATATGGTTTCTAGAAATTCAGTTGGTTTAAAAATATGGCGCATGATTAGGTTCAAAGCGGTTTGGTCATTTTCATTTTTTGTTGACAAGTCTGCTCCAGCTTGTATTGTGGCAAGAACCATATCTCTGCTGTGGTTAACGACAGCTTTGTGCAAGGAATAACCGTTTGTTATAACCTGGTGGACGATATTTTTATCCAATTCACAAATATAATCAAAAAATTCTCTTCGATTCAATTTTGCGATTATATCTATTAGTCGCAAAGTTATATCATAGTTATGGGCTGGGTTATCGTTCAAAGTATTTTCTAGAAGAAATTGAAATGCTTCAAAATGATTTTTCTCAACCGCATACTCCAATGGAATCATGTTATCCAAACACGGCACTGCATAGTAGAGCAATGCGTTAAGATCGAGTTCATTTGGATTCTGTTGTGAATAATCCATCAATACCTCCAGTATGTTGATACTTCCCACAGATGTGGCCACATGTAAAATATCTTGCCCTTGTTTTGAATCATCTAAGGTACTCTTTGATTTATTGGTATTATTTATAAGTTTCTCTAAGCAAGTGACTTTCAAAGATGCGCCTTCTTCTAACAAATATCTAACGCAATCCACGTGGCGAGAATATATTGCTAGTATTAATGGAGTCTCTCCATAAATATTTTCTTTATTTATAGCATCTATATTTAGGGCAGCATTGAGGACTTCCTTAAGAACTTCCAGATCTCCGACACTACCCGCTAAATGTATAGCGTTGTTTCCTTTATGATCCTGAAAAATTGTTGTTTTAAAACTCAATATTTCATCATCATCATTTCCTGGTCCTTTTTCCACTTAGATGGGGTCGGCACAACATGTCTTTTTCTTCTATTCGTCTCTATAAGCCGTCATCTCTGTACTTACATCGTATGTTTTATTCATATCTTCTTTCGCAAAGTCCATCCATCTTTTCTTTGGCCTTCCTCTACTCTTATATCCTTCCACTTCCATATTCCGCACTCTTCTAGTCCCATGACATTCTTCCTTTCGCATCACTCCATACCAAGCTAGCCTACTACCACTTAATTTATCCATCACTGGCGCTACCTTCAGCTTTCTTTAAAACTCAATATTTCATCTCACAAGAATAACATTTGAATGCTTAGTTATTTTCTTGTCAAATTAAGTTAATTCTCCGTATAAAGTTTTTATATTTATTTTAATATGATAAGCCGTGTTGGCCGAGTGGGAGGTGCCTCGACTTTCGAACTGAAGGTCGTGGGTTCGAGCCCGGTCGTACACCCATGGATTTTTCTGTTGAAAAAATCTATGTGTGTATTAAGACACCAGGTTAACGTGAAGGAAAAAATCGTGAGGGAACCGGCATATCATAAACCTAAAAAGTTCGAGAAACATGTGTCAAGTGCACAAAAGGAGCCTCTTCGAGGCGCACTTGAAATCCTTTCATCACACTGGTTCGATAAAAATAGTGACACGATAAGAAGAAGATGTTTATTGATTGATGATTACCGCTAAGGTGACGTCGGCGCCTGCTTGTACGGCCATACAGACACCTGGAGCCCACCTGTGACCCACAGCCAGCTGCAATACTGAAGAGCCGAATTTGTCCTGTATATTCACCGCTAGGCAGGTTTGGGTTGGGCCATTGTGATTTGCTAAAATCTGTAAAAAACATCACTGATAAAACGTTTATCAAGGTCTTCTCCTCAAGACTACAAGTGTGTATATTATCTTAGTACTCCGTGCTACAAGTCTCCCTCTGAGAATGCCTTGATGTATATATAGCCATAATATTTCTTTTATTTTCTGAACAGTCATGATGCCCCGCAGATAATGGATTATTCACTCTTTACGTCTCAGCCTGTATGCTAGCTCTCAATCGTTTGTAAATTCAGTCCTAAATGCTCATTCGCAAGAGCGATTTGCATTTGCAATGCATTTTGCGCGTTTTAAATGCGTTGACGTGCGAACAGCTACTTGCAGCTCAGGGATTTGAAGCTAGGTATCTTGTGCAAGGAGGATACTTATCTATGACGCTGTCAGCAGGTACCTGAAGTGGTTCCTTTTGTTTTGTTCGCACACACTCGTGTATCGGCGTAAATCCTTGTAGGTTTTGGTGGTACAAGGGTGCGCCGGCGGACAAAAGAAGTGGCAAGGGCGCCGTGCTGCCTATTTTCACGGCTGTGTGGAGAACTGAGTCGAATTCCACTATCTTCTCGGTGTTGAGGCTACCACCAAACCTCAACAAAGTGTACACCGTTTCGGTAAAACTGAAAATGGTTATGGAGATAAGCTTGATTACTAAATTCCCTTGTGCTGTTGCGCAGCCAGTTACAAAGAAAAATGAACAAACGCAGAAATATACACTCTTTTTCAATATTAGATTTTTGACATTTCATAATAGTTTGCTGGAAGATAACTCTTGTAAGAGTTAAGCTCACCTTCGTATCTTTTTATTTGTTCTTTGTTAGGGTTTTTTCGGGAACATAAAATACTATAATGTTACTCCCCCTAATAGGGGGACTGCAGGGTGACAGATGGGAATAATTCGACTTCTAACTAACTAATAATGATATGGTGAAATCTTACTCCTCTTCCTTGATATCGAAGTTCTGGAAAGTGGAGAAGCCTGCCAGGTCCAGACACGTCCTGCCATATCTTTCTTTGATATTGGGATCGGCTCCGGCAGCCAACAGCAGCCGCACGCAGCGGTGGTGGGCTGCGAAGCTCGCTACGTGCAGCGGGCTCCACTCGCGTTCAAATGCTGGTAGCTACACAAAAACATATGTGAAACGAATTGCAAGACAGTGATAGCGCAATTACACATCTTACCCCGAGGGAAGAGGGATTTTTGTTACTCAAAAGTAACCGAAATACTATATAATATTCTCTAAATTCGGAAGATGGATGTAAAACAGATTAGGTATTATGAGGGGTTATTAAAAAAAATATATCTAGATAAGTTTCACCTGACCAATAAAAAAAAAACTGCCGAAAATGACAGCGGAGGAATTGCAAGACAGTGATAGCGCAATTACACATCTTACCCCGAGGGAAGAGGGATTTTTGTTGCTCAAAAGTAACCGAAATATTATATAATATTCTCTAAATTCGGAAGATGGATGTAAAACAGATTAGATATTATGAAGGCTTATTAAAAAAAAAAATCTAGATAAGTTTCACCTGACCAATAAAAAAAAACCTGACCAATCGTGTTTCTGTCTTACAAAGGTATAATATTTAGATTATATTCTCAAGTAATCGCTGTATTATCATCAAGTTTTTTACCTGTAGCATTAAGCATCGATGACAAATGCCTAGTTTATGAGTTGCTTGTCGGCGAGTTTCAAAGATAGCGAGTGAATTTTTTTGTAAATTAAATACTTTTCAAGCAATAAATGTTTTATAATTTGTCGCTTATGTCAGTTACTTTTGAGCGCAATAAACCTGTATCTAACCTCTTCCCTCGGTAAGGTGTGTGTGTAATTGCGCTATAACTTGCAATTCGGCCGCTGTTAAATTTTTGACCAAATATCAGTAAAATTCAAGATTTTTCTAAGGATTGCTGAACGAACGCTAGAGACTTGAAATTTGGAGGATGTGTTTGTCAAGAGCTGAAAATGTGTACTAAGAAAGGAATTTTAAAAATTCGTAACGCATACGAAGTTGCGGGTGCTAGTATTATTATTACCTATATAATTATAATATTAATTCCTAACTAGTATTTTTATTTACGTACCTATTATCTGTTGTGGTAACAGCCATATCACAAATTTATATTATTATAGGGTAATGTTACTGGCATCGCTATCACAAAGTATTATTAATAGCGTTTTTCCTATAATTTCATTTAATAACAAAACAAAACTCCACAATTTATGTTATTATGATAATCAGTAAATGCAGCCAGTAGGTATCCTCGGCACGCTGCCATCGGGTAAGCAATACTCCGCGATTTTTTTTTTTTTTTTTTATTGTATAAGAAATTAGTACATAACGATAAAACAAAACATCTAAAAAGCCACGAATGGTTTGTCCTAGATGTATGCTGGTTCTCCTAATACATATAGGTTTAGGTTTAACTTTAAAATTACTGTATACTTAGTTGCATAAACAGGTTTGGGGAAGACGCTAGTGTAAAAAAATATAGGTAACGTAATGTAGGTAGTAATTCCCACAATGATTCTTAAATCTGGTCGTTTCAAACTGAGTAAACGTCTTGTTAGACATGGTGCAAGGTGCGGGAAGGCCATTTTTGTTACCATCGGGTATCGAGTTGGAACAGTTGAGCTACCAATAGATCGTTTGCAACGGTCTATGGGTGGCCCAATTGTTTCCTTTGTAATATTAGATTGTAGTACCTCGTTAGCTTTTGCTGTAATAAACTTGAATTGGTAATCAGTAAACTATATTAGGCTGAAAAGTGCCTCGAGTTGCTTCGGGAAAAGATGGTAACTGCCCTTCTGCTCGTCGTGGCTTTGGAGGCACTGCCGTGCCTCCAGATAACAAAATAATCCATTGAAAAATATGCAACTTACTTCTTTCTTAAAACCCATACATTTGTGTTCAATGCTATCTTTCCAAGTGTCCATAACTTCAAGCGCTTCATCAACAGATGTTTCTCTTATCATGGAATTAGCCTGGATCTCTCTCTCGACCTCCGTTTCGGTCTCTGACGTCATGCCCTGCATAACTTTTGTTTGTAATTCTACAAAAAAAAAACTCAGTATCTTAGGCCAGTAATATTAGTGTAGCTGTAGCGACACATCTGAGGAACGTACTGCGCCGATCGTTTGGTTGAATACGCTCGCAGTGTTTTTCAAGTTCCCTATGACACATGCATCAGCCGAAATTGCGTCGCGTTCGGCGTAGCACCGAACCTTCCGTCGAGCGATTGTTTCAACCAAAACGCATTCAATGTAATTGCCATAGCATGCGACACATTACGCGATGCGTTACACGACCGAAACTAGTGCCAAAGAATAATAGTAGATTATGCACTAAGGGGATAAAGCAGTGTCTTATGTCGCGGGTGGCATATTGAACCCTGAGCTAACGAGGGACTCAGTTAACTCTTAAGCGAAGCGAGGGAGTTATGTAGAGTCCTGAGTGACGCGAGGGGTTCAAGCTACCCAAGACGAAGACAGGCTTTATCCCAGAGGAGCATACTCTACTTTTCATACCTTCTGCGAAGCAATAAAAATCCAGGGCTCCATCACCGTCAGCAGCGAACATCACCATCTTTTATTTCACAATCTTTGAAGTCGCGCCTTTTTTCTTTTTTTTATGAGTGGCCAGTTCGAGTTTCGTACAAACCTTTTTACAATGCCATATGGGCGTTCTTTTACTAGAAATTTCCAAGAGTTTCCACACGAATTTGACGTTCCAAATTCAAATCACATTAAAACCCTTGGGAGTTTCATACAACATTAACTCCCATGGTAGCTAATGCTTTGCTTTACCTTGATGATAGCATGATATGTAATTGGATATTGTCGAGCAGGTGGTGTGAAAATAATATTATTACATACAAGTGCCGACACTGACTGACAACGACGTCACGTAGTTTTCCGTCGCGTAACGCACTGAACAGGACGCCGTGTTTCTGAGCGTTGGTTTGTCATACCAATGTAATATAAGGACCGAAGCTTCAACCGCTGAACTTTCGGTGCCAAACATTCCGCAGATGTGTTACTACACTTATAGTACGATGACACACGGCTTTTTTACCCGCTACACGCCAGCGACTTTGCTTGTAGCGTGTAAAGTCACCCAGTGTCATCGGCTTTTTTTACAATCTGCTTGTTGACAATTGTTCCCAAACGCTACACGCTCACACCCTAGCGTTTAAAAACGCCAACAATCAGCTTGTAAAAAAGCTTGTGTGTCATCGACGCTTAAGTGTTTCACCTCGGAATGAGAGATAATAAGCCGTAAACTCGTATACACCTTCATTTTGGTGTTCTAAAAGTTGTCTCAAAAGTGTTTAAACTTTTTGTCGCTACATATTTTAATAGATGATAACATCATTGACGTGTGGTGTGTGTGTGGATGTGGGGGTGTGTGTGGATTTCGAGGCTTTTTTCCTGATATCCCCACTAGTGGAAATTTCGGGAATAAGTCGTTTTGTGCATGGCATCACCTTCGGATAACCCCAACAGTATGGCTATCTGCCGCGTAGCCCCAGTCCATGCGGCGAGGACCAGTGGAGTCCGTCCGAACTTATCCTCTCTGTGCTTGATAGCGCGGTTCTTCAGCAGCAATTGAAGAGCATCAGCGTTGGATATGGCAGCCAGGTGTACAGCGGAGAGGCGCGTCATACGACACGTAGCGTTTGGGTTCGCGCCAGCGGCCAGCAATCTGGTATACATAAATATAATAAAATTAGCTATAAGACTTCGTTTGCGTTGCGATTTTTTTAAATTCCTTTCTCAGTATTCATTTTCAGCTCTTGACAAACACATCCTCTAAGTTTCAAGTCTCGACGTTCAGCGGTTTGGCCTGTACGTTGTTCAAAGCAAATCCCTAGAAAAGTCTTGATTTTACTTTTTTTGTTCCAAAATGGAGGGTCCAGTTTAAAAAATACTGAAAATCCTGATACACGTATTTATTTTTTTACTTAACGAGTGTACATGCCAATTTTCAAGGTTATAGAATTAGTAGTTTCAGAGATATACGGCATTTATGTGAAAACTTTGACGTCCCGTTTGGACCCCTTGGGGTGCGAATATTAAACATTCCTTTCTTAATACTCACTTTCAGTTCTTGACAAACACATACTCCGAGTTTCAAGTCTCTACGTTGTGTTTTTTTTTTTTTTACTTTGTCTGTTAGTCAGTCAGTCGGTCATGTCCAAGCCTTTTATTATATTGATAACCTAAAATAAATATCTACATAAATAAATATAAAATTGCAGAACACCGATAAGCTGACCATTTGGTTGGGGCATACATACATCAGGCACTGGAAAAGGATATAGGCTTTTATACATTTTATACCGATACCACAAAACGTAGAGACTTAAAACTTGGAGAACGTGTTTAGAAAGTGAGTACCTACTGAAAAAGGAATATCTAAAATTTGCAACTCAATTCAATTCAATTCATTTATTTGGGTCATTAACAAAATTTACATGGTGTCGTGCATTTCTTATTTAACTCTATAGTAACTAAGTTGCATGCAATTTCAATTATAAATGACCACATCGTGCATAAAACTTATATTGCACAAACTATACCTAGCCAAAACAGTAGGACCTAATAATTTAAACACTTTACTTTAAATTTATCATGCACATAAAATATGTTACAAAAATATAAAATACATCACACAAAATGAAAATGAATATACCTACCTATAAAAAAAAGAGAAAGGAATTCGTTTGCAACGTAAACGAAGGGTGATGTAAGCTGTTCAATGATAAATGTTCAAAACCTTTCAACTTCCACATTGTCCAGGTCTTCTACGGCGTTGAGGAGGCACGTGTTCAGCATGCGTATCGCACCCAGAATTTTGGCAGACTCCGCAGTATACGGTGGTTTCCTAAAACAACAATATTTTTTTATCAAATGACTAAATAAAATAATAAATAAATTAAATTAAAATTTTATATAATAAAAGACATTTCAAATTTCAATTACTGTGCACTTCTTCTTATCGTGTCGATAGTTCTTTCGAACCACTGCCTCTGTGGTGAAATGACTTCAAGTATACCTCGAAGAAGCTTCTTTCGTGCACTTGACACATGTTTTCAAACTTTTTAGGTTCTATGACATGCCGGTTTCCTCACGATGTTTTCCTTCGCCGTTAAGCACTTGTTTTAATGCACACATAGGTTTTTAGAACAGAAAAATACATTGGTGTACGACCGGGTTCGAACTCACAACCTTCTGGTCGAAAGTCGAGGCACCTCCCACTCGGCCAATACGGTTTTTTTAACTCCGCCCAGAAGCACAGAAGTTTCGTGGATTCTTCGCAGGCTTCGCGGAACGACTTTGGGTACGACCAGGTTCCCCACGACCTTCAGATCGAAAGTACAATACGGCCGACGTATCTTGGTGAGTCTGAACATAGGCTATGCGAACTTTAGCACATCTTCGTACACACGCATTACATTGTTTTTTATGTATTGTTTTATCAACGCGGGAGAAAGCGCGGGCTTACGCTAGTTGGTTTATAAAAAGAAATTGGCATCAACAGTTTTCTATTGCGTGTTTTCATGCGCTAAAGTTCGCATAGCCTATGTTCAGACTCGCCAAGATACGACAGCCGTATTGTAACTTGCCTTTTTACATCTTGGTAGGCGGGCGGATCAGCCGAGGAGTTGGTTGTGGGCGGTTCCATATTGGACTCCTCGTTGGCGACGTCTTCATTTATTTGGCCTCCTTCCTCATCTGAATTGAAATTACTTATTACTTTACTTGACTTAAAACTGTTTTTCAATGTAGGTAGGTGGTGTTCGTTGTGTTGCTCTAAAAGTACTATCAAATATAAAGTCTTTATATAAACAAAACTTATTTTAGGTGGAAGCGAGTATAAGCTAGAGTCTAGACTAATCTAAAAAAGTAATAATGGTCTAAGGTCAAAGTATGAAACCTTACTAATTTTATGTTGACACAAACGGAAAACATAGACGAAACGAATAGTGCGAATAAATTACTATAATACGGCGTACTTATTGAGTATTTGTCCGAAGCATTTTGTATGCAATTGGATTTGTGGATTCGCCCTAAATATGCGTTATTTCGTTGCGAAAACAATGTTTATTTATCACCCGACACTTAATAAACACTTTTCACGATAGATCCTGCACCAATAGTTACGCAAAACCGCAAAATAACTATAAAACCGCTGCTACCATATTGTATTCAATGAAACGACTTGAGTGCTAGACAACAACTGAATATATTTATAAGTACCCACAACAATTACCATAATTAAATTTATACACGTTAAATAATTAATCACCACAAAAAAAAATACACATGGTCAGTTGCCGTTACTAAACACAGATATAGCAAAAAAACTTGAAAAAATTAAGTGGAATTTTTGACATTTTTTTTTTATTAAGAATGGTTACCTAACTGTTACAGTTAGTCGTTTTCCTATGGATTTGCATCAGGCGGTACCCTTTATTGATAATAATTAAAGTTTTATTCATCGTTTGGAAACCGTGGTACCTAGCTCGAGCCAGCTCGCAAAAGCTCGGCTCGGGCGCCGCACTCGCGCTCATTTTGTAGAAATTCAAAATTCTGACTGCACATATACAACGTACCCCGTCTGCATTGCCCATTTATTTTTTTTTGCTGATAAAAAATTGGCGGTATATGGTCAGGAAAAAAATGAGAATTGAATAAGTATAGAGTATAACCCGCTTGATCGTCTCGTCACATATTTACTGTCGGAGAACTAGTGGAGGATGGCTAAAGCGAATGGAGGCCTGTACCCAGCAGCGGGTCCTACCTGGCTGACGATGATGATGAAAAAACTATTAGATAATATGAACAATTCTTATAATAACCTTTTAACTTAATTGTAGTCCATCTTCATATAAATAAACTAGTTAAAAAAAGGAGCAAAAAATTGAAAGAACCATTGATTTTTTATTTTTTTGTCTGAACTTTACAATAGTCGCGAATCGGATTTGACTCGTGATAACCGTGACCTTGATTCTTTGATATTCGTACTACATAATTTTATCACACATTGGCTAACACATTTTGAAACTACTAAGAAGGAATATAAATAATATATAATAAAAGAATATAAATAATATATAAGAAGAATATATATAATAAAAGAGCTTTTAACACAGGCTCGGCCTAGAATAGGAATTAGAAAAAAAAAAAAATATATTATTAAGTACGTAAAGGATTATACTGCAATAAGTTTGATTCGGTCTGCTACTGCTCTAAACTGTCAAAATGTTGCAGTACCCTAAATTAGGGTTCAATATGTTCTATGTTAACTTTATAAAAAATTAAAACAAGACTTATTGACTGCAATAAAAATACTGAATACTAACGCTAGGGACAAGGCTTTGTGTGTCTGGTATTCATCGTTAACGTAGTTATTGAACTTAATAAACGTAGTTAGAAATTTAGTATATAATAGTTTTTTCACACCACCTGCTCGACAATATCCAATTACATATCAAGGTAAAGCAAAGCATTACCTACCAAGGGAGGTAATGTTGTATGAAACTCCCAAGGGTAATAATGTGATTTGAATTTGGAACGTCAAATTCGTGTGGAAACTCGTGGAAAACTCTAAGTAAAAGAACGCCCATATGGTATTGTAAAAAGTTTTGTTATAAAACCGAACTGGCCACTCATAAAAATAAAGAAAATAGGCGTGACTTCAGATATCGTGAAACAAAAGACGTTGTTGGTGGCTGAGTTTGGAACCCTGGATTTTTATTGCCTCGCAGAAGGTGTGAAAAGTAGAGAATGCTCCTCTGGGATAAAGCCTGTCTTCGTCTTGGGTAGCTTGAACCCCTCGCGTCACTCAGGACTCTACATAAGAGTCCCTCGTTAGCTCAGGGTTCAATATGCCACCCGCGACATATGACACCCGCGACATATGACACTGCTTTATCCCCTTAGTGCATAATCAAAGACAAACTTTGGTACTAGTTAACCTATATTAGTGTAAGCTAATTTTAAAATCAAAATTGTACCGGCACGTTTTCTTCTGTAAAATAAACATTTTTTCATTTTCATTTTTTCAATCTACTATTTTAGTTACGTGCGTATACGGGCGTTTCGCTCGGTTTTTTCTTGTAGTGTCAGCGTTTCTCGCGGCTGTACGCGTGCCACTCGTGCAAATAATAGTAATGTTTTCATGGACCCGTTGGGAAATGAAGAACAATGGAATCATGGACCTCTGGGAATACGCCAAATAAAACACGAGTAGCGAATCCGCTCGGTTAAGCCGCTAATCTAATGCTTAGATCACACGTACCGAGTACTCGGCCGTGACAGTTAAATATCACATAAAATGCCGAGACAGTGAAAGCTTACGTCACTCGCTCAGCTGAGCACTAGGCTCTATGTTTATACGAAATAGAAATAGAAATAGAAATGTTTTTATTTGCCAAAAAAAAAACACAAACAAATTACTCACTTAATGGATACAGTAAGCCTACTTAGTCAACCTACTTAGTGTGATTTCAGTCAGAACTAGTCAGAAGTATAAAGATTTATTGGCAAAATTGGGCTCAACTCAGCGTTGTGCTGGAGCATGAGGTTCTATGACCCCATCGATCCAGCGCTGATTTTCAGTTGATCCCAGTGTGAGTGAAGACACGACCAGCCGGGAGCGGTCGCTGAGCCATTGCATAGATAATATAATAATGTATAAACAAGAGATAACATACATATTTCATAAGAAATATGTACGAGTACTCGGTAAGTGTGATCTAGGCATAAGACATATTCAAGCGGGCTGTTGGTAGGGCTTGGGTCGTAATGCCTTGATCACACGTAGCGAGCAAACGGCCGAGACAGTGCTCTCGGCCGAGTACTCGGTACGTATAAACATTAAACATAGCGCCGAGTGCTCGGCTGAGCAAGTGACATAAGCTTTCACTGTCTCGGCCGAGTAACATTTTACTGTCTCGGCCGAGTACTCGGTACGTGTGATCTAGGCATAAGCGCTGTAAAAACAAAACACGAACTCCGATCTCGCCTGGTTAAAAGATAACCGGACTTTTAGAAAAAAACGTTAGATATGAAGGCGCTTAGTAGCTTTTTATGGTACTATTCCAATACATACCTATTTTTTTCTTATTATCAGTGTACACTGCACGGACATGAGGTATTAATAATATGACTTGCTAAATAATATTGTATTTTTGCCATACAAACTTATTACCTTGACATGAAGTTACTTAGATAAAGTTAGCATTAATAATTTTACTATAATATTTTTAATAATATTTTCATACCAGCTCAACAATGTTCAATTATATATCATGCAATCTCAAGGTAAAGCAAAGCATTACCTCCCACGGGTGGTAATGTTGAATAAAACTCCCAAGGGAGTAAAGTGATTTGAATTTGGAATATCAAATTCGCGTGGAAACTCTTGGAAAACTCTAAATTAAAAATTCTCCTTATGGCATCGTAAAGAGATTTGTTCGAAAATCGAACTGGCCACCATAAGCAGAACTGAAATGAAAAAAGGCGCAATTTCAAAGAACGAGAGAGACGGTGTTTGCTGCTGGAGCCCTAGCTTTTTGTTTCGTAGAAGGTGTGAAAAGTAGAGTATACTCCTCTATGATAAAGCCTGTTTTCGTCGTAGGCAGCTTGAACCCCTCGCTTCACTCAGGACTCTACATAACTCTAAAAGTCCCTCGTTACGCTCAGGGTTCAATATGCAGCCCGCGATATAAGACACCGCTTTATCCCCTTGGTGCATAATCTACTAATATGTGTATAGCTAATAAGTCCCTTCTTTGGGAGGCCCAATATATAGATAGATAGGTAATTTCTTTATTGTTACCACTAAGAAATGACAATTGAATAATAATAATAATAATTAATATAACTCTTTAGTCTAGTTTTTTTTTCGTTATCAATGTGCGGCCTTATCACTACGAGCGATCTCTTTCAGGCAACCGATTCCACAATTATAATATAGTAGAAAGTAGAAATTGTTTTTATTTGCTAGAAAGACATTAAGTAGTTAGGTATTTTAAAAATATTAAAGCTAAACAAAACAAACATTGCACAAAAAGAATAGAAATTTAACAAAGTACCTAACCTACATAATTATGATACCTAGTATATTTATGTCGCAGAGTTTCTAGCAATAAATAGACTCAACTCAGCGTTATGGTCGCTTTCCCCATCTATCCAGCGCTGGTTTTCAGTTTTCAGTTATGTTTTCAGATGGTAACTAGTTTTCATATCGAAAAACATATATTTTTTTTTTATAGACATTTTACCCTAGCTTGTACGTAGTATCATATTACTCTATCTACTCTACCCTAGCCATTGAATAGAATAAGATTATAAAAAAAATACATTTACAACATAATTGCGCTATCTGTCACTTAAAATGATAAAATTTTGGGAAGTACCTACCTACTTAATTTCTAATAACAAACTAATGGAAAGCACTCAAAAAAAAACAGTCAGGTGGTACTTTTACATCAAAACCCAGAATAATTCACCTGTATATAATTAAAAACTATGTGTGTACTCACCATTATTTTTTATTGGGTCTATTTCTATCGTGATCGACTCTCGAAACATAATTAATATTTTTCAAACGTTAGATTGTTCGGACGTCCCTCTCACATGATGTCTAAACGCATTATAGACCGGTTACAAAATATATTGGCCATTTTTCCTGGAACTAAACAGGTAAAGCGTCGATGACAACACAACACAAGCTTTTTACAAGCTGATTGTTGGCGTTTTAAAGCTAGCGTGTGATCGTGTAGCTTTTGTCGTTAACACACAAAACTTTCTACATGCTCAAATACAAATACAAATCATTTATTGGCAACACCATGGTTACAAGTCATAAAAAGAAAATTGTTATTTATATAAATAATTTATATAATTCAATAAAATAAATTTTGCCCTAACTTATGGTATAAGAGGCAAGTTATAAAATTCATTAATATCGTAGAACACATTTTCTAAGAGCCACTTTTTCAGTCGATATTTGAAGGCGCCGGTGGAAGGAGCATCGCGGACAGTACGTGGCAATCTATTGTGTACGGAAGGGCCCATTATGAAGACGGACCTTTCTGATTTGGCTAGGTTGTGCGCAGGCGTCACAAGGTGGTTTTTTAGTTTGTTACTACGCATATTCCGGGACAGGTTAACTCCTTTACACTGAAATAAATTTAAGTGCGTTGTTCTCCTTTTCTTTATTCTTATGTAAGCACTAATCTTCAGTTAGTTTACCATAATTTTCTTAATGTTCTAATGTATATCCGTGGGAACCTGTAATTGGCTCTCTAAAGCTAAACTATTGTATACTTAGAAGTTTAAAGCTGTTGGTTCTCCAATAAATAAATAAATAAATAAAAATAAATAAATAAATAAATAAATAAGTGTATAGAGCTATCTGGTAAATTAGTTCGCATGGTAGAGGGAGGATTTTTAGGTCCATAAATAGGTCTCGACATGACACGTCGTTGGAGATGTCAGCGATGGCGCGAACGGCTCGCTTCTGCATCACAAACGCTCGGTGGGTGTCGCTCGACCCCATAGCTCAACACCATAGGTGATGGAGCTATGGACGGTCGCGAAGTAACACGAGCGAACCACGGCGCGGGAGGCAGTGCTCGCGAGCCGGCGCAGCGCGAAGCACGAGCGGCCCAGCTTACCGCACAGCTCATCGATATGGATGTCCCACACCAACGCACTGTCGATGTGGAAACCCAATAATTTTGTGCTCTGGACTTGCTTGATCGCTACACCGCCTGAGACAATTGCAAGGGGTTCAGAGACTCTACCATTTAGATTAAATGTAGGAAAACATGTTTTATCTCTATTCAGAGCCAGCCCATTCGATCTGAACCAGTATTCGAGTTTTTGCACCACTGAACTTAGTTTACTCTGCAGCTGACGCTGATTCGGGGCGGTGATCACACCAGCTACATCGTCAGCATACATGTAGATTTCTGCATCTTCGATGGCCCCAGGCAGGTCGTTAAGGAGCAGGCTAAATAGGGTATTGAAAAGACAGGAGCCTTGTGGGACCCCCATCACGTTTTCTAACTCTGAAGACATCGTTCGACCTCCATCGCCTACAACTACTTGCGTTCTTTTTGACATAAAGGAAGTTAGCAAAGACGTCGCTGGTCCCCTGATTCCGTAGAATTGCAGTTTGTCGGCGATGAGGGCGTGATCGGCAGTGTCGAACGCACGCGAGAGGTCGCAGCACAGCAGCGCGACGTGCTGGCCCGCCTCGCGCGCGGTCAGCACCTGCCACACTACCTCGCGCACCAGGTCAGTCGTGGCGCGTCCTGGCCGGTACGCATACTGCCTACTCGATAACACGTCTCGACCACCAATAAAAGAGAGAAGTCTCTTATTAATTCCAACTTCAAAGATTTTACTTACCGCCGGGACGAGTGATATAGGACGGTATGACTTAATTTCACTTTTTTTACCCTTGCCCTTATAAAGGGGGCTAATTTTAACCTTTTTTAGTGCCTTAGGGTATATGCCGCTACGTATGCTCAAGTTGAATAAGTAACTGATAACGCTTGATATTGGTTCTATTGCGGATCCTAGCATTTTAGCAGACAGTCCGTACAGATCGGTGCTGTTCTTAGAGGCGATACTCTTGGTAGCTATTTCGAAAATCTCGAACGGAGTGAACAAGCATACTCTCATAGATATATCGCTAGCGCTTGCATCGGTCCCTAACACTGCAACAGCACGCTGGCTGTTAGCTGCTGGTGCGCCGCACCTACTCGCCGCCGTCACGATGCATTTGTCCACGAGCACCAGCATGTCGATATATTTAATGATAAAATTAGTAATATTATCCAGGATTTATTAGTTTTTTAACAACAAATTATATAAATATATTTAGTAATAAATCCGATTAATTTCTAAACAAAGGTTTTAATTAACTTAACTTTAGTTCAACTAAACCAAAGAGTCAAAGAACAGCAAACCAAAGTTTTAAGATACGAGATACGATACGAGAGTCTCTCGTTTCAAACTTCGGCGAGTCCACACCTCCTGATGATGCCTCGTGTAGAGGCGAAACACGTGTCGTATCTTTAAACTTTGGTTTTCTGTTCTTTGACTCTTTGGTTTAGTTGAACTAAAGTTAAGTTAATTAAAACATTTGTTTAGAAATTAAGCGGATTTATTACTAAATATATTTATATAATTTGTTGATATTTATGGATTTCCGCAAAGTAACGCCTGAATCAATCAATTTGTTTTTTTCAGTTCTAGTTTAAGGTAGAGTGTTTTGGTTAAGAACTGTTGTGTCTTTTTAAATAAATAAATGCAAATGGTGTTCTCGGAATATCCTGGTGCATGTCACCTCTTTTCCTTGTTAACTAAGGTTATTCCAAATTAACGCGTGCGTCTGATTTTAACTGACTAATTAATAATGACACTAATAAAATTATTATGGATAGGATTACATCAATTTAATAAATACTACGTAAGTGAGCATTTAATTACGTAAGTAATTGACGACACCATGGTCGAGTGGTAAGTGTGTTGGACTGCCACGCCGGTTACACGAGTTCGATTCCGGCTATAGGCCAAACATTTGTACAATGGACACCAATGTTTGTCTTGAGTCTGGGTTTTTTTTTCAATGCTTCCTAAGTATGTACCTACGAGTATTTACAAAAAACGAGTTTACAGGGTGGAAAAAAAAGTTTAGTGGGCCCTGGAGGAAAACCACGAAAAACCACTCTATATATTATTTTACTTAAAGGAAGTTTAGTGCATGAAAGGAGCCTTTTCGAGGCGCACTTAGCAAGGGGTTAATAGGGCATTCGCAACTTGGTATCTGTGATGGAAGGCCAAAATGCTCAGGTTTAACAAGCGATAGACGTCAAGGGGGGTTATTAATATTCAATAAAAAAAATATAATAATATTATTTGATCATTTATCTTGAAAATATTAGAGAAACATTTATTATATTCGCTTATTTAATATGAATAAAAAAATCTTAAAACAAAGCTGTTTCTAAATGGTTTTCTTGATTCTTCTCCTAAACGGCATTAAATAATCTTTTCACCACACTGGTTCGAAAGAACTAGTGACACGATAAGAAGAAGACGCCCTATGTCCCACTTGGGGTTCTATAGTCAAGTAAGTCACGTATGTTGAAGTTACTTGCACAATAGAGTGTTCATTCATTAATTAATTGATTCTTTCATGGGAAGGAAAGAAAATAAGTGATTTCATGTTCATAAACATGGAATCACTTATTCTGAGGCATAAATACCTACACAAGAAATGCTGTTCTGATATAAAACTTTTGTTGCGTCCATAATAAAATACATAATTTATGTTTAATAATTATATTTCAATCTCTATTATTATCGGTAAGTTCGCGTTTTGTAATTATAAGAATTAAATTGTAAGTGTATTAGGATAACATAATAAACAATGGACATTTGCAAAAAAAACTTCCTGTTATTGCGTTTCATTGACATAAATTAAGGGACAAATTATTACACTAGGTACATTTAATGAGTCATATACCTATATTACACAAATACTTGGTGTCACTTATATTAGCTATGTCCATACTGTGCCTTTTCATTTTCAACTTTCGTCTTCATCTTTCTATTCAACTTTCGTTTGGCGCTTTTAATTGAATGCGAATGCAACGCCAATATACCTAGTCATTTAGTTCAGACGTTGTTGTTGTGTAGAGTCAAAGAAAAAAATACTAGGTAGGGTAGAGTTTATTGTTAGATCCCAAAGTTGTGGGAAACTCCTTTATACTTCAATAAACTTGGGTATCTGGGGGCCCGGCAGGACCTCACCAAGTCGAGCAAAAAATGGCACGGCCGTACTATCCTTTTCTCGAAGCAGTTCAGGCCATCTTCAAACCCCTATAGCTTCGTTGTGGATACAACTAGAAGCCTGAATTTTCAGTATTATATTTTTCTTCGTCCGCCATCTTGTTGTTGAACGCTTCGTTTCGTCTATGTTTTCCGATTGTGTCAACAAAAAATAGTAAGGTTTCATACTTTAATTTAGATTTTATAAGTGTTTTTAAATTAGTACCTAAGTAGTGTTAAAAAGTTAAAAAGTTAAAATTGGACGAAACGAATAGTGTGAAGAAATGACTATAATACGGCGTACTTTTTGAGTATTTGTCCGAAACATTTTGTATGGAAATTTGCCTTAAGTGCAGTTATCATTGGCGGATCCATGTTGAAATGAATAAAAGACAGCGATAAACCGCGTCCCGTGTAGTTTGATGGTCTGCGGGAGCTTTGTCGAGCGGATTCCCACAGCGGGAGAACCGCCAGTGTAGTATGGCACTTACGCGGGAATAGTAGATTATGCACTAAGGGGATAATGCAGTGTCTTATGTCGCGGGTGGCATATTGAACCCTGAGCTAACGAAGGACTCAGTTAACTCTTAAGCGAAGCGAGGGAGTTATGTAGAGTCCTGAGTGACGCGAGGGGCTCAAGCTACCCAAGACGAAGACAGGCTTTATCCCAGAGGAGCATACTCTACTTTTCACACCTTCTGCGAAGCAATAAAAATCCAGGGCTCCAGCAGCGAACATCACCGTCTTTTGTTTCACAATCTTAGAAGTCGCGCCTTTTTTCTTTCTTTTTTTTATGAGTGGCCAGTTCGAGTTTCGTACAAACCTTTTTACAATGCCATATGGGCGTTCTTTTACTAGAAATTTCCAAGAGTTTCCACACGAATTTGACGTTCCAAATTCAAATCACATTAAAACCCTTGGGAGTTTCATACAACATTAACTCCCTAGAGAGGTAGGTAATGCTTTGCTTTACTGATAGCATGATATGTAATTGGACATTGTCGAGCAGGTGGTGTGAAAAACGTTTATCACAGCGCGCGCTTTGATTTCAACTGTCATCGCGCATGCGTTAGGGACTCACCTGCCGTGCGCTGTTGACTGCGCTGTGATGCATGCCCTTGATGAACAAAAAAAGGCACAGTGTGGACATAACTATTGAGAGTATATCATGTCACCGTAGTTTTGTAAAAACCGTTTTACAATTTAAAGGTTTTTCAAACACGTTAAATTACAGTTTGTTGAAAAATTGTGAACACTACGAAAGTTTGCTATGTTATAGACCAATCAAAGGACCATTAACAAAATTACGGTTTGCGTATTTTGCTTTCCTGTGACTTTTCAGTGGTGTTTACGGTCACTACAACCGTCACATTATCACGTTGAAGTCGGTTGTACTATGTTTTGTAAAACCTTGATTGTACAAAGGAATAATACAAAATAACGCTCTTTAGAGTTCCGTTCACAATTTATTTTAAAGTTTACGATTCATCAATTTTTAAACCGTTAAGGGGCATCCTCAAATCCGAATTCCATACAAAATCACACTATTCGTTTCGTCCATGTTTTTTGATTTCGTCAACAAAAAAAGTGAAAGGTTTCATACTTTAATTTCGATTTTATACGTGTTTTAAAATTAACCCTGCTAACTTAAAAACACGTATAAAATCTAAATTAAAGTATGAAACCTTTCACTTTTTTTGTTGACGAAATCAAAAAAACATGGACGAAACGAATAGTGTGAAGAAATTACTATAATACGGCGTACTTTTTGAGTATTTGTCCGAAACATTTTGTATGGAATTCGGATTTGAGGATTAGCCTTAAATTGTAAAAAAGCGATTTCTACTATTTTACGTTGACATATATACCTACAATAAAATCTTACAAAATAGCTACTCTACCTATGGGGCATAAGTACCACTCAACCAGCAAAACGTTGTAGTAGATACAGGGAAAGTATGTTTTTTTATAATTTAAAAATGGGGTTTCGAAGGGGAAAAACGTGTATGAGCCGCCGATTTTGAGAAAGTTATCTTACATTGCACTAAATATTCACAAAATATAATTTAGTAATATCGGAAATAAATTCGATTATCGACTGGGATTAGTTTTGTCCCAGTAGTCCAATGGAACTTCTTCTAATGGAATGGCATTTTGAAAAATTTCGAAAATGGAAGGGCGTTTCACTATCTGTTAAAACAATTAAATTGTCCGGGCATTATGCATAATTTCTCTAAACAGCACAATGTTTTGCTAGTTGGGAAATGGCATACAATAAATACTATCTATGTTATTGGGTTGGTTCAGCAATTTATATCTACATTAATATCACATAACACAGACGAGGCCTAAAGCGATGAAATTTAAATATTACAGTTTAATTTATAATTTATTGATTGTTTAAGAAATAGTTTTATTTAAGTCTAATATGAATAGTTTTTTTTATTATACCTATTATTAATAAATTTAATGAAAAATTAGAAAGGTAGCTTCATCTACCTTCAACGTTGCAGATTCACAATAATACGTTTACAAAACATTACAATCCTTAATTAAAATACATAGTTAACTAAGTTTTCAAATTTATATAATTTAAAACCATGAAAAAACTGATTTGCTTTTATATCTAGGTAAAATTCTTTAAAATTAAGTATATAAGAAAGAATAGGACATGTTAGTATGTAATATATATGAAATGATTTCTAATTCTCCCTAATTGTTTATAATATCTTATTATATTATCAGTATTTATACAAATGGTCGTCAATGGATATAACAATGCAATCTTATAATAATATGTTTTACTTATAATATTAGGTACATATTTAAATTTAATGTAAATAATATTTATTTCGTCTGTAAAGATTTGACTTACAACTAGTCTTAGGTAAGTATAAAAATGATAATTAAATAATTTTATCTAATTTCTACAAGGCATAGGATAAACACTGTGGTCCATTATTTTAAAATGGTATTATTTAAGTGCTCATAAATTAATAATTATTTATAAGTGTTGGTTAGATTTTCAATGCCTACTGTTTAACAAAACTTTGCTCAAGATTAACTATTGATAATAATTAAAAGACCTTTATTTTATTAATATTGTACTTTAATAATAATTTGCTTATTTAAATTTGGTGCATTTAGGTATATTCGGGCTAAGGCCTTGCATAGCTTAACTTAAATAAGTATGACTAGAAAATGACTTAGGTACTAGGTACTTCTTTTTGAACGAGATGTGATATTTTACATTACTATGATGATTATGCTAGGTTGATATTTAGTCCAACGCCAGCCACGAAGTCGTCTCTTATCATTGGTAAAAGAGTTGTGTGCCTGAAACAAACAGAAAACAATTGTAATTTTATGTCTCACTACCTAATCCGCGTGAGACTTCGTTTTTTGATAATTAATTTGCTATTCGGGGTAAAAACCAATCCATAAATCAAAAATCATGAAATTCAGTCAATCCATTCTTAAGTTATGAATAGTGTAACTAGTATTGAAAAATATTATACCTAATAATAATAATATAATAATAATAAATAATAATAAAAAAAAATGATTTACCCTTCAAAAAACTTTATAACTTTTTGTAATTAATTTATAAAAGTGTTATTTATGATACAACCGATAATATTAATGAATATATATTTTTTTTTATTTACTCTTTAAGTATTAAACTTACCAGAACTTAGTTTTTTTTATATCTTTATTTTATTATAGAGGGCTTAGAACTTAGTTTAAGTTTCAAAACAACTTTTTTTTCTTGACGAACTAGCATACAAATTTCTGTACATCCTGTGGTTTGGTTTATCAGTTAGTGAGAAAAAAGTCGATATATGTATAAATTGAAGGAATTAGACTGATCCCTTAAGTGAGGCGAGATTCGTTGAAACATAACTAAACAAAAAAAACTTTACTTGACAGTCACAAGCAAGTATGGGTAAATAAATAAAAACATAAGTTTAAAATATACAAAAAAGTAAGTAAAAAAATTAAAGCGAACTTACTCGTGCGGTGCAGGCCAGGCGGGCGCGTGCTTGTGCGTGGCAGCCCTAGCCCTGGCCAGCAGGGTCATAACTGCCCGCTTGGTGGGCGACATGGCTGCGCGCGCGCCGCCCAGCAACGGCCGCTTGCGCGTGCTCCCGCCCGCCCCTGCCGACCCGCCACCTGCACCAAGCGAGCCACTTCTCAACAATACAATCGACTCAAACCGCACGTTGCACCCCTAGCATGCAACTGTCGAGAAAGCTTATCTACCAGTTTGCTCTTCAGCGTCAATGACATACTGCTTTTTTACACGCTACAAGCTAGTGAGTTTGTTGGTAGCTTGTAAACTCGCCCAGTGTCATCATCTTTTTTACAATCTGCTGGTTGACAATCCTTCCCGAAAGTTAACTCGCTTAGCTTTTAAACTTGACGGCTTCTAGCGTGTATATATATACCAGCCGTGTGTCATCGACGATTTCTCCACGTATAATGTCAAATTGTCTTCAAGACCCGAGTTAATTTAGCTTAAATGTCATTTTTATGCTCCTATCATGAAGCTGTTCCCACTAGTCTCATGGAATTTTTACTTTTGGAATTTGAATGGAACTAATGGGAAAAAAATTGTCAATAAGTTAATGCTTGAGGTTAATGACTTCAAACTACGAAGACTATTTGACATTTAGACGAAGAGAAAATTGGTAGACGAGCTTGTAGGCAATTTAACGCTAGGCGTGTTGAAGTTGAGCGTCTAGAGTCGATTCTAGACGCTTAATTCCAGCATGACCATGCCTAGATTGTGTAAATTATATGTAAGTATGCAAAAGCAGACTTTTCTTATACCAATCTTGCTTCAAAAACTTCTGGAATTTCTTAGAGCATTAAGAATTGCGGTCTGAGTCGATTATTGCTTTGAGTGTAACCAAAAATGAAGGAAATGAAAGGAAACTGATTTATAATTTTATAAAGAATTTTCATTATTTAGGTACCTAAATAGCTATGAGATAGATATTTAAATAATTATAATTTGATAATCTTACCACAGACAAAATTAACTTCCCTACTTTAATAAATATGCAGCTCATAATCTCATACAAATGACTATCTTACATCTTCCTATTGTGGCTCTCAACTGCTGGAGTTTAGCCGTTAGCTCGACGAACATTTTTCTATTTTGTGCGGAGCAAAAATAAAAAAAAACCATCGAACGGCACATACATAAAAAATAATCAGCCTATAATGGTCCCATTGTTAGGACTCAGGTCACCTCTTGGCTGGGAGAGCCAAGGAATCTTATGTTACGCGTTAAATTATGTATATAGTTTCATTATGAGCCTGCCGAACAAGAACGTATCGAAAGGAGAGGCAGAGGAGAGGAAGGTAGGACCATGGAACTATAGTAAACACTGGAATAGCGCACCCTACAACATGAAGCCCAGACATTGTATCTTCATTCCGCTCTTTGGGAGACGAGATTTCATAACTGTCCATACTATAGAAAGAGGTTGGCTCTCACAGAGAGAGATGATATCGCAGATGCGTTGTCTCGTCTTCAGTCATTTGAAGACAAGATAAGACAAAAAGATTATTTATTGATTTTGAAACTTAATATTACGTATTAGTTATAATTACAGATATTTGACTAAGTATTTGAAATATTTGTGGATAAAGTAAGTACAAAACATAATATTGTTTAGAAAACAGTTTGGTGAGTACTTTTTTATCATCATCAACTCAGCCAGGTAGGACCCACTGCTGGGTTTAGGCCTCCTTCCGCTTTAGTCAGCCTCCTCGATCTTGTGCATCTCTGATCCAGGTAGTCCCCACGAGCCTTTCGTTTATGAATCACTTATTTATACTTAGTTAAAATGATTTATGTTTTAAGAGAGTGCAAATTCCAGTGTTAAGGTATAGTTTAATGGGCAGGACGTACCGACCTTGGGTGGCGAGCGCGTGCACCGCGGCGGGCTTGACGCCGCGCAACGCAGGGTGCGCGTGCAACACGCCGCCCAGCACTGGGCTGCTCACTCCCAGGATGTCGCCCCCACCTGCACAACCACGGGCCAACCTATAGCCTACTTTGCTTTGCTATCACTTTCATTATGCGAACCGCCAAGGAATGGAATGCTCTGCCGGCGTCAGTGTTTCCCGATCACTATAATTTGGGTGTCTTCAAGGCAAGAGTAAATAGGATTATTCTAGGTAAGCGTGCCACATTGTCACTTACCATCAGGTGAGATGGTGGTCAAACGCAAGACTATAAATAGTAAAAAAAAACACACTCTTGCTTGACTAACATGGTCGACATATTTGGTCGAGAGGAGTCTAGTCACTTACGCAAGCCTGTCTCACTACCTGCTCCTACTTACATAGGTAATATCGTCACTGGAAAGGCAAAAGTAGTAAAGCGCCATTTAGCTACTTGTGCCTTCCCAGTAACGATATATAACTAACATATATTAAGAATTAGATAGATTTAAGAATTATGGAAAAAATAATATTTTTTTATTTTATCTTAACTCCACTCTTCTCTTGATCTTGATACTTGACTGTATAGGGTCCTAACACTAGATCCTATGTTTCTCCCACCCATATTGTGAGCTAGTTACGTGTTCAACTCTATTCCAATTCCACTGGAAATCATTTATTCCTATTACTCCCATGGAACTACTTCAGTAGAACTACTGGGAATGATCTACCTCATCAAAGATCCCAATCAATCAACAGTATTACTTCTTTTTATTTCTGTAACACTGGACCTGTTGATACCCAGAAAATTAAAAAAAAACAGAAAATTAAAAATAGGAAAATTAAAAGAATTAATTATCTTGATTAAAAATCATATCTATGAGACATATTCAACAGATAATTAGATATTTAGATTATTAGGTAATATATCTTCAAATCCCTTATATCCTTCGATTAAATAGTTTTTTTTGTGTTATACCTAAGAATCGATGAACTGTAGACTTTGTTCGCCTAGTTTTTTAATTAAAACTAACTTGCGATGCATTAGCTGTTAAGTTTTGAACGTTGAGCGCGGTAACTTGGGGATAGTTAAGTTGGGGAAGTCAGGGTTCAGAAAGTCTGGAAATGCTCTCACCCTGTTTGCAGTCTTATCTTATTAACCCTAGAGTGGTCGCATTATGAGCATTTTGCCACCAAGAGGTCAAGCGGTCTAGTAGCTTTTTTTTCCATTTTTAACCTCCATTATTTGTATGTTTGAAGATAGTCAGTGCTCGGGTGACCCCAGGAAGAAGGAATTCCTACTTGCGGATGGCGCGCGGCGGCAAAATGGTGACCACACGACCACTTGCGTACCTATTATTTAACTACCTCACTATACTGTTTTTATTTCTGACTGATCTTCAAAACTATTGCCAAAGATATACCAGTCGAATAGGAGATGGTTTATCTGGCCCCCCGAGCACGACACAGGTAAGTATTCCAGCCTCTCCCCTTGTGATGCTGGGCCAAGAGGACAGTTGGAAAGATACCTTAAGGTACTGACCGGATTTGACGACCGGCGTTACGTACAATGCTCGCTTCAAATGGTACATGACGCCGAAAACTCCGTTATTTTAGCGAACAGCGTAATGACATGCTCGCTGCGAATGATAGGTACATAACACCGGATACCCCGGTTGGTGTTGTTGTCACTTACCAAGAATAGTGTTTTGTGTGAGCAGATGGTGGGTTGGCGGCTGTTGCAGCACTCCGCCGCTCACTAGCACTCCGTGACCAGCCAACTAGAACCGACAACGAGCCTAACTCAGATGACAATATTGCACGAATTAGTGGGAAATAATATTCCCAGTAGTTCCGCAGAACTGCTGAAATAGAACTACTGGGAACTTATAATTTAGTTCTCGTCGCTCATAACCCAACTCCAAATATCAGTGCTTGCTCAAATCTTAGTGGTTTTTAGTGTTAAAATTAAGCAAAAAATATTATTGTAGTTGTTTAAATTGATAATGAAATAAAAAAAAACAGAAAATTTTACCAAAACTTGTAGTAATTTTTTAAATAAGTATCACTTTGAGGAACTTGGCCATGCCTAACAAATATCGGCTATTTATAGTATTCCAGATATTTCTGGTAGTTTTCTGGTAATTTGAGTGTTTAAACCACTGAAATCGAATCAAAACTGGCGTTACTGGAAGTTAGGCGAAAAATAGTATTCCACTCAAGAACTGAGAGCTAGAATGACGTTGTGACGACACCAAGCATCCGTGACTTGGTTTTTGGTGAGATCGATCCGCCGAAAATTGTTTTTTATGTAAGTGCGTGACGAAACAAGCTAGGCGCTCTTCTGATGGTAATAGATCACGCTTTCCCATGACCTGAACAGTGCTATATATAGGGTGGTTTTTTGAAAAGGGCGGTGATGGCCAAGTCCGAAAAAATCAGAGTTAGAGAAAAGTCATGAAAGGAGTCATGCCCTCGATTTATATGAAAACAATAATTGCATTTCTTTTTTTAATCTGTTATTTTTTCATAATCGACCCGAATGATTAAAAAAAAGACAATCTGTATTATTGAACCAATGGATTCTGTTGCTGATAAGGATCTATCTTTACAAAGGAATTTATTATGTTCTAAAAATGAAAGAAATTAACAAAATTAGCAATCACCACCCTTCTCAAAAACCCACTCAAGCATCATTTTTTTGACAATAAACTTTATGTTAAGACATTATTTCAAAATCGACTAAGGCGTGCAAAGTCCAATTTAGCTCGTACGAGCTTCAATAATGACTGATTATAATATATAATATTTCAATATTACTGATTAAAAAATCTGTCGCGAACATACAAATATTTCACTTCCCATATTCGTAAAGTTCAACTTTACGCTACCGTGTTCCCGTGTACCGGAAGTAAAATTGCATTTTAGACGCTAGGGCGAAAAGTGATTGTGTATAAAATCTGTATTAATAATGTTCAGTTGGTTACAGGCTTCATACCGGAAGTTGAGAACTTTTTTCAAACATCGAACTTCAGATCAGGGTATTGTTGTATAAAGCATAAATCAATATTTTTTTTAGATTTTAATCTAATATTTTTTTTCACCCATTATACAGCGCAATTTATTAATTACCAGAAAAAAAAATACGCGTAATCAGTTGCCTAGATATTATATTATTATTTTTGTATGGCAGCCATGTTTTTTGTACGAGGGCCTTATTGGATGTTTACCAATTTCAAAAAAGGAACAAAAAAATACCGTCGGTGAAAACTATATCTTTTTACGACTTTTATTTTTCGTGATACCAGTCCCCAAAGGGTAATAGGGAGGCGAAGTCTTTGTAATGACGCACCTCAACTATCAAAATTCAGTCCAATATTTCAATAAAAAATACATGTAAAAACATGGCTCTATCTATCACCGTTTACGAGATAAAACCATTTCAATTTTGTGTGGGGTATTTTTTTTTGTATGGCAGCCATATTTCTTGTAAGGCGGCCATATTGGGTTATTACAAATTTTAAATGATAACATAAAAATACCATTGCTGAAAACTAGCTACATCTTTTTTTATTTTCTTTTGATTTTATTTTATCTATAATACATCTATAAGTTATCACAAATGTGAAACGTGACAGGTAAGTTCTACTAACTAATGGACACTTATACTCATAAATTAATTAGCCAAAAATAAATTTTATAACTGAATCTATAAATGTAAGGTTAAACTTACTCATACAACAGTACCTATGGGTAACCGTCACATGTCAGTCCTATGAAGAAGTCAGTCTATCCTTCTTCATAGGCGGTTCTACCAAAAAACATATTTTTTTTTTATTGAATTGTGGCCTTTTGAACAACATGTTCATGCCAGCCCTAAGACCACATCTTGAGCAAATGTAGGGACAAATTCGATATGCTAAACCCAGGTTATGCCAAAAAGCCAGACCTGATGATGTGCAGTCAAATGATCGGGGGCGGGCGCCGGGGCGGGCGGGGAGAAGTCTCGCTGTCCGTTGATCATGCCGGGCAGAGGTGCCGGCACAGGAGACGCCTGTACTCCTATCTGTAACGCAGGTTTTACCGGTTAAAGGCGGTGTTTTACCGGTTAAAGACAGTGTTATACCGGTAAACGACGGTGTTAAACAGCCAAAAGGTTGTGTAATACGGCCAAAAGACGGTGTTATACAGCCAAAAGATTGTTTAATAAAGCCAAATGCCGGTGTTTTACTGCCAAAAGATTGTAATACAGCCAAAAGACGATGGTATACAGCCAAAATATTGTGTAATGCAGCCGAAAGACGATGATATACCGGGAAAAGATGGTGTTGTACCGGTGGTGATAGATGGTGTTATACCGGTGAAAGACTATTATACCGGTACAATACTATTACCGGTAAGAGAAGGCGATTCGATAACATCATCATTTTCGGGTCCTTATCCCACTTACGTGGGGTCGGCACAACATGTCTTCTTCTTCCATTCGTCTCTATCAGCCGTCATCTCTGTACTTACACCTGTTTTATTCATATCATCTTTCACACAGTCCATCCATCTTTTCTTTGGCCTTCCTCTACTCTTATATCCATCCACTTCCATATTCAGCACTCTCCTTCTTCCCTTCGCATCACGTGTCCATACCAAGCTAACCTATTACCTCTTAATTTATCCATCACTGGTGCTACCTTCAGGCTTCCTCTTATATACTCATTCCTTATTTTATCCATCCTCGTCACTCCACTAATCCATCTCAACATTCGCATCTCTGCTACGTGCACTCTTCTTTCATCCGTCCCCTTTGATGCCCAACACTCAGATCCATACAACACGACAGGTCTTATAACCGATTTGTATATTTTCCCTTTGAGCTTGAGGGGCATACGTGGGTCACATATAGTTCCTGTGACCTGCCGCCATTACATCCATCCCGCATTTATTCTGTTCTTCACGTAACGATCTACCTCACCGTCGTTTTGGATCAATGACCCGAGGTAGCGAAAGTCGGAGCAGACTGGAAGGGATACACTGACTATTCCGTAACCGTCGATTCGATAACATAAAAATTAAAAAAAAATACTCATACTTAGAATGTAGGTATTTTACAAAAAATATTACTCTTGATAAAGTTTTATAGGTGCTTAGCTATTTGATAGATTTCATTGTTCGTCAGGCACAATAAAAGTTCCGGTATTTATTGCTGGACATATAATTCACCCGGGTCACCCGGGTCTTCCGGGTCATCCGGGGCACAGAGTAACATAATATTTTTATTTGATTGAGTTTGGGTCAAGTCGGTGGGAATTGCCACGCTGGCTTTATTGCGGTCATTGTAACCTATTCAAGAAGGACCTCGGATAGATGAGACACCAAATTGAGGGCCTAAGCTCAAGTTGAATAGGTTCTCAAATTGGTGTCTCTTCCTTACAGGGATTTCGGGCAATTGAGTGGCCTTTCTTTATTGGTTATTTAATAAAAGGGTTATACATACCTAGTAATACAATTTTATTAGGGATTTCAATTTTACTGTTATTGAATCTTTTGATTCTTACCAAACTGACTGTAAAAACTGACAATATTACCGTTTTTCTACACCTAAATTAGTAACAACATTATGAATTTATTAGATATTAGGGTCAAACCGCGAAAAATTGTAAATAACATTCATGACGATACGTCCATGACGATTATAAAGCTTAGTTCATAAGTATGGAAGTAAAACATAATGTATATGAATAAACATTTTATTGAATATTAACTAGTACAGTATTTTTTTAAGTTAAAGTAGTTATTACTTTTTTTTCACATGAGGCATTATTTATATGTATGGTGTATGTGATTAATTGAAATTACAGCACAATATTATTAAGTCATCAATTTTCATTCACTCATTTTTTATTATACTCTGGTTTTTATCTTAGTCCTACCAAAGACTAAGGTCCTACTACTAGTACTAACCTAAAATAAAACTATAACTCAGATTAAACTTAAAATTAACTGTTTTTTAACCAGTAAATATTAACTATAATTCAGACTCAAACTAAAAAATATTACTGGTTAAGGCTAATCCTCAAACCCGAATTTCATACAAAATTTTTCGGACAAATACTCAAAAAGTACGCCGTATTATAGTAATTTCTTCACATTATTCGTTTCGACCATTTTTTTTTATTTCGTCAACAAAAAAAGTGAAAGGTTTCAAACTTTAATTTACATTTTATACGTGTTTTAAAATTAACCCTACTAACCTAAAAACACGTTTAAAATCTAAATTAAACCTTTCACTTTTTTTGTTGACGAAATCAAAAAACATGTACGAAATGAATAGTGTGAAGAAATTACTATAAAACGGCGTAATTTTTTGAGTATTTATCCACCGATTAGCCTTAAGGGGAATCCTCAAATCCGAATTCCATACAAAATGTTTCGGATAAATACTCAAAAAGTATGCAGTATATAGTAATTTCTTCACACTATTCGTTTCGTCCATGTTTTTTGATTTTACAACAAAAAAAGTGTGAGGTTTCATACTTTAATTTAGATGTTATACGTGTTTTAAAATTAACCCTACTAACTTAAAAAAGAAGAAATTAATTTTTGAGTATTTGTCCGAAACATTTTGTATGAAATTCGGGTTTGAGGATTAGCCTTAACCAGTAATATTTTTTAGTTTTAGTCCGAATTATAGTTAAAATTTACTGGTTAAAAAAACAGTTAATTTTAAGTTTAATCTGAATTATAGTTTTATATTAGGTTTAGAAAAATGCTAATTTCCAATAAAAAAAAAAAATTGTTTACATAAAAACCTTAACGGTACACAGAAAATGCTATAGTCAGTATGTTATTATTATCACTATAGATCAACTTCTCGCTAAGCAATAGACTAAAAATAACAGAAAAAACCAAGGTATTTAATTACCATAAAGTGATCTGGATCTTTAGTTAGACACTTCTCTACAAGGGGCTAATCTGGCCGTAACAAGGGACCCGTAATTCAGCTCTTGGTACAAATTATAATTGTATGCTACTCCGAGACTAACACCTTTTTAATCTAGGGGCGACACGACTTGCTACACTTAGTAATTGTACTTTTGTCGTATAACTTTAACATGTATACTCTACGAAAATAAAAAAATGTTTCATCATTATGTTTCAATATATATATGTAATGAATATTAATAAAATAATATTTAATATTATAGTTATATCTTAACTTAAATATTTTTATTGTTTTTAATGTGCCGTATCGAACGAAACATTTAAGATTAAAGTAGGTATTTGTACAGTGGGTTCTCTAAAAGACTTTACACTCAGCTTACGCTTGTGTAAGCAATTCAACATACACAAATGCACTAGCTTCTATCAACTATAGCTATTTGATAATATCATTAAATTCGTCATTGCCATTATCGCTCATAGTGGCGCAGCGGTAGTGATGGCTGGCTGGAGACAATCTAACCTCAAATGAAGTGTGAGAACTGGGTTCAATCCTAGATCATTAAATAAAGTTTTGCTATTTTTTAAATTTATTATTTTATATTATAACTTAGAAGACTTACTTCAACGTTTTCTTAGTTTTACGTTAAATATTATCTTAGATAGATTTGAAGTAAAATAATAATATTTTTTTTTATAATGATTTGTGTTTATTGAGCCTCTTCGAGGTGCAATTGAAATCCTTTCACCACACTGATTCGAAAGAACTAGTGACACGATAATAAGATTGAATTCTCGTAGAAAAATTCATAATTAAAACATGTAGCAGTTAGCACAACTAAAACACCAATGAGCAATGGCCAAAAAGATACAAAGAATGAAAAAAAGAAATAAGAAGAGGGTAGGATTTCAGTTCAAGCTTCGTCTTTATCAGAGAAAGCGCAAATGATGCTATGCAGTGTTTATTGTATAAAATAAAATATGCAAAAATAATTTCGATGAGAAGGGTCCCAAACCACCATCTATTATGTTAAGTTGTAGTCACCACATGTGACATTACCACTGGGCTATCATGCACTTTAATGATTGGATGAATTAGATAGTTGCACTGATCGCTTTTCTATCGTAATATTTTGAACCAATAGAAGCTTTATAACCATACACGCTTACTATTGGGTATTGTGTAGCTGGGTGTAAGGTCAATTAGAGAGCCCACTGTACATCAAAACCTTACTTTAGAACTGTTCAATATTCATAGTGGCAATATGGCGGCAATGACGCAAGTCCACACGTAACATCCGTAATCCGTAGGTAAGCTCCGTAACCGTATCCAGTTTCCAGGAATAGCATACCTTATTATTTGTGCCATATCCCAAGAGATCCGTCATTCAGTTGGGATTATACCGGTCATTAATCAATTGAGGGTAGTTCCTCAACTGCCAGGGATAATAGGGTTGGACCATTTCAAGAGGTGATTTGGCATTTAGAGATGGGAAACTGAGTGATAGCTTCATGAAGTGTGCTGACACGTCTATGTAGAGTTGGGGAATTAACTGTGTATTATCGAATTAATGGTATCTAATTGGCCCCGAAACAGGGCTATCCTACCCTGTTAATTGGAAACGTTTTTTCAAGTGGATTGTATCTTTAGATGAGAACGTGGTAATGTAGCCCTTGCAGGTAGATATTTCGGCCCCCTTCAATATTTCTGCATTGAAACAGCGCCCACCAGTAAAAAGTAGTTTTAACTGGTAGTTTTTTTTTCGGATGGACTTTTTACGCAGTTGGCTGCAGATGGCCATTACGCGTCACCGGACTGGCAGACTTCTCATATTTTTGTCATTCAAACAAGTCGTAACGGAAATAAAAAAATAAGTATATTGTAAAGTACGAATTGTAATACAATAACACAAGACCACCAATTCCTCAGATACATATCAAAAAATTATATAAATATATTTAGTAATAAATCCGCTTAATTTCTAAACAAAGGTTTTAATTAACTTAACTTTAGTTCAACTAAACCAAAGAGTCAACGAACAGAAAACCAAAGTTTAAAGATACGACACGTGTTTCGCCTCTACACGAGGCATCATCAGGAGGTGTGGACTCGCCGAAGTTTGAACGAACTCGTTTCAACTACTTACTAAATATATTTATATAATTTGTTGATATATATGGATTTCTGCAAAGTAACGCCTGAATCAATCAATTATCCTCAGATACAAGTTATATCTAAAGCTTTAGTTAATTAGGGCTAAAATTTAATTTATGTACTGTTAGAGCTTTATTTATTTAGATAATTTATTTATTTCTGATAAAACCAGCTGGCCATGTCTGCGCATGACGAAAGAACATTGGGCAAAGGTCACCACAGATTGGTGGCCTGAAGGAATCAAACGCCCTAGTGGCAGACCGAGGCGCAGGTGGAAAGATGAGTTGGATTTATATAAGAGGGACTGGTCCACACACGCACTGAATAGAGAGGACTGGAGAAAAGGGAGAGAGGCCTTTGCCCAGCAGTGGGACATGTCAGGCCAATAAACATAATAATAAAACCAGCTTGTAAAACAGCCGTGTGTCATCGACGCTTAAGAAGGAATACGTTGCTTACTCTATGCTTATGCGAGTCCCTCATAGGCAGAGTCTCCTCGCTGCCACTCCTGGACAACTCTGGCGGTGACATGCGACGCTGGTCGTTCTGAGAAGACAGGATCTGCATCTCCAGCATCCACCAGACTTGCCCTATATCGATGTAAGAACGCCTTGCTTACTCTATGCTTATGCGAGTCCCTCATAGGTAGAGTCTCCTCGCTTCCACTCCTGGACGGATCTGGCGATGACATGCAACGCTGGTCGTTCTGAGAAGACAGGATCTGCATCTCCAGCATCCACCAGACTTGCCCTATATCGATGTAAGAACGCCTTGCTTACTCTATGCTTATGCGAGTCCCTCATAGGCAGAGTCTCCTCGCTGCCACTCCTGGACGACTCTGGCGGTGACATGCGACGCTGGTCGTTCTGAGAAGACAGGATCTGCATCTCCAGCATCTACCAGACTTTCCCTATATCGATGTAAGAACGCCTTGCTTACTCTATGCTTATGCGAGTCCCTCATAGGCAGAGTCTCCTCGCTGCCACTCCTGGACGACTCTGGCGGTGACATGCGACGCTGGTCGTTCTGAGAAGACAGGATCTGCATCTCCAGCATCTACCAGACTTTCCCTATATCGATGTAAGAACGCCTTGCTTACTCTATGCTTATGCGAGTCCCTCATAGGTAGAGTCTCCTCGCTGCCACTCCTGGACGACTCTGGCGGTGACATGCGACGCTGGTCGTTCTGAGAAGACAGGATCTGCATCTCCAGCATTTGCTCCTGTCTTATGTCATCATTGTAGTCCTGGAAAAAGGATTCAATTCAGAAAAAAAACCATGTTATTAAATTCAACTTCAGGATTTCGGATGGATAGGAGGAGATTCAGGATGCTAGTTTTTCAAACCAGGATAACAAGATAGTGATATTAAACTAGCAATCTAGTAGCTCTGGCTTTGTGTTAACAGAACTAGCTTGCTTTATAGGCTAGTGAGCTAGTAATAAAGTAAGCTAATTCTGTTTACACGAAGCCAGAGCGCTAGGTTACTATGACTAATGACTATCTTGCTATCTTAGCTTGCAAAACTAGACTCGTGTATCTATCTTCGATATAAAGGCGTCAATAATAATCGATATTTTAAAGTGAATGCATTACTAGATATTCAAAATTTCATTAGTTATACGATTTCGCCCGATATGTGGGTGATAAAAACCTCCGTAGAGGGCGAGTATGATGAAAAAAACCAATCGATTGTCTATAAATGGTCTGTACCTTCCATCTCTATTAATATTCTCCGAGGGATACGAAAGAAAATTGTTTTTCAAGGTCCTCAATATAGGCTGCAAAACTTATTACACGAGGAAACCATTTTATCCTTTCTCTGAAACTAGGGAATCAACTTATGTTGCCCCATTATTACGATAACTTAGTTTGGAGATATTGGGATGTAGACGAAGACGGGGATGCTGCAATTTAGACGAATTACAAACATAACGGAATTTACCAAACTATTTGAAACTAAAATGCGTGTAAGGCTCAATCCCCACTGGAATGGCAGGGGCTGGCAGAGCATTTTCAGTGTTAAACAATTTTGAACATTATCTACCTTATTAAAAAGACTAGTATTGAAGGACCGCTGACAGGCCGGACGCGCCTAACAGATGTAATATTACATCTACTGTATCTTATAATATCTTATAAGTATGAATCTTCATACTTATATCATCATCGCCCTGCCCTTATTGGGATAAGGGCAGGGCACTTGACCATACGTAGATAGATAGCATGCAATTTTCACTGAATTATTTTTTACGACTTCTATAAAATATTTGTATTAGTAGAAAGCAATAATTCTCAAGGATTTATTATTTATTAAATTATAAGTCAAAGTAAAATTATTCATATGTAAGTAAGTATGTAGACATGTTGTGCCGACCCCATCTAAGGGTGGGCCCTTAGTATAATAAATATATAACTTAGTATAATAATAAATCCTTGAGAATTATTGCTTTCTACTAATACAAATATTTTATAGAAGTCGTAAAAAATAATTCAGTGTAAATTGCATGCTATCTATCTACGTATGGTCAAGTAATAAGTACCTAATATTATGTAGGTATGGTACAACGTAATAAGAAAAATCTCGGTCTGCCTCCTACCATATTGTAATGTCCCAAAGGGCTTCACATGTGCATCAAAATATTATAATTGTTACTATCTTACCAAACCATTGTGTTGACAATAAATATATTGAATATTAAAGTACATATTATATATTTCATTGAATAACTATTTTTTTTTAATTCACGCGCCTTAAGTTTCTCCTAAGTCAGCTTATGTAGCTCGCACTGTGGTCTTCGCGTATTTCCAAGCCTAGCTACAAAACTCTAAACTTACATTTACGACAGATTGGCTCGTAAAACAAAGCATTAACCGATCGTACTGTGTTCTGCTTGTTCTCTTTTATGTCTTGCTTGTTCTGTTTTATGGAACACCTGCGCTTCAGATGTGCAGATCACTCTATCTATTAAAGCTTTACGAATATCGGCTTTAGTAGAAAATAATGTAGGTGGATAGAATATTCGCACATTATACATACTTGACTTGGAATTTAAGAGTACTAATAATAATAGGTATGTTAATTCTGTTAATTCCATTCTCCATTGTAAGCATAGTCAGCCTATAATGTTCACACTGCTGGGACTCAGGCCTACTCTCGGCAGGAGACGCGGACCCAATGCGGATTGGTGTATGTTAAATGCCATAGAGCATTCTTTTTCATTTTTCTGTCCCTTGACATGCCGGTTTCCGCACGATTATTTCCTTCACAGTTGCGAGAACGTGGTATGCATACATAGATTTTTTCGACCGAAAAAACCCATTAACGTATGACTGCCACCGGGATTCGAACCCGCGAATATTTTAATCGATTAGGTTACTGATTCTTAAAAGTTTCAGTTTTCTCATAAACGAAATGTAACGTTTTATGTACAGTACAGTCACACAACTGCACAGACATGTTTACACTCCAAGGGTTTCAAATTTATATTATATAGGTACTCTTAATTTTGCAGAGACATTCTTCTTCTGAGAAGTAAGATGACTACATTAAATTGAAAATGCTTGCGCGCACTTTTATATGCAAAATTAAGAGTAATATAAATGTTATGCTTGGGAGTGTATACATGTCTGTGCAGCTGACTGTACCTACATTGCAGAACTGTTCTCCTCCACTTATGTTGAACATATAAACAAAAATATACGCAAACAATTCGTGAGGTTGTGTTGATTGTTGTAGTAAAACATTCACCGCTCTACCTTTTTGAAATTTATACTCAGTCAATTTATATCTTCAATAATGTACAAATGTGCGAGCGAGATAGCGACACGCGGGATTCTGGGCCTTAAGCTGTAATATATTGCAGACTGACAGTATTCTCTGCATGGGTTTACGAGGATTTGAAGACGCCAACGACTGACGCGCCGCGCTTATGAGAGATTGATTTTGTGCCATGAAACCAACATTGTAAGGCGAGATCGGAAACTTGAAAAGATTTTTCTTTATCAATTACATAAGAACTTGCGGTACAGTACTTTATTTCCATATTTTTGTATTTTCAACCGACTTAAAAAAATGAGGAGGTTATCAATTCGGTAGAATGTTTTTTTTTTTACATTACAGAACATTGTTGTTTATAAACCGATTTGAAAAATTCTGTTTTTGTTTGTGAGGATATTATGTACTTTCAGATTGCGCCCATAGAAATTTAATCAAATCAGTTCAGTAGATTAGTTTTCAAATCAAACCAAATCAGTGGGGCCTACGGTCACTGGAACCGTCCGATTGAAGTAGGTTGTTCTGTTTTTGTAAAACCTTGATTATCTCCAAATAGTACTCATAATATCTCTGCTTCGCTTAAGGGGAATCCTCAAGGCAAATTTCCATACAAAATGTTTCGGACAAATACTCAAAAAGTACGCCGTAATTTCTTCACACTATTCGTTTCATCCATGTTTTTTGATTTCGTCAACAAAAAAGTGAAAGGTTTCATACTTTAATTTAGATTTTATACGTGTTTTTAAGTTAGTAGGGTTAATTTTAAAACACGTATAAAATCTAAATTAAAGTATGAAACCTTTCACTTTTTTGTTGACGAAATCAAAAAACATGGACGAAACGAATAGTGTAAAGAAATTACTATAATACAGCGTACTTTTTGAGTATTTGTCCGAAACATTTTGTATGGAATTCGGATTTGAGGATTAACCTTAAGTACAATATTGAAATCAAGATAGAGGTACAGACAGCGTCAGAGATAAGTATCCCCCTTGCACAAGACACACAGCTATAAATCCTTTCAAAAAATTGTAATACTTAAAATTATTTTTAGGCTTACATACGGTTATACAAATATAATCTATTTGTTAAAGGCAAAACTTCTCCATTCATCGCGACGGTGATTTAAAGGGATTTGAAGCTGGGTATTATAATGAAAGGTGGAAACTTATCTATGACGCTGTCTGTACATAAATATCCTGTGTCCTTTTTCAGTTCCTAAATATAAAATTTCAGCCCATATAGTTCTGGAGCTTCGCCATGATTGATAATAATTAATAAATATTTTGGACTTCACACAACGCCATTTAGCAGAGCTTGTACTATGGGAACCAGATAATGTATATTCCTTTTTGTAAATACCTACATAGTTATGTGTGCGCCTCATACGGCTCCAAGCACAGCGCCCACGCAACATAAGACCACCACTGTGATGGTGTGAGTAGGCTAGACGCAACGTCAGCGCGATAACATGCAGCCGGGCGGCTGGGCATAGTTCGTAGAATTGGATAAGAACCTTAGCGCATAAATAACATTGTATTTTTATTCATTAAAGATTGACATGAGCTTCTGAGCAGTCGTTTAATCAAACTTTTCTTTTATTTGATTTTAATTTTAATTTTAGTTTTTAAAAAGAGTTTTCACGCTTCCACAAACTTCACTGGCGCAGCCGGGGCGGATTTCCACCATTTCCACGGCGGGTTTTCCACCGTTTTCATCGGAATCCGAACGAACCAAATAAATAGTGTGAAACTGGAGCGATGGCGTTGGCGGGTTGGTGAGTAAGCCTTTTTCACCTTCCTTATCCTTTTGCCGAATTGAAAATTGCCTTGTTTTGGTAGAAAAGAGATTAAAATTCTCTCTTTTTATCTGTTATCTGGTTTTCACATTAAAATCTGTGTCACCATAGTATATTAAGAATAGAGTTAAAATTAGAGCCGATTTTCACATTAACTTCTGTGTTTATTGCATTAGTTTTATATTGTGTGTTTTATTGTGTACGTGTTATAAAATTATGAACGTTTAAGTTATAAGTACATTACGTATCATTAAATCTGTGCGTAATTAGGTTATCAGTTGCGATACATGAAATCTGTGGCGTAATTGTAGTATTAAATTAAAAGCCAACTTAAGTAAACTTAAAATTAAATCTTAACAGACTAGGATATAGTTAGTGTATAGGGTAGGAAATAAATAACCGTTAAAATGACGGAACCAATGCAGGGACAAACGGAACAGGTTATCAACCTGATCCCAAACGAAATGTTAAAACTTATTCCATGTTTTGGTGGGGATAAGCGACAGCTTAATCTCTTTCTTAGGAAATGTGAATATATTATAAAGAAATATAAGGGAAATAATATCCAAGATCAATATGTGATGCATTCTATCACAAGCAGGCTCGTTGATGATGCCGCAGCACTCATCAGCGAACGTGATGACATTTCTACATGGGCGGAGTTCAAGGATCTATTAGAACAGCATTTCGGAGATCCCCGCAATGAGGAGTGCATTGCCATCGAGCTAGAAAACTTAAAAATAAAATCTGGAGAAACTTATCTAAATTTTTGCAATAGGATTCAATCAGTAAGGTCAGTCCTCATATCAAAAGTCAACCAACTGACAGACGCCACTCTTAAGAAAAGCAAAATTACAATATACAATAACACGGCTCTAAATGTTTTCATGTATAATCTCCCGGAGAACATGGTACGGATAGTGAGATTAAAGGCTCCGACAAGTTTAGAGGCGGCCTTAAGTGTTGTCTTGGAGGAAGTGAACTTCCACGAGCAGTACACGGCCCGTAATAAAATGAACAGTTCATCGTTCAAACCGACCACTAACGAAACACCCCAAATGAAATTTGGAAACACTGTGCAACCCACGGTATTCGGGTTTAGACAAATGACGCCCCCTAACTTCAAGTTCGGGATCCCGGGACAGAATATGAACCCAGCTTTCGCTCCTAGAGCTGCTTCTCAGAACTTTATGCAGCGCCCTCAGCAACCAACAGGGTTTCGTCCACAATTCGGTTACAGACCATCATTCGGCCTTCAGCCAAGTTATGGAATGCGACCTCAACAATTCGGGATGCGTCCCCAGGGATTTAACAACCCTCAGTTTGGGTACCGTCCTGCTATACTTCCACCTCAACAGGGCAACCAAAATCGCTCAACTGACGTCTCTATGAGAACGGCACCTCCTCTTAATACTCAACGGGGATTCAAATTAAATGAGCTAGGATTCGATGAGGGCATGTACGACCCCAATTATTATGACTACGGCTATTATGGAGAGCCGTCCTTAGATTACGCTATGGTAGGTCAGGGACCGGTAGAGACAGAATCAGGCTACGAAGTACAAGAAATAACAGGACAGGAAGAAACAGACAAAGCAGCAGAGGTTAGTGAGATGGAAAATTTTCACATGCGTATGGACAGCCACAGTGTGAAATGATAGAGTTAAACTGTGACCCAAACCTAAAGCTACCCTACATCAGGATCCCAGAGATTAGCGCTAGGTTTATGATTGACACAGGAAGTATGAGATCGTTTATGAGCCCTAAAAAGGCGTATGAGTATTTTTACAACGAAATACGACCCGAACCATTTACGGTAGTAAGTACACATGCCTCCAGTTCACACGGAGAAGTTATAGAGATACCTCTATTACCCACATTCAAGAGTGACGCCCGGCACAAATTCTACCTATACGATGTAGATTCACGATACGATGGCGTAATAGGTGATGACTTATTAAGACAGATAGGTGCGATTATAGATCTTAAAAGAAACGTTTTGCTAACGAGCACCACTATCATACCTATAGTTCATAGCAAATCAGAATACGTGGTTCATTTGACACCACGCTCTGAAAATCGAGTAAAGTTGCCCACCGATATTTACGAAGGTGAAGGAATATTAGAATACAAGGAGTTTGGAAAGGGTGTAAGAATGCCAAGTGCGATAGTTAAGTGTGAAAGAGGATACGCGACAACGGTGATTCAAAATACGCTAGATGATGGCGTGTTTATAACGATAACAAGTCCGTTTAAACTAAAACCGTATGTAAACAACGAATGTGAGGTAAACTGCATGTCAGATATTCAGAATGTAGAGACTGATAGAATCCTTGAAGAAAATTTAGGAAAACTAAGGCTAGATCACATGAATGCGGAAGAACGAAAGGCTATTTATGACCTTTGCAGGAATTACAAAGACATATTTTACTGTGAACAGATTCCTTTATCTTTCACCAATCAAGTAAAACATTCGATAAGAACTAAGAATGAAGATCCCATCTATGTCAAACAGTATAGGCAGCACCCCGCACAAAAAGCAGAGATTAAGGAGCAAGTAGAAAAGTTATTAAACAACAATGTGATCCAAGAGTCTTTCTCTCCATGGAGTGCCCCGGTCCATCTCGTTCCTAAGAAAATGGACGCATCAGGTGAAGTAAAGCACCGGATGGTTATTGACTATAGACGACTTAACGAAATAACAGTTGACGATAAATACCCGTTACCAATAATAACAGACTTATTTGACAAACTAGGAAAAAGCACATACTTTACGACGCTAGACTTAGCCTCTGGCTACCATCAAATAGAAATTGAAGAGAGGGACCGACAAAAAACTGCCTTCAGCACAGAATTTGGACATTTTGAGTTTTTGCGCATGCCATTTGGGCTTAAAACGGCCCCCGCGACCTTCCAGAGAGCAATGGATAACATCCTCAGAGGCCTGCAAGGCATACACTGCCTTGTCTATCTGGATGATATAATAATCTTCTCAAGTAGCCTCCAAGAACATCTGCAAAAACTTAAAACAGTCTTCGATAGACTTAGACAGACCAACCTAAAAGTACAGTTGGACAAGTCGGACTTCCTTAGAAAAGAGGTTATGTATTTAGGACACACGATAACTGAAAACGGGCTCAAACCCAATGATGACAAGATCCAGACAGTACTGAACTATCCCTTACCACGAACAAAGACAGAGATCAAAAGCTTCCTAGGGCTAGTAGGATACTATCGACGATTTATCAAGGACTTCTCTAAGATAACTCAACCAATGACAAATTGCTTAAAGAAACGAAATAACGTTGTGATAGATAAGACATTTACTGACTCGTTTGAAAGGTGCAAGGAACTTCTAACTAGTGCACCTCTATTACAATATCCTGATTTTGACAAACCATTTATCTTGACGACTGATGCTTCCGCGGTTGCCGTAGGAGCGGTACTTTCTCAAGGTACAATCGGCAGTGACAAGCCAGTGGCTTACGCCAGTAGAGCACTGAGCGATACAGAGAGTAGATACAGTACGATCGAGCGTGAACTTTTGGCCATAGTCTGGGCAATAAAACATTTCCGACCATATTTATATGGGCGGAAATTCCAAATTTTCACGGACCACCGCCCATTAGCGTGGTTATATTCTTTGACTGAACCCGGCAGTAAATTGACGAGATGGCGTTTACGACTCCAAGAGTTTGACTTTGAGGTTATATATAAAAACGGCAAACAAAATACCAACGCCGATGCTCTCTCGCGGATTAAAATCAACGCTTTAACCTCAAGTGACGATTCTATGGAATCTATGGAAGTGAATTTAGACGAAAGAGATCAGAAGTTGCGAGATCACTTGGATTCCGTCACTGACGAAATTACAAAGCTTTCGAAACCGGGAAAGATAATATTAAAAACATTCCCCTCGCAATCAAGTGAGAATCAAACTACATCCCCAACACGCGATGACGACATCATTTCGGTCCCATCTGACGCATCAACCATAGTTTTAGACCATGAATCTCTTAAATCAGAAGAACAACATTATCCTGTAAGATCAGAGAGTAGTAGCAGCATAGGTACTATACATTCAGTTATAAACGAAGAATCTGAAGGTATACCGATCCTAGACGAAGCCATAGACACTAAACCCAATCAAATTCTAGTGTTCAAATGGTTTAAAAACGAGATGTATGTCAATAACATAAAGCGAGACAAACAGAAAGTTCTGGAAGTAACCCTGCCCGCTAATAACTTAGATCACATAAAAAAGTTTTTAAAAGAATACATTAGGCCCAAAATTAAATACTTCATCTATTTTGAATATCCCGAACATAGAAAAGACTTTTCAAGGGTAATTACAGGCTTATTTAAAAAGGGAACAGTAAACTTTTTCGAATGTAAAAACAGGGTGATATACGTAGAAGATGAAAAAGAACAGAGGGCAGTAGTTTTGAAAGTTCATGAGGGAAAGACGTGCCACCGTGGCATCAAGGAAACTATGATAAGAATAAAGAGGAACTATTATTGGAATAACATGCAAGAGATAGTTTCAGCAGTTTTAAATGGATGTGAGTCATGTCGCAAGATGAAATATGATAGGAAGCCCATAAAACCAGCCATACAACTCACCCAAACTCAAGATGCGCCTTTTCAGGAAATTTTTATTGACCTTTTTAGTATTGAAGGAAAATATTATCTTACAGTAGTAGATGCTTTCAGTAAATTGGCACAGGCATTGGAAATTAATAACAGATCCACAGCTGAAGTAGTAAGAGCGATAATTAAATACTTCTCCTTCTACGGAATCCCCAAAAAGATTAGTAGTGACCCAGGGTCAGAGTTCAATAATGAGCTATTTAGAGAATTAACATCATTCTATAAAATTGAATTGCACATTGGAACGCCCAATAACCCTAATAGTAGTGGAATAGTAGAACGCTTCCACTCTACTATAATAGAAATATACCGTTTGGCAAAATACGAGCAAAAGTGCACAGATGCGGCATCTGTAATGACCTATTCCATTATGGCTTACAATAATACCATACATTCCGCCACAGGTTTTACACCTTTCGAGGTTTGTTTCGGACATACAGATGCAAACAACATGTTCGATGTAAATTTCGAAAGAGCATACATGCAACAGCTTCTAAAAGACCACGCAAGGCGCACTAAGTTCATTTACCAACAATTAGCGAGTGAAATGTTAAAGAGAAAAGAAAAGGTTAAGGAAAAGCGAGGCGGTGAGATAGCTTTTGAGTTTGAAGAAGGCCAAGAACAATTTGCAAAAGACGTAAATACTAGAAAAAGTAAAGATAAACCGAGGTATCAGAAAGTAGTTGTAGGAGGAAAATTAGAACGAAACGTTTTACCAGTTTTAATAGGACAAAGGAAAACTAATGTTCCTATTAAAAATTTGAAACGCCCTCCACAGGTGCGGCCTGATCGTTATGACGGTAGTAGCCCTGAGCCAGGGCCTTCAAATTCAAAAGATTGAAGGGAACCCGGGAATTCTCCCGGTGAAGATGGGCCAGGCATTTTATCAAACTGATAGATGGACCGTAATTAAGGTATTAGATTTAAGTGGGGTAACTATAGCATTAGAACATAATATGAGGAAATACAAAGAATTTAGTAAACTAGTGGATGTATGTTCAATAGAGTTTTTAGCATTAAAAGTACAGACAGAACATTTGAGAAATGAGACCATTGGCAAATTAAAACAACTACTTCCCGCATCTAGGATTAAAAGAGGACTTATTAATCCTCTCGGTTCAATGATAAAATTATTAACAGGAAATTTAGATTTTGAAGATGCTAATCACTACGATAATCTCATTTCGCAAATGGAAGAAAAACACGTAATAACAGATAAGAAAATCACAATTATATCGGAAATGTTGGATAACTTTATAAACAGTACAGAAACAATACACGCTAACACTGTAGTTTTGGATCAAAGACTAAAAGTAATAGAAGACTTGGTTAAAGGAATAATAACTAAAGAAGTACATAATATTTACTCAACCCATGTCCTTGTGATGTTCAATGTTTTTGGTAACAATTTTCGTTCTATATACACTATACTAAGTGAAATCGAGACAGCATTAGCGTTTAGTAGAGTTTCTGTTCTTCACCAATCCATTGTAAACTCCACGGAATTATTATCAATTTTACAAGATATAAATAAGACAGAAAATCTAATGTTTGAAGCTACTTCTCATAATTTGATTAAAATAGAAAGAACTATAGCTGTTAAGGCATACATGAAAGGAAACCAGAAAACATTTATTCTAGAGATACCTTTAATTGATAAAAACGTTTATAATTATTATAAAAATTTTGCGTTTCCTGTTTTCAATCAATCATTAAATAAAACAATGGCAATTATTCCTAAGTATCCTTTCCTCTTGGTGAAAGGGCTGAAATACCTACCTGCAGCGCATTCCTGCGAACAGATCGGTGATAACCAGTATATCTGTACCGAGGACGACATCGTCGTTTATTCCAAGGAGACCTGCATGGAGCAGCTTATGAAATTCCATAAGAACCTTTCAATCTGCGTAGCCTTTCCAGTTGACATTGAAGACATCAAAGTCCAGCACATTATGGACAACGAATGGATCGTTTACGTTAGACATAACATCATTCTGACGGAGAGATGTGGTAGCGATGTTGATCATCAATCTATAAGCGGCTCTTACGTGGTGCGTATTAAGGAAAACTGCGAGATTTTCCTACAGAACATCCATCTTCAACACCATAGATCATACGGAAGCACCATTACCCACAAACTGGCCCCAGTTCCTAGTTTACCTATTCTGAAAGTTCCGGAAAGACTTCCCAGCTCCACATTAGACATGAAAAACGTGAAATTAGATGACCTGAAACAGCTTGCGTACAAGCTGAAAATGAAAAGTTATGAAAGTGAAAGTGAAAATCTAGAAAAATATGGTGCAGTGAAAATCAACAGTGTTAGTTTAGCAACTCTACTTTTATATGTTTTTGTATTTCTGATTGTTTTAGGTTACTTATGTTATAAAGCTAAAGGTAAAATATTGTCTTTCATGCGAAATCATCCGAATCCACAATCTTCGGATAATTTCTCATCTGGTGAGGGAGGAGTTATGTGTGCGCCTCATACGGCTCCAAGCACAGCGCCCACGCAACATAAGACCACCACTGTGATGGTGTGAGTAGGCTAGACGCAACGTCAGCGCGATAACATGCAGCCGGGCGGCTGGGCATAGTTCGTAGAATTGGATAAGAACCTTAGCGCATAAATAACATTGTAATTTTATTCATTAAAGATTGACATGAGCTTCTGAGCAGTCGTTTAATCAAACTTTTCTTTTATTTGATTTTAATTTTAATTTTAGTTTTTAAAAAGAGTTTTCACGCTTCCACAAACTTCACTACATACATAATATTATGCTACATAGAAAACACCAAGACTCAGGACAACCATCTTTGTTCCAAAACCAAACCCGCGATACTGGCGCGGCAGTCTAACACACTTGCCACTCGATCATCCGTGTCGTTATCGTTATGTAAAGAAAATTCATCGGTCATCACAAACATTCGCTAATGTAGCACTAGGATTTTTCATATCGTTCATTTTTAACTTTCTAGTACATTAGTGAAGCTTGTAAGCTCCTGTACTAACATGGGTTTCATATGCACATTGCGATTCTCACAACTTGATTCAGAGAAATCCGCCATTTTACTTCATTAATTCGCTTTAGATTATATAAACTTTAACCAAACAAACAAATGTAGGTAATACATGCACCAAAATAGAGAGACCTATATCATTAAGTACTCGTATTAGCCTAGGCATGCCTAGGTTTACTACTCACTTTTACGAATATAAATTTATATTTGTGAGTTCTATTTCATTCAGTACTTTTTTACCCCAATGCAAGAAGAGGCGTGTTTTAATAGTTATTTGCTCACCGAGGGCCTGAAGCAAGACATTTTATACGAGACTTTTATCAGCCCCAGCCGAAGGTGAGGGCGGATATTCAAGTCGAGTATAAAATGGGCTTCAAGACCGAGATATTTCACTTAAACTGAAATTACCGCCAATGTAGTAATTCAAAAACAGAGACAGCCATGTAACAAAGATGTTCGAAATTTGAATTATGAAATATTAAGGTCCCCCATAATACCCTGATCTAATGGGTATTATGAAGGACCGAAGTTCTAAATTTGAATAAAGTTCTCAACTTCCAGCCTGAAACCTATTACAAATGAACTTCTTTAACAGATATTATAAGCAATCACTTTTTTTTCCTAGAGCCTAAAATGCAGTTTTACTTCCCCTGAATCATGGACGAATTTAAACTTTACCAGCATGAGAAGTAAAAATCAATGTAAATGTAAAAGGCTTAGAACTGACTGACAGACAGACAACGTACATGCCAAACCATTACACGTAGAGACTTAAAAACGTTGAGGGTGTGTTTGTCAAGAAATGCAAGCGCGTATTAAGAAAGGGATTTAATTCACATGGATCTCCCGCAGTCCACTTATTTAAAACGGTATAAACGTATGTTTAATGCAGGCACTCGCTCAAACATTCCATATTGTGTGCGCATACGTTATGGAGCTCCAGAAACAAATTATATTTGGCCCCGGTACTTTTACGCTTTGCAGTGAAATCCTGTGTAATATGAGAGTTTACTGTTTTACTAATAAAAATTTTATATGAGATTTTAACGCGACTCTACCAAAATGCACCCAGAACATGATGAGAACACTGCCTGATATTGTGGTATTTTATGCTTACAGCTTTAATGAAAGACTTCTGTTCCCAGAGCTACCCTGTAACTTTCAGTCAGATAGCTAATCGGGAAGTGTTCGTAATTTGTGTAGCAAGATTCTACTCGTAACGGTGTAGACAAACAAGAAAGTGAATTATATTCAAAGTTTTTGAAAAAACAGACGACAACCGACTTCAATCAGACTGGTGACCGTAAACACTACTATTTCAGTATATATCTGTATTGTAAAATGTGGTTATAATAAAAAAGGAACTCACAGGCACTAAGAACCTCCTTAGTTCTGCGAGGGCGTAGGCGATCCGCGCATGCGCCTCGGCGGGCGTCGCGAACGCACTGATCTCCACGTGGAGCTCGTCAGACAGATGCGCGAACTTCGGGTCTCCGGACACGCGCAGCTCCTCCTCCTGTAATGAATGAATGAATGAATGAGAACTCTTTATTATACCAAAGAACTTAAATACAAATATAATCTCCCTATGGAGCCAAATAATAAATAAGAGCCTTATCAAATAAGCGAATAGAGTAAATGTTTCTATACATTTTTCTTTTTTAATTAGGTAATTATAATTACATAGATTAATAACGGTGTTTCTATAGAATACAAAGACAGTATCGAACCAAAATGGATGCGGATTACAGGACAGAACATTTTCAGACACCCTGTCAATAAATATCACTATTTTCAGATAATGTTTGTTACTTTTTACGATGAAGTTTTATTAACAATGAAAAAGCCTAGTAGTTTTAACATGTGTGTAATATTTATCTAGCCCTGTTACTTTTCTTTTGTGAAAATTAGCATCGGATCAAAATGTACTAGAAGTTCGCCAAAGTGGTTTCTTTTTTTTGGCGCATTTTCAATGTAGGTACTACATACATTGTGATTCCATACTTTGATACTTCTGTAAAAAAAGGTTTACTGACAGTGGTCATAAACATTTCTCATTAATTATGAATTTATTTGTAATTTTAGTTAAAGTTCCATTTTAGTTTAATATGCTAGTTACAATGTAAATGGATAAAACAGTGTGTTAAAGCCGGTGTAATTGTTTGCCGGCGAAACTAAGGCTAATCCTGCACGATTATGCACAAAGGCTCTGCTAATCCTAGATTACTCTGTGTAAAGGTACTGTAGGTACTTTACCTGCGTACCTTCGTGCACTCGGTAAAATAGGGTAAGTAATTACTTACTCGTTCTCATCTTGTATCTGTGTATATTTAAACTACATAGATGATGCAAGCAATTTCGTTTGCGGTGCGTATTAAAAAAATCCAATATTTTTTTTTTCAAATTCAACTGCTGTGATTCCCACCTAGGGTGATTGACATTTATATAATAACAATTAAAAAAAAAACCCTGCTAGATGTAGTGCTTGTACACGTTTAGACATTCTGATGGTCATTCTCAAAAGCCCAGTAATTTCACTAGCTACAGTGCCCTTCCAACCGGAACACAGTAATGCTTACACACTACTGCTTTGCGCGAGACTATCTGACACAGTGTTGGTACCCATCTAGACGGTATCCTGCAGGGGATGCCTCCCAATGGCAATCGTAAACGGTCAAAAGGTTCTTCTTCCCTTCCCCTTCTTATCGTGTCACTAGTTATTTCAAACCAGGGTAGTCTTCTTCTTATCGTGTCACTAGTTCTTTCAAACCAGGGTAGTCTTCTTCTTATCGTGTCACTAGTTCTTTCAAACCAGGGTAGTCTTCGTCTTATCGTGTCACTAGATTCTTTCGAATCAGTGTGTGTGATTTCAAGTGCGCCTCGAATAGAATCTAATAAATATCGAGTGCGCCCAATGGTGGGAATCATAACAGGCCACTGCGATCTCAACCACCATCTGTTTAAGATGGGTGCGACGGACAGCTTAATCTGCCACTGTTGCTTCACAAAGGAGGAAACCGTGGAGCGCTTGGTTGTGCATAGCACAGCTACAGAAGAAACCAGAACGAAGACTGGGTTAAGACAAATACTAGACAAGGGTCCGGATGACCTTACTAGGAAACTGGAATACACCATCCATCAACCCAGGGTCCAGCTCCGCTATTTTGGGGAGATAGATAGATAGATAGATAGTAACTCTTTATTGTACACCCCGAGGAAATATACATTATAAAAGGAAACAAATAAAAAAACCAAAAATAATAGAGGCTACAATGGGCGGCCTTGTCGCTTAAAGCGATTTCTTCCAGGCAACCTTTGGATGGAGAGGAGTGATAGTAGTTGGTAATAAAAATATGTATGATACATACATACAAATATTTACACAGATACACAGATACCTAAATACTATATATTATAATATATAATATACATAATATATATTATATACCCTAATTATTAAAAAAAAACGTTTATGACAGCAATTTCAACTTCTCTAAATAGAAGTTCTTTACAGAGTGCTTAAACACAGGCAGCGACACAGACAGGCAGACAGGGAGCTGGGCTGGCTGGGGTAAAGTTAGTACACGAAGGGGTCAATGCACAATACACCCCATAGCGGGACGTCAGTGCAGACCAGTTGTAACCCCTTACCCAATTAGAATTAGAATTAGAATCGAGTGCGCCTTCGTGCTGGTAGATAGTACAATACAATCTCTTTATTCCATTTTGATACATTTTGGTACACGTGAAAATATAATAATAATAATATTAACATTTAGGTACAGTCAGTACTAAAGTTATCCGCAATAGCTTCGTCAATAGTATAGTAAGATTTATCAATTTATTATTTTCTTATTTTAATTTTAAATTCATTTAAATCTAGGTTACGTATGTCATCGGAGAGAGACTGGTATCTTACGACGAGCTGTGGCTCGAGTCGTGTAGGGGCTTCGAGCTAAGCTCATTGCCCCGGCTTCAACTCCAGGGGCGACTACCCCTGGGTCACGTGATCCCTGCTGTACCTTGACAATAGTAAAAAACTGTCATCGGATAATTTGTTATAGTAGATGGTAGATTGTAAAAAGGTACCTTCTGGCGATCCTTCATGGAGCCGCGGCCGAGCACCGCCATCTTGCACATGGTGTCTTCCTGCAGCCTCTTCAGCGAGTTGCCTTTGGGGCCAAGCAGCTTACCCACGAAATTGAACTGCAACATGAATTAAACTTAAATTATTATCAATGATGGTACCTGACGCAAATCTACATATAGGAAAACGACTAACGGTAATGCCCAGATCACACGTACCGAGAGACATGCTCTCGGCCACTCGGTACGTATAAACATAGCGCCGATAGTGCTCGGCTAAGCGAGTGACGTAAGCTTTCACTGTCTCGGCCGAGTACCATTTTACTGTCTCGGTCGAGTACTCGGTACAGTCAGCATCAAAAGTCGATGAGCACATTCAGTTTTTCAAATTACTATACACCATAATAATATTATATTTTTGACAAAGTGGTGTTAATTTTTTAACTTTAATGATGTTCATTCAATACTGGCGCTTGTCACGTTGAGTGATTTTATAGGATTATTGAATAGTGTAAAGTGATTTTGAAAATCTGCATGTGGTCATCGATTTTTGATGCTGGCTGTACATGTGATCTAGGCATAACAGTTATCCAATTTTTATGAAATTTATTTTTACGAAAATTCGACTAATTTTTTGTTTTCCATATTTGTGTTCAGTAACGGTCACTGATTATGCGTTTTTTCTGGTGATTTAAAATGTACAATGTATATTTTTGTAGTTCTCTGTCATGCACTCACTCACACCCAGTCTCAATAAGCCTGCGAACCCCACTCGAGCCCAAGTAAACACAGTAGGCAAACACCGAGCCAATTAAACTCGCAGTTCGCCTACTGTTTATTTTACTGTGCCCGCTAATGGTCCTCATTCAATTCATCGGTCAATGTTTGCTGAGCTTTCAATCTTTTGTGACCATTCAGGTATCCTCGTTAATATATTTCTTACTTATTTTAATTCTTAACGAATGCGTTAGAATGTATTTTTTTTTTTTTTTTTTTTTTTAATTAATAAAAAGGGCTTTGTCGCTTAAGCGATAATGCCGCCCTGATAAATTTAACAAAAAATTGAAACTCCAAACGCTGGATGAAAATAATTATATTAAATCGATCCGTCGATTGAGACCGCGGTCCCAATACTAGTGGTTAACGGAAACCTCAAATACACAACCTTTTACAAGCTTCACTGGTCTTTTCTTGAGTGATTTTGGAGGCAAGAGTGATTTTGGACAAATTTACAAATGACTGATATGGCGTGATTTAAGATCAAACATCAAACAAACTCACAAAAGGTTTGCCTAAATTATTTTTTACATTATTACCTAATCTTTAGATTTATTTTGGGTAGGTAGGTAGGTTTATTTCTCAAAAAAGATCTTAACACTAATGGCTTCTTTTAAAAGAGAAATCTAGAGTATTAAAGTGATATTTTTGAAGTTGCTTTCTTTCATATAGAGAAAAATAAGAAACTGTAGATTCTCTCTCTAGAACTTACTGGGTTGTAAAAATCTAGCCTAATAGCTTAATAGGGTCATGTCAAATAGCAAATGTAAAATGGGTGAAAATTTGAAAATATTTTAAACTCAAGTAAACCATCAAAAACTCATCACCATGGTCTCTCGCTTGCATATTTTTTTTATCATAACAAAAAATAGGGAAGAAAATTGTCTACCTACCTTTGTTTAAACATATAAGAAATTTTGGCTAAATTTTTTCAACCCAGAAAGTTCATGAAAGAGAGAGAATCTACAGTTCTTTTCACTTTATGAATGAAAGCAACTTGAAAAATATCTGAAGATTTTTCTTTTAAAAGAAGCCATTAGCTTTGTGAAAGTAGAATTACTTATTTCCGCCAAGAATGGAGTCTACGTAGCACCTGCTACGGTATTTCGTAGCACGTTCTATGAGATGGGACAATCTAGCTTCGGGACGCGAAATGACGACAATTTCCGGAATAGGAATGAAATAAGCAATAAGTAATCACTTTGATTCTGCTCTTTGAATCCATTTATATTGCTTGTTTTTGTCTTTTAAAGCACATAATCCATCGCACCGCTCGCTTGCACATTTGTATGTAGGTATTTTTTATAAACCAACATAACATTGTTGTATCTAAGATAGACCATAGATAATAAGAGAGGGCTCTTCTAACTCAGGTTTATCAAACTTACCAGAATAGCCTCCAAACCTTGTAAAAAACTACATCTAAATTTTTTATAAAAGATTTTTGATTTTGATTTGATTTTTGATTTTTGAAGGAGATAAATTGACTGAGTATTAATTTAAAAAAGTGGATCTGTCATTTTGTTACTATAACCTTACGAAATGATTGAGTATATTTTTGTTTTGATATGTTTAACATATGCGAAGGAAATGTTGAAGAAAAGAACAAAAAATATAACAAAATATCTCGTGAGATTCCAGAATTGAACAATTTAATCATGACATTGAAACATTGCGCTTTCGTTTCGCAATTTTTGATTTCCGGTATTATATAAGAAGTCTTTGTCTGTCTTTGGCATTGTAGCGAGCAATATGATACATTTACCATTTTGATTCATTATGCTTTTAATCCAAAAACCGCATTGTTATCGGTCCATCTATAAAGGAAAAGGGTGATTTAACGAGATGGTTTTTGATTCAACCGTTTGAAGTTCTTCAGCCCTTTTCCAAATTAAGTCAAGAATTTTATGGATTTTTCTTTGATCTTATATTTATTGCATTGCTATACATAGTTCCAAAAGTTGTATTTTTTACAGGTGAAATTAATGAAACTACTAATATTTTTTTAAAATAAAGTCTAACCTTACTTATAACAAACATGAAATACATTTGTTTGAATAAAATTAAAAAGATGTAGATAAGTCTTTCCTTTTAAATTTTGAATTTTAAAATGTTATAAATGTATTTTACTAACCTTTTGTAAATTTTGTAATATACGTAAATTGTATAGTAGTTAGCTTTTGCTGTAATCAATTTTTGACGTGACTACGTCTAATAAATCGATGAACGCCGGCTACATGCACGAAAAAGTTGACGTCATTGTCCCGTTACGCTGTCAATGTTTTGTTATGACGTTGTCACGATAAACTATCGTCCGTAAACCAACTTCAGACAATCAATTTTTTTTAACTAAAATAGCCATAACGTTAAACAATACCAATTTTAATTTCTTGTCCTATACCTGCATGGTTTTAGATCATAGCACGTTCATGAACGTCGAATGTCGAGCCGTTTCGAGAAGATTGGTTTTCGCTTTGTAGGCAATAATTACGTTATCGTAAAGGCATAAGTTACCCAACAATTTTTCAGTATAAAAAACTTTATTTGAACCTAAGTAGTTGCTTATTTAGTAAAATTACTAGTGTAGTAGAAAACAAACCGTGTTGGCCGAGTGGGTGGCCGACTTTCGATACGAAGGTCGTGGGTTCGAACCCGGTGGAAACACCAATACATTTTCTGTATTATGTATGCATAAAACCCAAAACAAATTGGTCAGTTTACCCAACTTCTGGCTAATTTTGGGTCAATGCTCAAATAGGGTTTTGCTTATGTGAGTGATATTTTGCTTATGAGCGAAAAAAACACGTTTATAAGCGATTCCCACAAACTACAAAGGCATTAGACATAAATTGGCCATATCACTAACGGAAGCGAATTTGTAACGAAGCATTGTGCTTGTGCGTAAAGGAAGCGTTTCGATAAATATAGTAATGGGCTTGCTACACGGTCAGATAGTTGGATTCCGACTTCCGGCAATATTATATCTGAACAAAACCACATATAATATGTGAAAATGGAGGAGCCACGGTTCGATGGACCGGATTATGATGTCGTTTTCCCCGAAAAAAGACTGAGATCTACATATATGGTTTGCCAAGGTCTACTATAGACATTCGTAAATTTATTTATAAAAACGTATTACTTATAACGTAGACCTTGGCTAGCCATATATGTAGATCTCAGTCTTTTTTCGGGGAAAACGACATCATAATCCGGTCCATCGAACCGTGGCTCCTCCATTTTCACATATTATATGTGGTTTTGTTCAGATATCAATGCTTTTTGTAAATAAATTTATGAAAATATCCTGCAAAAATTTGCAAGGCAATTGCTCTCATAATTTGCAAGGCGCTAAATTTTCCTCATAAAATCGAATAATTTGAAAAAAAAATTCAAATCTTATAAATTTACTGTTTTCTGATTTTTTCCTATGTATACACACAATTACCTAGCTGGATGCCAAATTTGAACTTTCTAGGTCATCTGGAAGTGGGTTAGGTTTTACGTCTATATGTCAGTCAATCAGTGATAAAAATGACGATTTTTGAACGTTAATATCTAAATAACCGTATAAGCTGTGTTTATGAAATTTGAGGTACTTCATTAACTCCGGGCTTTCAATACATAAACCAAATTTGGTGTGTTTATATTTATTCGTTTTTTAGCTATGACAAGGTCAAAAGTGGCTCCAAATGGTTCCTGTAAACTTACACACAGTGCTACTCGCCAGTTCGCTGGGCCTGACCGTGGCTTGACACACTGTCGTGTGTCGAGATAAAAATGTATGGTATGTCTGTTAACACATTGTGTTAATTTTAAACATTCAACATGTTTAAAATGACAAAATGTAATTTTAATCTAAATTAAATTAAGAGTCATAATTGACCAAATTTATCCTTAAACTCTTGTTACGTAAATGAAGTACCTAATTAAAAAAGAGGAAATACAAGAATACGTGAATACCTACAAAAATATCAAACTTCAAAAGTCTCGAAAAGTTTTCCAAGTAGAATTCCCAATTAGGGTTTCAGTCAAGGTATTTTACAAAACATTCAAAAAGTTAAACAAATGAAATACCATGACTTAAAATTAAATTTTAACCCTAAGCTTAAAATTTAATTTTCAGTCATGGTATTATTACGTACAATGACCTAAACTGCTCCGCTTACAACGGAGTCATGACCTTTTCCATCCTTTTGTTGAGCAAATTCATGTAATTTTTCATCGTGGGTTGAGTAGTGAGAGAATCGAGATAGGCAGTTTGGCACGTGTTCGCATTTTGTACCTTCGGAGCTTGTGTCCATTGCTTTGGGGCGTCCGTGCTTACATAGTGTACCAATGCATGGGAGGAACGTTGTGCTAACTTTCCCTTAAAGCGTTGTACACGACACAAAGTTTGTACGAGTCTCATCGTCAACACTACAAACTACAACAAACAAAACATATTATACAAATATATTATTATATATTATTTATTATATACAAACTATTCATTTCATCGTGGGTAGTTTGTGGCAGCCAAGGGTCAAAGTGTTGTTTGCGGCAATATTTTGATACAAACCAACTTTAAAATACTTCAAACTTGACGTCTACAGGTTCCATTTGCAAACACATTGCGCAAACTAAAGTTTAACCAACAAAAAGTAATAATTTTATAGGTTAAACTTTGTAGGAAGATATTAAGATATTACTCTATTTGTAAGAAATGAATACTGCAATAGTTTAGATCGATTTCAGGCTAGTCAACTTTACCGATGAAAGTCGTATGACAATGGACAAACACATTCCATGAGTAATGCCACATCGGTTTATCACCTCTAACGACACAGGTTTGCCGGTTAAATTGACTGCGGCGCATTTTCGCCTTTTAGCATTCGCGGCCCGGATCCTAGTCTAGAGTAGGCGCTGTAACATTAATAGGCTGATTATGCTATGCTATGTCCCGGATCTGCCTCCACTTGGTCGTACGTAAAGCATCATGAGCTTTATAGGGTGGCCGTGATGTCTTCTTCGTGCGCAAAAAGTAAATGAAAATAATGGCAAGAATCTTGCGAAATTATTTTATTATGCTATCGAAATGCCATTTAATCTATTCCACATATCCATTTGCTAAAAATCTTCTATTACAAGATGTATATGTCAGGACACTTGGCCACGCGAGATGACCATCGGTGGACCAAAGCACTCACAGACTTGAGGCCGAGTGACATATGACATACTAGTGCCCTTACTAAGACTGATCGCGCGAGTAAAGGGGAGTGTATTTTTAAACTAAAAGGTGCTGTTACCTTAGGATGGTCTCTCACTGGCACGACGACACGCACGCATACTTTGACAGGCTTATCTCGTGTGATGTCCAGCATCCTTCTCTCGCCACGCCACTCTCCTGCGGACAATACAGAGATCGATGATATACCTATATCAGAATATATATTTATTGTTTTGTAACTTAAAATTATGTACTTAGTTATAGTTACAGATTTTGGACTAAGTATTTGAAATATTTGTTTGTAGGTACCTATATAAATCAAAAATAGCCAAAAAAACATTGTTTACAAAACAGTTTTGTGAGGACTTATTTAAACATATACTTAGTTAAAACTAAAACTAAAACTTAATAAGCATAAACCATAAATTAGATACCTACTAATACAAATTAATTTTTCACTCCTCATGCTCGTAAAGTTCAACTTAGTGAAAGTTAAAGGAGGCGTAAAACTGCATTTTAGGCGAAAATGTGATGGTGAAATCGGTTTGAAGAGGTTCAATTTGTAATAGGTTTAATGCCGGAAGTTCAGAATTTTTTCAAATTTGGTACTCCTGTCTTTCATATCTAATAGTTACTTATCCATAGATCAGAGTAGGTATTTATTATGAGGGACCTATTTCCCTTCCTTTTGTCTTATGTTTTTGAATCACAGTTTGTGAACACACAGATAAGCATTATAAAAAAATATGGTCACCCTTTAGAAAGAGTTTAGACACACCTTCTGAATAATTAGTTTCTTTCGGCTCGTGGTTTTCATATTAGTCAGCCTTCCAGATACGTAGTTTATAAATTCCTTAATCTACAATTTCAAGAGACATATTTTGAATGAGATGACATTTTATAAATAATAGTCGATAACTCTTGTTGGGCCTAACAAGAGTTATCGACTGTTGGGTTTAACTCGGGGTGATAGATATAGGTACTTTGAACGAAACAGTTCACAATGTAAATTAATTAGTGCGTTCATCCGATCAGCCAATCAACGAAACGGATTCAATTTATTTGATAAACCGTGTAGATGAAGATTTAAGCGTTTTGTTTATTCAGAAATTATCTGGTGATTTTACTTTTGAAGGATTAAACGAATGTTTATCTATTATATTTCGTGTTTGTTAATTCGTCGTGATTATTCGTTCAGTTATGAAACTGCTAGCCCGCGGAATTTCCTGCGAGGTATCGATATAATTAAACTATGAGAACCTGGCAACTTTTTTGATATTTTTATTCGATTTTAACCCGTTTGTATCCGATTGTACTGTTTTTTTTTCGTTGGTTCCCCAAGGGGGAAATGTTTTTGGGGGGGGGGGTATGTTTTCCCCAACCGTGTTCAAGATAAAAAAAAAACTGTTTTTTTATACGATTGTAACTATCCAGTAAGTAGACGTTTGTACCGCTTCAATTAACCTCAAAGGGGACAAAATATGAAAAGATTAAGGTTGTACAAATTAACAATGGCGGCGATTGATCATTTTAACGTTCATATTATGATGCTGATCATGTAAACATTCTTTTTTTATTCTTATCGTGTCACTAGTTCTTTCGAACCAGTGTGGTGAAAGGATTTCAAGTACGCCTTGAAGAGGCTCCTTTCGTGCACTATAACTAATAAAATAACAAATAAATTAAGATTTAAAATCATAAACTGTTATCCGAAATCAAATAAGCCTTTGTCTAAAATGTTTGTCCTGGATGACGTCCTAGTTTTTGAATTGTACCCTTCCTTATACAACTTACAAACAAAGAAGTATCCATTTCAAATCAAATCAAATCAAATCAAATAGTTTTATTCATTCACTTAATCTATAGTTACAGTACATGGGTCAGAGATTCCCTTTTAAGTAAGAAGATACCTGTGTTAGGGAACCTCGCTCTTTCGTTACAATATTCGATTAAGTTTGAAAGTTTAATAATATTGAAAACAAAGTAAATTTAAGATTGTTAAAGTTAAATTATTTAGTAGAGAATGTAAATATTATAATGTAGGTGTAAAGATAAATGGTAGGTTTTATAAATTATTTTCATTGTGAATTGACTTTGAGTAAGAGTGTGTGTTGGTGTGGGTGTGGAGGGTGTGTATGTGTGTGAATAATATAAGTAGGTATGTGGGGTGTGTGTGCGTATTTAAATGTGAGTCATTGGTAGAGGTGAGTATAGGTGTTAGTTAGTGTTGGGTGTGTGTTGGTTGTGTGTAGGAAAGTGTGGGGTGTGTATATATGTGTGTGTGTGTGTGTGTGTGTGTGTTTGAGAGAGATATATATGTGTGCGTTAAGAGCTCCCAAGCTACGCCAGTCTCTTAAGAGTCTGGTTTTGCAAGATCAGCCCTGCGAGTGTGTAAGTAAGTATTAGATAAATAGGTTGTAAATATTATTGGTAATTTTAGTAAAATCGGTAGGTTTGTATCACGAAACAATTTCCAGGAGTTTTTCAACTTGATCATAATTAAGTATCAGTAGCCATTCAATTAGGGTTTTCTTACATTTATAATAGTTCATAGGGTAAATATTCAAAGTTTTATTATAAATCCAGGCATTATGTGTTTTCTATACGCATGTAATGAGAAATGATTTTCATTCTTATACATTCATATCGTCGCAAATGTTCAGTCAAACTAATATGCCAATCAATTTCGCAAAAATCAAAGCCAGGAAACCCAAACTAAATAATTCATGAACGCACCCTTCAACCCTGACGGGAGATTGGGGTTTCCACACGAAAAATAATACGGGCTAAAGGTCGCATTGGGCGGGAAATATGACAGCTGTCAAACGCGGATTAAATATGCATGGATGACAGGAGAATAACGTTATTTATTTGCGTTTGATTTGTGCTTTTTGATGGCACTTTATTTTTGGTATAATAGGAGTAAAATATACCTGAAAACTGACATGCCGATCAATTCCACCTGGCACAATATTATATTTTTTTTTGTCTAATATTAAAAGAAAGAATAAAAATATAATAATAAATATATAATAAATACATATTTTTTTTATTGGTTTTTAATTCCCAGTAGGCAATATCCTTTTTATACCTTAAGAACGTAGCAACACTGGTAATGGCGGTAGGATTCTTAATGAACGAACAGCTTAGCTTTAATGCAGGCAGATAGCTGGCTAACGATCGCTCGTGTATGCAAGGCTTTAATTGCATACTTGCTAAATGCATTATTGGGAATTTTAATACCTCACAACCAGGCACTAATTGCTCTGGGTTGTTTGTCAATCAGTTTTTAGTCAAATTTCGTCTTTTCATAAAAATATTTTAATCACTAAACAAACTTAAATAGGGAATGCAGAATACTACGTTGTATCTGTGCAGTCAGAAATTTAGGTTTCTACATAATCGGCGAGAGAGCGAGCTGGCTCGAGCTAGGTATCCGAGTTTGCCAAACCATGAACTGCGTAGGTACTAATTGGCTCAATTTTCAAAATAGTATTTTGAAAATCTACTTATTAATATGACTGTAACTTTATGCAAAACATATCAGTTATTAATTGAGATAGGCACTATCATTTCCCGTCATATTAGCAATAATACAACATAACTTCCTGTCTTTAGTCTTAATTTCTAGCTAACTTCCGGTCTTTCAATTCACCACCAGACAGCAGCCATTTTGTGTCATTTGGCGTTTTGTTTCCCGTCGAGTGCGGTTGTCTGAGCCATACGCTCTATCAACCATATAAAAAATATATTTTATTTTACCTACATTTTAAAAAAAGTCGTGTCATACGATTTACTTTAAGGATTTATATCCACAGTGCAATGTTTTATTGCATATCAAAGTAGAAAATGTCTGCAGTAGCTGCTGTACGTAAGTTTTTCATAATCTTTTAATTTATTTATTTTTTCAACGTTGTTGAAAATACCTAATGTAGTACTTCGATGTTCTCGTGGTGTTACATTATTACCTACCTACGTAGCAAGGCTGGTTTTTAAAAGCTAGCCAAGCGAATTTACGGGTTCGAGTCCCGCGGTAGATTAAATTTATATCGAGCCAGTTTTTTGTTCGTAAGACAAACCGTTTTTCCACATGGTTAAAACTTACTGGCCAGAGAAATATTTTGATTTATAACGGTTTTTGCCGTTCGATATGTTTTATGTTGGAGATATACTTTCTGTCTATAAAGTGAAACTGTTGTAAAATACGTGATATTAGCTTGTCATGTCCCTTCCTTAAGATTTAGCGATGTTGTGTCGACTTTCTTCTGCATCATAGTGATTCAAGAATAGAAAGTTTCTGCGAAACATAATAACTGCTATGTAAATGAGAAGATAAGATGAAGACATCGTCGGTGAGTACCTACATTTTACCATAAAAATTCCATGTAAATTGCTAAAAGCAAAGTATCCGTTTCAGTGAAATTATTTATTTTATACTAAGATTGATTAATTACTTGTAAAGTTCTTTATCACATGGAATTTTTGGTGAAAATTTTCAGGTTATGATTATTGGATGAGTTCAATAAAGGTATTCTAAAAGTCCTACCTCGCAGGTGGTTGACGCAAACATTCAGACGTTTCTCCTCGCAGGAGTGCGCATATAAGTCCTACCTCGCAGGTAGTAGACGTACATATTCAGACGTGTTTCCTCGCAGGAGCACGCACATCAGTCCTACCCCGCAAGTAGTAGACGAACATTCAGACGTGTCTCATCGTAAGAGTTCACACGCACAATAGTCCTACCACACAGGTAGGTTATACATTCAGACGAGTCTCCACGCAGAAGTTCGCACACCAGTCCTACTAGCAGTTAACAGACTAACATTCAGACGTGTCTCATCGTAAGAGTTCACACGCATGATAGTCCTACCTCACAGGTAGTTTACACACATACAGACGTATCTCCTCGTAGGAGTACGCACATGTCCTACTAGCAAGTAACAGACTAACATTCAGACGTGTCTCATCGTAAGAGTTCACACGCACGATAGTCCTACCACACAGGTAGTTAACCCACATTCAGACGTGTCTCCTCGCAGGGGTACGCACATCAGTCCTATTCTCAAGTAGCAAACTAACATTTAGACGTGTCTCACCGTAAGAGTTCACACGCACAATAGTCCTAACACACAGGTAGGTTTTCACACAATCAGACATGTCTATTCGCAAGAGTATGCACAGCTAATTCTATCCCACAGAGAGATAAGGAGATATAGGTATGGAAATACGTGGAGCGGAAAGTACACTACAACGTTATAATATCTAAATGATTTGCGTCGCACGCAAACCGGTAACAAAGACTTGCATTTAAGCGAGCTTGGATGTTAAAAATCCAATAAGCCTACCCCACGCAAATATTCGTGGGTAGGTGTACAATCCCTGAGTCTTCTCACAAGTGTGGAAACTTAAGGGAATCTAATTTAAACAAAGATTTGCAGTTGTGAATTTGCCTGCTGGGGGAAAAAATCTATATTGAGGGTAGTTCAAAAAGTTTTGCATCGCTTGTTCTGTGAGTGCACGTAAAACGCCTTGCAAAATATGGGAGCTTGGATGTACAAAATCCAAAGTCTTACTTCACGTAAACATGCGTAGATTGTGAATCATCCTTGAGTCTCCTCATGAATGAAGGAACTTAAAGGAAACAGGAAAGCTATTTCAAAATGTTTTGTGTCAAACTCTCTACGACAAAAGACTTGCTTTTTGCGAGCTGGATAATCAAAATCATATATTCCTGCCTCACGCAACATGCGTAGGTAGTGATTTGTCCTTGAGTCTCCTCACAAACGTAGGAACTTTCAGGAAACAATATAGTAATTTAAACAAAAATACCTATAGTGTCGTACTCACTACGAACAAATACTTGCAGTTGCGAGCTTGGATATTCAAATCCAATATTCCTTCTTAACGAAAATATGCATAGTCATACACGAAATTATGGTAGTTGAGCAGTCGCTAAGTCTTTTCATAAACGTAAAAACTCCAGAGAGCGTGGATAAAATGAGGACATGTCTTTGCAAAAAGTTGCTGAAAAATTTATTGTATTGCGTCGTATACACTTTCAGGTGCACGCACAAAGACTCGCAGGGTGTGAGCTTGGATATTAAAATCCTATAAAATCTACCGCGCGTGGCTTTCGCGGGTAGTTGGGATGAGTCCTCGATTTTAGTTTTTCGAACGTAAATAATACGATATTGGAAGAAGTTATTCTATACAAACTAGAATTGCAGTTATGACCTTATTTCAAGTAATGGTGTAAAGTTGAAAGTTTTTAGGAGTAACCAAGCCCAATACGATATTGGCTGCCGGAGTGCTGGATAACTAGTTCTTGCAAAAGTCTAGTAAGCTTGTTTTTGATTATGAGTTAATCTCTGCCTGCGCAGTAAACAGCGAGTTGTATTTCAGAAAATACTAAATTATCCTGTTTATAAAGTGTTATTGATAAGGGTGTCATCGCTGTTGCGTGATTCCCTAGTATCGGCTTGGATAGTGTTTTCGGTATTGCTTACAATCCTGCAGGCGCGGGTCATATCCTAGAGGTACTAGGTTCCTAGAAGGTTACAACGGCCTAATGCGTGTAGATAAAATACCTATTATACCTACCCGATGACAACCGAGTCGGATGTGTTTTTGCCTACTTCATTGTTCAATGAACCCAAAATATTCTTTTGGAATTTTTCGTTTATTCCTTTTTCGGTCATACAACTTAATTAACGAACTATTAGTCCTAAACAAACACAAAAATAAACGACAAAATTTTCATAACGCCTCTTAACGTATTCCGTAAGGGTGTTTCAACGAGTACCTAGCAGTTGTCTAACATACCGAGCGTGTTAATACCACAGCGTTTCGAAAATGAAATAACTGTACAACGTACTTATTCGAAATAAGGCATATTAGTTCATAATTAAGATCCATTGATCTTTTCCATCGATCCTTTTTGTAAAGCCTTTTTAACAGTGCCTACTTATGTGAATTTTCAGCTATTTATTTAGCAAATGTAGATAAATCACGTGGTTCTTAAGTTCATATTTTCTATATGCTCATCATAAATTCATATTTTGAATTTTCTTTCTTGCTCACCGTTACCTACATCGATGCATCAATGTGGACCCAACATTTTTATCATAAAAAGATGTTTGTGTTTTAGGTTGAATAGGTTAAAGCATTACCATCCCTACGAACGGAGTTATACAAATGCTTATAGAATATTGACACACACAGTACAGAGTGAAAACAGAGTGCACCGTGGGGTATACTATTATAACCCTGGTTGTACCTATCTTTTGTTTTTCAGTAATGAAGAAAATCTTCTTTCTTGGTATACAGAATCCATGAGGTGGGCAGGTACATATGAGTATGTACCTACCTATGTAATGTGCAATATCGTCTCTCGAATGAAGTTGTAATGTGGCTGATGGTAGGTAGTCGGTTTTTTACATGGATTTATGTGTTTGTACTTACGTCTCATAGATGTTTACGATGTTTACATAAATCGTTCTGCCAGATTCCTTTGCGGATAAGATCGATTCATTGTCTATAGATACATACAATGTTACCGATTTTGGAATTGCAAGTTTTTTGACTTTAACCTGAACGATGTTTAAAAATTTAATTTTAATTTAAGCTATTCAAGGTCAGGACTTAAGTTTCTACCTGTAACAAACATTTGAAAAGAAAGGAACTCCATCTCTTTCAAAACTGGTTAATAAATAAAGCTTCTTATTGTTAAACGTATCGTGCTTCCTTGCTTAAATAATGTTGAAAATTAAACTTGCATCTGTGGTGGTAGCCACGTCCATGACTATCAATTTAGTACTTATTACCTACGCGGAAAATGCGTATTAGTTTGGCTTTCACAGAAGTCTTAGCAGATAAAAATAGTCTAATTTTCCTACCCCTGAGTAGAAACTACAGCCTCAGAGTAACTACAGGTACTTGGCGTGCTGTGAACTTTTATAATACTTGTCTCTACTATGTAACAAGTATTGTGTTTTTTGCGCTATTTAAATTCTTTCTCATGGAAATGCTATTATTATAGGTAGCAAGTATCTAATAGTAAAGGCGAAGAAGAGGTTATTTCTGTTCTGAGTACATTGTATGTACGCTGAGACAGATGAACACGTTTTGTGCTTAATGCCTCAAGGTATTCTTTGTAAGTAAATAATTATTCTACATTTACACGATGAAATAAAGTTTTTTATAAGTTAGTTGGCTGCAATCAATCATGTTCCGCTCTTAGCGCGAAATATAATACGTTATCTTATTAGTTAATAACATCAGGTGATTGTTACTTGTCTGATCCTAAGAAAATAATAAATACAGAATTGCGTTGATTCATAACACTCATTCTGTCCAGTTCATATCTGCTTCTACCAGCAGGTTACCTTCTAAAATTTGTCTCAATTCATACTAAGACAACTTATTAGCCTTAGAACGATTTTACTGTTACTATCGTTCATCAGTTTTTGGATATCTTCTATGTCCATAAAATATAATTGTTTTTGTTCCATCGGCTTTTTAGCCGTCACATTGGCGTGCGTGTCTCTCCTAACCACCACCAGGCGATAACAAACAAGTCTCAATTAATAACTGATATGTTTTGCATAAAGTTACAGTCATATTAATAGAAACGTTTTACCTACCAATAAAACGTATATTAATATACTTACCTTTATGCAAAACATACACTTTCAGTTCTGCCTAGTGTTCTCAAAACTCAATGACACAAAATGGCTGCTGTCTGGTGGTGAATTGAAAGACCGGAAGTTAGCTAGAAATTAAGACTAAAGACAGGAAGTTATGTTGTATTATTGCTAATATGACGGGAAATGATAGTGCCTATCTCAATTAATAACTGATATGTTTTGCATAAAGGTAAGTATATTAATATACGTTTTATTGGTAGGTAAAACGTTTCTATTTTTTTAAAGTTTTATTGCCATTACTTGTGTTACGGTTACTGATTAAGTACCTATGCGTTTTTTTCTGATAATTAAAAACTTGCGCTGTATAAAAGTTATACACCAAACCTTTTTGGTGTAGGTATCCGTCAAAAGGATAGGATAGGATTGGATTCCGTCAAGACCATAAAGTTAGAATGTAAAGAGGGGTAATGACATTTCAAATGCGATACAAGAAATGATAATAAGCATGTGCGAGTGATTGTCTATGTGTTGCTCAAAAATAGTGATGGACATTCAATAAGATGTTTTATCGACATCGATAACTGTGGTACCTACCCATTTTGCGTCACAAGTCTTAATAGAGAAAAAAATAGTGCCTACTACACAATCATGTTGTTAATAGAGGGTTAATGAGTGGATAATCCTTCAGCTGCGTGTGGGGGTCATCAGAAAATGAAAATATGTTCCCAGTAGAAATCCCACGGACTTAGAATTTTTACTGGGTACATATTTTCATTTTCTGATTAGTCCTGAAGTCCCCCACCCGCAGCTGAAAGATTATTCACTGATTACGTCACCACCTGTACATATGAAGATTTTAAGCAAAGGAATGAGATGGGTTTGGTTATTATTTATTAGATACCTACTAAAGACTAAAGAGCCAAGTTTTGGCGTTATTTAGGAACAAAAACTTATCCATCCTCACAAACTTACATTCATAATACATAGTAGCAGGACTTACCAATATTTACCTACAACTTACTCATCAATCCAAATAGGCGGTAGTCTTCGAAATAAGATTGTAAGAGCTAGAAAGTCGATTGTGTATATATAATATATATATCTGTTCTTTTTTTAAAGTTGGTTGATTATAATAAGCAATAATGAAGCCCATGCAAATGTTTTATTCAATGACTAAATAATACTTTATTTAAGAATATTAATTCTGAGTTTTGTCATTATATGTAGGCCCGATACGTAAGTATACCTGTCTGTCATAATATATGTAGCCTATTAGTTTCAGGTAGGTAAGGTAGGTACTATAAAATAGGGATCCAATTGCATTATGAAGTTGGATCTCGCTTTTTCTTGAGTTGAATCTGTAAAAGAGATTGATTTATGATTTAAGTCCCTATCTAATAATTACTTGACTAATGCCTACTTGCACCAAACTTCCAAATTTCTAAACAATTACTTCACTCGCTTGACAGATCTTGATCGGTCTGAATCTGAACCGTTAAAAACTGCCAAGCGAGATTGCTTAAGAGCTTTGACAACTTTGTACAAGTCGGCATAAGGTCACAAAATACATTCTTTACGCCTGAATTGAAACATTGTTCAACATGGTACTTACTGGAACATGTAACGTAGGCAGCGAACCTTTCTTCAAAACACGTTAATGTATTCTGAATAAAAAAACAATCGTTTTTAAAATGATTGCTGCAAACTTTTATATTGTTTTGATGATCGCTCTGTTTCTGAAGAATTTGTAACCATTTTTTTCTGTTTTGCGGATCCTTTGGTAAGCTGAAATTAAATAAGTAAAAACGATTAGTTATAATAATACTCGTATTTTAAGAAAAAAAATAAAAATGACACAAGTGGTAAATTTATTTTAACTAGGTAAAAATACCCTAACGATAGAAAAGAAAAGAGTTTTGTACCACTTTGCATAACTACCTACTCATTAGGTACTATCGATATTTCATGACAGCGTAACGAAGCAATATTTGTTTTTACATGAAAAATCTATTATTTCTCCATATATGTAAGAACCATTTGTACACACGGCAAGAGCAATCAAAACTCCACAAGGCACAACGATTTTATACCTCATTGTAGAAGAAAATTGTCCAAAATTTTTTCTACGAAAATAAACCAAATATTTTCTTTACTCACCTGTGAAATGAATGACTATCTGGGTTATTTCTTTGCGTTGTGCCACACGTATTGATTGAGCAACTAACCATGCTCTTTAAAATAAATAAAATGGTTTAATTTTGTAGATAATTGTAAAAAGATAAAATAATTTACAAACAATAACTGACGAGTTCTCCTGGGTATCAAAAGGTTTTGAGTGACGTGACTTAGTTCTATACTGCTCTTAATCATAAAAAGCTATACTTGCATCTCTTTCATTAACCGATCTTTTGGGGGCGACAGCCGAAAGTATCCGAGATCTGTGGTCAAGACTAACCTTTAAGAAAAACCTTTTCATTTACACAAGGTTACAAATGTATAATTTTTGGTGTATTTTACCCCGCACTAATTGGCACTTCACTATCTAGGCGGCTCGAGAGCGCAGAATGTTGATATTCAAACATGTAATGCAGTTAGGGATGTTTGTCATAGGTCTTATTTTTTATCTGTCTAAAAATAAAATTTTACTTATAAATATTCAACTATTATATTCATATTTTCAGAGTTTTTTGGTTACTCCAAAGCAGTTAAATGATTTATCTATCTATCAATAGGTAATCACATTACTCTAAGAAGTGATGTTTGGTTCAGAAGATAGGTATTAATATCGCAAATAAAAAAAAAATGTTGTCCGTAAAGTTGGTTTATGGACGATAGTTTAACGTGACTGCCAGCGTTACCGGACAATGAGCGTAACCGGGCAATGAGAGCGTTACGAACAATGAAAGCGTTACCAATGACGTCAACGTTTTCGTGCATGCAGCCGGCGTTCATCGATTTATTAGACGTAATCACGTCAAAAAAATAAAAACCAGCTATGCTAGGCAGTGGGACAGCCCTAGCCGAGTAGGATGAAACTTTACCGGCCCACTAGAGGCACTACAAAACATGAATTTAAAAACGGTGCCAAGAATTTGAATTACAGATGTAGAATATTGCGCTCGCTCGACGTTTTAAGTGCAGTTGGTTATATTACGCTATTCCAGCGCCTTGCATCTCATTTTACAACGAAATAAGTATGTAAACTCTGTTCTTAAATCTTTCTTTAACTTAAACATATAAATAGGTACTTAGTAAAAAAAAATCTCCAAACTAAACGACTTACCTAGTTACATAGTTTAAAAGAAAATGGTGGCAAAAATAAGCCTCATTTCAGACAGCCACATAGAAGTGAAATAAGTAGGTATTTTAATTTTATTTTATTTTTAGATTTATTATGAACAATAAAAACGACTAATAATTTTCAACTAAAATAAGGAAGCGCTGTTTTTCACTGTATAAAATTTTGCATTCGATCAAAATTTACCTGCTACTTAACAAGTAGAAGTTAGCTAAAGTGACGGAATATTTTGATGTCTTTTCATTACTACAGGTTATGCTCATTAGATGGTAACCATATGCTTGCGTATTAGGTGAATTTGTACGGTGACAATATTTTTAGGCTGAGGACGTGCGTGGTGGCCGAGTGGATGAGGCCCTTGCCTTGCGATTTGATGGTCGCGGGTTCGAATCCCGGTGGCAGTCATGGGTAAATGGGTTTTTTCAGTCGAAAAAATCTATGTATGCATTCCATTTTCTCGCAACGGTGAAGGAAAATATCGTGAGAAAACCGGCATGTCAAAGGACAGAAAAAAAATATTCTATGGCATGTGACATCCACCAATCCGCAATGGCTCCGTGTTGTTGATTATGACCCATTCGCTCTCCTGCCAAGAGTAGGCCTGAGTCCCAGCAGTGGGAACATTATATGCTGATTATACTATTATACTATTTTTAGACTGAAACAGCTCCACCCTTTACAAAATTCAAAATCAATTTGCTCTTTCATAAAATAATCATCGGAACCACAGTAAAATCAATTAACTATACAGTTCAGCATACACTGGTCTCTGTGGATGACCCTTGAGAACCGCTCCAGGCTGACCTGCCGCTAGTTGTCAACTCAAACAACGGGGTAAAGCCGCCATTGTATGTGTTAGGGTGGGGTGCTAGTGTAAACGAGAATAGTTTGATCTTTAAATTTTCCAAAACTAATAGTATTTAGTGATAAATTTTACTTAGTATTTTGAGTTACAATTGTGCCAATAACTATATTGAAATACTGGGATAAGAAAATTTATATAGAAACATGTAGATTTTTATTATTTTTGACGTGACTACGTTTAAAAAATCCGGCTGCATGCACGAAAACGTTGACGTCATTGGTAACGCTGTCATTGTCCAGTAACACTCATTGTCTGGTAACGATGTTATTGTCCGGTAATGCTCATTGTCCGGTAACGCTGTCATTTTCCGGTAACGCTGGTAGTCACGTTAAAGTATCGTCCGTAAACCAACTTTACAGACAACCAATTTTTTTTTCTCATGGTCAACTGCGTGATTGTACAGTTTTAAGATTAATAGATATTAATTCTGATTTCAATAATTGTAGGTAAACAATTTTAAAGGCTTAATTTAACGTGAATTATCTCCAAAAGAACGCAACTATACCCAATCTTCTGCTCTTATTGTAAAAGCTTGTGAGTTTGCAGAAAATTGCTATATACCTCTAAGAATGCATAACACTAATCGGAGTTTAAAATTATGGCTATGAATTGATTATGAGCTTTGGGACATGAACCGATGTAACGGTTTCAGTTAGCCCGCAGTTTAGTTATCAAGTCAAACAAGAAGGATGACGGTTTGCTTATTTTGAGATGCAGCGGTAGCATAGGCGGGTAGCGGGCATCTCACCAATATTATAAATGCGGAAGTGATGTGATGTGAGGATAAACGGGTATTTATTCCTTCATGCCCAATCACGCTTCAACTAGCTAAAGCCATTTGGTTTTAATTTGGTATGAGCAAAACGAGCCATTTTTAGGTTTTAATTTGGTATGAGCAAAAGCTGAAAATGAACATACCTACTACGAACATGCACCTTTATGTACTAAGGTAAACTTTGTTCTTGTTATAGTACTACAAGACTCCAGATTTTTTTATTGAAAATTTGGTTGCTGCTTAATTTGTCTGCAGTCCAATCAAATGCTTTAATTTAACATTGAACTTCAGAAAGAGGAAAAGAAGCACTCTTCTTATTGTCGCTCAAATAATTAACTCGAAAATTATTATTATAAAGTAGGTATATAATAAAATCAATAGATAATTTTATCAAAAAGTGGATCTTCCGCTACAACTCTAACCCAGCTTTATCTAGTTAACTCTTAAGTACAATGTCAAAGGAATTTAAACTTTATAATCTGATGCGAGAGTGCAAACTCGACCGCATCGCGATATGGTCAGGAACTTTGAAATCCATCGGAAACTGGACGTCTGAAATATTAGTATACAGGATGTGTAGTGTACAGGGTGTAGTGTATAGGGTGTAGTGTACAGGCACAGAAGTATTAAAGTATAGAAATACAATGTATTACATTGAAAATGCGACCAAGAAAAGAGAGTCACATTGGCTAAATTCTAGTACATTTTGGTCCGATGCTAATTTTTGAAAAAGAGATTTAACAGGGCTATATACATATTTTATGTTACAACTACTAGGCTTTTCCATCGTTAATACAACTACATCGTAAAAAGTAACAAACATTATTTGAAAATGGAGATATTTCATGTTTATTGACGAGGTGTCTGAAATTTTTTGGTTCTGTCTTACCACTCCATTTTGGTTTGATACTGTCCATCTTGGTGTTCTATAGGAACACCATTATTAATCTACATAATGTGTACAGGGTGTAATGTACAGGGTGATAGGTTTGAGAGGTTGTACTTTCAGATTGGTTCCATAAAAAAATATCAAAATCGGTTCAGTAGTTTAGTTTTAAAATCAAAATAACCGAAAAAAAGTCGAAAAAGTGAGCGAAATTGCGTATTTTGCGTGACTTTTGTGGTGCTACGGTCGTAAGTTGTAGTAAGTATGTTTTTTGTAAAAATTGGACTCCAACTCTCCTATAACGAACCGAAATTCAGCCATAATTGGTAAGATAGTTTTGGCGTGATTGAGGAGCAAACATCCATCTCCTACCTACATTTCTATACATCCATTATCTCAAACTTTTGCCTTTTTAATATTAGAAGGAAGAAGGATTTTGCAAGTCATATCAGAAGATATTTTAGCTTCTCTCGTTCTGGCGCAAGATATGAATAAACGTGTTGAAGAAAATACCGAAAGTTGCAAGTATTTTTTGCAATTCACGATTGTAATTTCGGAGACTGGCAGGCGCTTGGCCTGCTTTATTCTAAAGCCGCATTGTTTCATAAGCGGGGCGAATAGCGGGTAAAAGATTTTGCATAGACATGTTAAAAATGACAGTTTATAAGAGTATATCTATGTAATAATATTATTTATTCTTTGGTATATCGGAGCTGTTCTCGTAAGTACTCTACTATACTGACATTGAAATTACTTACAATAAAAAAGGGCAATAAAATTCCAAAGTCACAATTTAAAAATAATACTATAGTAAAACTTACACGCGCGTGTACACTTTTCGCAATTGCACAATGAATAGTTTAATATATATATATAACTTACTAACTAACGGACATATTATTTATTTAATCATATTAAGTATTAGATATAGGTTTTTTAGAGATATTTTCATTGTTACCTCAAAATCACTGGCCGCTCCGCCTATCGCTTCGCTTTTCCAAACACAAAGCTATACGTTGTCTATATTGAATTCGTAATATTCTGTCGTACGCCATTTTACCTTTACATATTTGATGCTGCTAAGAAATGGATTGTTTTATTGCCTTTTGCCTGTAAATTGTAGGTTTTCTGAGTCAAGCATGCCATTGAAAAACGACTGAAAAATTCAACACGTCTGCGACTGCACTTTGACTTTTTGTACATTAAAATTGGTGGATTTTCTCATACATAAAAACTTGTGGACTTTACCATACCTACATTTAAAACTTGTAGATTAATCATACCTAGATTTAAAAATTGTGTACTTCTCATGCCTATAATTAAAACTTGTTGATTTGCTCATACATTATATTATAATATATTATACACGTACGTAGTGAGCTTTTTCATACATTAAAAACTTGTGGACTAATTAATTAAAGACTTGATTGGTTTTTAAATTGGGTTTTAACTATTGTTAGATGTAAAATAATTATAGTTCTTTTCTTTTATTCTTTTTATAGAAAATTCGCAACAAAAACAAAATTGCGGGCGTCAACTAGTTACATATATAAAATAATTAAATAAATATCTGTTAACACAGAGTTTTTTGATTCTATTAAGTTCATCAGTAATGATCGTCTTCTGCTCTACCCTTTTGCGTAAAGCAGAAGATGTATATTCGTAAAGAGAGAAGAGGTAAACGAAGAGAGAAGAGAAAACGTACGTAAAAAAGCTTTTGCTTTTGCTCAAAAAAGGTTTTCTGACGTAGGCAGTGTAGGATCCATTTAAACTTATCTCCACAAATATTTGGCAGCAGTAGTGCTGTATCAGCCGCGCAAAGCATCCGGCTTCCGGCGCGAAGCCTCGTTAGCTATCCGGCCGGTATAGTGATGTGCTCTACAATATACTTATCATGTATTTCAAAATAAAATGATTAAGGGGTAAAGCGAATAAATATGTGATAGACTTCGGAAGATCGCGGAATATTGCATAAGGTACCTATATTTCAAGAATGAATGAAATAACGTACGTACGAGTATTATATTCATTATTTATTATTTTTTATTTATTATTCAATAAATAAATAAATAATTCTCTGTCGCACGTCTGAAAAGTTTAAACATGCCATTTTTCTGCGGGTGCAACCAACAATAACAACACATTTTTTTACCCACGGGTAAACAAAGTCACACGGGTCCGAGTAGTTTAATTGAATAATGAGATCAAAGGCTTTTGTTTCTAGATCGTTTTAAATTTAAAGATTATCATAGGTTTCTCTTCCATACGGATGGTCCCATCCCTAGGGGTTGGATCCGGGCGTCGGGTCCCCAGATACGACTTTCCGATGTCCTTCAACTAACTGTTTTATAATTCCCTGACTCAAGTACCTTAGAGTGAGAAATGTAGGCTTAGTAGAGTCGTTCAGTGATTTCCTCGCAGATCTTTGCGTAACTGCGGGAACCTCAGAATCTCAAAATATAATATCAGCGTTTACTGATTGACTTACGGATATTTTCAATCAACTTAAAAAAAGAAGAGCTTCTCAATTCATTTGTATATTTTTTTTCGTTATTTACTGATGAATTTCGTCATACTCACCATACTCGTATATCAACTGATTTGGAAAATTATTTTTTAGATAAATTTTATCAAAATCAGTTAAGTAGTTTATTTTTAAATCAAAATAACTAAAAATTAAAAAAAAATGCACGTATACGTTTACGGTTACTTAAACAGTCCATTTTTTTTTAAATCGTTGCAGTATATCTTTGTAAAACTTTGACTAAGCAATATTATTTAATATAACGTAGCATTTTAAAGTCATTCTCGAATGCTCTGTAGCTATTAATTTAACTCATCTAGACATAATCAGAATACAGTACCTACAACAAAGAACCTGCAATACAAAATACAGGCTATTCAAAACCTAGGTATGTCTATTTTTAAATATTTTTCTTTAAATGCTGCTTATCTGAACTCTCAAATTAACTCCTTGCTTCATAATTTATAGACTATCTCTTTATTTATTAATCTAAGGTTGGTCGAGGATAACTTTTAACTGAAAGATGGAATCTCAATGAGGGCGTTATCTGTTGCGCTTTTTGTTCCAACTTTAGGGTCAGAATCAGATTAGAAGATGTGAGGGTCTTTAAACATTGCGATACCTACGTAGAATCAGAGCTCTATTTACTAAGCACTATTGTACGCGTATGTTTGTTCAAGAATAGGGGCACTTTTAGTTCTTCTGTTTTGTTCTACAGAAGCTGAGTAGAGTAATTTTTTTTTAAATAAAAATATTTTTTTCTCACTGTCAGATAAGACAGCGCACATGCCAAACCTATAAAAGTAGAGACTTTTTAAAGAGTGGGTTAAACCAATGTTAAATTCTCCAAAAGGCTAGGTTTCCCTTAAAAACCTTACTTTAGAAAATTAAATAGAAAATATCGTAGATAAAGTTTTTAGCTTATTTTATGCTTCATACTTTACCCATTATTATTTTAATTTGATTTTCAAAAGTAACTCTTTGAAGAGATTTATAAATTACTTTTTTGCCCTAGAGCCTCAAACTCAGTTTTACTCCCTCTATCTAGGTACATAAAATTGAAATTTACGAGCATACGAGCAGAGCTAGGCGAAGTGACGTGCAGGTCCTACCTGTACCTAATAATTAATAGTTAGTAAATACTCTATTAATACTGGATTTCCTCTTTCACGGGAGAAAGTTCTTGACGCGAGTGACCGAAATTCAGTTGACTGGTTGGTCGAAGTTGGTCGCGGCACTTTTCCAGTTGTAACTTTCGGACAACGCTGCTCCATTCCGTGCTATCCGGTTACAAGGACGAAACTAGATTGGACTAGTTAGAGTCTAGGAGATAGTTTTTAATATTCTATTTATATTTAAAATAATAATTCCAAATGTTGTGAAGGATGAAGATAGATGTTTGCGTTGCTAAATTAACAAAATTCGCGATTACACTAAACGTCATAACAAACAATTAACATTTCAAGTCTAAAGTCTATGTTTTTTTTTACCTAGGTCGGTGCCATCTGACGGCTTGATTCCACCAAAGAGCGTTCTTTGGTGAAATCAAATTAGCGCTTTCTTCGTCACACTTACTGTTACACACTTCCGTTGCATTTCACGAAATCACTTTTTTTTATGGAACGAGCTAGACGCTCTCCTGATGGTAACAGATCACGCCCGCCCGTGACCATAACAGTGCTACACAGGACTTTGATTCACATAGGCTAGTGCAGCATTACTTAAGCGGTCGTCTACTTTAAGACTTTATTTGGTGGTCAGTCTCAAAAGTGATTTCACCCAGTAAATTCACTAGCTACATTGCCATTATTTGACGAAAGCGAGAGGAAAGATGTTACACACCAAAGCTTTTAAGAGGCTATGTGAAAATTTGGAGCCGCTGCGTTTCATTCTTACTCGGTAACGGTAAAGTTTACAAACTTGATGTTAATACAGTGATTACTTGAGGATATAATCTAAATAAATGTAAGACAGAAACACGATTAGTGAAACTATTCTCGATAGATTTATTTTTTGAAATAGGCCCTCTTAAATCTGATTGACATCTATCCTCCCAATTTAGAGAATATTTACGGTTTATTTTTATACTATTGAGTGAGTAATCACAGAACTTAGATAAATGTAAAAGGATTTTTTTATAAATTCAATACTTTTCAAGCAATACGATGATTTATCATTTGTCGCTTACGTCCGTTACTTTTGAGCGACAAAAATCTATATCTAACCTCTTCCCTCGGGGTAAGGTGTCTAATTGCGCTATTCACTGTCTTACAATTCTGCAGCTGTCATTTCTGACAGTTTCACATATCCTCTTAAGATGCTGTGAAAGAAAACCATCCCTGGCTCTTGGTCTATCAGTAACTGGATTGTGACAGGAAAGTTCAAGCGACTCGCGGAAAGTTCCCGCTAATTCCGGAGTCTACCCACCTGATGGCCCATTGGATCTGTTTCATTAAAACTTACCCGAGCGATTGTCATCTACGATAATTAGATTAAGATCACGATAGGAAAGACCAAAGGAACAATTCGATAGACAGTGAATGATTCATAATTTAATGTAAAGAACGAAATATAATGTGAGGTAAATAGATATTGGACACCAAGGGCCTGAAACAAGCCATTATCTATATACGAGACTTTTATGAGATATTATAAGATGAGTATAAAATGGGCTTCAAGGTATACACTAGATTTTTCACTTCAGTTGCGAGAAAATTAAACTTTTAACTGAACTATGCGTCCATTTCGTAATTCAAAAACAGAAACAGCCATCCAATCAACTTCCGGCATGAAACCTACAAACTGAACCTTTTTGAACAGATTTTTATGAGCAAACACTTTTTTGCTCTAGAGCCGCTTTAACGAAATTCAGTATTTTATCAATGCTTCGACACGGGACTCTTAAATTGTTTCCACAAGAACGTTTTTCTCCGTATATTTCAGCTCAATCCATAAACTTGGTGAGTAAGCATTGGTTAGGGTTGCTGGTGCGTGACGTCATTCACCACAGGAGCCGATTGAGCCTCACTCGCAGGTTCTTTGAGTCGTTTTCAGGCCTGCATGGTGCATGACATAGAACCAACAGCAATAAAACGCTAGTACCCTCGCTTATTTTCGTATTTCCCTCGCTTATTTTTGATGTCAATTCAATTCAATCATTTATTGGCCAAAATGTTACATTGCATAACTCTGGTAAGTCGAAAAAATTTATACAGTTTGAAATACTTACATATGATTATAAAATATTTTTTATGTCATATAGTAGGTAAGGTAACGAGGAAAAACTCAAACTATGGTCTTTAGCAAGGGTTATGGGCTACTACTCATAATCGACAAATGTACAGCACGTAAATTCATTTATATGGTAAAATGGATGAGATTGAAAAAAAAAAAAGACTATCTAAAAATATATAAAGATTCTAGTGATTAGAACTTATTTTTCTATGTTGTTATGTATGTCTCTGGTAAAAGGTAACCTATTCTTTAGTCCCTAATAAAAGTATGCTGCCTAGCACTTAATTTTTTTAGAAAGTTTCATATACATTAGGTACATTCATATCAGATAACAAATAGATCTGACATGTATATAACTCTAGAAATAATAATAAATAATGCAAAGAATAATAGAAAACACACAGACAGACAGGACAAATATCAATATTTATCAATATATGAAGAACAAACTTCGTGGAGAATCGCCTTAAGATGCAATTCGTGACAAAATGTGAATATACGCACTTTTTTTGGAATATAACTTCAATATTTAATGAGATTTCGCCCTTGCCTTGCGCCTCAAATAGAGATGTAGCCATACCTCACACGGTTCGCTGCGACGACGATGAAAGATGTCTTTGAAGTTTAGTTTCCGAGAATATCTACAGACGTAGTATTATGAGTGCATTTGCGAATTTAAAACGGTTACTTTTGTATTCAATCTTATTGAAAAATACACGAATTTATTTGCGTTGTTTCTAGTTTCTTAATGAAAATATCTGAGTCGTTCTGCGTCTCCCACGAAGTAATTACGTACGAATAGGAGAGTCAATGAATTTCAAAATTTATATTATTTCCGTTCAGTGAATCCCCTGAACCGAGTTACTAAGGCTGTTTTGTATAATACCTACCTAATAAGTAGGTAATAAGAATCTTTATTTTACATTATATATTATCCTATTTTACATCCACAGAATAGTTATATTTTGACACAAAATGCAATTCTAATAACTAGTTTTCTATGGCTGATTATTATTAAAAGTATCCCAAATAAGATGTGGTCTGAGAATTTGGTACGAATTTGTATTTAATTTGCAGGAATGTACGATAAATAACGTACGATCAGAATCTTTAAGTTTGCATAGATATTTTAGTTAAAAACGCACGATTGCACGCTCTTTCAATTACCTGACTCGCCTTAGTTGACTGATCGCGTGATAGGAGCGGCGTGCATTTTCAACCGACTTCAAAAAAGGAGGAAATTCTCATCTCGTTGTTTTTTTTTACTGTTTGTTGCCTCAAAACTTCGTCATAAATCAACCGAGTGGAAAATTCTTCGTTTGAAAGGATATATCCGTTGTTTTTTTTACTGTTTTTTGCCTCAAAACTTCGTCATAGATCAACCGAGTGGAAAATTCTTTGTTTGAAAGGATATATTTTCAGATTGGTCCCATATAAATGTCATCAAAATCTGTTTAAAGTTTAGTTATTTGATTATAACGGGTATTTATCGCACTCAACTTATATTTTTTTGTTTTTATGCCCCGACGATAGATACCCGTTATAATCAAATAACTATGTGTGATAATCGCGAATGTTTAAAGTTTAGTTTTAAAATCAAAATAACATAAACGAAATTGCGTGAAAGACTTTTCAGTGGGGTTTATCGTCACTACAGTAGTCTAATTTAAGTTTACTGTATGTTTTTGTAGGTAAGACTTTGATTAGTAAACTGAGAGGTATCTATTTATTTTTATCTCAACAGAACAATTTACCTTCAGGTGACTACTTATACCTATGTTCCATTCGCACCCACCGAAATAGCAAATTTTTGGTGCTTCAATGGAATTCTGGGACAGGCTTATGGACCTGCCGTTAGTTGATTCGAAGACGATGTTCAAACTTATTTTACCACACAGAAACGACTATAAATGCGCAACATACCTTGGACTGCATCCTTCTTATGTGGAGTCTCTGTTGGTGTCCTCGTTCGAACGTTCACAAACAGCGCTGATATCTCAGTTTGCACACGAGTTTTTTGATGAGATTTTGATCGAAAAAGGGGAGCTTCTTCAAACAACGTCCGTTTTTTCGTGGTGGCGATAATGAAGTGAAGTTGCCGTTTTAGGGAAAGCAGGATTGGTCGAATTACTTGCTAACCATAGACTCTTAAGATCTCAGCTCCAAATTTTGACAATACATCGCGCATTAGTCAATGGAATCGATTGACTGTCTGAATCTGCTTGATTGATTGAGTAAGAACATCGATTATAAACTTATGATATGATTGATAAGAACGAAACATCCCGCCAGCCAAAATAACTATGGTATTTTCTGGTTAAAAAAATAAATAATAAAAAATGAAAGCAGCAACAAAAGCAAATAAGACTTAGAAACTAAACTAACTACTTAGATTTAATTTTATTTCGTAACGAATTAAGCTAGTCATCTACCGGTAGTGGACACAGTTTAACTAATGGTCGGTGTAGAAGTTGATTGTTCGCAACCCTTACTATTGCACTCCGAGCGATTCCATCCGCTCCGACCTTAAGCTCTACGACTCTCCCGCGAACAAATTGTAAAGGTGTACGATTGTCATCCTTGATGACCACCATGGAACCTATTGACAATGGGTTACAATCCTTTGTCCATTTTGCGCGTTGTGTGAGAGAGTTTAAGTATTCGTGTTTCCATCTAGACCAAAAATGTTGTTGAAACGCTTGTATCATTTGCCACCGAGAAAGCCGTTTTATATTCACGTCTAGTAGATCTTCCTCGGGGACAGCTGTTATCGGTTCAAGTGTGAGAAAATGGCCAGGGGTTAGGCAAGAGAGATCGTTTGGATCAGAGCTAATGGGGCATAACGGTCTCGAATTTAATAAAGCTTCGATTTGAACAAAGAGAGTCGCTAGCTCTTCAAATGTCAACACTTGTTCACCTACTACTCGGAGTAGATGTGATTTTGCTGCTTTGATTTGTATCTCCCAAACACCGCCAAAATGAGGAGCTCCAGGTGGGTTGAATTTAAATTCTATACTCTCTGTATTCGATGCTTGTTGCATGAGCAACGCTAATTGATTCCGTGCGCCGACAAAATTTGAACCACAATCAGCATGAATAATGCTACATCGACCGCGACGACCTACAAAACGACGCAAAGCAGCAATGAACCCTTCGGTAGACAATGTTGACGCGACTTCTAGATGGACCGCTTTGGTTGTCAGGCAGACGAATAAGCATAGATATGCTTTATCCAATTTTGCTCCACGATGGGAACCCAACTTAATGCGAAAAGGACCAGCCATGTCTACTCCTACGACTGAAAACGGCTTGACTTGGTTAAGACGATATGCTGGGAGGTCACTCATATAGGGTTGTAACGATTGCGGATTTGTGCGATAGCATTGAATGCATTTAGAAAGATGTCGCCGAACTGTGCGCTTGGCCGAGATTATCCAGAACTGTTGCAAGAGCAAGAAGTGAGTAGTATTAATACCCGGGTGCAAGTAATTTCGATGCACGTCATCAATGATTAGAGACGTTAAGGGGTGATCGGGCGGTAAGAACGCAGGATGCTTCTGGTCATATCTTAATCCTGACCGAGAAATTCGGCCCCCCACGCGTAGAATACCCTGAGTATCCAAAAAGGGGTTAAGTTTGCGCATTGGTTTGGATAAGGGTTTATTATTCCGGAGATTTGAGATTTCCTCCGCAAAGACCTTGCTCTGGACATGTTTCACGATTTGCATAAGCGCACGACGTCGTTCTTCATTGCTAAGAAACTCGCTACGATTTGCCATGTCAGGTTTTCGAGTATTGTCAATGAAACGATTGATGTACGCAATGACATTGACAAACTTTCGCAACACTGAGAAGCGCATCAGTAAATTCTCGATGATGGACGCCTTATCAAATTCTTCAGTAACGAGAACGACAGGTTTTCGAGCCTCGACATTAATTGTTACCTCATCCTCGTCTGTTGTATAATTATCCGATTTAAGAGGCCAAATTTCACGATTTTCAGACAACCAGTGAGGTCCCTTCCACCACAGAGTATTATGAAGAAGTTCGCTAGGCAATGATCCACGAGAACAAATATCTGCAGGATTATCTCCAGATGACACATGGTGCCAACAGTCAGTAGGGGCAATATCGTGAATTTGACTAACACGATTTGCGACGAATGTGACCCACCTAGATGAGTGTGAATGAAGCCACGAAAGGACGACGGTGGAATCGGACCATAAATAAACAGCGTCAACTGTTATACGAGCGAGGTAAGTGTCGCGAATTAATTTATAGAGGTCCGCGAGGAGAACCGCTGCGCAAAGTTCCAATCGAGGCAAGGACGTCCGTTTTAGTGGGGCGACCCGAGCCTTTGAACAAACGAAATAGACGTGGATTGCACCATCTTGATCAGTGACACGAAAATAGATTACTGCACCATAAGCTGTTTCAGAGCTGTCACAAAAACCATGTAGTTCACACGTCGAACTAGCACATGTTAACATGCGAGGAATTCTGATTTCAGATAATTGACAGAGTTGATCCTTATAGTTGTTCCACGAACCGATGAGTTCATCGGATGGACTTTGATCCCAGCCAACACCCAGAATCCAAAGTTTTTGGATAAAGATTTTGACTTGGACGGTGATAGGAGATAAGAATCCGAGCGGGTCAAAAACTCTAGCGAGTTCACTCAATATGGAGCGCTTAGTGCATGGCCTATCTAACGGTTTGATTTCAAACAAGAAGGAATCGGACGATGGATCCCATTTGAGACCGAGAACCTTCAATGTTAATGGCTCTGTATTGTCGAGAGAGACACAGCCTGTCACGCAGTCTTCACTGGGCAGATCAGATAGAAGCGTAGCGTCGTTACACACCCACTTTCGGAGTTGAAAACCACCTCGATCGAAAAGGGCAATAAGTTGATTCTTGGCTTGACGAGCGATGTCTAAACATTTTTGACCACTGACCACGTCATCCACGTATACATCAGACAGAACAGTCCTCTTTGCAATAGGGTGCGCTTCCCCTTCATCTTCAGCGAGCTGCCGTAGAGTACGGCAGGCGAGAAAAGGAGAAGAGGCGACCCCATACGTCACTGTGTTTAAGGTATATTCTTGTAAAGAATCTCTAGGAGAGGCTCTCCAAAATATTCGCTGGTAGTCACGATGTTCAGGAACCAATAAAACCTGACGATACATCTGGCGGGCATCAGCCATAAACACAATGTCATGCTCTCTGAATCGCAGAAGTATGTCTATGATGTTTGGTTGTAGTTTAGGCCCGATCAGTTGAGTGTCGTTTAGTGACAAAGAATGATTATCCTTAGCCGAGGCGTCGAAAACAACCCGAAGACGAGTGGTAGTAGAATCAGGTCGTAAAACGCAATGGTGTGGGATGTAATACTTACCGTTACCTAGTTCTTCTACTGGAACCAAAGACATATGACCACTGGCAATATAGTCTGTCATGAAATCTGCGTATTGACGATATAAATCTGGATCACGTGATAGTCTGCGTTCGATTGCATGAAACCGCCGCAGAGCAACGTCGCGAGACCCCTCGAATGACGGTTCAATTTCATCCTTGAACGGTAGGCGTACAATATAACGTCCATTTTTGTCGCGAGAATGATCGGCTACATATTTCTGCTCACAAAGAGATTCTTCTGGTGTAAGAGAGCACGCCGCCGGTATTGAATCTAGTTCCCAAAAACGCTGAACTAAATTGTTCAGGTCACTGTCTACATTTAACGAAGTGTGAATAAGGGTATTAGACGCCAATCTAGTTTTACCCAAAAGAAGCCAACCGAAAAGAGAATTAAATGCGGTAGGTTGATTTGAACTTCCCTTGACATGCTGATTTAGCAAAGAGTCTGCGAAAACATCAGCGGCAAAGAGTATGTCGATGGATCCAGGAATATCAAACCCAGGATCTGCTAGTGGTAAAGAATTTATATGTGACCATCCCGATGTGTTTAACTTAGCGATAGGTTGATCGCCACATATTTTTGATATCACGTGCATATCTAACTTAAACAGAATATTGTTGTTAGTGCCTACGGAACACGTGACGTCACCGATAATAGACGCTGCTGCCTCTCCAAGCCCGCTCACGTTTGCATCAGCGTGAGTGGTTGTTAAGTTTAAGCGGTTGACAGCCGATTCAGTGATAAAGTTGCTCTGACTTCCCGTATCGAATAAAGCACGAAATGATTGCATCCTTCCAGAAGCGTCTTGAATTTGCACAACGGCAGTCGCCAATAACACAGTTGTATGAGTGGGTGACCTTGAGACCAAGGATGATTCGGTTGAATTTGATTCGATGGTCTTGTCTCGATGGAGTAAAGTGTGATGTTTACGTTTGCAAGTGCGACATGAAAACATCGATTGACAATCCTTTAAATGGTGGGACGGCTTCAAACAATTAAAACACCACTTCTTATCATTTGCGATAGTCATACGTTCGTCAATCGATTTTTTAATAAAATCCGGACACGCTGCGATAGAGTGCAAATCACTACAGAAAGGACACTTGCTTGTGTAGAAAGTGGTAGGTGCAACCGTTGAATTAATTTCCTGATCTGTTGCAGCAACTAGTACATGTGACGTTTGATAGCGTTTCGATTGCACCAGCGGCGGCGAAGATTGCGGTGTATATGGAACCTTTTGTGAGAGTTTACTTGATTTGTTTGACTCAGAAAAATGAGTATCACGCATTAATGCTTCGCATTTTGAGGATAAAAATTCCTTTATCTCTTTATACGATGGCAATTCAATTCCTGAATATTTTTCTTCAAAGCTGCGGCGGACTCCTGAGTCTAGTTTCGATAAAATGTGATAAACCAGAACGAAATCCCATTTATCTGTTGGCAAGTCAATTGTTTTTAAAACACACAAGTTTTCTTCAAATGCATCAAGTGATTTTCTAAATAGATGAGGATCGTCACATTTAAAGTCTATATTCAACATGTCCCGCCAGCAGGTGAATGCTAGATCACGTTTGTTTTGGTATCGCGCAACAAGAGCCTTATAAGCTGCATCATAATATTCATGCGTCATTGGAAATGTCTTCACAAGGGATAATGCATCACCACTGAGAGATGAGATGAGATAATGATACCTTTCTGTGTCATTGAGTGAAGGTGAGTTGTGTATTAATGAGTTGTATGTATCAAAATATTCTGGCCATAATTTGATTTGACCTCCAAAATTTGGTAAACTAATTTTTGGTAACCGAATGTTTGATGAAGTAGTGGGAGCACTGCTCAATGAATTAGACGACTCCTCCTTGCACAAACTTCGGTGAATTGCCAGAATCTTATAGAACATCTCATCAAAACGTTCCTGTATTTCATTGTCCTCATTTTCAGGATCATCTAAAACCTCCTGAATAGTAAAATGTGCGTCTTCGAAATTTGCAGCGATATGTTTCACTTCCTGATGATACGACAAAAACAAATCAAGTTGAGTAGAGTCTTTGGTAGCTTGGACCCCAACCTCTAAGGCCTTTGTCAATCTTTTGAAAGCAATAGTTCGTTTCCTACGCAAGGACGGCAAATCTTCTTCAGTATACTGAATGTCGGTTGATTTGGATTTTGACTTTTTCAGTGAAAGTTTACGTAGTGTATGTTTTCCTAGAACTGACATGGTTTAATGAAAGTATTGTTACTTACGATTGGTTTGATATTATTCAGTATACCGCATACAATAACGTTTAGCGTTTTATCTCATGAACAATACACAATAGCGTAACTGCAGGTCACAAAACAACAAAAAAGAAACATGAAATCATGAAGTTATTAGATCAACATCAACAACGAAACTCTTTCTTGTTTTGATTTGAGCAAAGACAGTGACAGACGTTTTTCCATAGATCATAGATCGAGCACAGGCTAAACACAGATATTAGTACAACCGCACACAAGATCGACTATCCGATTTCACGACAAGTTTGATTAAGCAAAATTATTGCTTCGACTGATTGCTTGTCGGCTTGCCGATCGGTGAATGTACGACTTAACAATTGAATGAAATATTTCGTCACTTCCGTCAGTCTACTTGTCTCTGGTATGTTTTGTCAATCACGAAGTTGGCTGCTGTAGGGAGGTGAACAAGACAAACAAATATGGCTGAACAAAGTTATGTGAAATATGACTTGTCTGAAATTTTACTACCTACCGCAAAGTAAAAAATGAGAAAGAAAAAATATTTTTGTCTTTCGGTTGACCTTTAATGTATGAGAATAGAAAGGAGAATAGATTATTAGGGCGAGTCAAAGTGAAATTATGCACCGAAAATGCTTTGTGATTGCATAAATTCAATGAACTCGCTTCGATTACTTAGGGATGTACAGAATGCAAATAGAAATCCGTTTAGAATAGACTGATTGTGAACGCGCAATATGTAACGAATCGATACAACTAGCAGGTAATTCAGGCTGATAGATACCTACTCGGAATGCAATAGTTATTTACTTAAAATTTAGCTTGATAAGTAATTAATAATAATAACTGCAAATACGTAGGTACTAGAATTTTCAACCAGAAAAACCAAAGTTATTACGATGAGACGTGATAATGTCCCTGGTTTCGGCACCATTAAGATGTTCCATTCGCACCCACCGAAATAGCAAATTTTTGGTGCTTCAATGGAATTCTGGGACAGGCTTATGGACCTGCCGTTAGTTGATTCGAAGACGATGTTCAAACTTATTTTACCACACAGAAACGACTATAAATGCGCAACATACCTTGGACTGCATCCTTCTTATGTGGAGTCTCTGTTGGTGTCCTCGTTCGAACGTTCACAAACAGCGCTGATATCTCAGTTTGCACACGAGTTTTTTGATGAGATTTTGATCGAAAAAGGGGAGCTTCTTCAAACAACGTCCGTTTTTTCGTGGTGGCGATAATGAAGTGAAGTTGCCGTTTTAGGGAAAGCAGGATTGGTCGAATTACTTGCTAACCATAGACTCTTAAGATCTCAGCTCCAAATTTTGACAATACATCGCGCATTAGTCAATGGAATCGATTGACTGTCTGAATCTGCTTGATTGATTGAGTAAGAACATCGATTATAAACTTATGATATGATTGATAAGAACGAAACAACCTATTCGTACGAACATATGCAAGTAGTAAAACGGAATGTCCAACACAATTTCTGACATAAAACGTGACTGAGAAAAACGGATGCGGTATTTATTAGGTATTTGATTTTGGCACTAAAAAATATTTCAAAAAACCTATTAGTATTAAGAATTGAGTACCCACTTAATATTTATATTTATGTCTAAGGTGGTGTGCGTGCATAAAGAACTGTATTATACTGTTATAGGTGTGTTGTAAGGTTTGTGATAGTGTTACTTATAACAAAAAAAAAATTATTACAACGACACGAACTTAACGCTCTGCAATTGGTTAAAAATAACCACACTTGCTAATGATGCTACACAACACAGCTTTGGAACACAAAAACCGCTGCCTGGCCGCCCTAAAAACATGGATGGTCAGTCCCAAAAATCTAGTAATTGACCTACCTACAGAGACCTTTATACCGGAACACAGCGATGAACACTCATTACTGCTTTCAATACTTATATGAGTAGATATGGAGTGATAGTTTTTTTCTTATACTAATTATTTAAAATGGATTCAAAATTTTTGCAGCGGATGAGAACGACCAAAATAACGCCTTACTAGTCTTATCACTTCCTATCTTATTATATAAAAATGCGTGTTAAGATCTCACACATCCCACATCCAATTTTCGTATTCCTTGAGCCAACACGGGTAGGTAAATCAAAATAATCCATTTGGCCCGCCTCCAAATTGCCTGCCTATCGAAGACGACTACAGGATTTGTGGAACAAACGAATTGATAGTCGGAATTCGGATAATCTTAGTGGTATTTTAATATGTTTTGAAAATAAAATTACTGTTATGTATTTTTGAGAATCGAGGAAATATTTAAATGGGTCAATGAAAACTATGAGTTGGTAAGAACATGGCTTTTCTAATCTAATGTATAGTTAAGAACCCGGTTGGAGCTGTATTAGCGTTTTAATGAAATCATTATAAGAACTACTTCGATTCGTTTAAAATTAGAATTAGAAATACTACATGTTTTGGGTAGGTAATAATTATGGCAACGTTAACTCAGTATTATTGCGTACGCACTAAGACCTAACAAAGAAGAATATATTTATTATGCGGTAGACGTACTCTATAAAAACGAAGTATAAAATTGATAATAAATAATTATAATAATTAATTTTGGACATATTACACAATGCCATCTAGCCCTAAACAAAGCAGAGCTTGTACTAAGGGAACCAGATAAAGTGATTGAATCTTAAATACTTATTTTTTGTAAATACATACATAGAATAAATAGAAAACACCCAGACTTAGAGAAACAGAAACATCGATGTTTTTCACACAAATGTTTGTCCCGAAGCGGGAAACGAACCCGCGACACTCAGCGTAGCAGTCCAATGCACCTACCATCTGTGTCGTCTTATGTTACTCCTTTTCTAATCTGGTTAAATGACGCAAAAAAATTTGATGCTAAAATTTTAAAGACTTTTTTTCATAGAAAATCCTGAATAAGGTGCGACGCATACTGTCAGTGCCGGAATTTTATATCCGGATGTAAATTATTTATCCGGTGAGCGGATGTGACGCAAATAGTAGCAACACCAATGGTTAAAAAGAAATGTGGCAAGTGGAAGCAACGGAATATTTTTATTTTGGTAGGTATTCGTATTAATTTATGTGAAGATAATTTTTTTTTTAGTTTGGTCATGGTAATTATGGCCATAGTCGTGCTAAAAAAATAATAATATGAGTCTGAGTTTTTTTTATATTTGATCTATATGTTTTAAGCCCATATTAAAAACTTTTTTTTGTTGAGGCAATGTCATTAAATTTCTATAAATGATTATATTACAAAACTAACTTAAAGCCATAAACCCAACACTTTTGCCTTCTTTTTGTCTTAATATTGGAGACAAAAAAGGCGTTAAAAAACTGTGTTCAACTTCTAAACAAAGAACCTGGTATAGGGTAAAATACGTAAGTACTTTATGAAATTTTTCATTTGTTTTTGTTTCACCTTCCACCGAAAATGACATAAAACGTGTCATGTTTATTTTCGCCCGGGGACGACCGAATACGTTCTTGAATTTATATCCGGCCTTAGTGAGCAGAAGCCCTTATGTTGTGGCAATAAACTTACGTCAACGTGTCGTCAGGACAAGAGTTGTGATGGTACATATACATATAGGTATATCATTTATTCTTTGGTTGATTTCTCAGATCCGTAGGGAAGCCGTAATTAACAATCAATCAAATTAATTAAACGAATCCGTATTTATTTGGTAGTTTTCAAAAATAACTTTTTGAAAAAAAAATACTTTCTTTTCTTCCTTTCTTTCGAAGGCACTACAGTACATTTTATAAAACTACGGCGTAAACCAGTGGTAGATTCGAGTTCATTTTATTTATGAAGTAGGTAAGTTCTATTAAAAATTAATAAAAGTACAAATTATACAAATTTTGTAAAGAAATCATAAATTTTTGTTGAGCTTAAATATGTATAAGTAGTCTGAAGTGAGCCGTATGTATAATATACATACGGCTCACTTCAGACCGAAATGGCAAAGGCGCGTCGGGCGGCGCGGCGCGGCGGGCGGCGCGGCGCGGCGAGCACTTTTGATGTGAAAAAATAAAACTACAAACTTACAAATTACCAGTGCATTTTGTAGAGATTCAAAATCATTATTTCAAAAAATCTGGATGGGCTTACAGAAAACTCAACGGCGTCCAAACGTTACACAGATACCTAATCTTAACTTGGTCTTATAGGTAAATATTTACCTAGATAAAGTTTATAATTATTTCACACTAAAATTGGTCGCCGCGTCGCCGTCGGTGCTATCCCGGTGTGAATTGAGCTTAATGCAGCATCATGTATGAAAGTTACAAAGGTCAGTGTATCATAATATCTGTCTAGATACATTAGAGCTGCATACGTTGTGGGGATCCGAGCTCTTACACGGTACTTAGCGATGCACTCACCCACTCGCCTGGTAAATGATAAAGTGTGAAGATTCACACTTTATTATTTACCAGGCGAGTAGGCAGTAATATTCTGACTCGATTTTACATTACACGGCCCAATTCGGATGTGTTCATAGCATCGATAAGGCCTTATGATCGTAAATTATTAGAACAGCAAGAAAGCTCTTAATAATACGAATGGTCGTAAATTATTAGAATTTGCCTCACATTCACACACTCGCCTGGTAAATGATAAAGTGTGAATCTGGTTGACTAAACTTTTAAAACTTAAGTTTTAAATCACTACCTGTCTGGGACCTAGTCTTTCTATTGCATTATCTTTTTGATGATTTCATCATAATGTCGTTGTCAGTATCTACCTTAATATTTTACTTATACCTATCACCCTCCATCGTTGGAGAGTTTTGCAAATACATAATTTATACAATACCAGTTATATTTATTGTGTTCATATATATGTTTATGAGTACGTATATAGGTATATATATATATATATATATATTAGTATAATATTTAGATATTAGAATGTAAATATAATATGTATTAATATTGTGTAATATTCTGTATAATTTTAGTTAGTCAAAATGTTAATTATATATATATATATATTTTTTTTTTTATCTAATATCTTTTTGGTACACCCTTTATCCACTGTAATTTTTTTTTTTTTGTTATTATTTATTTTAAGGTGATACAATAATGCATATTCTATTCTATTCTATTCTGGTGTGAGGCTTGAGTGTGTGAATGTTTATTATAATGTTTATTAATACCTAATTTAAATTTCGAAAATGGTACTGAGAGACAAACACTTAGTGACAAAGATAGAAAACACACAAAAAACTACCAGGTTAGTTAATTATAAAACGAATAAATAATTAATTAAATTTCACCAATTGAGCTTAATGCAGCATCATGGATGAAAGATCATGAGTGTTTCATAATATCTGTCTAGATACATTAGAGCTGTATACGTGGTAGGGTTTCCAGCTCTAGCACATTATGTAGAGTACAGTACTTAGCGACGCACTCACCCTCGCATTACTCGCCTGGTAAATGATAAAGTGTGAATCTAGTGTGAGGCTAGTTCTAATAATTTACGATCATCCATATTAAGAGCCTTCTGCTGCAATGAAAACATTCGAATTTGGCGGTAAAATCTAGTTCTGACTAGATTTTACCGCCAAATTCGGATGTGTTATGCTCTGGCATTACTGCTACCCGAATCGAATGGCGTCCACTTTACTTGCGAAATTACGGTTGCAATTACGTGTCGCAAGAAAAAATAGTGTATCATAAAAAGCTCTTAGCTAGTTTTAGATCCTAATTTTCCGTAGCTAAAAATAAATATAATTTAATGTCGTTTAGGAGGAGATAAAAAAAACATTCAGAAATAGCTTTGTTTTGTGATTTTTTTAAATGTAATTCAAGTTATAATTTGAAATCCCAAATAATTTTATATTTTTTTATTTAAATCTTATTAACGTTGACGGCTATTGGTTATTTAACCGGAACATTTTGGCCTACCGTCTCAAATAACCGTGTAGCGACTGCCATAATTTAATTTTGAAAATTGACATACATTGATAGTAGATACAAAAAAAAAAAAAAAAATTATTAATTAAATAGGCAATTACTTTTGAAAAACCGGCAGATACCTTTAGTTTTCTGTATCCAATGCTTATATCTAACTTAAACCATACTTAGCTGAAGTGCAGCACCCAAGTTACAGCACCTAGCATAAGATCTTGATCAATATTGATCAGTCTCGGTTCGCTCGGTCAGCCCGAAGCTCTACACTTGTGTGGGGTCAATTGTTCTGCAAGCTGTACTTAACCTGTACTCTGTACCGTCAGTACAATAGATTACAACCTATCAACATCAGAATCAAATTATTCATTAATTCATTAATATTTTACATTATTTATTGTCTTCATATGCATACAGATAATAGCAATTAGGTGTAAGTAGCTTAAATACGCTTTGCACAATATGATCTCTGCAGGGCGCAAATATTATGAGTTAATTTAAATTATATGATATAATTGTTCTGCAAATAGTGTGAAATAACTATGTGTGATATACTAATAATCGCGAGTCTACGAATATCTAATTGCTCTGTAAGCTGTACCTAGTCTGTACTTTGTACCGTCAGTTCAATAGACCTGAACACCAGAATTGAATTATCTACTTACCGTATTATTTTGATATCTAACTTAAAATCCTCAAGGCAAATTTCCATACAAAATGGTCAGTTATAAGTCCAGTAATTTCACTAGCTACAGAGTTATGTGTGCGCCTCATACGGCTCCAAGCACAGCGCCCACGCAACATAGGACCACTACTGTGATGGTGTGAGTAGGCTAGACGCAACGTCAGCGCGATAACATGCAGCCGGGCGGCTGGGCATAGTTCGTAGAATTGGATAAGAACCTTAGCGCATAAATAACATTGTATTTTTATTCATTAAAGATTGACATGAGCTTCTGAGCAGTCGTTTAATCAAACTTTTCTTTTATTTGATTTTAATTTTAATTTTAGTTTTTAAAAAGAGTTTTCACGCTTCCACAAACTTCACTGGCGCAGCCGGGGCGGATTTCCACCATTTCCACGGCGGGTTTTCCACCGTTTTCATCGGAATCCGAACGAACCAAATAAATAGTGTGAAACTGGAGCGATGGCGTTGGCGGGTTGGTGAGTAAGCCTTTTTCACCTTCCTTATCCTTTTGCCGAATTGAAAATTGCCTTGTTTTGGTAGAAAAGAGATTAAAATTCTCTCTTTTTATCTGTTATCTGGTTTTCACATTAAAATCTGTGTCACCATAGTATATTAAGAATAGAGTTAAAATTAGAGCCAATTTTCACATTAACTTCTGTGTTTATTGCATTAGTTTTATATTGTGTGTTTTATTGTGTACGTGTTATAAAATTATGAACGTTTAAGTTATAAGTACATTACGTATCATTAAATCTGTGCGTAATTAGGTTATCAGTTGCGATACATGAAATCTGTGGCGTAATTGTAGTATTAAATTGAAAGCCTTAAGTAAACTTATAATTAAATCTTAATAGACTAGGACATAGTTAGTGTATAGGGTAGGAAATAAATAACCGTTAAAATGACGGAACCAATGCAGGGACAAACGGAACAGGTTATCAACCTGATCCCAAACGAAATGTTAAAACTTATTCCATGTTTTGGTGGGGATAAGCGACAGCTTAATCTCTTCCTTAGGAAATGTGAATATATTATAAAGAAATATAAGGGAAATAATATCCAAGATCAATATGTGATGCATTCTATCACAAGCAGGCTCGTTGATGATGCCGCAGCACTCATCAGCGAACGCGATGACATTTCTACATGGGCGGAGTTCAAGGATCTATTAGAACAGCATTTCGGAGATCCCCGCAATGAGGAGTGCATTGCCATCGAGCTAGAAAACTTAAAAATAAAATCTGGAGAAACTTATCTAAATTTTTGCAATAGGATTCAATCAGTAAGGTCAGTCCTTATATCAAAAGTCAACCAACTGACAGACGCCACTCTTAAGAAAAGCAAAATTACAATATACAATAACACGGCTCTAAATGTTTTCATGTATAATCTCCCGGAGAACATGGTACGGATAGTGAGATTAAAGGCTCCGACTAGTTTAGAGGCGGCCTTAAGTGTTGTCTTGGAGGAAGTGAACTTCCACGAGCAGTACACGGCCCGTAATAAAATGAACAGTTCATCGTTCAAACCGACCACTAACGAAACACCCCAAATGAAATTTGGAAACACTGTGCAACCCACGGTATTCGGGTTTAGACAAATGACGCCCCCTAACTTCAAGTTCGGGATCCCGGGACAGAATATGAACCCAGCTTTCGCTCCTAGAGCTACTTCTCAGAACTTTATGCAGCGCCCTCAGCAACCAACAGGGTTTCGTCCACAATTCGGTTACAGACCATCATTCGGCCTTCAGCCAAGTTATGGAATGCGACCTCAACAATTCGGGATGCGTCCCCAGGGATTTAACAACCCTCAGTTTGGGTACCGTCCTGCTATACTTCCACCTCAACAGGGCAACCAAAATCGCTCAACTGACGTCTCTATGAGAACGGCACCTCCTCTTAACACTCAACGGGGATTCAAATTAAATGAGCTAGGATTCGATGAGGGCATGTACGACCCCAATTGTTATGACTACGGCTATTATGGAGAGCCGTCCTTAGATTACGCTATGGTAGGTCAGGGACCGGTAGAGACAGAATCAGGCTACGAAGTACAAGAAATGACAGGACAGGAAGAAACAGACAAAGCAGCAGAGGTTAGTGAGATGGAAAATTTTCACATGCGTATGGACAGCCACAGTGTGAAATGATAGAGTTAAACTGTGACCCTAACCTAAAGCTACCCTACATCAGGATCCCAGAGATTAGCGCTAGGTTTATGATTGACACAGGAAGTATGAGATCGTTTATGAGCCCTAAAAAGGCGTATGAGTATTTTAACAACGAAATACGACCCGAACCATTTACGGTAGTAAGTACACATGCCTCCAGTTCACACGGAGAAGTTATAGAGATACCTCTATTACCCACATTCAAAAGCGACGCCCGGCACAAATTCTACCTATACGATGTAGATTCACGATACGATGGCGTAATAGGTGATGACTTATTAAGACAGATAGGTGCGATTATAGATCTTAAAAGAAACGTTTTGCTAACGAGCACCACTATCATACCTATAGTTCATAGCAAATCAGAATACGTGGTTCATTTGACACCACGCTCTGAAAATCGAGTAAAGTTGCCGACCGATATTTACGAAGGTGAAGGAATATTAGAATACAAGGAGTTTGGAAAGGGTGTAAGAATGCCAAGTGCGATAGTTAAGTGTGAAAGAGGATACGCGACAACGGTGATTCAAAATACGCTAGATGATGGCGTGTTTATAACGATAACAAGTCCGTTTAAACTAAAACCGTATGTAAACAACGAATGTGAGGTAAACTACATGTCAGATATTCAGAATGTAGAGACTGATAGAATCCTTGAAGAAAATTTAGGAAAACTAAGGCTAGATCACATGAATGCGGAAGAACGAAAGGCTATTTATGACCTTTGCAGGAATTACAAAGACATATTTTACTGTGAACAGATTCCTTTATCTTTCACCAATCAAGTAAAACATTCGATAAGAACTAAGAATGAAGATCCCATCTATGTCAAACAGTATAGGCAGCACCCCGCACAAAAAGCAGAGATTAAGGAACAAGTAGAAAAGTTATTAAACAACAATGTGATCCAAGAGTCTTTCTCTCCATGGAGTGCCCCGGTCCATCTCGTTCCTAAGAAAATGGACGCATCAGGTGAAGTAAAGCACCGGATGGTTATTGACTATAGACGACTTAACGAAATAACAGTTGACGATAAATACCCGTTACCGATAATAACAGACTTATTTGACAAACTAGGAAAGAGCACATACTTTACGACGCTAGACTTAGCCTCTGGCTACCATCAAATAGAAATTGAAGAGAGGGACCGACAAAAAACTGCCTTCAGCACAGAATTTGGACATTTCGAGTTTTTGCGCATGCCATTTGGGCTTAAAACGGCCCCCGCGACCTTCCAGAGAGCAATGGATAACATCCTCAGAGGCCTGCAAGGCATTCACTGCCTTGTCTATCTGGATGATATAATAATCTTCTCAAGTAGCCTCCAAGAACATCTGCAAAAACTTAAAACAGTCTTCGATAGACTTAGACAGACCAACCTAAAAGTACAGTTGGACAAGTCGGACTTCCTTAGAAAAGAGGTTATGTATTTAGGACACACGATAACTGAAAACGGGCTCAAACCCAATGACGACAAGATCCAGACAGTACTGAACTATCCCTTACCACGAACAAAGACAGAGATCAAAAGCTTCCTAGGGCTAGTAGGATACTATCGACGATTTATCAAGGACTTCTCTAAGATAACTCAACCAATGACAAATTGCTTAAAGAAACGAAATAACGTTGTGATAGATAAGACATTTATTGACTCGTTTGAAAGGTGCAAGGAACTTCTAACTAGTGCACCTCTATTACAATATCCTGATTTTGACAAACCATTTATCTTGACGACTGATGCTTCCGCGGTTGCCGTAGGAGCGGTACTTTCTCAAGGTACAATCGGCAGTGACAAGCCAGTGGCTTACGCCAGTAGAGCACTGAGCGATACAGAGAGTAGATACAGTACGATCGAGCGTGAACTTTTGGCCATAGTCTGGGCAATAAAACATTTCCGACCATATTTATATGGGCGGAAATTCCAAATTTTCACGGACCACCGCCCATTAGCGTGGTTATATTCTTTGACTGAACCCGGCAGTAAATTGACGAGATGGCGTTTACGACTCCAAGAGTTTGACTTTGAGGTTATATATAAAAACGGCAAACAAAATACCAACGCCGATGCTCTCTCGCGGATTAAAATCAACGCTTTAACCTCAAGTGACGATTCTATGGAATCTATGGAAGTAAATTTAGACGAAAGAGATCAGAAGTTGCGAGATCACTTGGATTCCGTCACTGACGAAATTACAAGGCTTTCGAAACCGGGAAAGATAATATTAAAAACATTCCCCTCGCAATCAAGTGAGAATCAAACTACATCCCCAACACGCGATGACGACATCATTTCGGTCCCATCTGACGCATCAACCATAGTTTTAGAACACGAATCTCTTAAATCAGAAGAACAACATTATCCTGTAAGATCAGAGAGTAGTAGCAGCATAGGTACTATACATTCAGTTATAAACGAAGAATCTGAAGGTATACCGATCCTAGACGAAGCCATAGACACTAAACCCAATCAAATTCTAGTGTTCAAATGGTTTAAAAACGAGATGTATGTCAATAACATAAAGCGAGACAAACAGAAAGTTCTGGAAGTAACCCTGCCCGCTAATAACTTAGATCACATAAAAAAGTTTTTAAAAGAATACATTAGACCCAAAGTTAAATACTTCATCTATTTTGAATATCCCGAACATAGAAAAGACTTTTCAAGGGTAATTACAGGCTTATTTAAAAAGGGAACAGTAAACTTTTTCGAATGTAAAAACAGGGTGATATACGTAGAAGACGAAGAAGAACAGAGGGCAGTAGTTTTGAAAGTTCATGAGGGAAAGACGTGCCACCGTGGCATCAAGGAAACTATGATAAGAATAAAGAGGAACTATTATTGGAATAACATGCAAGAGATAGTTTCAGCAGTTTTAAATGGATGTGAGTCATGTCGCAAGATGAAATATGATAGGAAGCCCATAAAACCAGCCATACAACTCACCCAAACTCAAGATGCGCCTTTTCAGGAAATTTTCATTGACCTTTTTAGTATTGAAGGAAAATATTATCTTACAGTAGTAGATGCTTTCAGTAAATTGGCACAGGCATTGGAAATTAATAACAGATCCACAGCTGAAGTAGTAAGAGCAATAATTAAATACTTCTCCTTCTACGGAATCCCCAAAAAGATTAGTAGTGACCCAGGGTCAGAGTTCAATAATGAGCTATTTAGAGAATTAACATCATTCTATAAAATTGAATTGCACATTGGAACGCCCAATAACCCTAATAGTAGTGGAATAGTAGAACGCTTCCACTCTACTATAATAGAAATATACCGTTTGGCAAAATACGAGCAAAAGTGCACAGACGCGGCATCTGTAATGACCTATTCTATTATGGCTTACAATAATACCATACATTCCGCCACAGGTTTTACACCTTTCGAGGTTTGTTTCGGACATACAGATGCAAACAACATGTTCGATGTAAATTTCGAAAGAGCATACATGCAACAGCTTCTAAAAGACCACGCAAGGCGCACTAAGTTCATTTACCAACAATTAGCGAGTGAAATGTTAAAGAGAAAAGAAAAAGTTAAGGAAAAGCGAGGCGGTGAGATAGCTTTTGAGTTTGAAGAAGGCCAAGAACAATTTGCAAAAGACGTAAATACTAGAAAAAGTAAAGATAAACCGAGGTATCAGAAAGTAGTAGTAGGAGGAAAATTAGAACGAAACGTTTTACCAGTTTTAATAGGACAAAGGAAAACTAATGTTCCTATTAAAAATTTGAAACGCCCTCCACAGGTGCGGCCTGATCGTTATGACGGTAGTAGCCCTGAGCCAGGGCCTTCAAATTCAAAAGATTGAAGGGAACCCGGGAATTCTCCCGGTGAAGATGGGACAGGCATTTTATCAAACTGATAGATGGACCGTAATTAAGGTATTAGATTTAAGTGGGGTAACTATAGCATTAGAACATAATATGAGGAAATACAAAGAATTTAGTAAACTAGTGGATGTATGTTCAATAGAGTTTTTAGCATTAAAAGTACAGACAGAACATTTGAAAAATGAGACCATTGGCAAATTAAAGCAACTACTTCCCGCATCTAGGATTAAAAGAGGACTTATTAATCCTCTCGGTTCAATGATAAAGCTATTAACAGGAAATTTAGATTTTGAAGATGCTAATCACTACGATGCTCTCATTTCGCAAATGGAAGAAAAACACGTAATAACAGATAAGAAAATCACAATTATATCGGAAATGTTGGATAACTTTATAAACAGTACAGAAACAATACACGCTAACACTGTAGTTTTGGATCAAAGACTAAAAGTAATAGAAGACTTGGTTAAAGGAATAATAACTAAAGAAGTACATAATATTTACTCTACCCATGTCCTTGTGATGTTCAATGTTTTTGGTAACAATTTTCGTTCTATATACACTATACTAAGTGAAATCGAGACAGCATTAGCGTTTAGTAGAGTTTCTGTTCTTCACCAATCCATTGTAAACTCCACGGAATTATTATCAATTTTACAAGATATTAATAAGACAGAAAATCTAATGTTTGAAGCTACTTCTCATAATTTGATTAAAATAGAAAGAACTATAGCTGTTAAGGCATACATGAAAGGAAACCAGATAACATTTATTCTAGAGATACCTTTAATTGATAAAAACGTTTATAATTATTATAAAAACTTTGCGTTTCCTGTTTTCAATCAATCATTAAATAAAACAATGGCAATTATTCCTAAGTATCCTTTCCTCTTGGTGAAAGGGCTGAAATACCTACCTGCAGCGCATTCCTGCGAACAGATCGGTGATAACCAGTATATCTGTACCGAGGACGACATCGTCGTTTATTCCAAGGAGACCTGCATGGAGCAGCTTATGAAATTCCATAGGAACCTTTCAATCTGCGTAGCTTTTCCAGTTGACATTGAAGACATCAAAGTCCAGCACATTATGGACAACGAATGGATCGTTTACGTTAGACATAACATCATTCTGACGGAGAGATGTGGTAGCGATGTTGATCATCAATCTATAAGCGGCTCTTACGTGGTGCGTATTAAAGAAAACTGCGAGATTTTCCTACAGAACATCCATCTTCAACACCATAGATCATACGGAAGCACCATTACCCACAAACTGGCCCCAGTTCCTAGTTTACCTATTCTGAAAGTTCCGGAAAGACTTCCCAGCTCCACATTAGACATGAAGAACGTGAAATTAGATGACCTGAAACATCTTGCGTACAATCTGAAAATGAAAAGTTATGAAAGTGAAAGTGAAAATCTGGAAAAATATGGTGCAGTGAAAATCAACAGTGTTAGTTTAGCAACTCTACTTTTATATGTTTTTGTATTTCTGATTGTTTTAGGTTACTTATGTTATAAAGCTAAAGGTAAAATATTGTCTTTCATGCGAAATCATCCGAATCCACAATCTTCGGATAATTTCTCATCTGGTGAGGGAGGAGTTATGTGTGCGCCTCATACGGCTCCAAGCACAGCGCCCACGCAACATAGGACCACTACTGTGATGGTGTGAGTAGGCTAGACGCAACGTCAGCGCGATAACATGCAGCCGGGCGGCTGGGCATAGTTCGTAGAATTGGATAAGAACCTTAGCGCATAAATAACATTGTATTTTTATTCATTAAAGATTGACATGAGCTTCTGAGCAGTCGTTTAATCAAACTTTTCTTTTATTTGATTTTAATTTTAATTTTAGTTTTTAAAAAGAGTTTTCACGCTTCCACAAACTTCACTACAGTGCCCTTCGATCTCGAACATAGTAATGCTATGTGGACCAAAGAATATGATTGGTGGATATCAAAGCATCCATAGCATCGTAGCATAGCACATCTCTGGTGGAAAAGCAGATTAATATTGCATTGCATTTTTGCAATAGCAATATTTTGCCGACAAAGCGCTGTGTTATAAAAGCATCGCTGGACATGCGAGACGCTTTGAGTGTCGCTAGACTCGCTAGAAATGTCTAGTACCAAATAAAGGAAAACTTTAGCTGTTGGTAGGTAAATACAGCTAATTTTTTTCTCGACATTTGAAAAATATAGAGCACTCAATTTCCATTTTGTTATTGACATAACTATTAAAATAGTATGACTATGACTAACGTATCTAAATCGACTAGTTTTTTTTTTTCAAAATGTTACATGTCGAAAGTAAAAAAGTACAATTACATATGAACAATGTGAATATTGTCGATATTTAATCCTGATAAAGTACCTACCTACGTTTTTGATGATTTCGGTGAAGTCTAAAAAACACTAGATGACTTACTTATAACTCATATAAACCTAGGTTTTTAAGGCCGCGTTATAAAAAATGAGTAATTTCACTAGCTACACTGCACTTCAAACCGAAACACTGTGATGCTTACACATTACTGTTTTGCGGCAGAATATCTGGCACTGTGTTGGTACCCACTCATCTATAAGGTATCCTGCAGGGAACGCCTTTTTACGGTAAACCCTAGCTCTCCGTTCGGTTCTCAGTACCTTTTGGGTTAAAAAGTAATACCTACTCTAAAAAGCATACAATAAACTTAAACTACTGAAATCGTATCTCAAAGATTCGATAATTTAAATTTCCTCACACAAAAAGAATATAACAAAGAATAAATACTGACATAATAAAAATTATACAGGTAAGCAGTTAGATGAACTTAAATAAAAATTAAACCTAACATAATCAAAAGATAGGTATTTTTCTTAATATTATGTACTTAATACTAATTGGTACATATCTTAATTTTAATAATAATAAATAATAACAATTATAATTTGATTTCAGACACAAGAAAAGTACAATGTAGCTTAACTCTAAGGTATGTATCATATGGGCCCTATATGATATATACTTTAGAGACTAAAATAAATATTTATAAAAACTTATCAATTAGCGTTATAATAATAGTAAATTATATTTTGAATTATAAATTTTGAGCTCTACACAAGGATTCCCTGTATTGTAGAGGTGAAAACAAGTTATTTATGTTATGTCTGACCGCATTGCACCAACAAAATTGCAGTGGAAGACGGTGTCAATTTACCACTGTGCAGTATACCGGTGAGGGAAAGATGATAACACAAACTGAGCGACAAGCGAAGCGGTTATGAGAGCGTCTTATAATTTCAGTCACCACATTCTGTAGCTTTAGCTTGCTTACTTAAGTGAACAAACAGAACTCTTATACAGATTATCGCATTAGTGACAAGGTCCTTGTTTAAAGAAAAATCCAATACACCACCCGTGTATGTATTAGATTTTTCTGCTTATACCGACCCTAAATAAACGGTTTTTGGATTGGATTTATAGAGCTTCCGTTTTTTTTAACACACAAACTAAAATGATTTGTTTGCTGCTTCTGTGGGTGGCTGAACTTTCAAAAATCAGGCAATTTAAATTATTTCATTTCATTAGATTGCCGAGATTTTGATTGCAAAACTATCACAAACACGAACTGACGAAGACGTTATCTCTCAAACACATAAGTATTAGAATAGTACGATAACACACGGCTTTTTACACGCTACACGCCAGCGATTTCGCTTGTTGCGTGTAAAATCGCCCAGTGTCATCGGCTCTTTTACAATTTGCTTGTTGAAAATCCTTCCCAAAAGCTAACACGCTCACACGCTAGCGCTTAAAAATGCCAACAATCAGTCTGTGTGTCATCGTAAGACGTAATCGCTATCGCTCGATCCACGCTCCGCTTATGACACATAGAGCTGTCTCGATCAGCTCTCGGTAATCGTTGCATTCCGTGCCGACAGGAAATTAACGCATTTTAGCACCGTGCCGATCGGAAATACGCTATTGAATCGGAAGTACTAAAAGAGCTAGTTTCCTGCTCTCGTTAGTTCATTCCCAGCTTGGAAGAATCCAATCAATGGAACAGTTCAAGTACCGTATTGAAGAATGAAGGGTTTCAAGTTTTGAATATAAATCGATTTTATTCTCATGAGGATTTATATCTATAATAATTAAAAGTCTTTTTCTATCTCGATAGAAAAATACTTTTTATTAAGTTTTTTGAATAGTCACTGTTTTTGGAAAGCAAAATACGCAATTTTGTTTAATTGGATTAATTTAATTTGTTTTATTTTGTTTTATTGTTTAATAAAATTTATTACAGCATAAGCTAACTACTACAATCTATAAATAGGTATATTACAAAATTTACAAAAGGAAACAATTGGGCCACCCATAGACCGTTGCAAACGATCTATAGGTAGCTCAACTGCTCCAACTCGATACCCGATGGCAGCGTGCCGAGGATACTGGCTGCATTGCCTCTTTGTATAGCAAGGCTTATTCTTTGGCCCAGATAGCTGCCAGCCCTCTGATCACGCGTCGCTTCGACCAGACGCTCTGACAAAATTTTAAAAACGCGGAAGGCTCCCATTCCCCATGGACCTAGGGTCTCGACCCCAAAGGGCTCAAACATGTACGACCTATCAAGACCTACATATTTACGCCGCTTGAGATCTTCAGCAGAGTTTGCCGCCGCACCAGCCCTAACTTGCGTCCCTGGCAAATGAGAAGGTGCCAAAGTGTCTACGCATGTAGCGTCCCACACCAAGGGCCTGCCCATTCTCCATGGGATAAGCGTCATACCGTCAGGCCGCTTACCATCGTCACGACTTAGACCGTTCGGCTCGAGAACGGCTGGCACATTGGCGGTGGTAAAAGCCCGGCGAATGATTTCGTTAAGACTACTGTGGCGGGAAATTCTGCCAGCACTCCTAGTGCACGATAATCCATGGTGACCAAGATGTTCGACCGCAGTACCACACCGGCATCTATGTGGAGCGCAGCATGGAGCACCCAACCGCAGACGTGTTGCAACGCGGAAAGTTAAAGGGTCCAATAATGTGCCAATCGTTTGTGAGGGCAATGCTTGCAGCCAAAGTCCTGACTCCCATTTGGAAACGGCTAGGAGGCGAGCACGATTGTTTGTTTGTTTGATTGTTTTAGTTATTTTGATTTCAAAACCAAAGTTCTTTATATTATAGACGCTTTATATTAATCATCGAACAACCCTATCCGAACCAAAATTAATCAAAAACCCGAAACTGAGAACTAGTTTTGCGTGAACGTTGTTTGGTTCCGGATGGAACGTTTCCTGTAGCTGTACCTATAACAAAAATTTTTGACATTTGTATTCGTATCGAATCCGTCGTAATACCTAATGCTAGTCCTGCTTATGCCTAGATCACACGTACCAAGTACTCGGCCGAGACAGTAAAATGTTACTCGGACGAGACAGTGAAAGCTTACATCACTCGCTCAGCCGAGCACTTGGCGCTGTGTTTATACGTACCAATTACTCGGCCGAGAGCACTATCTCGGCCGAGAACACTATCTTGGCCGAGTAATCCGTACGTGTGATCTAGGCATTAATATCAATGCCCTTTTTTTCAATTAGGGTATAAGGGTCGGTACACATCTGACGGAAAACGCGTCGCGTATTATCGGTCGCGTAACGCCAAAACAGACAAATATACCTATAATAAAACATCCAACCTTTCACACCTAACGGATAATTTAGTAACTACTTAACGTTACTAACGGCGTTAGTGCGTCGAGAGTATGAACGCGTACTAACTATGATACGCTCGACGCATCTTTCGTCAGATGTTTACCGACCGTAGGATGGGGATATGTAGGATATTGTCTTCAATGATTTTCACAGGCATTTTCTTTTTGACATACTAACCTACTTATATTCCATGGTTAGCCATACGTGGGACATCTTTTAAAACGCCATACGCACTGTTGATTTATCAGTGACGGATTCAATACATAAAACAAAAAAAAAAATGATTATTTTGTACTAAAATATACAGAAAAGTTTTGGAACAATCACTGTTTCCTGTTTATGTTTTTATAAACTACTAGGTATCTGAAGCCCGCAATTTCATTTACGAGAAAGTATTAACAAAATTCCTTTATTATTTCGCGCTTACACTTCATGACGAACATATCCTCCAAATTTCTCTACGTTCAGTGATTTGGCATCTACGTTGTCAGTCAGAACAAATCCTTTTTATTAGAAGATTTAAGATTATTTTCGATATTATTACATTTGTCAAAAGATTTGGTGATATGGCTACGACCCCTGACCCCAGCTACGGATCGGGTCTCAGAATTGCTTGTGATTTTAGGGTTTCCGTCCTTCAAAGGAGATCGTGGCACCCTCCCAGTAAATAAATAGCCCGTGGTGGCCAAGGACAGCAAAAACAATTAATTGTTACGTACACGTCTGATTCGTAGATGATATTATTATATTTATGAGTAGGTATTTATTTATTTACAGTCATACTCGTTTATAATTAACAGTGTTCCTATGGAGCACAAAGATGAATAGCTTCAGAAAAAAAAACGAGCGAGGCATACACTCGTGTTTCGTTTTTGCAGCTTTACGCCTCATGCTACTGACTGAATCGCTAAAAAACCGAATCTACGCGCGTAAACGAGCGTTGGGCTTTTGAAGTTTCGCGAGTACGCTCAGCATCAAAAGTCGATGACCACACTCAGATTTTCATAATCGCTTTACACCATATAACATTTTTGACAATGTTGTGTACAGTAGCTTGTCATGTTGAGCGATTTAGGTATAATAAATAATGTAAAGCGATTTTGAAAATTTGAATGTGGTCCAGAACCAGATAACTGATTGAATACCTACATACTAATATACTTTTTTATTTAATACATAGGTACATAAAATAAAAAAAAAACACTAAGACTCAGGACAAACACCGATGTTCATCACACAAATATTTGTCCTCAGCGGGAATTGAACCCGCGACACCGGGCGTGGCAGTCAAACACACATGCCACTCGACCATCCGTGTCGTGTGTAAATACCCGGGTCATGCATAATGCTCCCTCTAAAGTTTTCAAAGCTCGGAGCGCACATTGCATTAGTAAGCAAGCGCCTGCTTCGTTGCCGCCAATAAAGTTAATCAGTTCGCGGGTCACTGGGTCACACGGGAAATAATACTCTTTTGAGAATTCTAGAAAATTATTTCAGTCATTGCTTTATTCATTTTAATCCGCATTTTATTCAGTAAGTATAGGTACAAAATAATAACAAGCTTAAAGTTAAAAAAAAAACTGAAAACCCTACTGTGAAATAATTATAAGTAGGTACATTGATTGCCTGTTCATTATTCTAAATTAAATTTAAACATATGATTTAGGTATATATATACATATTTTTATAATCTCCTTTTAATTACCTTAATTTTGATTCCCTATAGGTTTGGTAAACGAAAATGTATTTACAACTTAGCACCAAAAATCCGCCATTTTGAATTTTTTTTAAAATAAATGACACTCTAAGGACACTCGGGTTATTGAGACGAATCTAACGATACCTTAATTGACACAATCCATCCAGCCGTTTGGAAGATACGAGGTAACAAAGTTTAGGTACATACATACAAGACACGCGCGAAAAACATAACCCTTCCTTGGCAGTCGGGTAATTAAAGGTAAAATTAACTTAATTATATATTTTAGTAGATACGCGCTTACTCTTCTTGACAAATATACTCTAAAGATTTCAAGTCTCTATGTTCAGTGGTTTGGCAGTCCGTCGCAAGTTGCAGTGCACGAAAGGAGCCTCTTCAAGGCGCACTTGAAATCCTTTCACAAAACTGACTGGTTCGAAAGAATTAATGACACGATAAGAAAAAGAAGAGAAATGTCGGGCGTCAGCTTTTAAATAATAAATTAGTAATTATCAAGTGTTAACAATAGCAATTTGTTCTAGCCTAGGTACTTCACCATTTTCATACCTAAAATTGTACATATTATGTAGGTAATTAGGGTCGTATACAGGGCGTCCCACGAGTATGCCACATGGAGGGAAAGTACCTTGAATATTTTAGATCGAACATTTTACTGAAGGAAGACATTATTTTAATTTAAAGAACAATTTAAACTTTATTCATAGATATTTAAATAATTACATGGTTGAACCGGGAATCAAACCCGTTACTAGAGAAAAATAATCACCCTGTAGCTTTATCATACCGATCGAAAGGCTTCATCATAAGGATTATATTTTGCTGAATAACATAGTGTCGCAAATAAAAGGAAGACCATGAATTTTAACATTTGATGTGAAATTTTGTGAAATCAGCCAGCCGCATTGCGATGGACAAAATAATTTACGCGTCTTCCGGTTCAGGATACGGCTCGATTTGTTGCATACAACCAGGTACCTGCTAATTACGTGTCTCTTTATCATGCACTTAAATTATAATAGGGAAATTATGCATAATTCTCAAGTGGGTACATTTATTACTAATGATAATGTCAGTTATATGTCTTTACGGCAATGTCAGCTTTTCATTTTTCTGAACAAAATTTCACATCAACTGTTAAAATTCATGGTCTTCCTTTTATTTGTGACACTATGTTATTTTGCAAAAAATAATCCTTATGATGAAACCTTTCGATCGGTATGATAAAGCTACAAGTGTGAATATATTTCTCGTGTAACGGCTTCGATTCCCGGTTCAACCATGTAAATTATTTAAATATCTATGAATGCAGTTTAAACTGTTTTTTAAATTAAATAATGTCTTCTTTCAGTAAAATGTTTCATCTACAATATTCAAGGTACTTTCCCTCCTCGTGGCATACTCGTGGGTCGCCCTGTATACTTACTACAGATATGTTTTAAACCCATTTAAACTTTTCCAAGCTATGGCAAAATAACCTATAAAATAGGTAAGCCATTGAAAGACATCTTTTAAACTCCATAAAATATAGCTGGTTGTAAAAGCTTGTCATAATCTTCGCTTTAGCATAATCGCATCAGAAATCACCATAAACGTCGTGCTGTCACCTGTTCCATTCTTTAGCATAATGAAGCATATTTTTTTACATAAAATTTACGCATAATGTCAATATTTGCGTGATATTACTTTAATATTGAGACCAACGTCATAATAACGGATATAATTTGGTAATCTAAAATGTATAATTGCATAGATACCCGCAACACATCACACGAAACTGCAATTTTTATTTTCCCTTCATAGTCTTCAGTCATACAGTCGTTTTTGTATTTCGTATTCTGATGACACAAGGCGACTTTACACGCTACAAGCGAAGTCGCTGGCGTGTAGCGTGTAAAAAAGCCGTGTGTCAGGGTACTATAACACCTATTAGTTATACCTACTTTCAGGTCCCATAGAAATTTTATCAAAAACCGGTTCAGTAGTTAAGTTTTTATATCAAAATACCTGAAAAAAAGTCGTTGAAGTGAACAAAATTGCGTATATCCCTGTGAATTTTCAGTGGTGTCTACAGTGTTTTTGTAAAACCTTGATTATTATAGATATTGATTGATAAAAAAAATCCTACTTCTGGACTTTAAATCCTAAGCCAAGCGAAGGTGTTTCAAGCCAATAAAGCCGTCAATCAGGTTTTATTACACATTTTAATTAAAATTAATCGTCCGCGGGCCGACAAAGGGCTAAATCCTAATTGGGCTATTAATTAGGTTCATTGTGCCCGCTATGAAATATTGAATGGTAGATTAATAGGACTATCGGGGAGTTAATGTTTAAAATTTCAAAGCAGTTATGATACTTCAAAAGTTTAGATTTAAATTGGTAATTCAAAAAATATGGGTGGAAATTTTAACCCAATGTCGTAAAATGTCGTCTCTTGTCGTACGTTTTCAACCTACTTTATTTTCTAATATTTTAATTGGGGTCAAAATAACCTCAAAGAAGTCTTTTGAAACCTACGTTTTCTTTGTTGTTTTCAAAAGTCAATGATAAAAGAGTTTCACGGAATATTTTTTTTTTGCTGTCGTTGAAAAAAAAGAAAGGGGAGAACAATACCCAAAAGTGGGACACAATATAGATAGAAAAATAATATCACCTACCTATTAATTTAGAGGTAATACTACTAGAATGGAATTGATTATTCCCATTTGTCACCCTACTCTGTCCTCCTAGCTAGGGTGACAGATTGGACAAAAAAGTACTATTTGTCTGTTGCTAAAAGGCGGACAGATGGAACTTTTATTAATTTTAAAAGTTCTATCTGTCCCCTTGTCACCAATTGCATTGATAAAAACTCCTGCATAATAACGTCTGTTCGAATTAATTGGGTTGCATGGATGGTGTTATGCAAATGTAATTTTGAAATAAATCAATTAACTTCAGAGCTATCTATTCCGTGAAATTGTGCTAATTATCATGAATATGCATTGTGATTGGGCTTCGAAATTACATTGATTAGTTTCGTAATAATACGCTTTACGCACTGCATTTTAGGCCCTAGGGCAAAAAAGTGATTGCTTATAAAATCTGTTCAATGTGGTTAAAATTTCGAACTTCACTCCTGCATGATACCGATAGATCAGGGTATTATGAGGGACCTAAACATAACTATTTTTGATTTTCTATTATTGGTAATATTGGATTGCTGTCTCTATTTTTGAATTTCTATTATTGGTATCATTGGATTGCTGTCTCTATTTTTGAATATCTATTATTGGAAACATTGGATTGCTGTCTCTATTTTTGAATTTCTATTTTTGTAACATTATTGCTGTCTCTATTTTTGAATTTCTATTATTGGTAACATTGGATTGCTGTCTCTATTTTGAAATTTCTATTATTGGTAACATTGGATTGCTGTCTCTATTTTTGAATTTATATTATTGGTAACATTGGATTGATGTCTCTATTTTTGAATTTCTATTATTGGTAACATTGGATTGCTGTTTCTATATTTGAATTTCTATTATTATTAACATTGGATTGCTGTCTCTATTTTTGAATTTCTATTATTGGTAACATTGGATTGCTGTCTCTATTTTTTGAATTACAAAACGGGTGCTTATGGATAAAATATAATATAATAATACTCGAAATAATAATTGGACTCTCCTTTCTTTCGCAGTCAGGTAAGTAGGTAGATATAATTTTTCAAGTTGTCTTATATTTTCTCATTTCAAAATTTTGAACTTTCCTTTTAAAATACATATTCCGCTCAGAATTCAACAGTTTTCAGAGAAAATTTTGAACTGATATAAATTGTTATGAATTCTAAGATAGAGTCTCGAGACTCAAGTTAGACAGTTTTGAGGCAAACTACGTACTTTACTTGATACTTGCTTACACCAACTTGCTTTCTGATAAAAAGTTTTTGTAGTATCTGACTTTTCTCGCTGCTGACATGGAAAGAATGGAAATATTATTAATGGTAATGTTAAAATAACATAATATAACCTATGTTAATAAATAATTATTTATTTATTTCACATTAGACTCACAGTTACATTTTTTTCTTATATAAGCTATGAAATATATACTATTCTTAAATTTTTGTTATGAATAATTATTTTATCAATATTTTTTTTAATATATTATGAATAATTTTTACAATAATTCAATAAAACATGTATTTTCAATAACTTGACCATGTTGTGATAATTTACTTGACACTGGCTAAATACACTAATATGTGTGGTGCCAAACGCGAAGAATAAACGTTCTTCGTAAAATAAAATAAAAAGATTGATTCAGGCGTTACTTTGCGGAAATGCATAAATAATTAAGAAATAGTAGGTATAAATATATTTAGTAATAAATCCGCTAAACTTCTAAACATAGGTCTTAATTAACTTAACTCTAGTTTAGAGTTTTAGTATCTAGACCAAAGCGCTAAAAACAGAAAACACTCATAAAACTTATGCAATCAATGTATTTTAGGTATCTAATTTGTTTCATTTTCTTGTTTTAATAAATTAGTTTGTTGGAACATTAATTTTGTTTACAAAACTCCAATTCACTAAGTGAATTTTTATCGAACTTTTTATTTGAAAAAACTACCTTTTCCCGTCTTAACAGGAATCTTCGTTGAATCGGTAGCTGGAAACACCAAGTGCTTTACCATTTCGGAAAGCCAATAAAGTAGGCAAGTTTTTCACATATTGGTCACTAGGGTCACCATACATTTTTTTGCATCACAGGGGATCAAACTTTTGGAAAAAAAATGATAAAAACACATTTTCTTTGCTAAATGATGCTGTACCAAAAAAACTGTACCTGTGGCACAAAAACCGGAAATACCATTCGATAGCACAGTTATCTGAGAATGCTCTAGCAAAAAAAAATGAGAGAATTCCTAGATTTGCAGTCTTGGCAGCAAAAACCATGGACAAAGGTAAAAAAAAATGGAAGTTTCGAAAACGTCCAGTAACTCGAAATCCGTGGGATTTTTACTGGGTACATAATTTTATTTTCTGATCAGTCCTGAAGTCCCCCACCTGCCCCTGAAGGATTATCCACTCATTACGACACACCCTGTATAAATGTTTAATTGAATTATTGTAAAAATTATAAAAATAATTATTCAGTCAATTATCAATCAATTAACGAAATTACTACTTCAAATTGACAGAAAGCGAGAAGAAAGATGTAACACATCAAAAAACAGGTCTAACTAGGAACCTCTAGTTTATTTCCGTTGGTTAAAAACATCCAGCCCTATTCTTCCCAGCTGCCACCATCCATTTCCCGGTGATGTAACCGGCACGACTCCGGATCGGACACGCCCGGCTATAAACGGGTTTACGGCCGTCAATCTGAAGTTTATGGCTGGGTATGTCAGTCCATAGCCGCGGGTAGATAAACCACTAGCTGTTGCATGTGGAGATGGCTGAACTTTGAAAAACTTGCTTATTGTAAAGTCATACAAAAAGTCATTTGGGTCAGAAAATAGTAGGGTCTCTGTATGCAATGACAGCTTTTTCTCACTCTTGTGGCTCTTTTCTATTAAATTTACATAATTAGGTAGGTATCTATTTTTAACCCGACTGCCAAGGAAGGGTTTATGTTTTTCGCGCGTATCTTGTATGTAGGTACGTAAGTAAATTACTGGGTTACCTCGTATCTTCCAAACGGCTGGATGGATTTTGACAGTTAAGGCATCAATAGATTCGTCTCGATCACCCGAGTGTTCTTAAATGGGTTTAAAAAAAAACAAAATGGCAGATTTTTGGAGCTAAATAGTAAGTCGTTAATATTTTTTTTTTGTTAACCAAACCCTTCGAAATTTAATTTGGAATAATGAATTGACCAATGAATGTATAATTCTTTCCTACATCACCAATGGGTTTTCAGTTATTTTAAAATTTTAAGCTTCTTACCTAGTATTTAATTTTATTATGAACTTTCGTATTGAAAAAACATATTCCATGCTGTTTTACCCTTTAAACATTTTTTAACCCTTACTTTTATCCACGAATTTACCAAATTAGGTATCTATTTTAACCAGAATTTACTATCAACTTTCGTATTGCAAAAACATACTACAATTCCGAGCTGTTTTACGCTTTAAAGATTTTATTTTAACCCTTACGAGGCGTTATTCTTGTTTCAACCCACATAGACATTATTATTTCAACCCATTTCAATATATCACAACAGTAAATTCTGATTCTGTGATACTCTAGCCCTGTTGTTTACGGTTGATTTAAAATGACATGCAAGCTAAACCAGGGACGAAATAAAACAGAGCAATAGAGACAGGCGGCAGATTGGGAGCGTTGTAAACGTAAATAACTGTGGACACAGACAAGACAAAGGTACGGTAACATCGGTTTATAGTGTAAACTGCGGCCAGTATTTTTTTAAGTGAACAGTTCTTAAGGTGCATTAAGTAAAATATTTCGTGGGGAGTGAACTGTAATGGGCTTCCAACGGTCGGTTGTAACACAACTTCGGTTAAAGTCGCTAGTATAATATTACAAAGTGAAGATGGTAATGTGTCGTCTGTATTTTCTTTTACCTGAACGACATCAAATAATGGTAGCGTAAAATTATAATAGAACGGAATAAAGTGCCTGTATTGATGTTATGATCGTGAATAAATTGATTTTTGAATAAGTATTTTTTCTACTGTCTTGTCAATGTATTGTACACGTAATTTTTCAAAAGGGCATAAAGAATTTTAAATGTATTTTACCGATTGCCTATTTCGACCCTTCGCAATCTAAAGTCAAAGGGTTGATTTAAGAAGTCATTTTCCATATATTAATCAAAGCTGTGTTGGGGGAGAATTGACTAATGGCAGCCGGCTTACAAAAATCTTTTTAAAGTTTATTATTGAACAAATACTTGGAGTAGCTCAAAACTCAAAAGTAACAAAAACTAAAAATAAACATTCAAGAGGCTTTGGGTCTCAATATCATTCGTAAATATAATTAATAAAAGTATTGATTCATAAGAAATAATTATTTTAATATTATTGTAAACACACCCGTATTCTAAGATGATTTTTTCACTCAAGGAAATACTTACATTTGAAGTTTGACAGGTGACAGCCGAAACCTTTAGTAAAGCGGCGGTCATTTCACTACATACGTAAGGTGAGTTTCAGTTTGAGGAATGACTTATACCCATAATCTAAGTAATTTTTTTTCACTTAAGTGAATACTTGCATTTAAAATTTGACAGGTTACAGCCGAACCTTTTAGTAAAGCGGCGGCCATTTTATTACTCACGTAAGTATTCACTTGAGTGAAAAAATCGACTTAGAATATGGGTGTAAGTTTTGGAAAAAAAGGCATTATTTTACCAGCAATTTTAAAGTACCAGCTAAACACTTTCTCTGTGATGTTTCCCAGATGAGATGTTAATCATAAACCTATTATGGAAATTATATATCGAAAGAATGAGACCCTAGAGATCGATAATATTGTGGTATACGGATGAAATAGCTATTGAATGTAATTTTATGTAAAAGAAAACAAATTGAAAACGTTCACACTTTTTCAAAGAAATGGAGTCACGACTAGAGTAATTAGTTTTTACGCGATACTTGAGTTCAAGCATAGCTCAAAATATACAGCTCATTCTGATGTCTGAGAAGTTTCGGCCACAGCGACTGTGAAAAGGTTAATAATTACAGAGATACCTGTAGAATAAGATAATATAAGTATGAACTGTTTTTCTTAATAATAATAATAATAATAAAAAATAAATAAGCCTTTTATTCAGACATTTTTAATAATTTGACATTATTACTCCACTTATCTGTGCCACGAACTGGTTTTTCTTAGCCTTATTGAAATAGAAATGCATAAAAAGCCTTTAATGTGTGAGTTTAATTCTCAACTAACTATTAAATGTTAAAAAATAATGAAACTTAAATTATTATTAGCTATAGTAAATAATACCGTTAGTTTTTAAAAAGCCCGTATGATATAACTTAAAAAGTTATATTGTACGCGCATTAAGAATTTGTATCTCTGAAGAAAACTGCGAGTAATACGTAATCTATATGAAAAATTGATGATTCAGATAATTTTAGAGACAGAAAATTACGGTTTTTGAGCTGCACCTTATCACAGCAACTAGCTCCTCTCTCGTTGACCTGTGGTAAGTTATTACTTGTAAGGTCACGGTAGCCGCCAATGCGTTTCCTGATATGTATTATCAGATTTCAACTATTTTAAATTACAAAATAAGTTAACTACTACAATCTATAAACATACAAAGAACAAAATGTTTATAGATTCATAGAGATAAATTATTCTCTCTATGAATTTCTAGGAAAAATAACAAGTATTCGTAAATACCCAATTCATTTCAGAGGTAAAAACCAATTAATTTGAAACGTAAAACATTTTTTTTATTTATCAAAGTAATCACATGAATAGGTAGTTGTAAATTAGGTCGAAAAAAGGACACAGTCAGAGAAAGTTATAAGAAAAAATAATATTTTAGATCCATTTATAGGTTTATTAAATTTACTACAAAATTAAACAGATGGACACCAATAATATAATAGAAAAAGGCCTAGAAGAAGTGCTAAAAGGATAAATAACAAAAGATATATGAAAATAAAGAACACGAGAACAGACGTAGATCCTAACCCACAAAACTATTATCGTTGTGACAAAATATTAAATGTCATCCTCTCCACTCCTTTGAGGGTCTGGTACAGAAAAAATATAATTGCAAAGTACCATACAGTGAAGTTAATTTTTTTAATTTATTTAATATGTTGTTGTAAATTGTATATTGTATATTTATATAAATAAATGCCCTAGTTTTATTAATAATTGTACAATGTATTATAATAAATATTTAAAATAAAATAAATATATAAAATTGATGTACTTCAGACCATAGATAATATGTTATCTTAAAAATTAGGGCACTTATTTATGAAAATATACAATATACAATTTATATCAACAAATTAAATAAATTAAAAAAATAAACTTCACTGTATGGTACTTTGCGGTCTTCTCTTTTCGACCCAATATTATATTCAACCTTTTTATTTTCAACCTAGTTTAAAAATACACAATTGTACAGTAATACTCTCACCGAACCTAAACAAACTAATACCTATATAATAAGGTTTCATGATGTTTACGAATTAATAGATTATGTAAATAAATGTAAAAATAGTGATTTTTAATAACATGTTTCTCATATAAAATCAAACGCGCCATTGCAAAGTGTCGTAACTGCTAGTAAAATGTCGTCTCCGGAAAAACAATTTGTGCGATGTAATTTACCCGTCGCGGCCGTTGTATCATCGTCCGAGAGATCTTGGTTGCCTGTTTCGTTCTCTTTGAAAGCAGGTTTTTGTTTCACAATAAAGCGTTCTAGTAAAAAAAAATGGTTGTTTGTAAAGTTGATTTACGGACGATAGAAGAATCAGCTGCCCACGTAGTCCTGGAATGCGGGGAGTAACAGCACAACGACACGAAACCCTCGGGCAACCGGGGTCGCTCCGCGAAGCCTGTGAAGAGCCCAGGAATCTTCTGCGTTTCTGGACGGAATTAAGCTGGCTACATCCGTAGCCAGCAGGTAACATGCTCACGCAAAAAGGACCGCCTAACGAGTCCAATTGCGGAAAACGGAGTCACCACACACCACACAAGTTGATTTACGGACGATAGTTTAACGTGACTGCCAGCGTAACGGGACAATGAGCGTTTCCGAACAATGACGTCAACGTTTTCGTGCATGCAGCCAGGGCGCGGCGGCGTTCATCGATTTATTAGACGTAGTCACGTCAAAAAGCTCCTTGATCATTTTAACTCTAAGTCTAGGTTAAGCCCGGGTTTATGGCCTGAGATATTTTAAAATCAGTGTAAAGAGTGTATGTTTTGCTATGTTACAAATTGCAACTGTCATGCCCGCCCATTTTAAGGGGAAAAGAATTTTGTTACGATAAAATATTGCAGCAGCTATTATGTTTGCCTCAAGTTGCATCCACAAAAGGCCTCAAACTCTTTTGTTGGGCCTTAAATTCTTCCTGAAAAGCCCTGAAGCCATAAAATTTGAAAGTTTAAACATTAATATTGCTGTGTTTTTTTTTGGGAAAAGTTTTTGAAAGAGAACGTGATCTTCTAAGACCAAAGTAATCCAATTAAATTGTAAAAAAAAAATGGTCACAAAATGTTTCCCTTTTTAACGTGAAGCATATTTTATTTAGGTGGTAGGCGTTGGGAGTTTTTGGTATATGATTGGCAAAATTAAGACGTGCCAAAATAAAAATGTGAAAAAGTATTGTTTTGGGTAATCTTATATCTGTCATTAAAAACATTTATTTCCTTCGCAGTCAGGTCAAAATACGTATAACTTCGTACAAAGGAAAGACCTCATTTCGTTTTCCGCACCGTTTTCAATAAAATGGTCAAACGAAACGGTCGAGTTTTGAATGGAATTAAATAAATAATCCAGCAAATTTCGTATTTCAGATGTAACCCTAATTAAACTGTTTCAGCGTTTTCCTGTTTGAATTTTGAACATGAATATTTTTCATGTTGTTTTTGATTTACTTTGCTTTGGATTTAAATAGTGGTATTTTACAATATACACAAAAATTACAATATATGAATGAAAATATTTTTTTGTACATCATAAGACAAAAAACAATAACATAGAGAAGGAAACATTACAATAGTTAGTACAATGGGCGGTCTTATCGCTATTAAGCGATCTCTACCAGACAACCAGTATGGAAACGGTTACGATAATACAAGATTTACATGTTTGAGCACCTAAGAACAATAAATAATACGCGAATATTTTTCAGCTTACGCCGGTTTTCTCCTGTGATTAAACCTCTCACACAAACACATCATGTTTGTACTCATACGCATACTCTGTTACCTACCATCTAACGTACCGTGTTTCGTGCGAAATAAATCTTTCTTCAATCTTTTATCTTTATTAACAATAGTAACTTCAAAAATGATTAAAACAAATAACTAATTTAAACACGATTATAACAAAAAAAAATTTAGTTTAATTTAAAATCATAAAGAACTTACAAGAAATAAACCATGCAAAAATAAGAAAACAAACAAAGGCAGGAAATGAGCATAGCTACGCCCAACGTTAAATGGAAAGAGCTGGCCACGTCACACGTCTCCAAGACCAGAGAAGAGATGGACCAAGGTGGTGTCGTCTTGTAAGGGTCTGCAAGGAAAGCGGGGAAAGGGAAGGCCTCACGCACGTTGGGAAGACGAGATCAGGAACGTAGCGGGCCGACACTGAAAGCAGACAGCTCAGGATAGGGAAAAATGGCATTCCTTGGAGCAGGCCTTCACCTGCGAGGGGTTCTTACAAACTAAAACTATAATATAATAAGAATAATAATATTATATTACAATATTATACTAATAATATTTTTATAATAGTATTTATAAGCTGTTTATTTATATAGTTTATTTTTTTATAATATTATTGTAAAAAAAATATTTTTATGAGAAAAAATGATATATAAATATTTTGGACATCTCACACAACGCAATCTAGACTCTAACTAAGCAGAGCTTGCACTATGGGAACCAGATAACTAATACAATACTTGAATTCTTTTTTTTTGTAAATACATACATAGAATACATAGAAAACACCCAGACTCAGGACAAACACCGATGATCACCGCACAAATGTTTGTCCTGAAGCGGAAATCGAACCCACGACACTCGGCGTATAGCAGTCCAACGCACTTGCCACTCGACAAATCGTGTCGTCAAATAATATTCTTAATTTAGCTAGAAGCAAAAAATAAAAGGCTTTTTTTATTATGACTTTATTTTTATATTATTATATATTTATTTTTATATATATTATATTACTTTTTACAGTTTGTTATAAAAATGTAATGTCTATAAGAAAGCATTTCAACCATGAAATGCGAACTTCATACATTAGCGGCTAAGCGTTCGCAACGATACCTACCGAGTTCTAAACTTGCAAACCTCTATTCTTCAACTTAATGGTCCGTGTTGAGTTGGCACAGTTCTCGTGCAGGGCTGGACTTGGGATGGGCAGATCGGACATAATTTGTGAAAATATGAAGGAATAATTTTCTAAATCGAAAAAGTCTTGTAATTACTGACGGGAGACAGATAGAACTTTTTCAAATAATACAAGTTTCATCTGTCACCCTGTTGCTGTAAGGGGGACAGATATAATTTTTTTGAAATATTATATTTTGAAATTATTAAATTGAAATTATTCGTAAGTATGGGTTGAATCAAGAATACCTACAAATTACCAATAATAAACTGATCGCACTGTAATACAGTTGTTAAAAACTAAAACACAAAACAGCAACTGTACCACAACTTGGTCTGTCTGTATGTTTTTTTGTATGAAATAAACAATTTTGATTTTGTATTATTTGAGATCCTTTGTCCTATTAACTTAACATCTTTGGCGTCAAAAGTTCTGCAGCGACATTTCTTTTTTCCTGGAACGACAGTTTTTTTTCTTAACTGCATCTAGTCCCAAACTTGTGTTTTGGGAATCAGAACAGATACTTATTGATATGAGTATCTTGTTTTTGTAAAAAAATACTTACATTTTACATCTAAAATACCCAGTCTCAGATCCGAATTATTATTTGTCCTAACTACATCCCTGTAACCGCAATCGTCTCTGCGGGCGTACTTGCCAAACCACCTGTGTTCTTTGGGGCTAGATTTTAATCTCGATTCGTCGGCGATGCTATCCCATTTCGCAAGGTAAAACGATTATTACCACTAGTAAAATATTTTATGTCTTACGTTTGATACTTACGAGATAATCCTATCCTATCCTATCCTACTCCTACTTAAACGCGAAAGTTTGTAAGGACGGATGGATGGATGGATGGATGTTTGTTACTCTTTCACGTAAAAACTTCTAGGTGGATTTTAATGAAACTTTACAATAATATAGCTTATACATCAGAATAACACGTAGGCTACAATTTATAAAGATACCTGCGCAGACGAAGTCGCGGGCACTAGCTAGTAATTACATAATTTTCAAAAGTTCATCAGTAATTAATTAAGTAATTCTGATAAGTATGACTATTAAAGTGCCATCAAAATTCACCATAAAATTAATTTTGCAATACTCGTAAAAAACCAAGTATTGCAAAATTAATATATAAACAAATTAAAGAAAAATAAAAAGATACTTTTTTTAATAGATTAAAACCAGGTTTTAAGGCAAAAGAAGGAACGAAAACAAATAATTTTACAAGTGTCATATTTTGTATATTCATAGGAAAAATACAAACATACTTTGTCTCTAATTAATTTATTCAGAGCTCTCATTGGTACTTGAAGCTTAATTTTTGTAAAAGGTACCTATTAAGGCTCGGTCTTTCAAAATGACAAAGACGTAACATTTTTCCCGGCAAAATAAGGCTTTATATCAACGGTAGGTATTCCCTGAGCAGCAGTAAACAGCAAACCGTCACAATTATAGAGGTACTTGATTATGGTTGTCCTGAACTTTGAGAATTTGTTTTCTAGGTACTTATCAACTGAAATTGTTCTTAAATAAAATTGGTTGTCTGTAAAGTTGGTTTACGGACGATAGTTTAACGTGACAACGTTATAACCAGCGTAACGGGATAATGAGCGTTACCGGACAATGATGTTTTCGTGCAATTCTTTCATATTATAAAGAAAACTTAAAAACACAGCGTTCTTTTGATTCATGATTTACTTTGTTTTCATCATATTTTTCATGCATAAAAAAATATACTCTACAAAAAGTGTGAATCCGTTACCCAATTCTGCTAAAACCTTGTGAAGTAAAACAAACAGGATATTTTACGCTTTTTACGTTTCGCTCGACATTAGCCTCGTTTGCTTAGGATCAAGTGCGTGACGTAAAAAAATGGAACATTCATCTTTGTAGTTCGTAAAAACCAAAAGTTTTTTACTAAGACGGTTGTTTGCCAGATTTGGTTTTCAAAGTTGTACTACCTACATAATACTAAACCTACACAAATTCTAGGCGTAACCGTCAGTGTACCTAGATTTTCAACCCACCAGGGTTGAAAAAGGAATGACTAATAATCCGATTCACATTTCAAATTTTTCAACCCAAATAATTTTCAACCCACCCATGGTTGAAAAAGGAATGACAAATAATACCTCTACAATTCAACGACGGGAGGACGTGGTGGCCGAGTGGATGAGGCCCTTGCCTTGCGATCCGATGGTCGCGGGTTCGAATCCCGGTGGCAGTGGCAAATGGGTTTTTTCGGTCGAAAAAATCTATGTATGCATCCCACGTTCTCGCAACGGTGAAGGAAAACATCGTGAGGAAACCGGCATGTCAAAGAACAGAAAAAAAAAACTATGGCATGTGACATTTACCAATACGCATTGGGTCCGCGTGGTAGATTAAGACCCATTCGCTCTCCTGCCGAGAGTAGGCCTGAGTCCCAGCAGTAGAAACATTATTATTATATTATTATTATTAAGCTGATTATCTTTTGTATGTTTTATTTCAACGATATCGAAAATTTATAGAAAACCCGTTACATAAACAAATTGATCTCACGTCAAGCAACAAACAGAAATAAAGCTCTGTGTAGACGATCAGTCACGATCCGCTGAGACGTAAAAACAACATGTTTTATGCCATTTGTGACTCCCCTCGGGTAATGGGCACCGCTTATTTTAAACAGCTAGTAAAAAAACGCATGACCATAAAAAGGACATATGTTATTTTGTTCATGTTTGCTATTATAGTTTTTAGGGTTCCGTACATAAAGAAAAGAACGTCAAAATACATAAAAACATTAAAAAAAAATAAGTATAATACCTTGTTTTCTTCTGTTATTTTTTTTTCTTGTATTCACTTTTCCAAAAAAATATCCATTCATGTAGGTACCTAATATTATTAATTATTTTATTCTCAGACACTACACCCATAATAATTATAGTACCTAGTACACGTTAATTTTTTTTAAATGTCATAAAAAAGAACTTAAGAACTAAAAATAAATATCAAAATGGAAATAATTTTATGAATAAATAAGGATTGAATATAGATTGAATAATTGAATTAAAAAAAAATGAATTGTATGTCATTATTTTAATTTGATCATTTAATTATACCTATAACGTTTTAAAAATTGTATACAAACTGAGTATACTCGTGATCCGACCGTATTCGATTGATTATTCATACATAGTTATACCTAGCTGTTGCTTTTATGAGCTATGCAAAGGAGTAATGTATTTTGAATGATCCAGTCACCTGGACTGGCGTCTGATGTATCCTTTATGTAATGTCTGCTATTGAGATTCGATGTCAAAGATTTATTATCAGCCTGCACAACGCGTAGAAAGGGTTGGGTAAAATATAAGGGCGTTCAATCTTATGCCTTGATGACACGTACCAAGAACTCAGCCGAGACAGTACACTCGGCCGAGTACTCGTACGATGTAAGCTTTCACTGTTTCGGCCGAGTACTGTGTACGTGTGTTCTAGGCTCTAATTGACAGAGAGGATTCAGAGATCTTAAGATCTAGTTCTAAATCTAGGTTATTTATTTTATAAATAATAATTTTGGACATTTTCAAAACGCCATATAGCCCCAAACTGAGCAAGCTTGTGCGTAAGGAAATGTAGCTTGTTGCAAGGAAATGGGAACCAGATAACTGATAAATCACTTATAAATTTTTTTTTAAATTCATATTTAAAATACATACATACAACAGACTCACGACAGACACAGATGTCCATCATCCGTGTTCTGCAAAGAGAATCGAACCTACGACACCGCTAGCGTAGTTGTAGCAAAGAATAAGTAATATTATTACCTACATAGTGATTTGGACAGTGACCTAAATTCTGTGTTTTATTTGTAATTTTAGATAGGCTAATTCTTTATTATTTTTATAATTATTTAAGTAATTTTAGTTTTATTGTGTTTTAGCATTAAGTTAGTAATTAGTTGTGTAAATAAAGAAATCCCCATTACATAGTTGTAGTCCAACATTTGCCACTCTACCATCCGTGTCGTCACTTGACAAAGTGTGTTGGACTGCCACGCCCCGGGTGTCGCGGATAGAATATTTTGTGTGATGAACATCGGTGTTTGTCCTCAGTCTGGGTATTTTGATATATTCTATGCTTATATTTACAAAAAAAAGTATTACAAGTATTCTATCGTGAAATGTCCAAAATATTTATTACATATTTATTTATAATTTACTTATGATCGTTCTTTACATTACTTAATCTGTTCTGTACCAAAAAAAATTCCTAAACAATCATTACAAAGTCAGTCTTTAAACCACTGTCTTAATAATTTATCAAAATTTGTTTACCTCGGGAACGACGCAAAAGTTTGAAAGAGCATCAAAAATTCTGCGACCGTCATTTTAACTTCGCGCTCAATTTTAAACAACGCTTAAAACCAAACTTTCCGGCATGGTGTAAAAGTAGAAAGGGGAAATCTTCTACTGATCGATAGTCGATGAACGGATTTTCTTAAAAAATATTGGTTGCCTGTAAAGTTGGTACAGACGATAGTTTAACGTGACTACCAGCGTTACGTGACAATGAGCGTTACCGGACAATGACGTCAACGTTTTCGTGCATGCAGCCGGCGCGGCGGCGTTCATCGATTTATTAGATGTAGTCATGTCAAAAATATTTAATTTGACATTATCAAACAACATGTACTTAGTAGTCTACAGTCACTGCTGAACGTAGGTCTTACCATGAGCCCTGATTAAGAATGACATTAACAACAAGTCATATAGATTAATATCTAAAAAACTTTTTCTCTATCTCGCTTCCTTAAGAAATAGCGTTTTTTATATGTTTTTTTTAATGTAAGATCTGCATTGCATGCTAATAAATTGACTTAGAATGCATTGTCATCGAATAATGAGCTACATTGAAAGTTTCAGCCGGGTAGCATCGGGAAGTGCTCAAAATTTGAGTTGAACCACTCGGAACGACAGACAAACAAGAAAGTGACTTTTTAATTTATATCTCCTGATCATATTTACTTACCTCTAGACCTAAAATACTATATTGTAATTATGGCATAAGTCTCTGGTTGAAATAAATTTATCCTTATCTTACTTAATAAAACGTGGTAATAAAAATATTAATTTATTTAATTAATTTTGAGATACAGTCCAACGAATAGATCTCTAGTTGTTTTACCTTCTAGATTTTTTTAAAAGTTTAAGTAGAAGTTATCGATAAACAAGCCAACACTAGAAACAAATTAGATGCAGTAAATTCTGTTTAGGCATTTCGTAAACGAGACAAATATTTCAATGACCTGCCAAAACTCGAAATTCTTCCAGAATATTTCGAAACGGGGCTTCAAGGGTTCCACATCTGGACCAGGATTTTTTTTCACCAGTTTTATTCAGAGATGACATGATTCGACAACAATCATTATAAAAATTTCTAGGGACATTCTAACTAAACTATTTATATACGATACGATTAGTCGAGCTGAAAGTGTGTTGGACTGCTACGCCGGAGTCACGGGTTCGATTCCCGCTTCAGAACAAATATTTTTGTGATTAATATCGGTATTTGTCCATAGTCTGGGTATTTCTTATAGGTATTCTATGTTATAGAAGAATGTGTATAGCATAACATAGAATACCATCAAACATTGCCTAATTTCAACCCATTATGCCCTTATCTAGTTCAACCTCCATTCTTATTTCGACCCATTCCAACCCGTAACATTTTTCAACCCGGGTTTTATTGTACTTTTTTCCAGTTGTTAATTCTCAAAGACGCAAAGAAAAGTTGTGTGTTGAGAACTTTCTGAGCGCGCGACAGGAGCACTCGGCTGTGTGGCAAATCCGTTTTTAACGAGCTACGTGGTATATGTTTTCACTTTGTAACGTATAATCATATATTTTACAATGTGAACATAATTTATATTTTGTCACTGAAGTTGGTTACAAAAAGATACAACAACCGACTTTAATTGGAATGTTCTAGTGACCGTGTATACCACTGAAAAGTCACAGAGAATCAAAATACGTAATTTCCTTTCATTACGACGACATATTTTTTTAGTAACTCTGATTTAAAAACTAAACTACTGAACTGGTTTTGAACAATTTTTATGAGACTAGGGCTAGATTAATATTATAATATATTACATCTACTAGACTTTTTAATTGTTAATAAAACTACATCGTAAAAAGTAACAAACGTTATTTGAAAATGCTATTATATATAATATGGATGTATTGTCTGAAAATAAATGAATTAATAATAATAATAAAAAAAATTGTCAACCGAATTGAGCACCTTCCTTTTTTGAAGTCGGCTAAACAGAACATTGGCTACATATTTTTGGGATTCCATGCGCAAAGCCATGTGACAGGTAGAACTTTTAAATTAATAAAAATTCCCTTTTAGTAACAGGGGGACAGATAGAACTTTTTTGTCCCATCTGTCACCCTGCTTTGTCACCCTAGGGTATAATTCACATATACCACCTATCTTAAACAATTTTCTTCAACATTACAGCTATCGAAGACAAATTATATAGGGTTAAGAATGCGCTACAACTCAGGGGTAACCCTTTCAAAGCCGGTCTTAGGATGTCGCCCTAATGAATGAATGGGACTTTAGGACCAAATAGTTGTCCAGAGACGCAGCTGGGACGAAAACAGAATGGGACCAATTGTACTACGCTCTCTAAACCTAGAGGCGATTTCACATTGTGGTTTACAACCGCGGAGCTTAATTTTGAGTGTTTTTGAATATGTGGTTGGAAAATTGAATCGTGACTCGAGAGAGTTGGAGGGAATTTCTCATTGCATAAAGAATTATCGTATACACCGCAAGAGTCTAATGCTAACTTGCACCAAACTATAAAAGTTTTTAAGCAATTACTTAACTCGCTTGACAGTTCTTATCGGTCTGAATTTGGACCGTTAAGAACTGGCAAGCAAGAAAAGTAATTGCTTAGGAGCTTTGACAGTTTGGTGCAAGTAGGCATAAGAGTTCCTAAGCATTTACTTTACTCGCTAGAAAGATCTTACCGGTCTGAATTTGTACCATTATGATCTTGAGTAAATTAATTTCTTAGGAACTTTGACAGTTTGATGCAAGTACCAAGCAGGCATTAATATTCTTTCGCATTTAGGCAATTTTTTACTGATTAAACTAGTAAAGCGGTCTTCTGAAATGAGATGGCGCCTGTTGCCATAGAATAAATAACAACTACACATGACCAAAAAAGCACTACATAGAGCCTACATTAATATTAATTTGAAAATGTGATTGTAACGTTAGAATTTCCATTAGTTTGTAACGCAAACCACTCTAGTTACCTAATCAAATGTTGTTGTATACTGAACTAGACTGAAATTACATTCTCCACTCAAGAAGCAGGGCGCTATACATTACGAAGCAGGGCGCTACCACAGAAGTATTTAAGTAGAGAAACACAATGTAAATGAATGCATTGAAAATGCGACCAATAAAAGGAGCCACATTGGCTAACTAGTACATTTTGGTCCAATGCTAATTTTCAAAAAAGAGAAGTAACAGGGCTAGATTAATATTATAATATATTACAACTACTAGACTTTTTAATTGTTAATAAAACTACATCGTAAAAAGTAACAAAAATTATTTGAAAATGGAGATATTTCATATTTATTGACAAGGTGTCTGAAATTTTTAGGTCTTGTCATACGACTCCATTTTGGTTTGATACTGTCCATCTTGGTGTTATATAGAAACACCGTTATTCATCTGTGAGCGCTACACAATAAGCTTGTACTTTATAGTTACATTACCGAAGGAAGCTGGCCGCAACGCCCGTTTGACCGCAAATCACAAGAGCAGAGCACTGTTTATACGGTGCGGTCATTTTATGACCGAGTAAATGTTGCATGGAACCAAAGCCTGCATTGAAATCTTGTCCCAAACTAGAAAGCTTGTTTAAGTCAATGTAAAATTGTAAGAGCTGATAAATTTAACAATGAGGTACCTATAAAAAGGATGAAATAAATGACATAAGAGCATTAAAATATGTACCTACCTACTTACATAATATAGTTTTAAAATACCCTCCTAAAAACAGATTTATTGCAGCTTAAGCTAACTACTACAATCTATATTACAAAATTAAAAACTTAAATACTGAACATAAATAAAAATAGCTGACTAGTAGGTACTTATATGTAACCGAAATTGGTCAACGCATAATGTAACTTTATGTTGCACGGATTCTGAATTACCATTTCGTGTGTACGTCGCTTAATGTTTTTTTTTTAATGAAATAGAACTTTATCTCTAAGGCTAACCGTAAAATTATAAATCGCAGAAAAAATTAATGAATGCTAATGCATTCATTCATTAATTCGTTGAATGAAATAATGAATTATTGCATTAATGACTGAATTAATGAATGAATTTCAGCAATTCATTTATCAAAACTCTTTAATGTACTGGAAAAGAACATTGAAAATAAAATAATATAAAAACCACTTAGCGTATGGTACAATAGGTGGCCTTATCACTTAAAAGCGATCTCTTTTCGGCAACCTTTGGATGGAGAAATGGTACAAGCCATTTTACTTAAGCTATGTACCGAGCCATACAAGATACTGTTTACTGATTCCATTACCCAGCCACGTAGACTAAGTACTTACCTAGATAAGTTCTAGCCTCACCTGAAGTTCCATGTTGGAAGGTCCAAAATGGGTCATATATAAATTGTCTTATAGTTAGGATAAAGTAGGTGCGTATGATTTAAAGATTTTTTTTCAACTGTAACTTTATCTTATAATTTTTTGAAAAAAGGAAACTTTTAAGGCGCTTTGAGGAGCTTGAGGTTTATTCTTCCAAACGTATATATTTTTTTTTTTAAATAAAGTAGCTTTTTTTTTAATCAAGATTTAATAGCCCAAAATGTATTTTCAGTATCTTAGTGTAACAGTTGAGTTTAGTGCAAGTAGGCATAAGGTATCTCTCACAGAAGTATTAAAGTATAGAATCAGAATGAAGAACATTGAAATTGCGTCAAAAAAAAGGGAGCCACATTGGCTAATTTCTGGTATATTTTGGTCCGATGCAAATTTTCAAAAAAGAGAAGTAACAGGGCTAGCAAAATATTATATTAGTATATTAAAACTACTAGGCTTTTTCATTGTTAATAAAACGACATCGTAAAAAGCAACAAACATTGTTTTAAAATATTGTTTTTGAAATAAATTTTGATTTCATTTCATTTTTATTGACAGGGCGTTTGAAAATGTTCTGTCCTAAATTTCGCATCCATCTGGTTTGACACTGTCCATCTTGGTATTTTATAGGAACACTGTTTTTCATCTATGGTATCTCTCTGTCCAATTATTACGTTTCGATAGTTTTACCAGCGTAGTAACGAGTTCGATCGATACCGTTTGGTTTATTCATAAACCAATTTTGAAACCTAGTTTACTCGATGGAAATTGGGTTTACTTGATAACTTATTTATTTATGTATTAACTGCCAACCTCGCTTACTCGTAGATCTAGCTGACCGCGAGTTTGTCTGCCTGGAATCATGGTTATTTCTTAACCGACTTTAAAAAAAGAACAACAAACAAAACAAACATTCACACACTCACACCCCTGCACTAGGATTCCCTGTGTCACAGGTGGCATGTCACACAAATATTCGCCCCGGCCGGGGATCGAACCTGAAACACCAAGCTTCGTAGGCAGGGTCACTACCAACTAAGCCACAGTGTCGTCTAAATTGGAATTGGAAAAAGAGGAGGTCAATTCTCAGGAATCAATTCGGTTGAATGTTTTTTTTTTTATGTTTGTTACCTCAGAACTTTATTGTTTATGAACCAATTTCAAAATTCTTTTTGTTTGATAGGATAGACTTTCAGATAAGTTTCATGAAATTTCATCAAAATCGGTTCAGCAGTTTAGTTTTTTAATCAAAATAATTGAAAAATATACGGCGTCGAAGTAAATAAAATTGCAAATTTTGCTTCCCTGTGCGTGACTTTTCACTGGTGTTTACGGTCACTAAAATAGTCGGTTTGAAGTCGATTGTACTATGTTTTTGTAAAACCTTGTTTAATTAATATTTTGAACATTTCACACAGCTGAGAATTAATAATTTTCCAAATCAGTTGATAAAATGACGTTATTTTGATGTAAGAAACGTAAAAATATACAACCTACTCCTTTTTTGAAACTGATCGAAAATACTAGGCGTCCAACTATTGAACCTAACATTTTCGCATTCATGTTAGTATGAATTTTGAACCAAAACTTTTTGAAAATAAAATTCAGCACAGCCCGTACCATACATTTTATTTTGTAGTCCAGTAATTATTCCGCGGCTCTGAAAGCGTGAAAAATCTGGTTTCACATGAATGGTAGCCCCGGGCCACGTGTACAGTTCAAATAGTTCCCTAGGTTTCGGTTTGGGAATTGACGGGGCACGTTTCATAAAATAAAATAGTTGTATATTCTACTAGTGTTATTTATACAAACTTTTGGTGTGATTTTTCATTTCATACAAAATTTTTCATCACTAAAACTTGATATTATTTTTATTTATAAGCATAGCATAGCATAATCAGCCTTTAATGTTCCCACTGCTGGGTCACAGGCCTACTCTCGGCAGGAGAGCGAATCGGTCTCGCGGACCCAATGCGCATTGGTGGATGTCACATGCCATAAATGTTTTTTTTCTGTCCTTTGACATGCCGGTTTCCTCACGATGTTTTCCTTAACCGTTGCGAGAACGTGGGATGCATACATAGATTTTCTCGGCCGAAAAACCCCATTTAAGCATGACTGCCACCGGGATTCGAGCCCGCGACCATCAGATCGCAAGGCAAGGGCCTCATCCACTTGGCCACCATGTCCTCTTATTCTCATATTATTCTCCTATATTTATAAATTTCATCTAATTCAATGTTGTTGATGTTTGAGTGGGTAAAAAGAGGGTTTGAAAATGTGCAAGTATTGATTGACTTGCTTAGTTCTGACACTTTGCTATTTTGTGACATTTCTTCCGCGGGTGGATCAATTTATATCATCGACAATAAACAATTCTTCTACGGATGACGAAGTCGCACGCGGGTCGCCCAGTCCTAATCACGAAAGGAACCTCTTCGAGGCGCACTTAATATCCTATCGCCATCCTGGTTCGAAAGAACTAGTGACATGATAAGCAGAAGATAACATTCTTCTAATACCTTTTTTTTATGTGAACAATTATCAAGACTAATTAGGCGCTCTACTGATAGTAAAAGATCACGCCTGCCCATAACCATAACAGTGCTACACAGGGTTTTGATTCCCATAGGCCGATACAATACTGCTATAGCGCTAGTCCACCTTGAGACATTTTGATGGTCAGTCTCGAAAGCCTATAGTAATTTCACTAGCTACAGTACCTTTCGACCGGGACACAGTAATACTAACATATTACTGCTTTGCCACAGAATATTTGGCACTGTTTTAGTTAGCTAATAATACCAACTTTAAAGGCGAAAGTTTGAGAAGATGAATGAATTAATGCAGAAATGGTAAGATGAATGTTAGCTGTTGTGATTAACACACCGCAACGACTGAACAAAATGAGTTGAAATTTTGTTTCTTATTGGTTATTTCCAAAATCTTCTTTTGCTTACAACAATAGAAATGGAGTTTTGGCGGGAACATGAAAAATGGCGCATTGGTGGCATTAAATTAATTGACAAAACTTGTATAACTTTGAGTGTATAAGTGTAAAAACGGTGGTTTTTTATCCATTAAGAGCTCGTGAACGTATATGAGTGTTGGTGAATAGTGTAATGCTGTAAAACGTGACTTTTCGTGTACAAAACTCCATAGAAGCCTCTAGTAAAGTCGCAATCACCACAACTTTACAGGGGCATGACTTGACTTATCGACTCTGACTTATGACAAAATAATCTCTCCAATTACTTGACACTGGCTTTATACCTTTGATGTGAAGCCAAAACCGAAGAACTTAGGTTCTTTGAAAGAAAAAAAAAACAATAGAATTATAGCAAAAATCAGTAGGTACGAAACAAATTGATTTAAAAAAATTAAGATACTTGCTACGCAACCGCTACGTAGTTCGTAGCAAAGGTCTACGTAGCGGCGTAGCGCGTAGCAATACTCTACGAAGCGTCGTAGCGTATTGCTACGCGCTACGAGACCTTGGCTAATCCTCAAATCCAATTCCATACAAAATGTTTCGGACAAAAACTCAAAAAGTACGCTGTATTATAGTCATTTCTTCACACTATTAATTTCGTCCATGTTTTTTGATTTCGTCAACCAAAAAAGTGAAAGGTTTCATGCTTTAATTTAGATTTTATACGTGTTTTAAAATTAACCCTACTAACTTAAAAACAAGTATAAAATCTAAATTAAAGTATGAAACCTTTCACTTTTTTTGTTGACGAAACCAAAAAACATAGACGAAACGAATAGTGTGAAGAAATAACTATAATACGGCGTACTTTTTGAGTATTTGTCCGAACATTTTGTATGGAAATTTTCCTTGAGGATTCCCCTTAAAATGTTTTATTAATTTATAATCCGAATTCTGAGTAGCACTTTTAATTTCATTATGCGGACGAATTGAGAACTTTTTCAACTTTTTTCAAAGTCCAGATAAATAAAACTTTTGACTATATGTTTTTGATTTTATTTAATGAATCGATGAACGCCGGCTGCATGCATGAAAACGTTGACGTCATTGTCCGGTAACGCTAATTGTCCTGTTACGCTGGTAGTCACGTTAAACTATCGTCCGTAAACCAACTTTACAGATTACCATTTTTTTTTATTATATAATTGCACGAAATATACACGATACACAATGTAAAAAAGTGGGCTTCAACGCAAATGAAAATACTACTACTTAGCCAACCTTAAATTTATTGTTTTGTTAGAGTTTTGATCAGAGATTAAGTTGGCCATCAATGTCTTAATTCAAAAAAACACCCTGTTTAATAAAACCTCAAAAGTTAACGAATTCCGATCATACTGAGACCCCGCCGCGCATTTCCATAATCCCGAATTGCATGAATATTTACTATTAAGCTGAGTTCTCACGGTCTATTATATTCAAATAAGACACCATTCCACCTTAATTTACATCGTGTAGACGCGCCCTTACAGAATATTTAAATTTTAAAATTTGTAACAGCTTTGTTTTTACAAGATACAAAGCTTTCGAAGCCTGTAGCATCTGAAATAAGAACTTTGATTTTCAAATTCTATTTAAAAAATGTCGTCGTATTTAATAAAATAAGAGTGTCATTTATAAGACCACACGACAGAAGAGAAAACTTCATCAAAGACGAGGTTAATAATTCAAAATAAACTGTTTATAACGCGACGTTTACAGTTTGACAGTGAGTATATTGATATGATAATAGAAAGGATGCTTATATCGCAATATTTAAAAAAAAAAACTTACGCCTTAAAATGTTTTTTTTTTTTGAAAAAAATATCTTTGCTTTTTGCATAGATATATTATATAACATACATACATAAAGAAAAAGGTAGCATACAGCCGAATTGAGGATGTGCTCTATTAACTATTAACTGGGTTAAAAAATCCTTTGAAAAGTCATTCCGTTTCACGTTTGCACTAGAAGTTATAAAAAATACCTATAATGTAAGGATTTCTTCCCTAATTTTAATAGCAATTAATCAACCAACCCTAAGTGGGAACTACACGCGACCTAGTCAAGGAGCTAAGGTTTATAATGTTATTTTAGTTATTTTTTTCTGTATACAGGCATACAAGGTGTAATAAGACTGCTTCAGAAAGCTCAGGGTAAGGGACCCCGTGATGGTACTGTATAAAAAAACAAGACTTTTGTCTAAATATTTTAGAATCATGTTCCGATACGGTCAAATGTTTTCGTTTTCGGCAGTAGTCTTATTACACCAGGTACAGAAACACCGCTATTATTTTATTCTTCTTTAAACTAAGTAGCATCTACTACCCGTCATCTGTGGCTTCGCTTGCGTGGTATCGGCATGAAAATACCGTTCTTGGTTACATTTAAGCAAATTTTACTCAATGGATTTAGTAATTTTGGCATGATTGAGCAAAAAAATTCCATTCATACATTCTTAGATTATTATTTGTACGCACAAAAATGGTTTTCAGTCTTAAAAAAATTTCACCCTAATAAAAAAAAAGTGGGTGCTTAAGCTCTTAAGCACACATTTTTTTTTACAGCTTATTTTCACATGACAAATATGAAAAATTCATTGAGGCGACCCGAGCCGAGTTTAACCGAACGAGAGCCGTTACATAACCTAGCGTTACAAGCCCAGTCACATTCAATACCACAAAACGTTTTGCTCAGGGCGCCTAAAGAAGTTTTCACTTCAAAAATTGCTGAAGATAAAAAGGAAAAATTGGGGCTCGACTCCCGGGCTAACCGTTTTGTACAGCGTGTGTCAAATTTAATTAATCACGGAACGACACCCCGTGGCGAACAATATTTTCATGCTTCAGATTAAAATATTTCTTATGTTCAGACAGAGCTACTTTCACACACAAATTAAACTCAAATACAATATTTTTTAACGTTCGGAAGCGTCCTCTGCAGGGTTCCGTATAGATAGGTAAAAACACAGTGCCAGATATTTCGCCGCCATGCAGAGAAAAGGAATTTACGTAAGTAAATTGAATACCTTATTTTTATTTCTTCATTTTAATGCACCAAAGAAGCCTCTTCGAGACGCACTTAAAATCCTTTCACCAGACTGGTTCGAAAGAACTAATGATACGATAAGAAGAAGATTTCTTCATATCAGTGCACCCGCAAACTAGTCGCGAACGGTGCCCAGCGTCCGCTAGTTTTCATACATTTTGTTGCTGTAGCGCGTGGCCGACAGCCAGCACTAAAAACCAATTGGTGGTCGCTGCAGTCGGCGACGCGTTTGCGGATGTACTACGATTTGTTGCTCGTACGTTTTGTCATAAAATAAAGACAACAAGTCAAAACCTATAAAAGCATTAAACCATTCAAATATACTCTATAGTCATGCAACATTAGCCAACGTTTCATATGTTAGTCTCACTCTCCATCTCAAGATTTTCTGGAAAAGATCGCTGCTGCGATAAGGCTGCACATTGTACATGCTCCCTATTTATCTTGTGTATTTATCTTTAAGTTTCCTGGTACAATAAAGAGTTTTCATTCATTCATAAAGTGTTATTTGAGTAAATATGCTACTATAGATCAAAGCATTTTGCACTAAACACCTGACTTATTTATACACGCTAAAAATAATAATAAAAACCATTTTAATTTAGTCGTTTTACGGTCCATGTTTATACAATACGAGCCCGAAACTATTTGGGCTGTAAAATTTTAGTCATATACGTTTATACGACCAACATTCTCACACATAAAACTTTCTAGCGTAAGTTTAGTGTGGTTAGCAAATATATTGCCAGTATACGGGTTATATGCGGTTTACAATAGCCAAAAACTAAAAGCTATGAACATAACTTTTAATTTCGGGTTATGTTCGTCAAAAAGTGTAAACGCGCACTAATAGTACGATGACACACGGCTTTTTTACACGCTAAACGCCAGCTTTTACGCTTATAGCGTGTAAAATTGCCCAGTGTCATCGGCGTTTTAACAATCTGCTGGTTGATAATCCTTCCCAAAAGCTAACACGCTCACACGCTATCTTCTAAAAACGCCATCAATCAGCTTGTAAAAAGCTGTGTGCCATCGACGCTTAATGCTAACGACTGGCAAGGTGTAGTGTAAAGGTAGCATGACAAACTTGTGTAACATTTTTAAACTAAAAAAAAATACTTAGAACATAGCCTTAAAACCCTCTTGTTACCCGACCAAAAATAGAAGGGTTTAATGTATTTTGTGTGTATGTAATTTATTCCTATATGCTAAACACTCGGACTACACAACTATGACCCTTTTGTCTTCTTGTAGGCTTAACAGCTTTATTGATTTTGATAAATAAGGTATCAATGGGCTTGTCTTGGTCATCCAAAAAAGCTAATATTTTTTTTTCGATTTAAAATTAATAAAGTGTCTGACGATATTAATATACCTATATCTAGATAATGTAAATCCATTAATGGATAAATAAGTCTTACGAATTAATCTAATGTACTACTACTTCTAAAAGCTATGGATTTTTAATAAAATAAAAAATAAAGATAACAGAAATAAATTCTGCGCTAAAAAAAAAAATCAGTAAATTAAAGTCACTGAAGAGCTACAATGTAGAGTTCTTTACTAGATAAAACTAACCCTCATATAAAATCCTTTGTGAAATATTCATTCTCCGGCATTATGGTGGTATTATAACGGAATGGATGGACCCCCTGAGAAAAGCCGGCAGAATCCAAAAGGCATTAGAAGCAGGTGCGCCTAAGTGCGTCACACCACATTAAATCCTACGCACAGGTGGTTTAGCCAATTATAAGGAAAGTAGTGTAAGGAGTACCTAGAATGGATTGAAAGGGGTGAAATTTCAAAAGGATTCTATTGCCTACTTGCACCAAAGTCCCTGAGCTTGAACTTTATTCGCTTGGTATTTCTTAATAGTCCAGATACTGACCGTTAAGAACTGATAAGCGAGTAATTGCTTAGGAATTTTGAAAGTTTGGTTCAAGTCGGCATATAACTAATTTAATTTTGGTATAACAAAACCAGCTGACTTTTACAAATTCGTTTGTGTTGCGATCTTACACATTTGTACATTTTTGAAGATATAAATTGACCGAGTATGAATTTAAAAAGTGGCGAATTATTTAAGGAGCCTCTTCGAGGCGCACTTAAAATCCTTTCACCGCACTGGATCGCAAGAACTAGTGACACGATAAGAAGAAGAAGTCTTGAATTTTTTCACTTCGTAGATTCGAGATTTTTGTTAATTTTTTATAAAATCCAAGTCAATTTTCCTGTAATTTTTTTCGCTAATATTTATTTTCGTTTTGGCCTCACCGGCGGCCATTAGTAACATTCCGACGTCTCGTTTTGTCAAAACTAAAGTAATTAATTCTGAAAGCATTCCAAATTTCCAACTATACCTATTGGGCCTGATTTATTCGTCTTGATTTATTGATGTTTTTCTTGGTAACAATTCTTCTCGTTCACAAAGATGAGAATAGTATACACCACCAAATTTTAGTAACTAGGAAAACTTAACATAGATATAGCAGACATAACTTTAATCGATTTAAGAAAAATTTAATCGATTTTTTTTTCAAAATAAATATGGTAAAATTTGGATAACTGTTTTCCATTGGCCTTGTAAAAATAGGTACCCATCATAGATAATAATTAAAGTTTCATTCACCGTTTGGCAAACTCGGGCACCTAGCTCGAGCCAGCTCGCTGCAGCTCGGCTCGGGCACCGCACTCGCCCTATCACTCAGTCAATTTGTAGTAACGAAAAATTCTGACTGCACAGATAAACATTTAAGTTTTTTTGGTAATTAAAATTTATTTTTAAGAAAAGTGAAAGGTTTCATACTTTAATTTAGATTTTATACGTGTTTTTAGGTTAGTAGGGTTAATTTTAAAACACGTATAAAATACTAGATAATACGGAATACTTTTTGAGTATTTGTCCGAAACATTTTGTATGGAAATTTGCCTTGAGGATTCCCCTTAATATTAATTGCTTATTGTAAACGAGGTAACGATCTGCGAAAGTCTGCAGGCAGAAGGCAAGGCTGGATTGGGCAAGCCGATAAAAGGGCGCGATGGTGCACATTGGGAGAGGTATATATATATATCCAACAGTGAACTGCGATAAACTGATGATGATGATGGCTTAGTGCACCCATCCGCAAACAGGTCGCCCGCTACAACGACCGATGGTGGCCGGCGTTGGTTAGTTTTCATACATTTTGTAGCTTTCACTTGCACATATGTCGCCGGTGGCGGCCACGCGCTACACCAATAAAATGTATATAAAAACTGATTGTCGCCGGCCACCGGTCGTTGTGGTCGGTGGCTCGTTTGCGACTGGCCTTAAAAATGACAACTTATTTTTTTTAACTTTGTATTGCACAAAGAGAAGGCTCTCTTACATGGGTTACGAAATAATAAACATAGGTACGTAATAACAAAGAAAATATAAATTGAAACTACAAACTCTTTCTCTATTTAAAATAGCCTTTCAGGGCTCATTATTATTATTGTTATTATTATTGCACAACTAAATTAGATTTCACAAAAGGCAGGCTTAATGCCTAAAAGCATTCTCTACCAGTCAACCCTTGTAGGGTAGAAAAATTAGGCTAGCGTGCTACTACTTAAATAAACTTGACATTGACACAGTCATAACTCAACTTATATGGTATTTACAAACTTAGTCGATACTGTGCTTAGCCTTAAACTAAGAAGTCATCAAAATAGTATTAAGTAGTTAACATTGCAAGTAAGTTGTTCCATGAAAACCCTTAATTGAGTAAATATTTCCAAGAAAATACTTATAAAATTATCTATAGAGTCCAGATATTTACATTTTAAAGTATAGTGCTAGTTCAAGAATTAAAATTATGTATATTATTGTTACGTAGAGTCCTGATTAATAACTAAAATATTCTTACGTAGAGTCCAGATGAAGCACTAAATATTATAAGGTAGAGTCCTGATTACTAACTTAATATTCTTACGTAGAGTCCTGATTAATAACTAAATATTCTTACGTAAAGTCCTGATTAATAACTAAATACTCTTACGCAGAGTCCTGATTAATAAGTCAATATTCTTACGTTAAGTCCTGATTAATAACTTAATATTCTTAAGTAGAGTCCTGATTAATAACTAAATACTCTTACGTAGAGTCCAGACTAGGTGCTTTTGCGATAATTTTGGTCAATAATCAATAGATTTTTTTAAAGTCAATTGTAACAAATAATTAGTTTTTGAGGCAGTGATTGTAAATTAATGCTTCTTAAATATATTATTTTTTTGCACGAAAAATGATATGTTAGTTGCTAAGATAACAATGTAGTAACTTATGTACGTGTAATTTTCTCAAAAACATCTTGGATAGAAAATATTCGTGTAGAAATGCAAAAACAAAAATTCAAACTTATCATAGGTACATTTTTTTTCATCATAAATATAAAAATAATTATCATCACTTTTTCAATCATTGCGTAACTTTCGGAGGACCTTTTAGAAAAACTGTCGCTTTTCAGTTACATACTTATTTGAATAATATGGAGCATTAGTATCGTAAAGGTCATCGCTGTAATGCGTTCGGCGATCGGCGTTACCGGCGGCGGCGTTACCGACGTTATCGGCGTCCAATCGCTAGGTATTGGAAAACAGCTAAGGGTTCCGTAGTATGATAAGAGATCTTATCGACTTTGAACAATGATCTAAATGATAATAATTTCAAAATTGAGTATCAAAATATTTAACTAAATATTAAAACTAGCTGGAACTTCTTAACGAAAACACCCTCTAAGTTTCAAGTCTCTACGTTTAGCGGTTTTTCCTGTATGTTGTCTGTAAATCAGCCAGTCAGTTCTTCAGTTAGGTCTAAGTCTTTTATATAAATTGATAGCGTCACTTTTCATATTTTTTTAAAACCTACAAAGAAATATGTTTTTTTAGTTATTTTTTTTGTCTATTCTAAACTTCCGACGTCATAATAGCGACAAAGCTGTAAAAACGGATAATTTATGTAGCGACCTCGATGTCTGTGTCTCTGTCCGTCTGTCACACGCATTTTTTTCCATCCAACGCATATTTCGGATCCATTTCGGATTATACACGTCAATGTCTTCTTGTCATGAAGTAAAATAATTTGACAGGTGGATTGTCATTTTTATTTGGTGTTAGAAAGCACTTTGGCCAAAGTGTGTCATTTTTTATTTTGCTTTTCTGTATAATGTATCCACAGAATTTTGAAAGTTGTTTTTTTTATATTATTGTATCATATACGACCTTCTAACTCATGTTCCAAGCATTGATAAAAAACTTTTATAAAACACATACCTATTTAGGTAGAAGAAAATAGTTATTTGTATATCAAGTGCATAAAGGACGTCATTTTATATCGGCCCGTGCCAAAGGCGAGGGTGGATATTGAAGTTGAGGATAATAGGCTTCAGGAACGAGGTAGAGATACACAATATTTTAAGTAAACGAATTTAAACTGAAATAAGCGCCCATTTCGTAAATCAAAAACAGAGATAGCCGATATTAATACGATAGGTATTCTAAATTCTCAAATAATCATGTATAGGTCCCTCATAATACCCTGATCTATGGATATTTATGACTACCAAAGTTCTAAATTTGAAAAAAGTTCTCAATTTCCGGCATGAAACTTTTAATAGGTTGTAATAATTACAAACTGAACCTCTTTGAACAGATTTTATTATCAATTACTTTTTTGCCCTAGGGCCTAATACGCAGTTTTACTCCCCAGCGTGCTCGAAGTTAAACTTTAAGTGCATGATAAGTGAAAAAATATCTAAATACTCACCATTCTTATGTCCATAATACCCAGTTCCTGAGGAAGACCCACTCCCAGTAGACGAGCCTTGGGCCTGACGAGCCTCCTCCTCCTCCAATGGGACCACAGGCTCCATGGCAGCTCCTCACTTCGCAGATCTCCTCACTTCACAGCTCCTCACTCTACAAATCTCTTCACTTTTCACTCGTCATCACTTGACACTCCACTGACACTGACACTTAGTACCTGAAAAGGGGAAAATGGTGTAAGGTTACGTGGAAAAGTGATAAACAACATAAATATTTGTTTATGTTAAACCTGAAATTAGCGACAAAAATTGATGCAGTGATTCTAATTTAAAGTAAGACCACAATGTACCTGTATTACGCAAATAAAGATTCATTCATTCATTCATTCATTTAGTTTGCTCAGGATCGATAACAAAGTAAAAAAAAATGGTTGTCAGTAAAGTTGGTTTACGGAAGATAGTTTAACGTGACAACGTTATAGCCAGCGTAACGGGACAATGAGCGTTACAGTACAATGTCAACGTTTTCGTGCATGCAGCCGGCGTTCATCGATTTATGAGACGTAGTCACGTCAAAAATATTTATTATTATTTTTTCGTGATAAGAAAAAAAAACGGGTCTCGATTTTCGCATAAATAAAAACTAATCGTATAATATTGATGTTCTAACTTTCTCGACAATTAAACATTGTCATATATACTTTGCAAGAACAACAAAGAACTTTCTAATTTACATTTTACCTATTTCGCAAAAATATATCACAAATCGGTTATAAGATGCCGAATTTCGATTAGCGAAAAATGGTCCTTTTTTTCAAAAAAAAAATCTCCCGCTGGTTAATGTGACTAGATTGTACGTATTTCAATTTGTTGATTCGAATCCGAGTACAGTCACAAACAAAAGCGTTAACACAAACGCGCGAAAATAAAACTCTCACCACATTAACGAATTCGCATTTCAAATTCGGAACAATTACTCGCGCGCCGCCGAATTCAAATTCAGAATGGAGTCGGTGCGGCTGAATGCGTGCTGTTTTCGCTGCGTCGCGAAATAAACTGACGCTTTGAAGCACTATTTTTACAGATGGTTGCTTCGGAGTAAATAAATGTTATTTTTGAATCATTCATTCTAATGGGAGTTGTGGAGCATTATGTCTGTTCCTCATCTGCTTTTGCAAGAGATTGGAAATCAGTGAGTAAATAGGTCGGCTCCATAGATGAATAACGGTGATAGAACACCAAGATGGACAGTACCAGACCAAAATGGATACAACCGAAAATTTTCAGACACCTTGTCAATAAAAATGAAATATCTATATTTTCATAATAATGTTTGTTACTTTTAACGTAGCAGTTTTATTGACAATGAAAAAGCCTACTAGGCATAACATATAATAGTTTTAACATATAATAATTATTTAGCCAAATTACTTCTCTTTTTCGAAAGTTAGCATCGGACCAAAATCTACTAGAAGTTAGCCAATGTGGCTCCCTTTTCTTAGTCTCATTTTCAATGTAGGTACTAGGTACATTATGTTTCTGTCCTTTAATACTTCTGTGGTCGGCTTGTGTTCGACTTTTGATTTCTCGATTTCGTTTGATTTTTTTTTCAAATTTGAATTTTTACGGTTTCAGCATGTGGTTCGATGCTAAATATCGAAAAAGAAATGTAACAGCGCTACTTTAACATACAGTTAGAACTTACACTAATTATAGTAAAAATTACTAGGCTTTTTCATTGTTAATAAAACTTCATCGTAAAAAGTTGCAAAAAATATTTCAATATAGAGATATTACATTTTTGTTTATCGGGTGTCTGAAATTTTTCGGCCCTGTTATCCGCCTCCATTTTGTTTTAATTATTTCTGTCCATCTTAGTGAACACCGTTTTTAATATATCATTTAAAGTACTTTCAAGTGTTGTTTTTGAATAAACAATCGGTGTCAGTGTTTGTTTATTTCATAATTCTATAAAAAAGTATATAAACAAAAAATAAATAGGAAAATTGTTTATTTTTATCGCAGAACAGGGCAGATCGCAGAGGTTGCAGGCAGAAGATGGATGCAGCAAGCCGAAGACAGGGCGCGATAGCGCTCATTGGGAGAGGCCTATGTCCAGCTGTGGACTGCGATAGGCTGATGATGATGATGATCGCAGAACAGTTAACTATAAAACTGGGCTTCTTCTTATTCTTATTCTGAGTAGGGGGTACAGCGGTCTGCACTGGCGTCCCGTTGAAGGGTGCATTGTGCATTGCCCTCCGAAAAATGTATTAACCCTCCCAGCCATCCCAGCTCCTTAAAGTAACGGAGCAGGATGCTGGGTTGTTGACAGCACCGTTCCAGTAAAGTGCTGGCCGAAACATTTGGTGGAGAGGAGTCTAGCAGCCTACGTAAGCCTTTTTTTTTTTTTTTTTTTTACATGGGGAAATCCTCATGGATGCCCACCGCCCTTGGGGGAGGGTGGAGGGGTATGTCGGACTCATACCGACTAAAACCCCATGGTGGCCGACCTCTGCGCATTAGAGGGACCCCGGGATATCCGAAGAACACGTACCGGTGTCCCTCACGCACGTTGCTGTGAGGCCCATCCCAGGGAAGGCTTGCGCCAACCCCGAGCTCCGCTTGCAGTGCATGCCTACCCGTGCACTGCAGCCGTCCCAGGGCCTACGTAAGCCTGTCTTAACCCTACTCTCCTCTGTAGCCTAACAGTGGATGATCACATGCTCCACGGTCTCTTGATTTTGTAAGCAGCCTCTACAGATGTCGATGTCTGTAGCTCCTTCTGTATGTAACTGGGCTTCTTATAACAAACCTAAATAAATAAGACCTTAGACTTTCTGTACATATGAGTTCGGATATAGCCTCTACACTAGCTGCTAGAATATCATAAATCAACCATAACAATGATATAACATTCACAGTAATAAACTTCAGAGCAGAATCACGGCTCTGAATACAGATTTACGATCCTATCGTGTTTCATTAGATAGAGAGAATTTGTTTAGAAATATAGATACCTAGAGTTAGTTAGTGATGATATAAATTAACTAGGGCTTGTACCATTAAACACACCCAAAATTAATATAATATATACAAATAATCAAGGTTTTACCAAAACAAAGAACAACTGACTTCAATCGGACTGTTCCAGTGACCGTAGGCACCACTGACACAGGGAAGCATAATTATAGGCAATTTTGATCACTTCAGCGACTTTTTTTTTCAGTTATTTTGATTTAAGGGGCATCCTCAAATCCGAATTCCATACAAAATGTTTCGGACAAATACTCAAAAAGTACGCCGTATTATAGTAATTTCTTCACACTATTCGTTTCGTCCATGTTTTTTTGATTTTGTCAACAAAAAAAGTGAAAGGTTTCATACTTTAATTTAAATTTTATACGTGTTTTTAAGTGAGTAGGGTTAATTTTACTACTGCATCGATTTATAAACCGATTTAAAAAAATCTTTATTTATTTTAAGAGGATATACTTTCAGATTGGTCCCATAGACATTTTATCAAAATCAGCTTTCTAGTTTAGGATTTAAATCAAAATTACTGAAAAAAAGTCGTTGAAGTGATCAAAATTGCGTATTTTGCTTCCCTGTGACTTTTCAGTGGTGCCTACGGTCACGAGAACAGTCCGATTGAAGTCGGTTGTTGTATGTTTTTGTAAAACCTGATTATCTAAACATCGAACTTGTTTTTGCAAATTAGATGTAATTCAATTGCATAAAAGTATCATTGTTCCACTTTTAAACAATAAAATGAAAATCCACTTCACTTTATAAATTCTTTCACATACGAATTCCTATTTAATTTCTCAATAACCAGTGGCATCGTTCCAAGAGCGTTTGACGGAAGTTATGAAAAAAGACGTGCTATTAATAATGCTTTCATTATCTTCAACAAATACTAGAAAGAGGAACTGACCACTTTATGTCATCTTGTTGGTTTATGTCATTTTGTATATACATGCCATCTGGAGTATGGTAGGTACATGATATTTCCTATTTTTTGACTAAAGTGTCATTTATCTTTGTGGACAGCCGTTTTAAGTCTATCGCATGAAGGAAGACACAATGTGAGTTATAACTGAAAACTAAAAACCGAACTTTTCGAACAAACCTTTTTACAATGCCTTATGGGCGTTCTTTTACTCAGAGTTTTCCACGAGTTTTCACACAAATTTGACGTTCCAAATTCAAATCACATTACAATCCTTGGGAGTTTCATATAACATTACCTCCCTTGGTAGGTAATGCTTTGCTTTACCTTGATGTTAGCATGATATGTAATTGGACATTGTCGAGCAGGTGGTGTGACAAATATATTTCTGTAATCTCTTTTTAATTATCAACAAATTATATAAATATATTTAGTAATAAATCCGCTTGATTTCTAAACAAAGGTTTTAAACTGTGGAGGTGGACTCGCCGAAGTTCGAAACGAGAGTCTCGTTTCGAACTTCGGCGAGTCCACACCTCCTGATGATGCCTCGTGTAGAGGCGAAACACGTGTCGTATCTTTAAACTTTGGTTTTCTGTTCGTTGACTCTTTGGTTTATAATATAGTAATATGTACTAAAGTTCTAAACTAAAGTTAAGTTAATTAAAACCTTTGTTTAGAAATCAAGCGGATTTATTACTAAATATATTTATATAATTTGTTGATATTTATGGATTTCCGCAAAGTAACGCCTGAATCGATCAATTATCTCTTTTTAATTTCCTTTAATTTGATACCTTACTCGATAGGTTTGGTTAACAAGAATTTATAAACGACTTACTATTTTGCGCCAAATATCCACCATTTTTGTATTTTAAAAATCCCGTTTGGAAGATATGAGGTAACAAAGAAATTTACATACATACAAACAAGATACGCGCGAAAAACATACCTAACCCTTCCTTGGCAGACTGGTAAAACGTTAAATTCGCTTTAAAATTTTGTTATAAAATTAAAAACCTGAAATTTTCACGTCGCGTACGTTTCCATTTTCACGGTACAGTCCTGCACAATGGCGTTATGGTCAGGTACAGTCTCACACACAAGTGCTATAGCTTGATACAGACTCGAACACGAGTGCTTCGTACACAGACGTTATAATTTGCAAATTAATGAGGTGCGCCAATTTGACGGTTCGCTCTCGGCGCCCATTATCGAATTCATTGCTGCATAGTTGGTGTAACATACACTCGAGGACAAAAGATAAAGCATAAAGAAAAATACCCGTGGCTTTAAATGTTAGTGACCGGAAAAAAGTAGCCTTTAACGTTATTCAGTAGCAGACCTTACGCCAGTTTCAGTACAACTTGTTAGCTTTAAGAGCGTCAAAATAAATATTTTCCTTTTTTTATTTATCTATCAAACATAAACATAAACATTCACACACTCACACCCCTGCACTAGGATTCCCTGTGTCGCAGGTGGCATGGACACATACAAGACATCACAACATCCAAGACCCGAGAACAAACATTTGTGTTCGAATATTTGCCCCGGCCGGAGATCAAACCCGGAACACCAAGCTTCGTAGGCAGGGTCACTACCAACTAAGCCACGGTATCGTCTAAAAATTAGGTCCCACACTGGAGGTAAACGTAAAATTTAATATCTTTGCTACCTTTTATTTTTTTAAGACATTGTATATAGTTTTAGATAGGTATAACGCTAACTATTTTTTAAGCTAACACTTATACACACGTCAGTACTAGAAAGCAACTGAATAATCAAGCGGGCAATGTGTCAAATACTGCCCCTTAAATTCACCCCATTTCACACCTACTATACTAACCTATAATGCACCCCATTTGACATTGAAAACACGCCAAAAAGTTAGTTAATTTGGCTCAATACCTGTTCAATAACAGGGTATGAGAAAAACAATAGGTTACAATAACAAAGGCTGTTTTATTGTTAATAAAACACCATTGTAAGAAAACGCAAAGAGTAACGCAAAATGTATGAAAAGAGAGATATTAATTATATCATTTTTGTGACGGGGTATCTGAAAATTTTCTGTCCTGTTTTACGGCTCCATCTTGATTTGGAGATGTCAATCTAGGTGTTTTACAAGAACACCTTTATTAATCTATGTTCATAAGTAATTTATTCATTAGCAATTACCTACTTATCTGTTTCTAAATATTTTATAGTCGAAGAAGTCGGTCGTTTAACTGTAGGTACAAACGTAAATTTATCTCTGGCAATTATCCAATGGATCCGAATATACAATAAACGCTGTTACGTCTGTCTGTCTTATTTTCCTACATAATTAAAGACAATAAAACATAAATGATTTGTTTCATGTTTTTTTTGCTTGATTAGTATGCACTGGTAAATTTATTTAGTGTAGTTTATTTTTGTTACGTAATTTTAGCGCTTTTTGGTTTCAGATTAGCGGATTTGCCGCTCGTGTTTTGTTTTGCAGCGCGCGTACGCGCGACAACGCTCGTTGCCGCGAGAGACGCCTCATATACTGACAATCGCTAGAAAAAACCGAGCGTGAATGCTGGTATGTGCGCGTTCGGCTTTTGAAGTTACGCAAGTACCAACCCTCCCGTAATACACGTGACAAAAATCGCTAGTCTGAAACCGCACTTAAGAGGATAAGTGAAAGTGTCAGAAATGACATCGACCGAATTGCAAGACAGAGATAGCGCAATTACACACCTTACTCGGGGGAAGAAGTTAGATAATAAATAGATTTTTGTCGATCAAAAGTAACTGACGTAAGCGACAAATGATAAAACATCGTAACTATTGCTTGATAAGTATTGAATTTATAAAAATAATTTTACATATATCTAAATTATGTGATTATTCACAATAAACGTTTTTTCAAATTTCAAAATTTGAAAAAAATTCAAAATTCACGTAAATATTCTCTAAATGCGAAGGATGGATGTAAAACAGATTTACATCCATCCTCATTCTCCTTAAAACAGATAAATCTATCGAGAAAAGTTTGACTAATCGTGTTTCTATCTTACATTTGTTTGAATTATATCCTCAATTAATCGCTGTATTAACATCAAATTTGTAACCTACTTATTACTATTTGTAATTTGACTGTAGTCATTGAGTAAGAATGTAACGCCGCGACTTCAAATTTTCACATAAGTATCCTCTTTTTTTTGTGAAATTGACACAATGAACCGATAACATTGTTTACGTCGCGGGAAGTCGGTGGATAGAGGCAGTTCAAGACCGCTCCAGTGGTTTCTTACGGGGGAGGACTATGTTCAACAGTGGACGGCCAAGGGCTGTAATGAAAATGATGATACCCACATTTTTCCTCGAGTTTACAAAATCTTTCCGATAAATAAATTTACTATCTTTAAGGCTAATCCTCAAATCGAAATTCCATACAAAATGTTTCGGACAAATACTTAAAAAGTACGCTGTGTTATAGTAATTTCTTCACACTATTCGTTTCGTCCATGTTTTTTGATTTCGTCAACAAAAAAAGTGAAAAGTTTCATACTCTAATTTAGATTTTATACGTGTTTTTATGTTAGTAGGGTTAATTTTAAAACACGTATAAAATTAACCCTACAAACTTAAACATTTTGTATGGAATTCGGATTTGAGGATTCCCCTTAAAATGATTTACGTAGAACTCGCCGTCAAAAACATGAAGTAAAGACCGCTTTTAGTTCATGTTTTTGACGGCGCGCAGTTGTCAACGGCAACATAAAATCTGTCTTCTGCTTTTGTTATTTTTACTGAGCTTTTGAACTGTTCATTTGTTATTTCAACACAAATAATGTGTGAGAAATTGAGAATAAAAGTAAAATAAAAATCAAATTGAATTTGACTCTTTTACTAACCAGTCATATATTTTTTACAGTGCATTTCCACCAAAATGAACCTCATATTTTTTTAATAAATAAACAAGTAATAAGAGGAGCTAGGCTTTTTCATGATGATAAAAGACCGCCCTGCTCAAGACTTGAACAACACCTAATAACATTGATGCTAGATTCAGTATTCAGTATTCAATAGTCTATTGCAATATTGGGTAGGTAGGTTACATTTCAGGTCTTGGTAAGTCAAATAGATAAGTGCAGCTACACAATTTTACCCGTTTAAGGTGTTGTAAGTTAGATTGGGGGTAACAGCCGAAAGTATCCGAGATCTGTGTGCAATCACAGATCTCGGATACTTTCAATCAATCAATCAATATCTTTATTTGCAAAATATGGGTAATTCGGATACAGGTGATGATAGCAATGAAAGTGTCTCCATATTTAGCCGGGTTGCGTGCAAATCAATTTTTATACATAATTATGTTAAAATTACTAATTAGCATTTTTATCATTTCGATATCGTCTCCATCATACTGATAGAGACAGGCCGACTTTTTTTAACTATAGTATGTTATTGTTACGTCATTGAATGAGTCATTCATAAATAGCATTTTTTTAAAGCATTTCTTTTAAATTCATTTCAAAAATGTTATCATATTTATGGCTTTTTATTTTATCTCGAATTTTATTGTAAATTTTTACCGCCATTGCATTTGAACCCGATACGTTTATTTTTAGTTTATATGTAGGTTATGACCAAGTTAGATGTTCAAAGCATTGATGAGATGAAATGGTAAAAGTTTTACCCAACATAGCATGGGGCATAAGTATTCTCACGACATACTTATGCCCCAAAATCAAACAGACAACTCTAATTCGGTGCACGTCCATCTGTCCGTTTTAAATCTGTCTCAGCATCATTATTCGAATAGAGTTATTTTTACTGACTGAGGACTAAATCAATCACCACTTATAAATAAAACTTCATTTATTTCACAACGTCTTGGTTCATAGACTTGTTTATTTGACAAGTGGAAAGTGTGTTGGACTGCCACGCCCCGGTGTCGCGGGTTTGATTCCCGCTTCAGGACGAGCACTGTGACAACATTGTGATGAACATCGGTGTTTGTCCTGAATCTGGTGTTTTATATGTAGTTGTAGGTATTCTATGTATGAATTTTCAAAAAAATAAAATACCTATATAAATATTGTATCCGTTAGCTGGTTCCCATAGTACAAGCTCTGCTTAGTTTGAGGCTAGAATATGGCGTTGTGTGAAATGTCCAAATAATTTATTTATTTATATAAATTTTCCAGAAGGAAAACAACACTTTGATCCACATTTACACATATTTGGAATGCGGGGCGCAACGACAACTTGCGGTTTCGTTGCGCCAATTTACACTCATCCAAATAATTCAATAAAAAATAAGAGGTGTAGATTTCATAAACTCCTAAAACCCTATTTCTGTCTGTTTTTTTTCTTAATCTATCTCGGAAATGGGCGGTAATATCACATATATGTATTTCTTCCCAAAAAACTTTGAACTTTCAAACATTTGTATGCTTCGTATCGTACCTTACCTTTTATTACTTTCATTTGATTTTGAAAAGTAAGAATTTTAGATAATGGGCTCCTTTTCTTTTAGGGCATCTAACCCTGTTTTACTCTATGTAGTATTTAGAAGTTCTCAAGAAGAAATGCTTGGAAGCGATACACCAAATTACCTTTTTTCTTCGTCCTCTATACTTTTTTTTTTTTTTTTTACAATGGGAAAATGCTATTACGCATACTTTTTAGCCGGGGAGGGCCAAAGGGTTATGTCCGGCTCACCACCAGGGCATAAATTCGTCCTCTATCCTATCCCAAGCCTCATCCCAAATGCAACGCCTCCTAGTGATAGGTAGGTACTCCCAGACTGGCTCGATAAGTGGCAAGTTGCCGTCAACGTTAGCAAAACAACGGCTCTTCTGGTAACCCGTCGACGTGCCACATTGCCTCCATTCCAACTGCGCGGCAATGAATGATTTTTTCCTGTCCTTTTAGGGCATCTAACCCTGTTTCACCCTATACCTTTAAAATACCTAGGTTACTCTGTAAAACAACCCTATAAGCGGTAAGCAAACCACTTCTCACCTAATATCAATATCTATTATCAATTCTCAGCACGCCGCCGCCGCGCCGTTATGAGAATACCCATGCCTAGGTTTTCTAGAACTAGGTTAGGTATCAGATAATACCTGGAGGCGCCGCATGAGGCCGGATATCCGCCAGATTACACTTTCAACAGGAATTATTTATCCGTAGCAAAACGACAGGGTTTGAAAGCTTGCAAGTTTATCTGTATTATGGTGGCTTCTCATGTCCTGTGTTAGCACGGGCCATGCCGCGCCGAGCGGCGCCACAGGCCGTGTGAAGCGAACGGCTCAAGGCTGCCCGGACGGCCGTATTGTCGGTTAAACATTGGTAGTCAGATTGTAAAAAGGCGATGATGCTGGGCGGTTTTTTCAAGCTACAAGCGAACTCTCTGGCTTGTAGCGTGTAAAAAAGCCGTGTGTTATCGGCGCTTAACACAGGCCGTGAGAAGGGTAATGCGGATTTGTCCGTGGCGTGCTTTAGGCCGTACAGATGACCTTGGCGCGGCGCGGCGCGTTTTAGCTCAGGCCGTGTGAAGCCACCTTTATAATTTTAAGGTTACTAGGTTTCCTTAATAATATCATAAATGCGAAAGTTTTTAAATATGGCTGGATACATATCTATCTAATTTATCCATGAGATGTTCAAAATATTTAATATTGGGAACTTCTAATATTGTAACTTTTTACTATTTATTTAACTCTAATGTGTACAGCATCGAATTTGTAAATTTAACTTCTTAGTAATTATTAAGAACAATAAATATAGTGCACGAAAGGAGCGTTTTCGAGGCACACTTGAAATCCTTTCACCACACCACGTTTGAACAAACCAGTTACACGATAAGAAGAAGAATAATAAATAAAAAAATATAATAATAAACAACAATAAAATTTGGTACTCTTTCAAAAAATCTTATAAATTTTAATCTAAAACGCTGTACCAAGCCTCTTATACGTTTGGTGATTTCTTTGTCGATTTAAATCAGTTTTTCTCTTCTGATTCGATTTCTCCAGAAGCTGTGTGTCTGTTGTTTATCGGTGTAACATTCAATCGTATCTCAGCGACGTGGGATTTAGCGTCCCCATGTGTGAGACAGAACATATCACCGCGCCGCGCCATCAATCGCTGGGGGAAAGCATGACTTTTTTTCAACTTACTTCAAAATAATCAAAGTTTTACAAAAACGTACACAACCGACTTCAATTGGATTGTTTTAGTGACCGTAAACACCACTGAAAAATCACAGGGTAGCAAAATACGCAATTTCGATTTCGATTTCGATTACTTCGACGATATTTTTTTCAGTTATTTGGATATAAAAACTAATCTACTGAATCGATTTTGATGAAATTTATATGGACCAATCTGAAAATATAAAATCACAAACAAAGAAATAATTTTTAAAATCGGTTCATAAACAACAAACTTCCGAGTTAACAAACATAAAAAAAAACTTTCAACTGAATTGATAACCTCCTCTCCTTTTTGAAGTCGGTTGAAAAGGAGGAGGTTCTCAATTCGGTTTTTCAATTCTTTTTTCATTTGTTTGTTTGTTACCTTAGATTCTATGGCTTGGAACTTTGTTGTTTATAAACCTACCAATTTGTCCCATAGAAATTTCATGAAAATCAGTTCAGTACTTTGGTTTTGAAATCATTATAACTGAAAAATTACGTCATCCAGGTAAACGAAATTGCGTACTTTGCTTCCCTGTGACTATTCAGTAGTGTTTACGGTCACTAAAACAGTCCAATGGAAGTTGATTGTAGTAGGTTCTTGTAAAACCTTGATTATTACTTGTTTAAACTTCTTAACCCAGGTCTCTCATATTTCCTGCCCACATCCCGAAGTTACTAAGTTAAGTTACATTATTACTCGTCGAATTACATCACAGAAGCTTTAGCGAATCTAGCCAAAGCAGACGTCATACGTCATAATCTGCAAACATAAACTGCCATTTTTTACGGAGGACGAGGTAAACACGCAATGCACACGCGCCTAACGAATTTTATTTTATATTAAGACGAATGTCGTAGGGCTGAAGAAGAACATATTCTTTTATATATGTACTTAAGGTCATACCTATACCTACTCTGTAAAATAATATAAACACTGCACAACAAACACACATACTCATAACTTAGGCACAGTACTAATACCTGCTACAGTACACACACTGAAGTGCACAAATCTGTAAAAACAGCACACCTTGCGAGGCGGCTAGTTATACGCTCCGAGATACAGTTGTCCAAACTAGTTCGGAGTGTATAACAAAACCGACCCCGCTGGGTTAAATAATATACAGATATCAGCTACCAAAATTGTAAAATTTTAGACCTAAGATGTGTGTCTATTGAAATAAATATATTTTTGCCTAACAAAATATTATTCATGTAAACGCACACTATAATAATCTCGCAGGCCATCTTAAAATATGCACACAGTTATCAATTACAGCGTATAGTTATAGTTAACATGAATGGCCAAGAAGGTTATATGGCCAACAGAGGGGTACACCTTGCATTAACATCTCCTTTGGCTAGATTCTCGAAGTTACTCATACGTTTGCTTTGTTGTCCAGAATTTAAAACTAATTACGACACGAGCTAAGTGTTCTTTTGATTGTTTTTTTCATAGTCAAGATAGCTCTATAAGTAACTTGTTTGTAAAAAATCGTGGTATATAAGACCACCTTTTGTAAAACTACAGTTGTACTTTGTTATATGTTTTGTTTTACAATAAAGCATTATTTATTAATTTTTTGAGCCCAGTGTGTAGCATTCTATGTCCGAAATTTTACTTAATAAATCTCTACGTTAAGTTAAAAGACTGTTTACAGTAGCACCCTGCTTAGTAGCGTAGAGTAGAGTATAGTAGAGTCTGGGCGCTCTAATGAGGCAAAACTAGGCGCTGGTTCACGACATTTTCAAATTATGAAGTGGTTTCGGCTGACACGCTAGCTTTGAATAAGTTTCATAATGATACGTTTTTATGCTTTTGCTCAATCCCGCTTCGTTTACAATATAGAGCGGTTTGCATGGTTTGCGTTTTATAATGCATTGTCGTTGATTTGTGAGATACCCTGAAAGTTTTAGCCAGATAGCTAATCGGGAAGTACCTACTCGAAATTTGAGTTAAAAGACCCAGAACGACAGATAAAGAGTAAGGCAACTTAATTTAAAAAAACTGAGCGAGACTTACAGAAGTCTCATAATCATCATCTGAAATACATAGTTAACTAGTAGGTATCGTTAATTTTTTTTTTAACTTTGACATTACTATGTATATTATTATTATATTCATTCACTGTAAAACTCGCACACCATAAATGATAGAACATAAGGCACAAATACTTACAATTTTTTTAACAGTAATAACAATTAATAGTAGTTTTCAGTTTAGTGTATGATTTTATTATCCTAGTTAGTTGTGTACTCCTACATTAAGTATATCTTAGAACTATTTGAGAAATTATGTTATGCCACTCAGTAGTAGGTTTATACCTAATACTTACCAAGTTAATCTAATTTGCCTTCTTATAACTTAATAAATAATAAACATTCACACACTCACACCCCTGCACTAGGATCCCCTGTGTCGCAGGTGGCATGGACACATACAACACATCACAACATCCAAGACCCGAGAACAAACTTTTGTGTTCGTCACACAAATATTTGCCCCGGCCGGGGATCGAACCCGGAACACCAAGTTTCGTAGGCAGGGTCACTACCAACTAAGCCACGGTGTCGTCAACTAAACTTAATATAATAATATGTAATAGATTTCTTTCTTTTTATCACAACTAAAAGCTATATATAGCAAGCTGTGCCCACCTATAATTGGTTTTCCATGCCCCTAACTAAAAAACAATATTATTGTTAAATAAACATTTTCTCATGTAAAAACTGTTGGTGAACCAATAAATAAACAGTATACTTTATACCATATTCTGGCGAATAAACATTTAAGCTATTTGAAATGTGATAATTTTGTCGTTAGCATCGATAGGAGGCAACTCTAGACAGATCGTATTATAGACATATCGGTATTATAGACTGTCGGTACTGTTGGTAGGCGTCCTTTGTTTGGAAAGTGTCAGATATTCTGCTGCCAGGCGGTATGTCTAAGCGTTATGTGGACAGAACGTTTGGAAGACTTTTTATCTAGTAAAATAGGCTTTCGAAACTTTTGTCTTTGGTTGCGCGCCAAATGCACAGTCAGCTACACATACATGTATACACTCCCTAGCTTTCACATTTATATTATACTCTTAATTTTGCAAAGACATTCTTCTTCTGACAAGTCAGATGACTACATTAATTTGAAAAAACTTGCGTGCACTATTCTTTGCAAAATTAAGAGTAATATAAACGTGAGCTTGTGGTCTGTGCAGCTGACTGTACCTACTCTACCATCATTTTTTTATTAAAGCTAATAAGTAAGTATGCAGAAGAAAACTTTAAACGTATTTTTGAATCATCTTATTCATCTTCCAACTTTCAGATGGCTACATCCCATTTGGACAACGTTTCATTTCGTAACCCTTTTGGTAACCTTTTTATTTTTCATACTGTTAGTAGCATTTGGTCAACTTTTCAAAGTAGCGTGTATTTCGTGTAAGAGTGCGAATAGGTCTTATAAATATCCACCACGGGAACTCAATGCTGTTATTTTGTATACCTTAAAAATGTGTCAACTGTATAATCTGTACCTATTGCACAGACTCTACTTTAAACAAAATGTCAAGTAAACCAAGCTGCGGAGTTTTGGCGGGAACATGAAAAATGGCGCATTGGCGGCATTAAATTAATCGACAAAACTTGTATAACTTTGAGTGTTTAAGTGTAAAAACGGTGGTTTTTTATCCATTAAGTGCTCGTGAACGTGTATGAGTGTCGGTGAATAGTGTAATGCTGTAAAACGTGACTTTTCGTGTTGCCTCCAAAACTCCATAGAAGCCTCTAGTAAAGTCTCAACCACCACTACTTTACAGAGGCATGACTTGACTTATCGACTCTGACTTATGACAAAATAATCTCTCCAATTACTTGACACTGGCTATATACCTCTGATGTGAAGCCAAAACCGAAGAACTTAGGTTCTTCGAAAGAAAAAAAAAAAAAAACCAAGCTGCAAGTATCCGAGACGCAATAAAGATAGTAACAACACATTCAGTTAGCTGATTGAAACAAATACTCTAAGAACGATTGGAGTTTTAGTTTTACAGAGCAGACTTTGTTGTTAAACCGCTCCGTCCCATAGTTTTAAGAGCACTATACCGTTATTGTTTTGTTCAATTTGATAACATGATACCACAGAAGTATTAAAGTATAGAAACACAATATAGTACATTGAAAATATGCCCAGTAAAAGGAAGCCACTTTGGCTAACTTCTAGTACATTTTGGTCCGATGCAAATTATGGAAAAAGAGCAGTAACAGGGCTAGATAAATATTATGTTTTAAAACTATTAGGCTTTTTCTTGTTAATAAAACTACATCGTAACGAATAACAAACATTATTTGAAAATGGAGATATTTGATTTTTATTGACAAAATGTCTGAAATTTTTTGGTCCTGTCTTACGATTCCCTTTTGGTTTGATATGTCCAATGTCCATCTTGTTCTATAGGAACATCGTTATTCATCTACGCATGATAGAAATATCGGGTCGTTCTCATCCACTGCAAAAAAGTTTCTCAATTGCATCCGATTCCATTTCAAATCAATTTGTAGAAATCATTAAAACCAGTTTTATTTTCAACTGATGCAGTAGCCAGTAGTAAGTTAGTACAAAGTACAGTCAACAGCGGAATGGCACGGAATGCAGCGGTTGAGAATAAAAATGATTTTTATAATTTATTCAAATTTATTTAAAATGGATTCGAATACAATTGGTAAACTTTTTTGCAACGGATTAGCATGACCCACCCTAACACGGCAAACGTGTTAGGGTGGGTCATTCTAATCCGACGATCCAACGGTTGTCGGTTCTTCGGCAGATATGGCCAGCCCACTGCCACTTCAGCTTGCTGATCCTCTGAGCTATGTCGACCACCTTAGTTCTCTGTTGGATGACCTCATTTTGTATCCCCAGCATAGCTCTTTTTAATCGACTTCAAAAAGGAAGACTAGGTTAGGTTGTCAATTTGGTTGACTTTTTTTTTCTTCTTATGTTTGTTACCTCAGAACTTTGTTGTTTAAAGACCGATTTGAAAAATTCTTTTTTTTTATTAATATGATATACTTTCGGATTGGTCCTATACTAATTTAATCAAAATCTATTCAGTAGTTTAGTTTTTATATCCAAATAACTGAAAAAAATAATTGATTGATTCAGGCGTTACTTTGCAGAAATCCATAAATATCAACAAATTATATAAATATATTTAGTAATAAATCCGCTTGATTTCTAAACAAAGGTTTTAATTAACTTAACTTTAGTTTAGAATTTTAGTACATATTACTATATTATAAACCAAAGAGTCAACGAACAGAAAACCAAAGTTTAAAGATACGACACGTGTTTCGCCTCTACACGAGGCATCATCAGGAGGTGTGGACTCGCCGAAGTTCGAAACGAGAGTAACGAGAGAGTTCGGACTCGCCGAACTCTCTCGTTACTTACTAAATATATTTATATAATTTGTTGTTAACTGAAAAAAATATGTCGTCGAAGTAACGAAATTGCGTATTTTGCTTCCCTGTGACTTTTCAGTGGTGTTTACGGTCACTAAAACAGTCCAATTGAAGTTGGTTGTCTATGTTTTTGTAAAACCTCGAGTATTATGATTACATAACAATATTTATTACGAGCTGAAGTCCGTGGTTGGTTTTTATATTGATAAAAATTCAGCCCGTGACACCCTTTCTTGAAAATAAATTGATAAACCTCTTCTCACCTTTAGATAAAGTTAAATTATAGCCCTGTTTTATTTTAACCCTTGGGGTGGAAACCGATTAATCATTTTTTTTCTCCCACGCTGAGCTGAATACAAAAAGACCCATTTTCAAATTCTTAGCAGGCTTCTTCCGAGCTTCTGTTTTTTTTATTTGTTAAAAGTTATTCAACCAAACATTGCCCCAACTCAAACCTTCAATTATTACTAAATACTTTTATAATATTTGTTAATATTTATGGATGTCCGCAAAGTAACGCCTGAATCAATCAATTATCAAACTTTCAATACTTAGTTATTTGATTATAACGGGTATTTATCGCGCTCACCTCATATGTTTTTGTGTCCCGACGAATAACTATGTGTGATAATCGCGAAAGCTTACAAAAAACTATTGCAAACCTTCACCACTTATCTATACATAAAGCGTTATAGTTTATAATCACAATGTAGTACCTACATTGAAAATGCGCGTACAAAGAGATCTAAATTAGCTAATTTCTTAGTTCTGATGCTAAGTTTCGAAACAGAGAAGGAACAACGCTAGCATAAGATAATCTAAAAGTAAAGAATTACTAGGATTTTTCATTATTAATAATACTCCATGGTAAAACGTAACAAAAGTTATTTGAAAATGGAGATATATTTTTTTTTTGATGAGATGTCTGAAATTTGTATGATGACCTGTCTTACGACTCCATCTTAGTGTGATACTGTCTATCTTGGTGTTCTATATAAACACCGTTATTTATCTATGCTTATACCTATAGTACCTATTTCCATACTTTATCTATAGGGTGTACTGTAGGTAGGTTATGCAGATAATGTGGGTAGGCATTCTGGAATAAACGTCTAACCAAATAGAACGTGTCTCTCTTGTGTTCCCTAAATATTCCTGGCATATCTAACAAGGAACATTACAGTGGCGACGAGATAAAAAAAAAGTAACTTTCAGGAGTGAACTGGCAATAAAAACATTCGAAAACCATGTCAATCGGAAAATTATCGGAGTTTGACGTAAAAGGCGGCTCATGGTCATCGTACATACGTGGAGAGATTGGAAATGTATTTTAAAGTGAACAAAATAAGCGATGAGATGCAGTTACCAACCTTAATTGCGTGTATTGGCGAGGAAGCATACGAATTGTTGGGGAATCTAGCGAGTCCAAAAAAACTGCTACTTCGGTGACGCCGATCGCGAAGAACGCGAGGACTTCGGTGGCGGCGGAGACATCGAAGAGGAATTACACCATTTATGTCTGAGTGACTACAAACCTGTGAGTTTACCTATCCAAATAAATGATACCATTTTGGACATGGAAATCGATACCGGTACGGCTATTTCGTGTGTGAGTAGGGAAACTTATAAAACATAAAACATAAACATAAACATTCACACACTCACACCCCTGCACTAGGATGCCCTGTGTCGCAGGTGGCATGGACACATACAACACATCACAACATCCAAGACCCGAGAACAAACATTTGTGTTCGTCACTAATATTTGCCCCGGCCGGGGATCGAACCCGGAACACCAAGCTTCGTAGGCAGGGTCACAACCAACTAAGCCACAGTGTCGTCTTATCGTTATGACATGTACTTTTCGGGGTTGTGCATCGAGAGTGATAATACGGTTTTAAAATTTTACGATGGTTCCAAGGTGAAACCGGTGGGAATAATCAAGCCTATTGTTAGCTATAATGGATGTAGAAAACAACTTGAATTATTTGTTATCGAAGGAGGCGCAACCTCCCTATTAGGTAGACAATGGTTATCAGAATTAGAGATTGATGTACCTGTTTTTAGGTGTAATTTTGTGGTAAACAATAAGAATGAGAACTTAAATAATGAAATGTTGAATTTGGTGAACAGATATAAGGAGTTGTTCAGCGGAGGGCTGGGGCGGTATACGGGCGGGCAGGCGGGACTGTACGTGCGCAAGGGCGCAGCTCCCGTGTTCCACCGCGCGCGGCCGCTGCCGTACGCGCTGCGCGAACGCGTCGACGCCGAGCTCACGGCCATGCTGAGCGCCGGCGTCATCGAGCCCGTCGACTGCTCCGAACCTGACGGTTCGCTAAGGATTTGCGCGGATTATAAATCTACTCTTAACCCTTCACTGCTGGTAGATAGATTTCCACTCCCTAAAATAGAAGATGTGTTAGTGAATTTAAATGGCAATTTAATATTCAGTAAAATTGATTTATCACAAGCCTACGCGCAGATAGAATTGGACGATTCAAAAAAATACACGGTTATCAATACTCATAGGGGGTTATTTGTTTATAATCGGTTAGTCTATGGGCTAGCTTCTAGTGTAGGTATTTTTCAAAGAATAATGACTAATTTGCTAAGCGGCATACCTAATGTACAGGTATTCTTAGATGATGTGATAGTGGGGGGAAATCGGCAACAGAACATTTGCGGGCATTAGAGGCCGTTTTCCAACGGTTGCAGGGTGCAGGGTTAAAACTAAAAACAAGTAAATGCGTTTTCTTTGCGACCGAGGTAAAGTATTTGGGCTATGTTGTCTCTAAAGACGGAATTAAGCCAGACAAATCTAAAATTGAGGCGATTCTAAAAATGGATAAGCCGGGGAATGTACCGGAGCTAAGATCTTTTTTGGGTATGGTGAATTTTTTCGGTAGGTTCGTTAAGAACTTGAGTTCTACACTGTTTTGCCTTTATAACCTATTGCGCAAGGGGACAGAATGGAACTGGAATTTAGAATGCGATCGCGCATTTTCCAAAGTTAAACAGCTGCTTGCAAGCACGGATGTGTTAGCTCATTACGAACCAAACAATAGATTGATAGCGACGTGCGACGCCAGCGCGCGAGGGGTGGGCGTGGTTCTGAGTCAGCCGGGTTGTCGTGGCGGCGAGCGTCCCATCGCATTTGCTTCGCGAACGTTAAATGCAGCAGAAAGAAATTATTCACAGATTCATCACAAAGCTCTCGCCATTATATTCTGTGTAAAGAAATTTCATCAGTACTTATATGGACGGCATTTCACTCCTCCACACTTATAATATGCAAACACAGTTAAGTAAGTTAAGTATACTAATGGGTAGGCGCCTAAGAACTCCGCTAGATTTACTGAAGCCGGATAGGGAAGCTAAAGTGTCGAAGAGCCAACGTCATCAAGTTGACGCGGCAGGAGGCTCTGAGAGAAAGGTCACAGCAGGTGAAGATGTGTGGTACCGTCAGTATTTAAAAGGGGAAAAGTGGCAACCAGGGAAAATAAGGGAATCCATAGGGAATACAGACTCAAAAGTAATAGATGCTAGGGGTAATGTTATTCATAGGCACATAGACCAGCTCAGAAATAGATCCCACAAATCCTTAGCTTGTCCTATGGTTACCAAGGAGACAAATGTCGCCGACCTATCGGTGGCCAACCAGAGTAGTTCCCCAGAAAGTAGCCATCGGTCGGAGCAGTGGACGGGGGCCCCCCGTGCTCCAGTGGCATCGCCGCCGACGTTAGGCGTGGCCGTGGGGGAGGCGGAAGACGATGAGCACTTTTTGACCAACTTTTTCTAATGATCTAAAGGTGTCGCCTGCAACCGCACCTATGTCGCCCCATCCGTCGCGCCACGTCCGTCAATGTAGAATGGACAACCCACCAGTTTACAAATATTAGTAGGATAGTAGTTACTTACCATTTTTCTGTTTAGTTTAATAAGTTTTGCTTTAGTATCTACTTATATTAAAATAATTAGTGTACCTAATAATTAAGTGTGAAGGAGTGTACTGTAGGTAGGTTATGCAGATAATGTGGGTAGGCATTCTGGAATAAACGTCTAACCAAATAGAACGTGTCTCTCTTGTGTTCCCTAAATATTCCTGGCATATCTAACAAGGAACATTACATACATATATTTATATATTACACTTATGCAAATACTATAAAATGTTTTCTGAACCGGCGGCGAGGCATTTTTCACGGTCCAGTATTCTTTGATTATCTCGGAATTAAAATATTTACGTAACGAATCATTTTCAGATTTTTAAATAAACAAAAAGCTTCGGGCAAAATCCCCGAGGGAAGGCTGAACGAAGGTGATATTTAATCTGTGTCGAAGGCAAAAAGGCTAATGATAAAATCGATGCATTAATACTTGCTCATTGTCGAAATTGAAAGCCTTTGTGCAACCGAAACTCTACTTTATTCACCCTAGTTAAGGTTGTTAATCGATCAGCTAAAAAAACTCATTACAATTTTCATTTGCCCCAATATTGTTCTGATTTGAAGGTGGAATGAATTCTTAATTTTGTTCTTCAGTCAATACAGACAGTAATAGCGACAGTAAAAAGGCGTTTTGGACTGAAAATGTATCTTTTTTACCACGTTTTTATTAGGTCATTAAATTGACTGTAGAACCCTATTTACGGTATAGTTTAGTCATAGTTTAATCAGTTTGTGTGTGGTGAAAGGATTTCAAGTGCGCCTCAAAGAGGCTCCTTTCTTGCACTTGACACATGTTTTCGAACTTAAGGTTATAGACATGCCAGTATCCTCACGATGTTTTCCTTCACCGTTAAGCACTTGTTTTAAATGCACACATAGATCTTCTTGAACAGAAAAATCCATTGGTGTACAACCGGGTTCGGACTCACGACCTTCGGATCGAAAGTCGAGGCACCTCCCACTCGACCAACACGGCTTTAATGTTCAAAGATACTGTTAGGACTCAGACTCAGGCCTACTCTCGGATAGAATAACTTATAGTTCTTTCCACTACACCTGCCATAAAGAACGTTTAGCTTTTCTCTATTCTATGACATGCTGGTTTCTTTTTTATGATTCCCTTCATCGTTATAGGAACAAGGTGAACCAGAACACAGTAATGCTTACACATTACTGCTTTGCGGCAGAATAGCTGACACTGCGTTGGTACTCATCTAGATGAAATAATGCAGGGGAGGCCTCCCAACGGTAAAAATATGATTGCTACCTGGATTCAAACCCGCTCACTATCACTTATGATCCCAAGAGCCTACTCATATACTCGACCACCACGTCCTATTATATACATATATATTTATATATTATATATATATATATATATATATATATATTATAGGTCTTCTTCTAATTAAAATGTCTGTACAAAGTTAATGGAAGGAAAATTACACAAAATCCCATTACTAAGCATCTGCACCGCGTTCATCTCACGTACTCACGGCGTAGTCGACTACGTAGTCGGCTACGTAGTTGCAAATCTCGTTAACATAAAGTACGCCTGGAAAATCGGGAAATGGAGTTCGAAAATGTTTGATAAAACCTCGCCTTCGAGTTTTGTTATTTCCGTGTCGATATTGAACAGATATTTTATACAATAGGATGTATTTAAAAAAACTCTTGTTAAATACCAGTGTTTTTATGGGGCTGGGATTTTCTTCTTATCGTGTCACTAGTTCCTTCGAACTAGTGTGGTGAAAGGATTTCAATTGCGCCTTGAAGAGGCTCCTTACACATGTTTTCGAACATTTTGGTTCTACGATATGCCGGTTTCCTCTCGATGTTTTCCTTCACCGTTTCGAGAACGTGGGATGTATACATAGATTTTTTTCGACTGAAAAACCCCATTTACGCATGACTGCCACCGGGATTCGAACCCGCGACCATCAGATCGCAAGGTAAGGGCCTTATCCACTCGGCCACCACGTCCCCTACTAGGGCTGAGATGAAAAATATGAACATGTTATTCAAAGCCCATTACAAAAAAAAAATAGTTCACCATGAAGACTATACGCTGTTCCCATTATCCTTGACTTGAACCAGTCGTTCATCTACGAACTTTAAAAATGACCTACCTACCTACCTTTATTATTTTATGATTATTTTGAACGATGACGATATGAACGATAATTTTATAACCATTTACCTTTCTCTAAACTTGACATCTATAAAAGAAATGCTTTTATAAATGCGATAAAAGTATACAATAAACTGCCTAACACATTTAAGGATACACCCCTACCAATGTTTAAACGAAGGCTGGAAAAATGGCTAGCTGAAAACTGTTTCTATAACTTAAAGGAATTTATGAATAATACTGAAAAATAAAATATAATATTTACAAAGGTTAGCAAAAAAGTAGGCAGATTTATGTGCCATCCATTGTGCTGTTTAATATTATTGTAGTTAAGTAGTAGGTATCGTTAAATTCACTTTGACATTTAAATACCATTTGATAGTGTTATATTCATTCACTGTAACTCGCACACCATAAACGGTAGAACATAAGGCACTAATAATTTCAATTTCAATTTCAATTTCAATTTCAATTTATTTATTTGTCTCAAATAAAGTTGGTTACAAACAGGTCTTATGATAAGTGAGTAAATGATAGACAATTTTAAGGTAGTTTGTAAATAAAATCGTAGTGCAGTTAGGTGACTACCCTCCGTACTAGTTCGCACTGTATATATAATATATAATAATATATAATGTTAAAGAATATATAATATTCTTTAACAACATACTATGTATACTATGTTCTGGCGAATAAAAATCTTGAATCTTGAAAAACCATCCCGGTTATAAAGTTATCGTTCGACAAACATTGCAAATACCGATTCGTCTTGTATCGAAACTAGGCTTGGAAAGTATAACGCTTGGAAAGTAACATGTTATTTATCATTGGTATAAAACTGATCACACATAACACGTCTTGTTACTTTTTGAGACCAAGTCTGTTACAAAATCCCCGGTGATATCCGCCCAGCGCGCCCCGGCAGGTGATTTTGTACGCTGTGATATTATGATACTTGTCACCATTAACAATTTAATTCGTATCGTAAATAAAAATAACAGACAGTCAGTAGTGTGCTGACTATGAGTGGGAGCGATTGCGTGACGTGTCATGCGTGAATTATTTTAACAAAATGTGAAATTATCACATTAGGCCACTTATAAAAATCACCGATAACAAAATAACGGTGATTTCACTGTTACAAAATGAAATCATATCAGCATGTGGTAATGAAATAGAAGTAGCAATAATTTACATGCGTAATCGAAACTCTTCACTTTATTTTTAATACGAATTAAAACAACCGGTACGCATAATTAAGTGTTTCATACAACCCATTAAAATGTTGCGTGTATTTATAAGGTATTTAGAGTTTCGTTAGTTACGGCCCTTGTTAAAATGAATGGGCTGTTTTAGGATTTTAGTTTGGGAATAATTATAAGATGTGTAAGTAATGTAATTAATGCAAATTACTCTTTATTATAGCTAGTTTTGGGCTAAAAATGGAGGATACAATTATTATTATTAAATATTTTTTATAGCTCTACCAAAATAATCGTATCGTATTTTGACGAGAGATTGACAGACATTCGCTAAAGTAAAATATGAAGATAATTTTTTTTTTATATATAACTAGCTGAAGTCTGCGACCACGATCATAACATTCCAAATTTCAGGTCTCCATGTTCAGTGGCTTGGCCTGTGGGTTGTCTGTCAGTCAGTCAGTCAGGAGCGAGCTTTTATCTTTGTAGCCGTAGTGCCGAAAATTTTTAACAAAGGTATCAAATATCGTACATTTTTTTTTTCTGATTTAACCCCCCACACCCTCCGTAACCCTAACCCCTCCCCCCTCCCACAAGTACCTGCGGGGTTATCCATTAATTACTGGGCACCCTGTATATTGATGTTTGTTAATGTGTTCATGTGTTTGGAATATCCTGAATTTACTTCACATTTTTAACCCTTTTCATAAATACTTTTGTCCCTGAAAACTCCTTTTCTGTCAGCAGTTTTATTTCATCCATTATGATGATAAAAAAACGAGCTCACCTTACAGTAGTTGCATTTAATGTGTAACATCTGACATCTCACCTTGGTACTAAGCAACATTTAAATTTGGAATAATTATAAATCTGACGTGACACGAAGCGGAGAAGAGGAAGACCAGCTACCCGCTGGAGCGACGACATAGTAAAGGTGGCTGGAAAACTATGGTCTAGAACAGCTAGAGACAGGTATAAATGGAAAACCCTGGAGGAGGCTTTCACCGCCATAGGCGGTCCCTACACATAATAAATATAATCCTTATGTTATTTGTAATATGTAATTTGTGTAAAGGAAATAAAAGCTTTTTTTATTTTTTATTTTTAATATTTATTTATTTTATTACCATCTGACGGCCAGTTTACTTTCTTCTGTCCCATTCAACAAAATTACTCCCTACTCCCAGTCAGAAATCGAAAGGTAAGATGTAACATCAATTATGTTTTACCGATTATGGCAGCGTAATGTCACGGAAACTGACGTATTAAACATGTTACTTTAGGTCTCGCTTGTCATTCTAACCCGGTTTCATCCCCATTCAGCAAGCCGTAATGGATAGGGGTAGTAACTGTCATTATTTGCTGACGTTGTCATCCATCAATTTGAGGGCAGAGTGGGCGGTGGGATTCATTGCGCAATTTAGGGTTAAATCGTTATGCCCATCCTCTTCTGAAGAATTAGTCACACAATAATTAAGTTTCTCGATATACACCACAAATTATATTATCAAAAAAAACTTAATTTGGCAATGCAGGAGTACTACGTTGTATCTATGCGCCCGAGCCGAGCTTTGCGAACTGGCTCTAGCTAGGTGCCCGGGTTTGCCTATATCTGTATTCAGTAACGGTCACTGATTATGCGTAATTTTTTTTCTGTTGATTAAAAATTTGCGGTGTAGATGTCAGCGTAAAATTGCAATAACCATAAATTTTCAATTTTACGTTGACTATTTTACGAAAAACGATAAATTGTAAACTGTGGAAAAATTGAGTATGCAAATACCAATCAATTTAAAATAGACGAATCACACAGTCGTCCTCTGATGAATCTCTTGCCTTTTGTTTGGGTGATCGTTTACTAAATTACGATTAAAAACCGAACCTTCACTTCATTTGTAAAAAAAATTTGATTGGTCTATTTCTTATCAGACTTTCGTAGTGTTGTCAATTATTCATCTGTGTTTGAAAACCGATACATTGTAGGTATATTTACGGTCTTAACGAATATTCGGTGACATAATACCTTTCCTACCTTTCTGTGGATGTAGATAGCGATCCAATGAAAGTATTACGTCTCGAAAATTACGTTATTATCTTGCTTCTCGCTACCGTGAAAATTACGAAGATATTGTATATTCCTTTTATGGTGTAAGGGTGTAGTAAATCTTCTTACAAACAATGTTATAGGGTTGTTTATGCTAGTGTGGTTTATTATTTGCTTATGTGCCCCTTTCTAGCCCTGCTTGCATCCCTGTGATATTTCAACTGTCAGTAAGATTTGCGTGTCGTGTCGAGGATTTTTGTACTTTAGTTGTGTGTTGAGGACCATAAATCCGTCATCAATGTCAGGTCAATTTGTATTCTAATAGTTAGTGCGGTTTCAGACTAGCGTATTTTTGTCGCGCGTATACATACGGGCGGATTGGTACTTGCGAAATTTCAAAAGCGTGTATACCGGCGTTTACGCTCGGTTTTTACCCGACTGCCAAGGAAGGGTTATGTTTTCGCGCGTATCTTGTATGTATGTATGCATGTAGGTATGTATGTAAATGTATTTGATACCTCATATCTTCCAAACGGCTGGATGGATCTTGACAGTTAAGGTATTGTTAGATTTGTCTTAATAAAACCAGTATAAATGGGTTTTACAATCAATTAGTAATATGGATTTTGGCGCAAAATAGTAAGCCGATTATAAATTTTGTACACTAGTTACATTTATTACTACACCACAAATTTTATATTACCAAAAAGCTTGCAGAAGGGTTACAAGGTTATATCTGTGCAGTCAAAAAAATGTATAAGCATTGTCATGGTCATTATATTGCGAGATACGGTGCGTCAAATTCGTCATTTAACTAATTGAATCGTTGGTCGATGTGTGGTATGCCTGACTGATAAGCAGCAGGGCGGTGGATCGAATCTTAGTACTTGAGACTTTTTGTCTTGAAAGTTTGTTCTCGGATTCGTACATTCCAATGTCCGGCTGGTCACTAAATACAGGAAGTGTGTTTGGTAATGTTAGCAATTAGTATTCCGAAAATAGGTTAAATAAAGCGATCGGCGTGTTCAGCGTCCATTTTGTAAGACACCTTGTGAGAGTGCGGTTGCACGTGTTTGAGTAAACAAAGCTTGTACGAAATTTATGTAATTACCTGGTATCAGGTTATGTTTTTGTTATTGCCATAGGGGTAAGTGATCCAACAAGTGTTTAGTGTGATCGTAGATGTTTGGATCATTGCATAGTCGATCACGTAAGTAGTTTAATTACATTTGTATTTCTTTGTTGTAGCTTACGGTCATGCCCTTTATATTTTGGTCATACCAATTGATGTCACTGGAGTAGTTGAAGAATTGAACTAGCTGCAGTTATACTTACCTGAGATCTCAGTGCGAACTCCGCTAGCTGCCGGTTTATCTGGATTGGCAGGATTCCTTCAGATATTTGTAAAATCCTCCTGGCGCCCTCTTAGGACTAGTTAAGATATAGATATAGCTTAGATAAGGTCTAGATAGATAAGATATTCAGATAAGAAACCTAGAAATGTACGTAACAGGATGAAATATACAAGGCATGAAAAGTATACCGAGTAACATATTATTTATCATGGTATTATACTGATCTCACGTAACAAATAGCGCCCAACGTTAAAAACCGAATAGGTACGTATCTAAAGGTTGTCTCGTTTAAGTCAATTATAACAGGCCTAACTACGGTTGTTACATAGATATTGGAGATGATATAATGTTAAATTTCACTTAAATACTTTACATTAGTTATTTTGGTAGTTAGTTAAGTTAGAATATTATAAGATAAATATATATATTATTATTTGTAAAAAAAAAAAAAAAAAAAAAACTTTATATATTTGTGTATACAGGGTGAAAAAAAATATATATTTAGAAATTTGTTTTTTGTGTTAGAAACTCAACATACAACAATATATATAAATTAGAAATAAAAATAAGGTCATAAAACAAAATATATATAAAATTATATATATATATTTTTTACAAAAGTTTAATTTACGTAGTTATAAGGGCATTGTCATGCTGTAAGTAAGAGTTAGTCATCAAAATAAATAAATAAACTGTATATATATATAAAGAAAAAAAAAAAAAAAAAAAAAAAAAAAAAAAAAAAAAAAAAAACTTGCGGTTTGTAAGGACATTGGAATTTACAATCTAGATAACAATAATACGTGTAAAAAAAAAATAATGGATTCCAACTACTTACTAAAGGATGAACTGGAATTCGAATTAGCGAGTCGTGGTGTATACATTAAGTGTGCGGTAACTATACTCAAGAAAGTACTTAAAGAGTTAATACATTCAGAACAATCTGGGGTCACGACATATAAAATAAAAGCGCCGCGTTGTAGCATTGAAAATCCAGCTATAGAACTAGAAAAATGTTCTTCTAAATTAGACATCCTAACTAAGTATATTGAGGAAATTTCAGAAAAACCGGATAGGATACAATTTAGAAGACTGATTTCGAGACTTTATCATGTACACAATAGACTGGATTTTGTTGTTCCCAAGGAGGGCTGTGAGGCCGAAATAAAACTAAAAACTGAACTTAAACGGAAGGCAGACAATTTACTTGCCAAATTAGAAGAGAATGATGAAATCCAAGATGACGGAAATTTGACGGCAACAGATAAAATGATTTTGCAGGAAACCTTAGGCGAAGTTGGTAAAAACATTATTAAGAAGATTGAAGGTGAACTTCCTGAAATTAATCTCCATTCGACACGGAAAGAGTCAAGACTAATGCGAGCGTCTACGTTCGATGAAAATGTCAGTGGTAGCAAAAGGAAGTTGGTGCCTATAAGCCAATGGGGAGTGAAATTTTCTGGAGATAACAACTTCAGCGTCAATGCATTTATTGAACGGGTAGATGAACTAAAAGATGCTCGAAATGCAACCGATGAGGACTTATGGCGTTATGCGATAGATTTCTTCCAAGGAGATGCATTGATATGGTACAGAGCAAATAAAGATAACGTGTGGACATGGGGAGAGTTAACCACTCTTTTAAAGCAACATTTCCAATCCCCTTTTTATCAAGACGAGTTACAGAAAGAAATATACGCTAGGACACAGGGAAAAGATGAATCAGTAACTGTGTATGTGGCGGTTATGCAAAATATGTTTAATAGATTGCCGGTTCAACCGAGCCAAAGTGAAAAAATTTTCATTATCCTGAAAAATTTGCAGCCATATTTTCAAAGGGCCGTGTGTCGTGATGATTTTAGGTCAATTCCAGAGCTCATTAACGTGTTGCGTATTATAGAAAGAACTAAGGTCAATTGTGAGAGATTTCAGGAACCGGCAAGCTACAAAAATACCTTAGAACGCGATCTAGCTTATAAAACTAATGAGAGACCGGAACTCTGTGGACTCAAAGAGTCACAGGAAATAAACGCGGTGTCCATTACGGCCAGAAGATGTTGGAACTGCAGAGAATCAGGCCACACGTTCAGAGCCTGCAAATTGCCGAAACAAAGACTCTTTTGCTTCCACTGTGGTAGGTTCGGGAGCACCACCCAAAACTGTCCTTGTAAGGGAAACGAAAAGAGGGAAAAGTCAGACACTGCCACATGATTTTTTCCCTAGATAGAGAAGGTAAGGAATGGCAGGATTGGTTAAGTACTATACGAAATTATTTTACATTCGGTGAAATTTGTCCCTTGGTCATCAATAAAATAAATGACAATAGACCCTATGTGCAATTAGAAATTTTGGATTACTCATTTGTTGGAATGCTTGATAGTGGAGCAAATAGTTCTATCATAAATTTGGAATTTTCGGACAAATTAAAATCTCTTGGGTATCAGTCTTATAAACTTACTCAGGCTCAAGTAGCTACGGCTGATGGCTCAAGTCATGGGCTCTCTGAAGTATTTGACATCCCCTTACATTTTGACAGCCAGTTTCATGTAGTGTCTCTAAAAGTCATGGAGAAATCAACACATAAAGTCATTTTAGGAAAAGATTTTTTTGACACTTTTGGCATTTCACTTAAATTTCGGAATGCATCCCAAAATAATGCCAAAGAAATTTGTGCAACAACCAGTTCACCAGTAATAATATCTAAAGAAGACTTAAATTATGATCAAGAAATTGAACTTAATGAGGTCATAAATGAGATAAAGCTCAATATTGGGGCAGGTTTAGGGAGAACGCAGCTTTTAAAACATACCATTGATACTGGCCTTCATCAGCCAATACACCAGAAGCAGTACAACTTCTCTCCGGTAATAAAGAAGCAAATTGAAACTGAATTAGACGACATGCTAAAGAACGATGTGGTGGAAACTTCATACAGTGCTTGGTGTTCCCCGGTCCTCATAGTAAAAAAGCCCAATGGTAACAACAGACTATGTTTAGATAGCCGTCAACTAAATAAAGTGACTAAAAGAGATACTTATCCGTTACCTCGGGTGTCTAACATCATCGACAATTTGAAGACCGCGAAATTTTTGAGCACCATAGATTTGAAATCTGCTTTTTGGCAAATACCACTGGATGACAGTAGCAAAGAGAAAACGGCATTTGCGGTACCTGGACGAGGTTTATTTCAGTTTAAAGTCATGCCGTTCGGTCTGGTGAACGCATCGCAATCACAGCAAAGGCTGATGGATGTACTCTTTCAGTCACACGAAGATAAAATTTGGGCATATTTAGATGACATAATTGTGTGCTCTGAAACATTTCAGGAACATTTGGAGTTATTAAGACGTGTCATGGATACATTGAAAAGGGCAAATCTCACAATTAATATTTTGAAATGTAAATTTGCGAGATCAAGCCTACGATATTTAGGTTACATAATAGATAAGGATGGTCTCCGAACTGACCCTGAAAAAGTGTCGGCGATTCTAAATTTTCCAAGACCAAAAAACGTCACGGAGCTTAAGAGGTTCATAGGACTAGCCAGTTGGTATAGAAGATTTGTAAAGAACTTTTCGATGGTAGCTGCGCCTCTTCACAATTTGACTAAAGGGAATAAAAAGAAACTGTTTGACTGGCCGAAAGAAGCAGAAGAAGCGTTCATATCTCTAAAAACCTTACTCACAACCACCCCCGTAATGTCATGTCCAGACTACAATAAACCCTTCATTATCCAATGTGACGCTTCAAATGAAGGAATTGGTGCAGTCCTATGCCAGAAAGTAGAAGATGGTGAGCAGGCTATTGCTTTCTTGAGCAGAAAACTGAGTGACGTTGAAAGAAGATACTCTACTTCGGAAAGGGAATTATTAAGTGTAGTTTATGCCATTGAAAAATTCAGACCATATGTGGATGGCGTTCATTTTACCGTAGTAACTGATCATAGTGCATTACTATGGCTTCATAAAATGAAAGATCCTCATGGAAGGTTGGCGAGATGGGCTATGAAATTACAGCAATTTTCATTTGACATCCTACATAGACCCGGAAAAGTGAATATGGTACCAGATGCTTTGTCCCGAGCGATTGAGGAGATAAATATTTTAGAAATAACAGAGAAACATAAAGATACTTGGTATAGGAATAAGGTGGAAAATATAATATCTGGAAAGTTTAACGATTCAGCGTGGGCAGTCAAGAATGGACTACTACTTAAAAAGATACCTATGAAACAATACCCTAATGAAGAGGATTTGTGGAAACTATTCATACCGAAAACCTTAAGAAACGAAGTCCTTCTATTGTGTCATGATAATCCTACGGCAGGACATTTAGGCATTCGAAAGACACTATTTAGAATAAAAAAAGATTACTTCTGGCCGAATATGTATAGTGACATTAAACAATACGTGAAAAATTGTGAAGTATGTGCCAGACATAAAGTAATGCAAAGTCTTTCCTTGGGTCAAATGGGAAAACATCGCCAAGTCACGGCTCCATGGCAACTCATATCATTGGATTTAATGGGTCCTTTTCCAAAGAGCAAAAAAGGAAACACAATGTTACTCGTAATCACTTGTTTATTCAGTAAACTAACATTGTTATTCCCATTGCGAGCAGCGAAAGCGGATAAGATTTGTGAAATTGTGGAAAACCAGTTCTTACTATTTGGCGCTCCTCAGGCTATAATAAGCGACAACGGTAAGCAATTTGTGTCCAATGTGTTCAAGGAGTTAGTAGCGAAATATCACACAAAACTTTGGTTAACACCGAATTATCATCCACAAAGCAATCCAACTGAACGAGTCAATAGAGTCATAGGTACGATGATATCGACATACATTAAATTCAAGAAACATAATGAATGGGATGCTCATCTGAACGAAATAGGTCATGCTATCAGAACAGCAGTACATGAAACTACGGGTTATACTCCATCCTACTTGTTCTTTGGTAGAGAAACAAGTGTTATTGGCGTGACACAGACTGAAGAAACGACGGAAAAAGTAACATTAGAGTCATTAGATAGTAACGTAGAAAAGTTTATTAATCAGCTTTATGAACGGGATGAAATTTATCAATTGGTTAGTAGTAAGTTACGTGACGCACACAACCAATCTGAAAAAACCTATAACTTGAGACGTCGGCCAGCGAATTTTCAAGTCGGTAACTATGTTTGGAAAAAAACTAAATATTTATCTAACGCTAATAACAAGTTCATGGCTAAATTAGCACCAAAATTTGAAAAAGCCATTATAGTGAATAAAATGTCAGATAACATTTATAGGCTAAACAACTTACAAGGAAAAGATATAGGTACATGGCATGCTAAGGATTTAAAACCGGTAGATACAGACACACGCATATAAGAAATTTATATTAGAGACATCAAGAAAAATATACATATAGATACACATTGGTATAATATATAATTATAGGCGATATATATTCTGTATTAAGATTGCAAGTCACAGTAATATAATTATATAAATTCTAAAAAAAATATATATAATTTACATGTAGTATATATATTTTTTTTTGTTGGTCGGGGGATTTTGTCATGGTCATTATATTGCGAGATACGGTGCGTCAAATTCGTCATTTAACTAATTGAATCGTTGGTCGATGTGTGGTATGCCTGACTGATAAGCAGCAGGGCGGTGGATCGAATCTTAGTACTTGAGACTTTTTGTCTTGAAAGTTTGTTCTCGGATTCGTACATTCCAATGTCCGGCTGGTCACTAAATACAGGAAGTGTGTTTGGTAATGTTAGCAATTAGTATTCCGAAAATAGGTTAAATAAAGCGATCGGCGTGTTCAGCGTCCATTTTGTAAGACACCTTGTGAGAGTGCGGTTGCACGTGTTTGAGTAAACAAAGCTTGTACGAAATTTATGTAATTACCTGGTATCAGGTTATGTTTTTGTTATTGCCATAGGGGTAAGTGATCCAACAAGTGTTTAGTGTGATCGTAGATGTTTGGATCATTGCATAGTCGATCACGTAAGTAGTTTAATTACATTTGTATTTCTTTGTTGTAGCTTACGGTCATGCCCTTTATATTTTGGTCATACCAATTGATGTCACTGGAGTAGTTGAAGAATTGAACTAGCTGCAGTTATACTTACCTGAGATCTCAGTGCGAACTCCGCTAGCTGCCGGTTTATCTGGATTGGCAGGATTCCTTCAGATATTTGTAAAATCCTCCTGGCGCCCTCTTAGGACTAGTTAAGATATAGATATAGCTTAGATAAGGTCTAGATAGATAAGATATTCAGATAAGAAACCTAGAAATGTACGTAACAGGATGAAATATACAAGGCATGAAAAGTATACCGAGTAACATATTATTTATCATGGTATTATACTGATCTCACGTAACAGCATAGGTACTAGCTGTTGTCAGTTTATTGTTAAATAAATATCTGAAAATATGAAAAATCACATTCTTTACGAAAAACCATAAAACATACATTAATTATTTCCATCCATGTTTCATTAGGATGAAATTATCTCGATACATTTCCTTCATAACAGTTATATCTTTTATAAGAACTTTTCCACTAAATAAGATGTACAAGTATCTAAATGCATTATTTCTTTTCGTCTCAACAATGGGATAGCGAAACACGAACAAAGGTCGGAGACTCATGTTTCTTACCAACAAAGAAATCTTTTTCTGGGGAAAATCACTTTTGTCCGAAAATAATTTGCCAAATTGTCCGGTACTTTCGCTTTTTCCCGATTGTTTGGAATAATAAATTTGACCTCTATCTGTACTAAAATGTAATTTATTTTCTATGCTAAACATTAATGAATTTAGATAATTGAGTTTCAATTGTGTCTATGGTGTAGTTTACAATAAACACATAATACATTAACAACATAGTTAGGACGTGGTGGCCGAGTGGATGAGGCCCTTACCTTGCGATCTGATAGTCGCGGGTTGGAATCCCGGTGGCAGTCATGCGTAAATGGGTTTTTTCGGTCGGAAAAATCTATGAATGCATCCCACGTTCTCGCAACGATGAAGGAAAACATCGTTAGGAAACCGGCATGTCGTAGAACCAAAAAGTTCGAAAACATGTATCGAGTGCACGAAAGGAGCGTTGACCGTATAGGGTTTATATTGAATCTTACTTTATTTCAAATCTTATTGGACAATAAATAATATATTGTGCAATGGTAGATATTGTAGGTCTAGAGGACGCCTTAGGCCGCCTTAACAATTTCACCGCTCCACTTTTTTGAAATTCATAACTCAGTCAAATTATATTTTCAAATATACGGACAAATGTGCGAGCGTTTGATTTAAACGCAAAAATTGTTTTTTGCGTTTAAATCAAACCCGGTTTTCAGCTTCCTAAAACTCTCCACAGCTACCCAATTAAAACCCAACATGGTGGCACAGTAAGAAAAACCTGGTTTTTATATTCAAAGTTAACCCATTGGTCGTGCCATTGGTTACATTCAAAGTAATTTTCGATAGCAAATTCGACTCCGCGCGTTCGATGCCAATAACCATTCGAGTCGAATCGAATCGTCGATTATTGAAATCTAAGTCTTTTACGAATGCCCTCCTATTTTCGTTTGATTTTAATGGGATTCTTACGAGCTTTTTGTACCTGAAGAGGGTTAATGGATGGCTTTGGGATTTGTTTGGTACTTATGGGCTTTTAAGAGCTGAGTAGGAACGAATGAATGAATGAAAATAGGAAGAAGAATAAGATTGAGTGAATGGATGATTCATTGTTTTAAAATATCTGCTATCAAAGTTATTATAATTTTAGTTTTATTTTTCTTCAAGTACTGGTTTTTATATTATCTTCTACGAGGATAAGTATTTTTTTATATCGTAAAAATAACTGAAAAATGATACACATTTTTGTGAAAGTTTTACCTTTATGGCACAGACCAGGCAAATTGCAAGTATTTTTTGGCGAAAGTGCCTCTAAAAATTTGTAACCACAATTTTCTGTTGAAAGTGCAAATTTTACTAAAATATTACATTTTACAAGAGCCTGGAGGAAATGGCCCAAGTTTATCGTTGATTATGATCTCAGTACTCCTACTATGAAAACTCGAAAAAAAAATATCGCAGTAAAAATCGACTAGAACTTTCGCATTTTGATGGTTACCATCAAAATGTCTCAACGATGGATGAGTGCTGTTGCAATATTTAATTCAAAGTACCTAATTGGTAGCACTGTTTTTTTTTTGTCAAATGTGCATAGGTGTGATCTCGTATTATTTAGCTCGATTAGCAATACCTAACAATAAAAAAAACGAGCTACCCTCACAGAGTCGCATATTATGTGTGATCACTGATCTGACAACTCATTTATGTAAGGAATGCTTATATGACGGCCAACTTCCTGTTACACACTTCCGTCCTATTTACACAAAACTACTCCAGCAAATTGACAGCAAACGAAAGAAAATATATTACACATCAATTACACAAATAAGACCTTTCTCGAACGGAACTCATTTTCATGTTCTATTTGGTTTAATGGTAAGGCCTTTGTTGTGTGAGTTCCATTAGACCCGTGATCCTCAGAATTGATACAAAGTGTACCAAAAATGCCTGAGGAAGACCATTAGCGTTACCAAGAGGACCAAACAATTTTATACTCTCAAAATTAAACTATAATAATAAGCAACGGTTTTGTAAACACGGCTCAATTTAGTTTGAAATGATATCCAAAAGTTTTGTTAGGAAAATAAAGGAATAGTTTTGGTTTCGCTTTGTAAAGTTTAAAGTTTCATTTGAAATGAAAAGGTGAAATCAATATTATAAAAAGCTTGGACTGACTGGCAGACAACGTACGCCAAATCGCTGAACGTAGAGACTTGAAATTTGGAGGACGTGTGCATCAAGAGCTAAAAGTGAGGACCTACTAAGAAAGAAACCTACTTCGAAAACATTATTTATTTTGAAAGTAAATTCCTACGTCCTTCACTATAAAACTGAATTTGGTAACAGCTTTTTCGTGTGACAAAACCACTCATAAAAAATGCAAAACCAAGACCGGAAGTGAGGTAAACCTCAAAAGGTCATTCACTCATTCATTCATTCACTCGTTCAATTATTACTGACCAATCTGAGCGCTAATGAAAACCAGATTCGTTGTGACACGACCGCTGGAACTTTACCACATGTTCGGGTTTTTTGGAATTAATTAATTAAATTTAATTACATTAAAAGGGATGGATGGGTGTAGGGGTAACCAGATAGGTTAACCAGAGAGAGGTATTTTTTTTTTATTTGTGACGATGATGAAGATATGACGATATGAGGCGAGCTAGGGCGATCTTCTCGTTAGAGATTACGCCTACCCATTATTAGAACGACCGCTACGTAGGACTTTGATTCACTTTGCATTAGGTACAGCTACTGCTGGGCGTCCCACGGCTATGCTACATGGAAGGAAAGTACCTTGAATATTGTAGATAGAACATTTTGCTGAAACAAGACATTATTTGAATTTTAAAAACGATTTAAATTGCATTCATAGATATTTAAATAATTTCATAGTTGAACCGGGAATCGAACACGTTATACGAGAAAAATGATCACCATGTAGCTTTATCATACCGATCGAAAGGCTTCATCATAAGGATATTTTTTTGCTCAATAACATAGTGATAATTAAATAAATATAATAGAGAATTATTTAAATATCTATGAATGCAGTTTAAATCGTTTTTAGGTTCAAATAATGTCTTCTTTCAGTAAAATGTTCCAGCTACAATATTCAAGGAAAGTATGTACTTCCATCCATATGGCATAGCCGTGGGACGCCTTGTATAATAATAATAAATATTTTTTGATATTTCACACAATGCCACCTCCTTGGCCCAAACTGAGCAGATAGGAACCAGATAACTGATTGAATACCTACTTTTTATACTTCAAAAAAATTGAGTAGGTAAGTAGAATCATTCTTGTTCATGTTGCTTATTACCAAAATGAGATGTCAGATGTTACATATCATTATTATTATGTGACCACTGTAAGGCTCGCTCGTTTTCTTTTTGTAAATAAAATACACGGAAAATATAAAAAAAAAGCACTTCCTTTCCTCTTGTTCAGGCCAGTGGTTGTAAAATCGAAGTTTTAAACCCACCTAAAACTGTACAACACTGAATTGTTGTAGACGAGCGATCTTAAAATAGAAAATCTTACCAAATGCATAAATCACGCAAGGGAAATAAGGCTCTGTGCCAAACGAGATAAAATCGAAGATGCCCTGAATGCCACCAGATAACCCTCTTCGTTTTATCAAGCCAAATGAATAAACAGTTTTCTGAATTGAATTGGAGAGCTTTGTAGGCGTGTCGTCCACAAAGGTTGATATATATCAGGTGTTTGTAAGTATGTGTCTGATTTTTTTATCAGTAGGAAACTGTAGCTTAAACGGCGGCGTGATCGATTCAATATGAATTAATAATTTTTTTTGTGTCAATTAGTTTTACCTATACTAAAAAAATAGTTATTTGAACACCAAGAGCCTGAAGAAAACCGTTTTATGCGAGACTTTTATCAACCCGAGCCAAATGCGATGATGGATGCCGGATATTTAAATTAAAGTAGTAAGTAGGCTTCATGAACGGGGTATACCTACACAAGATTTTTCACTATGACTGCGAGGAAATTAAACAAATTTATACTGATATTGAGCGACAATTTCGTAATTAAAAACAGAGAAAGCCAAATGCTGCCACGATGAGGCATGATATGATGATACTCAAAATTATTTTTAGGTCCCTCATAATACCTCGATATGAGTATGACTATGAGTGTTACGAAGGACCGAAGTTCTAAATTTGAAAAAAAGTTCTCAAATTTCGGCATGAAACATTAATACGAAATTATTTGCCTTAGGGCCTAAAATGCAGTTTACTCCCCCTGTACCTAGCATAAAATTGAACTTTAATACTATGAGAAGTGAAAAAAATATTTTATGTATCTACAGACAGCGTCATAGATAAGTATCCCCCTTGCACAAGACACCTAGCTTCAAATCCCTTCAAAAAGAAGTATAAAATTATGATTAGGCTTACATGGTTAGTAAAAATATAATTTATTTTTAAAGGCAAAACTTTTTCGTACATTGCGGCGGCAGCGGTGGTCGCTGTGAAGAGATTTCAAGCTGGGTGTCTTGTGCAAGGGGGATACTTATCTATGACGCTGTCTGTATTATTAATTATAATATTAAGAATTATAATACCAAAACTATAGAACAATATACCACCGATACTATTATACACATAGCAGTTAAAACAGAGAACTAACTATGTATGTATACGTAACACAGTGTTAACACAGCCTGTGTTACTCAGGACAATGTTATGTTAAATACAAAGTTGATATTCATGTAAACGTTTTGTAGAACAACACATTGCATTTTCTATTCTCGTCCAGTAGTGAGTAGTTGCATCTGCAGGTCAATTGCTGCAGAAAACGTGTGGTTTTGTTCACGGACTCAGGACTCAGTAAGGGGGGGCTGGGGCAAAATGTGATAAAATGTCGTTTTTCCATTTTAAAGCCCTTGTTGGAAAATATTTTTAAACCTAGTCTTGTTACCTGATAAGTGTTTCTAACATTTTTAAATTAGGTACTTCAGCATCAAATTAATAGCATATCAATGGCATAGATGGAAACATGGAACTTAAAATTGAACGTTTGTAATTGCATGCATTGATGATTGTCCTAATTAACTCTACCAATATGTAAATAAACAAAAGGGGTTGAGTAAATTTAGTACCTTCAAGAGATAATTTTCTCCATTATTCTTATTAATTATTATTATTATTATTATTATTATGAGCCCTAGCTGTCCCACTGCTGGGCAAAGGCCTCCCCCCATTCTTTCTATTTCCCTCTGTCATTCTTATTAAACTTTAACAAAATTTTGAAACCAATCTGATTTGCAAATAAATAGATGTAACAACAATATCGTGGTCATAATATTTTTTTTTAGAAACCCTTAAGCTCCGGCATTTAATAACCACCCCCGTTAAACCCACGTCCTAAGTCCAACTCTGTCGTTTGGTTCCATTCCAAGCGTGCCTAGTGCAATAGCATTTTAATAGCACCTGAATAACGTTTTATTCAACAAGTCCCGGAATTATTAAAATAAATAGAAAATACTGAAGTTTTGTGCCAAGATAACACACTAAATAATTAAGTGGGTAAGTAATGACAGTGATAAAATCACACTATAATGAGCCTGATGATGCTCGCCAGTTATAACGGTAAGATACATAACTATGGTATTTAACGTGAGAAAAAAGTTATATATTTTTTTGCGATATCGCAAAAACTGAATGTGTTAAGGTGATATCAGACGGTTCACTCGAGTGAATAGTTCATTTTTCTTTCATTCCTTGTTCATACGGCTGAGCTAGAATGACATAAAAAAGAACGTTCATCTGTTATTTTTTTTAACATGTGTGCGCATATGAATAAGTTTAGTGTCCGAATCCGAATGAACGTTCACCTTTGTGTCAGACCGTTCATTTCTCGATCATTCGGAGTGGAAGTGAAAGATGCGAATGCCAATATCCAACACTATTGGATCGGTTCACTAATGAATACATTCGGCATTAATGTTTCATTTTGTGTTTAAATGCGTCACTTGGAGTGAAAGATGCAAAATGAAAGAAGAAAATGAACAAAAAATTACCAGTCTGATATCACCTTTAGGTACGATTTTTGACAGTAGGTACCTACAAAAGTTATTGCTGCGTGATTTTTTTATATTATAATATTTGTTTTTAATTCGGACAAGATGGCATTATGAGCGAGTGAGAGGACGGACAGTAACACTCCTCACACACATAATGATTTAATTGAACCTTTCTGTTAATTCCCTTTTTTTTAAAACAAAATAACGGTACGCTTGCAGTAAAAAGTCAAACGACATTTCCCGAACGAGGCCCAATTTTTTTTCAGAAACTGCAAAATTGTCTTAAGAATGTAATTTTAATAACCACTGAAAAAAGTTTAGAATCTATGAGGATTGTATCACTAGTTCTTTCGAACCAATCGTGTGGTGAAGACTTTCAAGTGCGCCTCGAAGAGGCTCCTTTTGTTCACTATTTGAAAAGCATAACTTAAACTTGAACTAAAATTAAATACATACACTAATGTCTACTTGCACCAAACTGACAAAGTTCCTAAGCAATTACTTTAGTCGCTTGACAGATCATATCGGTCTGAATGTAGACCATTAAAAACTGCCAGACGACAAAAGAAATTGCTCAGGAAGTTTGGCAGTTTGGTGCAAGTCAGCATAAGGATAGGATCTTCTAAAAAAACTGCCAGACGACAAAAGAAATTGCTCAGGAAGTTTGGCAGTTTGGTGCAAGTCAGCATAAGGATAGGATCTTCTAAAACCTACCCAAGACGATGATGATATGAAAACCATAACTTATCAGTATTTAACCTGAAGTTAGTTACAATAAAAATAGGCATTTAACAGATCAAAGACTTTACTCAGGTAAAATATATTTCACGAAAATTGATGTAACAAATTTTCTCCTACTTTTTCCATTTCTTAAAGTTTCGCTTGTAAAAGTCCTGATACATCGTTGAAGGCCAATGGTATCAATTTGTATTCCGCCGACGCCGAAGTCCCTCCTTCTTAAAGCCGACGATACGCCGCGACGCCTTGGGATAAATCACGAACTTTCGACACTCGAATGGTCGTAAGAAATTGTGTACGATGTAAATAAGGTTTAAATCTTACATAAGTACTAAGATGTGATATAGAAAAGTTGGGTACTTTTCGAAAATTTTCCATATATATAAATTAGTTTGTAGAGTCGTTTTATCATAGCTAGCCAGAATCCCAGGATTTATTCAGTGGGTAGGGAAGTAGACTTGGGAAAAACACTGTGTGGAATAAGTAAAGAGACATATGCCTACTTGCACCAAACTGTCAAAGATCTTAAGCAAATACTTTACTCGCTTGGCGTTTCTTAACGGTCCCGATTCAGACCTTTATGATCTGTCCAGCAAGTAAAATAATTGCTTAAACTCGAATTCATCACCTAGTAAATAGTTTAAATGAAGTACCTACCTATTCTAAGCTCTTGATATCTCAAGAAATAAGAATACTTCTTATAATAGTATTACTATAAGGATAAAACACCGTGTCATATAATAAGTCAAGTTTTTGAAAATATTTTTTTATATATATTTTAGTGACATGCCTTAGTAGGACCCTTATTAAAACACGTGCTTAGCGGTGAAGGAAAACATCATGAGGAAACCGGCATGTCGTAGAACATAAAGTTCGAAAACATGTGTCAAGTGCATGAAAGGAGCCTCATCGAGGCGCACTTGAAATCCTTTCACCACACTGGTTCGAAAGAATTGGTGACACGATAAGAAGAAGAAAGACCCTTATTTGCGTTAATTTAGGCCCTCAGTTCAGATGCACACTTCAGATTAGGGGATTCGCCGCTCGTGTTTTATACATTGCAACGCGTGTACGCGCGACAAGCCGCAAGAGACGCCTCATGCTACTGACAATCGTTAGAAAGCGGGCGTTAACGCCGATATATGCGCATAGACGGGCGTTGGGCTTTGACCTTCGCGAACTCCAACCCACTCGTATACGTGCGACAAATATACGCTAGTCTGAAACCGTACTAAATGCAGATCGATAGTCAAAAATAATACAATTTCTCAACAAATTTCTCATGCCCACTTGTACCAAACCTAAACAATTACTTTACTCGGTATGCTAGATTCAAACCGTTAAGAAAACCAAGTAAAATTGTTTCTTTGAAACTTTGACAGTTGCAAGTGGGCTTAGGTCTTTCAATAACCGCTTCCGCTCTTCACTTGCACCACAAAAGTAATGGTCTGTGGATGCAAATCCGCGTCTACCTTATTGTTTGGACACGACAACGGCATGATTCCGTTTTAATGAAGAAAGTAATCTGATAATTTATATTCTCAACGCTCAGTGACGATGCGCAAGATAATCTTGATTAATCAGCATAAAACACCTTGGTGTACAAACTTGGATTTTGCATTTTTACCCTATTTTCTTCGCATTTGAAAAAAAATTGGTTGTCTGTTAAGGTGGTTTACGGACGATAGTTTAACGTGACTATCAGCGTAACGGGACAATGAGCGTTACCGGACAATGACGTCAACGTTTTCGTGCATGCATCCGGCGTTCATCACTTTATTAGACGTAGTCAGGTCAAAAAAAAATATTCAAATCAGTTTATAAACAACAAAGTTCTGAGGTAACAAACATTAGAAAAAAAACACCGAATTGATAAGCTTTTTGAAGTCTTTTTTGGTATTATAATTTATCACTTTTTGATATGACTGTACTAATCAGTTTTTCGTAGACTTTCGCGAATAACACACATAGTTATTTGATTATAACGGGTATTTATCGCGCTCACCTCGTATGTTTTTGTGTCCCGACGTTTCGACTGTATTGCAACAGCCGTGGTCACGGGTTGACTGGCGTATTGGAGCTACCGTCGCGTCGTCGTCGCGGTGAAATAAGGGAACTACCCTCATTTTGGTCGTTAAAAATGTTCGGTCGGCACACCACACTGACGACATATACCTAAATACGCGATAAATACCCGTTATAATCAAATAACTATGTACAGACAGCGTCATAGATAAGTATCCTCCTTGCATTTTAATACCCAGCTTCAAATCCCTTTAAATCACCGTCGCGATGAATGGAGAAGTTTTGCCTTTAAATAATAGATTATATTTGTATATCCGTATGTAAGCCTAAAAATAATTTAAAGTATTACAATTTTTTGAAAGGATTTATAGCTGGGTGTCTTGTGCAAGGGGGATACTTATCTCTGACGCTGTCTGTACTAAACAGCTTTGATATTTTGATGGTGTCCGAATCGTCAGTGGAAAAATATTGATTTTAAAAAGTGTCAATTTGGACACAGTGTCCGAATATTTTGTGTCCGAATCGTCAGCAACTCATTTTACCCTCCACCTACTCGTAGTGTGAAATGGGAACAAGTGTACCTACCATCTCAAAATATACACTTCGTTTAATAACACGTTGCGAATAAAATTCCTAACAAAGTCGAGCGCGTGTTCAAAACAATTTTATTTCACGCCTCGAATAATTTCGCGAAATTACTTCATAAAGAGTCGGTATTCGCCTCAATCGTTTCTTTATTTGAGTGATGAATGTACTTTGTGACGAGGATGCTTGCATACGCATACAAAACAGTATGTTTTGCGAATAAATATATAAATCGTTGGCACTTTAGTGTAAAGGACAACCGATTTTCATGAAATTTATATAGGTACAATCTGGAATTATAACCTTTCAATAAAAAGATAGAGATGGATAAAAATATTTTTTCAAAACTGTTTATAAACAACAAAGTTCTAAAGTAACAAACATAAAAAATAAACATTCAACCGAATCGATAACGTCCTCCTATTTATAAAGACGGTTAAAAATGAAGCATTTTACTTCAATTTAATTATGTAGATTTAACCCAATTAAGGCCAATCCTCAAATGCGAATTCCATACAAAATGTTTCGGACAAATACTCAAAAAGTACGCCGTATTATAGTATTATATTAAAATTAACCCTACTAACTTAAAAACACGTATATAATCTAAATTAAAGTATGAAACCTTTCACTTTTTTTGTTGACGAAATCAAAAAACATGGACGAAACGATTAGTGTGAAGAAATTACTATAATACGGCGTACTTTTTGAGTATTTGTCCGAATCATTTTGTATGGAATTCGCATTTGGGGATTGGCCTTAATTGGGTTAAATCTACACAATTAAATTGAAGTAAAATGCTTCATTTTTAACCGTCTTTATAAATAGGAGGACGTTATCGATTCGGTTGAATGTTTATTTTTAATGTTTGTTACTTTAGAACTTTGTTGCTTATAAACCGTTTTGAAAAATATTTTTATCTATCTCTATCTTTTTATTTGAAAGGATATAATTCCAGACTGTACCTGTATAAATTTCATGAAAATCGGTTGAGTACGGGTTGAAAAAAAAAAAAAAACGGAAAAAAAGTCGTTGAAGTGATCAAAATTGCGTATTTTGCTTCCCTGTGACTTTTCAGTGGTGTTTACGGTCACCAGAATAATCCAATTGAAATCGGTTGCAGCTGGGTTAATCGAATACCTATAATATCTATGAGTGACCCAATTGCTTCCTTTTGTATATTTTGGAATATATATTATAATTAGTAGTTAGCATATACTGTAATAATATATTATAATTATGTATGTATGTATGTATAATATCCAACTTTACTCAGGGTCAACAAAGACTTAGTTACCCAAATGTGCGCAAGTCAATATCTCTATTTACCCAACAACTACCCCTTTCCAAGATAAACATTCCTTCAAAACCTTTGACACCCGGATAACCTTCGCCGGATGTCCCTTAGGCCTCTGTCCAACCGCCCCGCCGACGAGGAAATTACTAACTATCTAATCTATGTAGTTATATATATATAAATTATATATATATATAAATATATATATAAATATATATTATTATTAGGATATTTTAGGATTTTATATTAGGATAAAACCGGGCAAGATGCCCCAGAAGGATAGGTGCTTATGTTTAAGTGAATAAATACATTTTTATTTTCCTAAAAGTTAAGACAAATCGGCGTTTATTTTTTTTAGCACCTATTCTCTGTGGGTTATTGTAATTTTTCGTATTTGAAAACCGTTAAATTGTAAACTATCAGTTTTTACAAAATATAGTGTCATATACATATGTACGTACATACATACAGAACATATAAATACTAACACTGATTAATTTCAACTTTAATCGCTTCTCGCTAATTGCTGGCAATAGGACAAATGCCTTACACGGGTAAACCCAATCCTTTATGCCCGGGTATTACAGACCCGGTGTTCTTTGCTGGGATGATAAAAACCATAAAAATCCGAAGTTTGATTGTTAGAATATAATAGAATAACTTTAATGCCTACTTGCACCAAACTGTTAAAGTCCCTAAGCAATTATTTTATTCGCTTGGTAGTTCTTAACAGTCCAGATTCTGATATGTTATGAACGTCTACGTCTACATTCTGTCGTTATGAACTGATAAGTGAGTAAAGTAATTGCTTAGGAATTTTGAAAATTTGGTGGTGGCATTAGTGTCAAAACTGTGTCAAAATCTTAGATCTTAACAATTTAACAGTTTTGTCTATTAAATATACGTTTATGTACAGACAGCGTCAGAGTTAAGTATCCCCATTGCAAAAGACACCCAGCTATAAATCCTTTAAAAAAATTGTAATACCTAAAATTATTTATAGGCTTACATACGATTATCCAAATATAATCTATTTCTTTAAGACAAAACTTCTCTATACGCCGCGGCGGTGATTTGAAGGGATTTGAAGCTGGGGTATTATAATGCAAGGAGGATACTTATCTATGACGCTGTCTGTACCTACATAACTGTAAAACATAATAAAAACAAAGTTTATATGCTTATGTACCTGAGTATTTATAATCTAACTCTATTTATCAAAATATTAAGTAAGGCTTTTTTACTGACATTTTTTTTAATTTTTTTAACCCTCGCAATTAGGTTTTTCAGTCTAAAAAAGTGTGTGCGTATCACGGTCTCACAACAACGGTAAAGAAACACATCGTAAGAAAAAAATTAAGAGGCCTTCTTGTAACTAAATTATAACTTAAACATTATTCGAAAAACTTTTTCTAACATTTGGGTGGAACTTTTGAATGTTTTAAGAGTCTAAAATTACGAGTAATGTGAGAGAAAAATATGGCAAAGATACCCTTGGCTCACCCTTGGGTAATGATGGTTCATGAAATTATCAGCTGAACCACTTATCATAATTCATGTAATAAATATGTGAGTAGATAGATTTATCTCAACGTTCGTTTATCTTCTTAGCTTCGTTTTAATCTCATTTTTTTTATTTTAGCAGATACTCGCGGCTACATTCTAATCTTTCTCTAGATTCTGACAGTTAAGGTATCGTTAGATTCGTCTCCCCGAGTGTTCTTAGGTCTGTGTTCGCCAATAGATAATCGGAAGATTAGGCCTCTTCGTCCGTTAACTTTGACGTTTATTCTATGTAAATTCGTGCCAATAACGTCAAAACAACTGTGTAAAACTTAACCATCTGTTGGTGAACTCTGGTCTAAGATGGGGTTTTTTTTATAATAATCAAAATGGCGGATTTTTGGAGCTAAATAGTAATTCGTTAATAATTTTTTTGTTAACCAAACCTATCGAGTAGGGTATCAAAATGAAGGTATTATAAAGGAGATTACAAATATTATACCTATACATACGTTACATGTTTACATTTAATTTGAATTAATGAATTGACAATGAATGTATAATTACCTATTTCGCAGTCGGGTTTACAGTTTTTTAAACTTTAACCTTGTAATTTTTTTTTACAAATCTGGTTAAATGAAGACACTAAGGAGCGCTCATTCACTTTGATACATAGTCAGTCCCAAAAGCCCAGTAATATCACTAGCTACAGTGCTCTTCAAATCGGAACACAGTAATGCTTACACATTACTGCTTGGTTTAGTAAATCTGGCACTGTGTCGATACCCATCTAGATGATCCTGCAGGGGACGCCTTCTAATGGTAAAAGTCCATTCTGTTCAGTACAGTCACTGAAGTGTATCTTCTATTATGACAGAATAATTATTTGTATTCATGAAATTTGTTATGCCCGGGTTACACGAGGCTGATATTTCAAGCCAGTGATAGCTTATTTCTGATTCTCCCACGCACTTGCAATTTTTTATACTTTATTTCGTGATGGCGTATGTTTCAGAAGCAAGCATTTTAAATTTTCCACATCTTTCTTTTTTTTCTTTTCTCAATATGGCGTCGCAACCAAGTCGCAATACGCGTCGTATAGGATACTGTAGGATATTAACAGGGGATAATAATAAAACAATTAAATACGTGGTACGAGAGCTCGGTCTATTCCAGAGTGAAGTAAAACTACCCGCCACCAACCCAGCATAATGGTTCTATCTTATGAATCTACCTACATATATTTATAATAATCCTTATACACTACATTCCTCCACACTAATTTAACAATTACATCTATTTTTGAATAGGTATTTAATTACATATTCTCTAGGTAAGTACCCAAATGGTATAACTATAGATAAGTAAGTAGATATTTAAATACTGTGATAAGTACTTAACATTAGCTTATCTAAACCTTATAGTTAGGTATTTTCAGTCGACATTGACGCACAGGTCTCGACTGGGGTATAGGTGCCATAGACTGGCGCCTTGGGTGAGGTTCACGGGGTTCAGGTTCCGCTGGCGAGGGCGAGGGCAAGGTTGAGGTTCGCCTCTCGGACTGCCCCGACGTGTGCGGTTCATTCTCTACTTCTGTGACTGGTTGATCTAACGTAGGTTCAACAGTCACTGGGGAACTCTCAGGATCCGGGCAAACCAAGGAATCTCTACTCCTACGCCTTAACTGGTCAATATGTCGATGGACTGGATTTCCTTCTTTACCTAACACTTTAAAGTTTGATGAACCTACCTGACTCTCAACTCTTCCTGGCAACCACTTCTCCTCCTTAAGAAATTGACGATACCATACATCATCTCCGGTCTCCACGGCACGCTCCGCACCCCCCGCGTACTCCACTTGTCGCCGTTGTACCTTGATCATTCGCGATTCTAGATCAGGCCTCATGGCGTCTAACCGAGTCCGTAATCTCCTACCTAGCATCAACTCAGCTGGGCTCTCGCCCGTGGACGCATGCTCCGTATTTCTATAAAATAACAAGTATGTATGTAAAGCCTTCATAATGTTTAGTTTTTCAAATTCAGCCTTTTTAATAACGCGCTTCAACGTCTTTACCGCATTCTCCGCGGCCCCGTTTGACGCTGGATGATATGGTGCCGAAAATGTATGTTCTACCCCATCTGCCCTAAGGAACGCCGCGAACTCACTACTTGAGAATGGTGGGCCGTTATCCGTAACTATCTGTTTGGGTATACCCCACCTGCTCCATAGCTCCCTCAATTTATCAATAGTGCTAGTAGCCGCTGTACTAGGTACACAAAATATTTCTAGCCATTTCGACATAGCATCTACGACCACCAGGTATAGTTTACCCGACACTGGGCCCATAAAGTCGAGGTGCAGCCTCGTCCAGGGCCGGCGCGGCCAGGGCCACGGGCGGGGCGCCTGGCGCGGCGGCGCGTCCGCCAGCGCCGCGCACGTGGCGCACCCTTGGCACATGCCCTCGACGGCCTCGTCGACGCCCGCCCACCACACATAGCTCCGAGCCAACGCCTTCGACTTCACGATACCCATGTGGGGCTCGTGCAAAATTTTCAAAACTTTATGCCTGCATTTTTCCGGAACAACGAGCCTATGCCCCCACATAACACAACCTAACTCCTCATATAGCTCATTCCGTCTATTAAAGTACGGCTGCATACCTACGATATCACATTCTGTAGGCCACCCGTTTCTTATGAACCCTAAAATCCTGCCCATGATCGGATCCGAAATGGTACATTTTTTTATTTCATTATAGTCTAACAGCATTGCTTCTTGCACGTGATGCAAATGCGTTTGTTCGGGTACAGCGCACGAAACCGGTTTCGTATCGGGCAGCGGTAAGCGAGATAAGCCGTCCGCACTATTATTGTCAGTTCGAACGTATTCGATATCGTAGGTATAAGCTGATAATATTATAGCCCATCTTTGCATTCGACTTGCCGTCATAGTAGGGATACCAGTATTGGGTCCAAAAATCGAAACTAAAGGTTTATGATCCGTCTTAAGAGTAAACCGCCTGCCATAAATATATTGATGAAACTTTTTCATGCAAAAAATGATAGCTAATGCCTCTCTATGGATCTGAGAGTAGTTTTTCTCCGCGCTAGTGAGCGTGCGAGACGCGAATGCCACCGGGCGCTCCAGCCCGTCGCCGCCGGCCGGCTGCGACAGCACCCCGCCCACGCCCGCCGCGCTCGCGTCGCACGTCACTATCAGCGGCTTGCTGGGGTCGTAATGAGCGAGAACCTTAGAACTTATCAAGTCATTCTTGATACCTACAAATACCTTATCACACTCCTTGGTCCAACTCCATTCCATTCCTTTCTTTAATAAGTTATACAACGGCACTAACCTCTGGCTAAAGTTGTTTACAAATTTTGCGAAAAAATTAGCTAGACCTAAGAATGAGCGAAGCTCCGTAACGTTTTGTGGTCTTGGAATTCCCACTACTGCATCGATTTTCACTGGGTCCGCCTTAATGCCATCTTTTGATAAAATGTAACCTAAATACGTTACCTCCTGAACCAGGAAAACACATTTAGATTTCTTCAACCTAAGCCCGCTTTCTAGTAATCGCTTGAATACCATTCCGAGCGCTTCCAGATGCTCCGCCTTTGTTCGCCCACCAATGATGACGTCATCGATAAATACCGCTACGTTAGGTATACCTTTCAACAGAGTGGTCATGATCCTTTGGAATATACCAGGACTGGACGACAAACCGTATACAAGACGGTTGTATACAAACAAACCCCGATGACTATTTATAACCGTATACTTTTTGGATTCGTCCAATTCGATCTGATTATATGATTGTGATAAATCGATCTTGCTAAAGTATTGGGCCCCATTAAGAGCTACGAGCACATCATCAATTCTCGGAAGTGGGAAACGATCGACCAGTAAGGCGGGATTTAGAGTACCCTTATAGTCTACACAGATCCTGAGCGTACCATCAGACTTGTTTACGGGGACGAGCGGCGAGGCCCAGTCGGAGCAGTCCACCGGCTCGATGACGCCCGAGCGCAGCATGCCATCCAGCTCCGCGTCCACGCGCTCGCGCAGCGCGAACGGCAGCGGCCGCGCGCGGTGGAACACGGGCGCCGCGCCCTCGCGCACCCGCAGTGTCGCCTTGCCCCCCGTGAACCTGCCCAGACTGCCGTCGAACAACTCCTTATACCTGTCCAACATTACATAAATCTCCTTATTTATTTGAACATTTTGCTCATTGGCCATGTTGAAACAATCGAGCGTGGGAATCTGTATATTCAATTCAGCTAACCATTGTCTACCCAAGAGAGATGTAGTACCTCCCTCTATTACAAAAAGTTCCAGCTCTTTAGTTTTGCCCTGGTATTTTACAGAAGGTTTAATGAAACCTAAAGGTCTTATTTTAGAACCATCATAAAATTTTAAACATAAGTTGTAAGGTTCGATGACCTTGTGTGTAAAATACCTATCGTAGGTATGTTTACTGATACACGATATAGGCGTTCCCGTGTCTATTTCCATCCGTATCACTTCACCATCAATAGATAAGGGCAAACTCACCACCTTATAGTCCCTCAAACATAGCTGATGTAGGTCGAAGTCCTCCTCCGGCTCCCCGTCAGCATCCGACTCGTCCGCGGCCGCCCGGCCGTAGTGGAATCCCCGGCCGCCGCCGCCGCTGCCGCCCGCCGCCGGCCGTGCCGCTCCGCTCGGCCCGGCCGCGCTTGGACACACCCGCCGTAAATGACCGGTGCGTTTGCACCGGCTGCAAACGTAGTCCCGGAACCTACAAGTTCCGTAGTTGTGACCCGTCGCTCCGCAGCCCTTGCAGTTCTCCGACGGGGCGCGGCGCGCCACCGCCGCCCCGTGCTGTGGGTCCCCGCGCTGAGCGCCGCCGCCTCCGCGCGCCCACTGCACACGACCCGAGCGCGCGCCCCGCGCATCTATCGCGTTCACCTCCGCCGTCTCTGGCATGCCGTCACCACCGCCGCGTACCTCCACGGCTGCCGCGTCCCGCTCTGCCGCCTCCAGCGCGTTCGCTAATTTTACCGCCTTCATGAATGTGAGAGTTTCGTCTTTGGCGAACAGCCGTTGCCTTATGACGTCACTCTTCAATCCACATACAAATTGGTCGCGCAAATTGTCTTCCAAAGTTTCTTTGAATTTACAGTCCCGCGCTAACCTTTTCAGCTCTGCAACGTATTCTGCCGTGTTCTCGTCTGCTCGCTGCCTCCTCTGTCGGAATCTGTAGCGCTCCGCGAGCAAAGACGGGGTAGGTTGTAGGTGATTACACAGCAGCTCACATGCCGCACTGTAGGTTAACTCCGAAGGCTTTCTCGGACTCGCCAGGTTCACCAGCAGCTCGTATGCTTCATCCCCCATGATCGAAATCATCGTAGGCACCTTCAACTCGTCTTTTATGCCGTTGACCTTGAAGTACATGTCGAGTCGATCCACGTACGACGACCACGTTCCCGTTTTGACGATAAATTCTCCAATTTTACCGATCGACATTTTTCCAAAACACTATTTACTTTTGCACGCAAAAAGGTCCAAAATCCTCGTTCGCCAATGTAGGATAATAATAAAACAATTAAATACGTGGTACGAGAGCTCGGTCTATTCCAGAGTGAAGTAAAACTACCCGCCACCAACCCAGCATAATGGTTCTATCTTATGAATCTACCTACATATATTTATAATAATCCTTATACACTACAGATACTTGATTCATCGAATTGCAGTATGCCATGTATGCCATTGGATGATTGCTAAAATCACTCTAGCCTCGTCTATGGCTAAAAATTTAAATGACCCAATTGGGTGATCTTGCATAAATAGGTAATGTTGCCAGTAAGACAATTGTAAAATTAGTCTTAAATAATGTTTTCTTGTCTTATTTTAGTAGTTTTAGTTTTAGTTTTTGGTTATTTATACGTTCCGTGTCGTTGCCAATGGGGTCTAGCAGAACACCAGCGCTGCAGCGTGCTGTCAGTACGCTGCAGCATGAAAGCTGAGCTAGGCCCCCATTGATGGAGGACTCTGTTACTCTGACCTTTTTTTGTTAATTTATGTTTCATGTGGTTTTCATCAATAAAATTATTTCTTTTTTCTTTTTTGATAGTAAGCTAGCAAGGTAGCAACTCTAGCTTCGTGGAGACAGAACTAGCATTATTTCTAGGCTAGTGAACTATTAGGTAAGTAAGCTTGTTTATGAAGCTAGGATAGTGCAATAGGATTTCGTTTTATTTTGTAACCTAGTATTCGTGTAGCCGGGGATGCTAGTATTCTAGTATCTATTCTAGGCATTCTAGTGTGCAGTGACTACGCCTTTTGTATTTTCAGACCGCAAACTGAATCAAATTTCTGGATGAATTCTTTGTCAGCTGGCATATTGTATTCTCAAACTCACCTTTTGTAAGTAGTAAAATGGCCGCCGCTTTACTTAAGTTTGTATCTGTCACCTGTCAAATTTCAATGTAAGTATTTCCTTGAGTGTAAAAACTCGTCGTAGAATACAGTAGCTGCAATGGTACTAGCAAATTATCTAGCTTCGTGTAGACAAACCTAGCATATGCCAAGCTAGGATAGCAATCATGGATAGTATTAGAAGTTACTAGCTTAGGTGTTATCCTAACTTTGGAGAACTAGCCTTGTGTATCCCGGGCATTTTAAGGCGGTGTTTTCGTAATCGCTTTCAGGAAGGCGAGATGGGAACGACTCAATTTGGCGGTAATCTCTCGAAAGTAATTCTGCTTCTTGAACCGAAGAGCCACCTTATTCCACTCTGAACCTTTAAGGGGAGGTTTCGATTGCAGAGACAATAGGCCACAAAATCTGTGACCTGATATTGATCAGTTACTTCAGAACTTAGTTGTTTATTAACCGAAATGAAAAAATCCTCCAAATTGGTCCCATAGTTTCATCAAAATCGGTTCAGTATTTTAGTTTTTAAATCAAAATAACTGAAAAAAAAATCGTCGTAGTAAACGAAATTGCGTGCGTATTTTGCTTACCTGTGACGTTTCAGTGGTGTTTACGGTCACTAAAACAGTCCAATATTGAAGTTGGTTGTAGTATGTTTTTTTTTATGTGTAACATAATTATTTCCTCTCGCTTTCTATCAATTGCTGGGAATGATTTCGTGACATAAAACGAAAGTGTGTTACAGGACGTTAGCCATCAGATAGTTACTATTACCTCAAAAAAATTAAGAAAATAGAATCCTTCCAAATAAAAATTTTGCCGTTATTTGTCCATTAAAAATACGAGGACTAAAATCGCTATTATGTGTCGCGTATCGCTTGATATGGGACTGCGTCTTAAATACTAAAGTACTAACCGAAATGGTGTTCAGCGAACAAGTCCATAAAGTTTTAGGTGACCAGAAAAGGCGATAAGTTATCTCATAGGAAGTTTATGGCTCTTTTAATGTAGGAGCCTCTAGGGCGATAGGATAGGTCCTTAGGCAAGAAATATATTATTTTATTTCTTTAGAAAATTAGACTTAAACAATAAAAATATTCTTCTATTTTCTTGGAAAATTAAGCATAAAATGTAGTTGCTTTACACCAGGGGTTCCAATTTTTTTTTCTCATAGACTAATTTCATACCAGTATGTTTGGTAGAAAAAATTGTTAAAATTGTTAGTGTCACTAGTTTTTTTCGAACCAGTATGGAGAAAAGATTTCAAGTGTGCCTCGAAAAGACTCCTTTCGTGCAATACCAAATGATAATAATGTTTGGACATTTCACATACCGCCGTCTAGTCCCAAACTAAGCAGAGCTTGTATTATGGGAACCAAATAGCTGATAGAATACTTATATACTTTTTTTTGTAAATACATAAATAGAAGACACCCAGACTCAGGACAAACACCGATGTTCATCACACAAATGTTTGTCCTGAAGCGGGAATCGAGCCCGCAACACTCGGCGTAGCAGTCCAATGCACTTGCCACTCGACCAATCGTGTCGTCATAATGAATTCAACGTAGCAATAATTTCCACGACTAATAGTCACGTATGTTGAATGAACCCTCTGCATAGCTATGAATACAGCATGATTTGTTTTGGTTAGTTAGTGAATGGGGGCCTTTGATTAACCTCATTCATCCCCGGGGTGTTGAGGATAGTGGAGGACGCTAATTTATCTATGAGGCCTTCTTTTTTTATTGTTTATTTATTGGCTTTTACTAACAGCTGATACAAATGAGTGCTTATGTTTAACTTAAAATAAAATAAGCTTAAGCTTAAGCTTAAGCTGTGTGCGTGCATAGCCTATTATAGGTAAAATACTTAAGGGGAATCCTCAAATCCGAATTCCATACAAAATGTTTCGGACAAATACTCATAAAGTACACCATATTATAGTTATTTCTTCACACTATTCGTTTCGTCCAAGTTTTTTGATTTTGTCAACAAAAAAAGTGAAAGGTTTCATACTTTAATTTAGATTTTATACGTGTTTTAAAATTAACCCTATTAACTTAAAAACACGTATAAAATCTAAAGTATGAAACCTTTCACTTTTTTTGTTGACGAAATCAAAAAACATGGACGAAACGAATAGTGTGAAGAAATTACTATATAAATACTTTTTGAGTATTTGTCCGAATCATTTTGTATGGAATTCGGATTTGAGGATTGGCCTTAAGCTGTGTGCGTGCATAGTCTATTATAGGTAAAATGCTTAAGCATTTAGCCCACCTTTTGAACAATGTGTTTATTTTTGTGCAATAAAGTATTGAATAAATAAATAAATAATATATATTTTATAATAGTTATAAATGTTTTAAATGGGTAACATATATGACAAATGTTATTTCTTAAAGTAGCACAAAGGGAGACCAACACAAAATAAAAACAAATTTGACTAGAGACTTAAGGAGAATGAATTGACGTGTGTTGGTCTGCCACGACTGTGTCGCGGGTTCGATTCCCGCTTCAGAACAAACATTTGTGTGATGAACGTCAGTGTTTGTTTATGATTAGGTATTCTATGTAGGTAGGTATGTATTTACAAAAAGAAAGTACATATCGTATTGTTTCAGTTATCTGGTTCCCATAGTACAAAGCTTGCTTAGTTTGGGGCTAGATGGCGTTGTGTCGAATGTCCGAGCTTTACTTTTTTATATTACTATATCTGTAAAATACAAAACTAAACTCAGTTCTGAAATGTAATAACTATTACTCTATTTACATTCAGATCCGTCTAGTTAATTGGCAATAATTTTAATCTACTCACATTAACACGGGTAATTGCGTGATATTTCACGTAAATAGCTCTTACAAATAAATAAATAAACTCTAACATAAGAAAACAAGAGGATTAAGAGATGTATTGGTGTCTGATAAAATGCGGTTGAGAATAAAAATAACAAAATTGTAATATAGAAAGACTTATGGGAGACGTTCCTTGCAGGATTCCGTTAATTTACTTTTCACACCACCGCTCGACAATATCCAATTACATATCATGCTATCATCAAGGTAAAGCAAAGCATTACCTACCTAGGGAGGTAATGTTGTATGAAACTCCCAAGGGTAGTAATAGGATTTGAATTTGGAACGTCAAATTCGTGTGGAAACTCGTGGAAAACTCTAAGCAAACGAACGCATACGCAACGCATATGGCATTGTAAAAAAGTTTGTTCTAAAATCCAACTGGCCACTCATAAAAAAAATAAAAAAGGTGCGACTTCAAAGATTGTGAAACAAAAGACGGTGTTGGCTGCTGAGTTCGGAGCCCTGGCTTTTTATTGCCTCGCAGAAGGTGTGAAAAGTAGAGTATGATCCTCTGGGATAAAGCCTGTCTTCGTCTTGGGTAGCTTGAACCCCTCGCGTCACTCAGGACTCTACATAACTCCGTTAGCTCAGGGTTCAATATGCCACCTGCGACATAAGACACTGCTTTATCCCCTTAGTGCATAATCTACTATTTCACACCACCTGCTTGACAATATCATGCAATCTTAAGGTAAAGCAAAGTGATTTTAATTTGGAACATCTAATTCGTGTGGAAACACGTGGAAAACTCTAAGTAAAATAATGCCCATATGGTATTGTATAGAGGTTTGTTCTAAAATAGAACTGGCCACCATAAGCAAAACTCAAAAAAAAGGCGCGATTTCAAAGAACGTGAAACAAAAGACGGTGTTCGCCCTGGCTTTTTATTGTATCGCAGAAGATGTGAGAAGTAGAGTATGCTCCTCTGGGATAAAGCCTGTCTTCGTCTTGGGCAGCTTGAACTCTTCGCTTCACTCAAGCCTCTACATCACTCCTGAGCGAAGCGAGTCCCTCGTTAGCTCAGGGTTCAATATGCAGCCCACGACATAAGACATTGCTTTATCCCCTTAGTGCATAATCTGCTTTTATAATTGACTACTTAGCTGACGCCACAGCTTCGTTTGTGTTGCAATTTAACAAAATTATTTTCTAAGCACGCACTTCCAGTTCTTGACAAACACACCTTTCAAGTTTCAAGTCTACTTTCAGTGGTTCAGGCCAGTGGAACACTTCTATGCGCATCACTTACCTATGTACATATATTAATAACGGTATTGAGGAGGACGTGGTGGCTGAGTGGATGAGGCTCTTACCTTGCGATCTGATGGTCGCGGGTTCGAATCCCGGTGGCAGTCATGCGTCCATGGGTTTTTTCGGTCGAAATAATCTATGTTTGCATCTCACGTTCTCGCAACGGTGAAGGAAAACATTGTGAGGAAACCGGCATGTCGTAGAACCAAAAGTTCAAAAACATGTGTCGAGTGCTCGAAAGGAGCCTCTTCGCGCACCTGAAATCCTTTCACCACACTGGTTCGAAGGAACTAGTGACACGATAAGATGAAGATGATGAAGAATAATGGTGTTCCTATATAACACCAAGATTGACAGACTGTATCAAACCAAAATGGATGCGGAATACAGGACAGAATTTTTTCTGTCCCTCAATGTCAATAAAAAATAAATATCTCTATTTTCAAATAATGCTTGTTACTTTTTACGATGTATTAATATTAACAATGAAAAGGCCTGTTAGTTTTGACATACATATAATATTTATCTAGCCCTGTTACTTCTCTTTTTCGAAAAATTGCATATCTCCAAATGTACTAGAAGTTAGCCAATGTGCTCCCTTTTCCTCGTTGCATTTTCAATGTACTACATTGTGATTCTTTACTATAATACTTCTAAGCCTATGTATAATTATGTAATCAGTCTCGTAAGCTTCAGTAATTTAACTAGCTACAGAGTGTCCTTACTGTCCATGTCTATACATAGGTATTTTAGCGAAATGCAATCGCAGAAAAATATAGATTCAGTCTTGTTAAAAGCATCCCGACCGGAAATCCGGTAGAGTTTTCAAATATGCTCCAATGGGATGCACGTATCGATATCCGGTAGATTTTGCATGAAACATTTACCTAGTTGGTAGCCCATTGAGAAATGCCCTACTTTTAACTCAAAAGAGGTTGAGGCGAATTTTTTTGCATACATATAATGGATTTTAGTTCAATGCTATGAGTAGGTAGAATAGGAACGTTCTTACTCCATCCATTACAATATTAAACATTATTATTATATGTCTCTAGTTATTTCGGACTAGTGTGGTGAAAGGATTTAAAGTGCGCCCCGAAGAGGCTCCTTTCGTGCACTATATAGGAGACTATAAAATCGCTACCAGATGGCGTCGACGAAAAATCCTAACAATGTATTGTATGTTTATTGTATGTATGTTAGTCTGTAAGGTATATATTTCTATGGGCCTATTGCATTTCTGTAATGTTTTTGTCCGAATTAAATGGTTATTATTATTATTATTTATTTAAATTAGCTTTTCATTAAGATCGGAAACGTATTACTTTGATCAGAAACAGAAGGGTCAAACTTGGTATTCCGCCCTAGCTGTCAACATCCATTGAATGTCCCCATTAATACCAACCGCATTGCTTTAGCATGCACAATGGGGCTGGAGCACAGAAAAAATAACTATTTAATGACCAGTAATGACATCACAAGGTAGTCGATAAAATTTTGACTCGGAGTTCCTGGGCTTAGATTTACTCGCTAGGACAAGACATGGTCATTTCATACAGTCTTTTAGTGTTAAAACAAAAAATGGATGTTAAAATCTAAAAACTAAGCTTTATGTTTTTGCTCTACCTCACTTTCTTTACGAGTTATAGCCGTTTTATGATCCATTGTCATCGAGTTGAGAGCTACCCTGAATGTTTCAGCCGGATCTAATCGGGAAGTGCTCGAAATTTGTGCTGCAAGATTCCACTCATAATAAAATATATCAATAAATTTGTTTATTCAGATAACTACAATCAAATGTAAAACAAAAAAATATTAAATAAAATCTTGTACTTATAAATAAAATCAACTTAACTAAAATTTAAAACTACATAATTTTAACATATCTAACGAGTTAAGACATTAATTTATGTAATAAATTTGTTCAGCGTCATACAAGTAGTAAACGCTTGGCTAAAATATCAAAACTGTCCATACTGTGCTCGATACTCATTCCGTGTAAGCCTGAATAGGGAACGTCCGATGAATAAATGAATTGTCGGCCGCTTCACGATTTGGTTCGATCGGACTCCTTCAGCTGCAGGGCTCTGCGGATCGCTCGAGCGATAGCTTTATAATGAGAGGAAATACAAAGTTAAAACAGAGATACTATTTGCAATTTGTCGCACTTATGGCATCGCTTTCTTAGTACAGGGAAGTGTAGGTATACAGGGCGTCCCACGGCCATGCCACATGGAGGGAAAGTACCTTGAATATTGCAGATAGAATATTTTACTGAAAGAATAATGTCTATTTGAACTTAAAAAACAATCTGAAGAAGAATATCAAGATAGACAGTATCAAACCAAAATGGAGTCGTAAGACAGAACCAAAAACATTCAGACACCTTTGTTAATAAAAATGAAATAAATGTGCTGGACTGCCAAACCGGTGTTGCGGGTTCGATTCCCGCTTTAGGATATACATTTGTGTCATGTCACATGTCAACACCGATGTTTTGTCGTGGCTTTGGAATTTTTCCATGTGTTAAACGTATTTATTGAAAAAAAATAAAGGATATTATATCAGTTATCTGGTTCCCATAGTACAAGCTTACATAGTTTGAGGCTATGTGAAATTTGGCGTAGTGTGAAATGCCCAAACATTATTTTTTGTATCTCAGACACAACTCGTCGCTTTTTAAAAAAAAAATAACTATTGAATTAGGAATAGATTAATTTGGAATTACACTGCATTCAATGGTAGAGTGGAAGTTTTTGAAAAATAGAAGACGTTCGCGGGTTGAATGGCTTTTCAGCTACATTTTCAAAGATAGCAAGTGACATTACGCTATCTGAGAAATAGCGAACGTCGACACAAGGCTACGAAGGAAATTGCGCACTTTATTGACAACCTTCATTCATTCACTCACTAAGGTGATTTTTGAAAGTATTTTACTGAATACTGTGATGAAAATCTCTGTAATAACTCTATCTTAACGAGTAGGTACTTATCCCATCTATATTTATATTTATATATATTATTTTTCTTACAAAATCTGCTATTTTCTAGTATTTTAAAATTCACTCGTCTCTAAATTTTCATTTTATGTGTTTTTATGATTTTATGACTACTGCAGGGTTTGAAGCTGCGTCCGGACAGTTGACAAAAAATTGAACATTTAAAATAAAATATGTAGATATCATAAGCTAAATTAATTGCTAACCTAACAAATCTAAAGAATGTAGGGTATGAATTAACATTTTTTTATAACAATAGATAAAATATTCTTCACTCTTATTTGTATATGTATTTATTTATTTAAAAAGATAATAGATTACAGTTTTTAACCTAAACACACTTACTACATTAAATTTGAACTTTAAAAACTAATAAATCCTGAATAATATTTCTAATTTTATCATTAAATATATCGACATACTGATGCTCGTTATAATCTCGTGTGAACCAGTATAATAGGTACTTATAAATGTATGGCTGAGGTATGTAAGTTTTAAATCTATTCTGACGTGGTTTTTACTACTGAAAAATTCAAATTTTACGGGCTTGGCACACGGAGCAACTTTAAGCTAGTCCATAGACCGGCATCGGACGTATCGGACGCATCGTACGTAACGGATTAATTATACTGCGTCCACTTTATCGGCAGCGATCGGATTGCCGACGCGAGTATTAGCAATCGGATTGCCGATTTCACCTTCATTCGGATTCTTATAATATTTCTCGCTATAAAATGATAATCGCGATTACGTTTCGTGACAAATGGCCAACAATGCGGAGCGAGCGCGCGGGGCGCGTCCACTGATCGGCATTCCGTATGACGTCATCGGTACGCATTTCATGTAGGCATTGCCGATGACGTCATACGGAATGCCGATCAGTGGACGCTGTTGTATACTGTCAGCTTTATAAATACACGTTTCCGTCACTTGCATCAACAAGAAGTTGCTATTTACGGTTGCTACAACTTGTTATATCCAAAATCCCAAACGCGCGCAGAAGCAAAGGAAATAGGGTTAAACTATTTTTCCCAATTTCCTCCGCTTAGGTATGTAAACCTGCATATCAAATCAAAAAATATAAGGTACTAAAAAGTACTTTGCCCTGTAATTTTATTTTTATATGGTATACATATATTAAGTAATTTAAGTATTAAGTTAGTTATTAGTTATTTAAACCTACACAAAATATATACTAAAACATTTCGTGAGGTTGTTGTAACAAATTCACCGCTTCACTTTTTTAAATGTATACTCATTCAATTTATAATCTTCAAAAATGTACAGATATGTGAGCGAGACAACGGCGGCGCGCGGGATTCTGGACCTAGTACCTAGATCACACGTAGCGAATAGTCGGCCGAGACAGTAAAATGTTACTCGGCTGAGACAGTGAAAGCTTACATCACTCGCTCAGCCGAACACTCGGCATTATGTTTATAAGTAACGAGTACTCGGTACGTGTGATCAAGGCATTTAATTGCGAGTTTCCTGTTGCAGCAATTAGTTGCTCGTGTGCCCCTACGAAGCACGAACGTCTAATTTTTATGTCAACAAGCGAAAAGACGAGCAAAGCACTCTGCTGATGATAAGACAGCACGCCAACCTTCGACCAGCACAATAATGCTGCAAAAACAGTCATAGGGTGTGTTTCCACTGACGCGGAGCTGGGTGGAGTGGAGAGGAATTGGCCTTTTTCTTCTTATCGTGTCACTAGTTCTTTCGAACCAGTGCCAGCGTGTTGAAATGATTTTAATGGGCGCCTTGAAGAGACAATTTTAAACTGAATTGGCCAATGAATGAATTGGCCAATCACAGTACTCAAAAGGATTTTGGATCACAGCACAGGATGACTGTGATTTTAAGAATTTCTGTGACTGTGTGTGTCTGTAAAAATTTCCACTTTCACTCTTTTTCGAGTACTGTGATTGGCCAATTCATGGTCCGCTCCTCTCCACTATGCCGAACTCCGCCTCAGTGGAAACGCACCTTCACAGTGCTCGAAGTGGAGATTTCCAGCACTGTGATTGGTCAATTCATGGCCCACTCCTCTCAATTTCACCCAGCTCCGCGTCAGTGGAAACGCACCCTTACAGTTTTGTGGTAATAAAGAATTAAGGAGACCTTGAAAAAGGTCAGACAATAGTTTTGTATTCAAAACAGTACTAACGAGTACAATAACAACTTAGTTCATTAAATACTTACTTAACTATTTATCTAAAAAAATGTCAAGAGAGCAATATTTTAAAGTCATCTGATGCTTGGCAGACTTTAAAATGTCAACAATATATATTGCTTACACTGCAAGGCACAAAAAATAGTAGTTTGCTATTTTACTTTTATTTTATTTAATTTCATACACAAATGAGCTTACAGCCTAGGCCAAAGCGCCCAAGAGTTAAATTACAGATTACATTACACATTAATTACATAACAATAACACATGATTTTACATTACAATAACATATGAGTTAAACAACAGGAAAGCAAAAATCATTAAGAAAATACATTAAAAATTAATAACATCAAAAATATAAAGGACCGTGTCAAAGAAAATTTAAAAATAATAAAGTCAGTCTATACAACTTCGCAACACTGTCAGCGAATACGTCAGCATTATCCAAACGGGCAAGAAACTGGTTAAGGAGAGAGAGCTTACTTGTTTATTTATGTTGCATTAAATACATCATCCAGCCCTATATTAAGTCATTCCCTGTATTATGGACACCAATAGAAAACACTAATAGAATGCCTAAAATGGAGAAAAGTCTTTTATTTATTTAGATCACATCCTCAAATTATCACTGTAACATCAAGTTTGTAATCTGTAGGTGCCGTTATCTACTTAGTAAGAATTTTAAATTTAAATTTTAACATATCGCCTTAAACCTTTTCTCGTTTTTGAAACAGTAGATTGGAACACTGGGAAATATTTTTCCCGATCGTAGCTAGGAATATCGGGAAAAAAAATCCCTATTGTTTCTAGTAGGAACGGAGGTGGTAGGGAGGAACAATCGGGAATAGGTGAAATATACAAGCTTATTTTAACAACTGAGGTTAGTTGGTCAAATCTTTAAGTACCAGAACCTTGTACTTGTATTGTAGGTACTCGGTATCAAATTTTTTTTTATATTTTTTTATTTATTTATTCAAAATACCAACAGCAATTTACATAAAAACAGGATAATCTAATGAAATATAGTAATTCAGCCAATTATAGGTCTTTCTAAGTAGTTATAAAAGTAATTCCTACAAAATATAATTTCGATTTTTTTTTATCAAAATCATCTCCGCCATCATATTCCGAAGACTCATTTGACCATTTTCAATTAATCTATTTCGTCAATATAGTACCTAAATTATTTTTAGATACTATGTTATTTTCTTATTGACCAGCAATCGTTCAGTAGTCGATCACAAACTATTTAAAGCAGTTTTGACCATAAAATCAACATAAAAGTGGACTTCAATCATCAAAGTGCAGTTTAAGATTTTAAGCTGTGTCCGGTCGTCCGTTTGATAGCTTAGCTCAACGTTAGACCCAGCTTTTAAAGCAGTATTAAAAGTTAAGAACTCCGTCATAGCCACAAACAAAACAGCTGGATGACTTTTTGCACCAGAGTTATGCAATGTGACATTTTGTGTAATAAATTATCGAATTGAATTGAATTGACGGCACGATTGGTCGAGTGGTAAGTTTGTTGGACTGCCACGCCGGTGTCGCGGGTTCGATTCCCGATTTAAGACAAATATCTAGTAAAGAAAGCTTACATAGAGCAAAATCATAGAAACTTGGTTTTTAGATCATCTACATAATGCTTGTTTTACAAACAAAATGGCTTATTTAGCCTACTTATAACAATTCAAGCAGCTGTTTAATATCACTGTGTATGATGGCTACATCAGCCAGGAACTTACGAACATGAAACTTAATGCCTTGCTCATACCGGACTAGTTCGCATTGTCGTCTAGAGTATCTACATGAACTAAATGCCTTGCTCAGACCGGACTAGTCATTATTGTTGTCGTTTAGCCTCTAATTGCTGAAGTTGGCACAAAACAATGCTATTGTATTGAGATGTGCACTGGGATTGCGCTGTTTCTCTGTTTTTGCATCGCTTGGTAACAGAGGTAAGGGGAATCCTCAAATCCGAATTCCATACAAAATGTTTCGGACAAATACTCAAAAAGTACGCCGTATTATAGTAATTTGTTCACACTATTCGTTTCGTCCATGTTTTTTGATTTCGTCAACAAAAAAAGTGAGAGTATGAAAACTTTAATTTAGATTTAATACTTGTTTTAAAATTAACCCTACTAACTTAAAAACACGTATAAAATCTAAATTAAAGTATGAAACCTTTCACTCTTTTTGTTGACGAAATCAAAAAACATGGACGAAACTAATAGTGTGAACAAATTACTATAATACGGCGTACTGTTGAGTATTTGTCCGAAACATTTTGTATGGAAATTTGCCTTGAGGATTCCCCTTAAGACCTAAGACTAACTATAGCCCACGGTTCTACTTGCCAGATTTTTTCCTTCAAAGTCAATTCAGCAATTTTTGCGTGAATCGTCTAACCGTGTATAAACTTTCAGGACCAAGATCTAGAAAATAACATTACAAACGTTTAGTGAAAAATACAATTCAATCCATCCAGTTTTCATGTGTAAAACCATGAAAACTGCCTAAAAAAATCTTTGGGCAAGTTTTTACACACGAAAACAAGATGCATTGAATTGTATGTTTTACTTCACGTTTTTAATGTTATTTTCTAGATCCTAGAGGTCAGTTTGTGTTAAATTACAAGTTAAAAAAATTTAATCTTCAAAAATGTAGGTACGCGCGAGCGAGATGGCGAATCTAGGGTACTATAATATGGGCCTTGAAATAATTACAGTAACTTCAAGGAGCTGGGATGGCTGGGACAGGGTTAATTGCAATTTTCGGGGGGCAATGCACAATGCACCCTTCAACGGCACGCCAGTGCAGACCGCTTTACCCCTTAAAAAGAATAGAATAAGAATAATTACATTATTAACAGGGACCATTTTATTTTGCCTTGAAGTGTACTTTCACACTGTGCCAGGTGAAGTTTCTGTTACATCGCGGTCTGCAGATAAAAATACATGAAAGTTTCAAGACGATGAAAAATGGCTCGCGGCGAGATGTATTGAGCTGGAAACGAGATGGAGGGTTTGTTTTACATCTTTATCGACAAAACGTGTTACTTCATAGTTCTTCAAATAGCTACTTTAAATGTGCTTAGAGTTTCCTGGATATACAATAATTATTTTAAATTGTATAGATTTATTATAAAATTTATTAAATGTACTAAGTACATAGCTACATATGTATAAAATGTATGAAATGTATTATAAAATATTATAACATACAGGGTGGTTTTATGAAAAGGGTGAAATTTTTGGTTTCTGACTTGGGCATCAGTGCCCTTCTCAAAAAACCAACCTGTATAATGTATGTATGAAATATATTAGGTTATTAAGTATAAAATGTATTATAAAATGTATGAAATGTATTATAAAATGTATTAAATGTATGTAGTATTCATATTTTATTTTTATTCAGTGGAAGTTTGGTGCTAATCAAACACATAATTAAACTGTAAGCTGGTAGGTATCTTTTAAAATAAATAGTGACAAATAAAAAAATCAAGATTCTAAACGAGTTTGTACCATTTTCTAACTTCAATCCTAAGAACTAATTAGACTCTGCAAAAGCGCTCTAACTAAGTCTTAATGAATTGGCCTAACAAACAGTCCAACGATATAAACTTAAATTACTTAGAATGAAAGAAATCTCTTGACGATGCGGAGTCTGTGAACTGCCAACGTATAGCAGATACATCAGTCAGATAAACAAGTCAATTGGACACAACAAAACACTGGTACAGGTTTTTCTGGAGCAGAACCTATTAATTTAAAAAAAAATACGAAGTAAACACGCATTGCACACGCGCCTAACAAAATCGTATTCAAACGCACACGATAATAATCTCGCACACCATCTTAAAATATGCACACAGTTATCAAATATAGCGTATAGTTTTATTTAACGTGAATGGCCAAGAAGGTTATATGGCCAACAGAGGGGCACGCCTTGCATTAACATCTCCTTTGGCTAGATTCTCGAAGATAAAAGTTGAAAAAATAGGAATTTGTCTATTCAAACTCTACATTATCTCAAACCTTTGATAGCGACAATCTGCATTATTGTCGCCATATTTGCCATTATTCCGTGAACACAATGTAACATCCGGTTTCGCATTGTCCTAATTTATGGTTTTAAGTTTTAAAGATACTCCACACAACATCTAATAGTATTCGAGTTGAGATACTGGACTTAACTATACTATGACGAGACCACAGTTCAGAGGTCATATCGAATCTGGAAAGGTTAATGAAGATAAATTAATAAAGTTGGCTAAAGCTAATATTTTGGATAAACAAAATGTGTACAACATTTTCAGTAGATGTGAAAATTTTAAGAAAATTTGAGGCAAATTTGTTGATTTTCAATTGCCTCCTAGTTTTTTGGGATGAAAACAGTACTTGAATCAACACACACAGGGTTTTTAAAAAGCTTATCGTGTGTGTTTTGCTTAAAGATAACGCCTACCCGTGACCAAAAAACAGTGCTACAGCTACATTTCAATTATGTATTTTACAACTGACTTCAAAAAGGAGGTTATCAATTCCGTTGTTTTTTTTTTTAAGTTTGTTACTTTAGAACTTTGTTGTTTACGAACCGATTTCAAAAATCCCTTTTTTATTGGAAGTAGTCAGAAAAAAAAAGTATAACAAACTTTCAGTTTGGTCTCATAGAAATCACATGAAAATCGCTTCAGTACTTTTTTGAAATCAAAATGTAACTGAAAAACTACATAATCCAAGTTAACGATTTTGCGTATTTTGCTTCCCTGTGACTTTAAAGTGGTGTTAACGGTCACTAAAACAGTCCAATTGAAGTAAAAAAAAATTGGGTTCCTTAATAAATTGGCACTCTTTACCCTCGATCGATGGCAAAATATATCAACATATAACCCATAGGGGCTATACCTATTCATTATTCCGTAGGTGCGGAATACGCGTAAATGCCACTATTAATCAAAGCGAGGCAGTACTGAGCCGAGTGGCCATCTGCGATACAACTCACGTGCGACTCGCCCCGTGTGCACGCGGCATAAGTGACAGGCGAACGGACGTACAAACTGAATGAAAACATTTCACTATTATTATGAAACGAGAACTAAACTTGAGGTCACCCCCTGATTTTTCCCAGTTTTAGACTAATGTTCCTCTCATAATTAATGAATTTCGAAAGGAAGACTATTACCCCTATAATTTTATTGTCTTACTATTTTAATATATTTTTTTTTCTATTATTTTAAATATAATTATTGGAGCCATTGGAGGATTAAATCAAACTTCTTTGCGAAAATTAATATCTTTTTCTTCTATTCATAATTTGGGTTGAATAATTTCATCAATTATAATTAGAGAAAACTTATGAATTGTAACTTTATAACCAAACGAGCAACTTTATTCATGACTTACGGAAACAATCTGCTAATTTCTCTAAACCTAGTCGCCCGTAGTTAGGGGTACTTTTGGAAAACTCTAAGTAAAAGACTGCCCATATAGCATTGTAAAGAGGTTTGTTCTAAGATCGAACTGGCCACCATAAGTACAACTCAAAAAAAGGCGCTATTTTAAAGAACGTGAAACAAAAGACGTTGTTTACTGCTGTAGCCCTGGCTTTTTATTGTCTCGCAGAAGATGTGTAAAGTAGAGTATGCTCCTCTGGGATTAACCCTGTCTTCGTCTTCACTCAAGACTCTACATAACCTCCTGAGCGAAATCTCTCAGGAGTTAACTGAGTCCCTCGTTACACTCAGGGTTCAACATGCCGCCCGCGACATAAAACACGGCTTTATCCCCTTGGTGCATAATCTAATAATACACCACGGGTTGGGTTAAATCCTTAGAGCTTGGGCCCAGCTCCCATATAATATCGCAGCCAACTCAGCAAAGTTTCAAGTGTCCCACTTTGTAAAATGCTACGAGTTGAACAACTTCAGTGGGGAATAGTTTCGCCGTTTTTCTCATTAACACTTTTGTTATTAATTACTTCGGGGTCTCGATGAAAGAAATAGGTTTTCATTAAAGCTTTTTGAACGCTGGGGTGTCGCTTGCAGGATTCTGTCTAGCCACTTGAGGGCTGACTCATTTATTCTGCGCAAGAATGCAGCTGATATGCTTCACTAGCAAAGCTAAGCCAAGCTAGCTAGCTCGTTAACGCAACATCGACGCAATCGTTTAAAAAGTTAAAATTTAAAAAGTGGCTCATCGATAATTCATTAGTACATTATTGCAAAGGCAGCGAAATAGGCAATTGCAGGTCGAGTATGAGTTTGAAGGCCGAGCCGCAGGCGAGGACTTAATAATACGAGACAGGCAATTGCCATTTCGGCCGAGGCATATATAGTGCTTTTCTTAAAAAAATGCAAGGAAATAAAAAAGGGCCTTTTAAATAATGTTCAATACCGTTTTTAATATGAACTGTACATTTCAGCATGGAATAAATCGCTCATAATGTACGAGTAGATGGCTTTTTAGTTTTAACAATTTCATTGAAGTATGTCAAAAACACTATATTTTTCTTTAGATTTAGCTGGAAGCAGGTTTTCCATTGCTAATTTACCTTTCGATCTTAAATCTGGTGGAATCTTTCAGAATCATCGGAACTCATTTTATTTTTATTTTACAGTTTGTGCCGAAAAAGGTTAAACGCATCTGGGGCTGTACAGCCGAATACGCAATGTGTACGATAGATGAAAGAGTTCTAAATTCAAACAGCACACCGTTTCATACAACATTGCCGGCGCGCTTTTCGTTCCAAATTCAAAGAGCACACCGTTTCACACAACATTGCCGGCGCGCTCTTCGTTTCAAATTCAAAGAACACGCCGGGAAGTGATTTTCGTTTTTCAGTCTACGTAAATATGTTACTTCGCGTGTTCTTTATTTAAAAGTAATGACAATATTTCCGCGCATGTTTAAGAAAAAAATGATACATTTGTACTTAAAATTATTAGATACATAACCTAATACCATTTATTATTAGATATTGTATTAGTGTATTTTATAAAAAGATAAAACTAGTATCTAAGTAGTCGAATTTTAATCTAAAAACCTTGTAAATCACTAAGTGTGCGCCGCGCCGTTGACGACACGATTGGTAGAGTAGTAAGTGTATTAAACTGCTACGCCGAGTGTCGTGGTCGTGGGTTCGATTCCCGCTTTAGGACAAACATTTGTGTGATAAATTTGTGTGGTGTTTGTTCTGAGTCTGGGTGTTTTCTATGTATGCTATGTATATATTAAAAAAAAAAGTATCTAAGTATTGTATCAGTTATCTGGTTCCCATAGTACAAGCTCTGCTTAGTTTGGGGCTAGATGGCGTTGTGTGAAATGTGCAAAATATTTATATTTATTTATTTTATTTATACATACATACTCTCGAAAAAAATAATCCTCCTTTTTCGCAGTCTGAGTAAAAATCAGCCTACTTAAACACCATACAGATGTAACCGTAAAGAGCTAGTTATGAAAGAGATAAAACTTTTTAATTTACTTCTGAGTATAAAAAATCTAGAGAAAATTAATTTATCGAAAAAGTCGAACTGGAAATTTTATTCCAACAAAATTATTCAAATAAAAACTTGCTCAAAGTTTCAGTCATGAAGTTAAGAGTCCATTCATTAGTAATTAATTCTTTTATTTCATTATGTCCTTTATTCCGTTAATTAATCTCATTTTGCTCACTTAACTTTTTATTTTGCTGAGCAAAGTGAAATTGTCTCTCCGACTTTGGACATTTGTTTAGGTTTTATTTTTTGTGGTTCCGAACCTTTTACTGGTTTTTGAGATTCTGTATTTATAGTAGGTATATATAGACTACTAGGTCCATGGGGAATGGGAGAGCCATCCGCGTTTTCAAAATTTTGTCAGTGCGTCTGGTCGAAGCGACGCGTGATCAGAGGGCTGGCAGCTATCTCAGCCAAAGAATAAGCCTTGCAATACAAAGAGGCAATGCAGCCAGTATCATCGGGCTGCCATCAATCGGAATTTGAGATTATGTGTGAGCAAAAATCTAGAAGAGGGACTATTCGTGACGTCTTGAAGAGAGAGTGAGTAAATAATATAATAAATATAATAAGTAGAGGTAATAATAATTATAATAATTATAGAATAATATATAGAGGTAATAATAATAATAATAATAATTAATTAATAATAATTAATAAAATAATTAAGAGTAGTAGTTGGCTTATGCTGTAATAATCAGTTAATTAAAAAAATAAAATTAAAAAAAAATTAAGTAGAGGTCAGAATAAGCGTCCTACCTACGTCTGGAGAGGCCCATTTTCATTGTCCATCTTTGAGTGTGTCCAAAGACTGACACGATAATCATGTTTGTGATGAAGAATTATTCTTCTTCTAGCTTCACAATAGTTGCATAGTGTATCTGAAATCTCATCTTGGTAATAAACAACGTTTAAATTCTATTTACTTCATTTTTCTGAGGTTGGTATCACCTGAAGGTAAATTTCCTGTTACACACATCCGTCCCATTTTTATGAAATTACTACCACTAATTGACAGAAAGCGAGAGGAAAATGTTACACATCAATAACTTATTTTGTGATTTAAGGGACCCTAAATATAAGGAATGAAAATAAAAATCTGGGACTTGGCCAATTAAACTTTGATAACTGCCCTAGTTGGGCAGAAGTTGGGCAGTTACATGTTTTGCTACTGAAGGCCGACGAGACGCGAATTTTTTCTCAAAATACTGTTACAAGCTTGCCCATATATGATTTTTGAAATAAATTGCTTGTCTGTAAAGTAGGTTTACGGGCGTGACTACTAGCGTTATCGGACAATGAGCGTTACCTATACGTCTTAAGTGCTAAAATGTTACATGTGATAAGTACCTACTTACATTTTTATACTTAGAGGAGCCCATAAACTAACTTTCTTTCTATCTTTCATTCTTTCTTTCTCTATCGGACAATGACAGCGTTACCGGACAGTGACGACGTTACCGGACAATGACGTTTCGTGCATGCATTCGGCGTTCATCGATTTATTAGACTTAGTCACGTCAAAATGAATATCCATTATTGGCTGCAAGTCTAATTAATAAGTCTAATTTACTATTACTTTAAGAGTAAGCTGCGAGTTTTGGATTGTGATTTGGTGGAAAATTAAATAAAATAAATTAAATTAAAAACATTCAATTCCTTTGCACTCCAAAAATTTATAATTACCAAAAAAAAATTGGCAATGCAGGCGGGGTACATACGTTGTATCTGTGCAGTCAGAATTTTATGCAGAAGATTTCCACAAAATTACAGAGTGACAGCGGTGCAAGTGCGGCGCCCGAGCCGAGCTTTTGCGAGCTGGCTCGAGATAGGTACCCGCGTTTGCCAAACGATGAAAAAAACTTAAATTACTATCAATAAAGGGGACCGCCTGACGCAAATCCATAGGAAACCGACTAACGGTAACAGTTATCCAATTTCAATCAAATTTATTTCAAAACAAACAGACAAAAATTAGACTTAATTTTTTCAAGTTTTTTTCCCATATCTGTGTTCAGTAACGGCAACTGGCTATGCGTATTTTTTTCTGGTCATTACGAATTTACGGTGTATATTTGAGTATTATAAGCAAGCACTTACAAGCAGCACGGGTAAACACGCTTCGTAGGTACAAGTAGAGTGGTTGCGTAGTGCCGTTGAAAACAGCACTACGTACGTAGTTGATACGTATCCTGCTGACTAGGGTAAGTGGATAAGCACTTAGCACGAGACACGTCTCACTAAGCTACTGGCACGATTCAGTTCTGTTTGAGAATAGTAGGCGTATCATGAAGATTTTTGACAATTGCAATCGTATCGATTCCGTCACAGAAGGGTTATCAAGTTGTATTTTTTTGCAAAATGTCATACAAACTGTTAACTTATCTGTGACGGATATTATATGACTTCGATTGTCAAATACGTTCTTGATTACGTTCTGTAGCTGTATCTATGAAGAAGTTTTTTCACAAGCAGGTATTCATCGCAGACCAAGAAGAAAATGGCTGGACGAGCTCATCGCGTTCCGTCCAGATTGGTCTGAACTGGTCCAAGACAGAAGGAAATGGATATAATGGGCGGAGGCCTTTGCCCAGCAGTGGGACAGCGAGGGCTCATAATAATAATAATAAGGCTGCGTCAAGGGCCAGATACAAAAGGCGGTAGGTACTTTTGGAGTCGGCTCGCATTGTGAGAAGGTTCCTCACTCTGCAGCCCTAGCCACCAGCCGCTTGGGCTCTACTCCGCGGCTGGTGGTCCACCGTTTTTATATATTTTTTACTATAGTATTTATAAGCTGTTTATTTAAATAGTTATTTTTTTATAATATTATTGTAAAATAAATTTTAATGAATAAATGATGAAAGAAAATGATATAATAATAATAAGTAACGAAGCCGTTATAAAAATACAAAAGAAAAACATAAACGCGCTCCAATCACGGTTTACGATTCAAAGTTTGCGCTAATGATGCTGATAATGTCAATTCGTCTGTTGATTTTCATCTAAATACAACAATGCAGCTAAATCATCTTAAAATGAGGGTAAAGTGGGCAGGTGGCGTAACCGGAGATCGTAATTAACATCTATAAATAAAGGTTGTGACAACCGCGAGTGAGATTTATCGCTTTTGCTGTCCGAGCGCCGTCCGTCATAGCTGATCCAATTAATTTATTCCACTCATAGTCGCTCAAATGAATTTATTCAACTGAAAACGGTTAGTTTAGTTAGGCTTTGGGAATTGAAATATACCTGGACATGTTTGTGCTCGTACTATGTTTATTCAGTTCTACGATATATACCTTGTATGCAAAAGGTACACAAACATTAGAATCCTGCTAATCCCCTCTCATAAATTTAAAAGTTTGTGAGACGCAAATTTCATATGAATGAATGATTTATATATCTCAAGTAAACAGTCAGAGTCAGAGTCACATACTTCAGTGAAGAATCACAAATTTTATTTTAATTGATAAGGCATTAGTTTCTAATAATATCTATCAATGTGTCTAAAAAACAATTTCATACAATTTAATTATAGCGAATCATCATCAAATTCACAATATTCATACAAACTGACAACCCTTCTATGACGACTTCGATACGAATACTCTTGCCAAAAAGTTTAGTGATAGGTCTATCTACTGGTTTTACGATTGGCAAGTCCATCAATGGTCGATTTATATATCGATATGTTAGCTATTTTTATTTCTAGGAAACTCAGACAGCTACAATTTGATTGTGATTAATGTGACTGGTTCATTGTTTTACGCCATGCGATTCTACGTAAGCTATCGTAATCTAATCGTGAATCTGATCACGCCTTCCCCTACTCTACCACTGGCTCTACCACTGGCACTACCACAAAATTATTCTAATAATCAAGGTTTTTCAAAAATATACAACAACCGACTTCAATTGGACTGCTCTAGTGACCGTAGGCACCACTGAAAAGGCACAAGGAAGCAAAATACGCAATTTTATTCGCTTCAACGACTTTTTTTTGTTATTTTGATTTAAAACCTAAACTACTGAAGGATTTTGATAAAATTTATAACTAAATAATTTTTCAAATCAGTCTATAAACAACAAAGTACTGAGGTAACAAATAAAAAAAAACATTATCTTCCTTTTTAAAGATTGTTTCAAAAAAATATATAATGATACAGTAAACCACGGAAACGTGTTAAGAAGAGTTTAAATAACATGCCCCATATTTTTTATGTAGGCCTTTGTTTGTTTATTTGTGTGTGCGGCCATCACGTAAGAACTACTAAATGGATTTAAGTCAAACTTAACAATATTATAGCTACTAAGCCTGAAAAGGACATAGGCTATATAATATTACGCTACATCTCTACATCTCTTCACAAGGTAGAATCGGTGTCTATGTATTGATTGACTTGCTTAGTACTGACACTTTGCTAATTCGGTTTCCTCACGATGTTTTTCTTCGCCATTGTGACCCTAATTTGAAATAATATATATCTCTCTACATATTTCGTTAAAATCTAGTTCATAATACTTCACCCTTAAAATCTTGTCGTAAAAATAATATTAATATAACGTCTCGAGAGTCTCAATGTTGATTTTACGGCTTAGGAAAGCTCATAATTTCTGTGGAACGGTGTTTTAATAAGTACCTAGAACTTTATTCAGACTAGGCCCTTAATTTTGTGTAGCTTAGTTATATAATTTGTTTTGAACTTATTATTGGTTTTTTTCATAAATGTTCCCGTAAATCTTTTTAACTTAACCATTTTATAGATATTTTTTTAAAAAGATTTTGAATAAACGAAAAACTTTTCTTTGCTTATATTCTTTGAGTATCCATTTTAAAGAAGTAGGTACCTCACGAAATGTTTAAGTATATTTCTTGTTTTAATATGTTTAATATAAGCAAAACTGTATTTCCCTATTTCCTTCGCTTATATTATACATAGCCAAACAAAAAATATACTCAAACATTTCGTGAGTTTGTAGTAACAAAATGACCCATTCCCCTTTTCTTTAAATAAATACTCATTTAATATATACTTTAACAAATTACCAATGTGCGAGCGAGATAATTGCACACGGGATTCCGGGCCTTTATTTCCGAGTGTTTTTTAAAATTAACCCTATTAACTTAAATACACGTATAAAATCTAAATTAAAGTATGAAACCTTTCACTTTTTTTGTTGAATAATAAAAAGACATAGACGAAACGAATAGTGTGAAGAAATTACTATAATACGGCGTACTTTTTGAGTATTTGTCCGACACATTTTTTATGGAAATTTGCCTTGAGGATTCCCCTTAAGGCTAGAAAATACGGTACAAATAATATGCACCTCAACTTGACTAGCTCATAACTTTATTATTTGACCTAAATCCTTTGACCTGCCTCGTTCATGTTAATAAGCTTCAATAACCATAATTTTGTAACTAAACTAAGCCTAGATTTGTTCATGTCTAATGCCATAATACTAAAACCATAATAATTTAGCTCCAATTTAATTAATTTGACATACGTTTTTAATAATAATTACTGAGGTTTCCGTCGATTGGGATCACTAGGTATTGAGACAGCGGTCCCAATCGACGGATGATATTTTTGAATCCGTTGATTGGAACCGCAAACTGCGTGACGTAAATTGTACAGTGTCGTCGTCAGATACAGATCCAAAAAAGAGTGCATTATCTACTAACTTCACTAAGTAGGTAAGTTAGTTTGATTTATTTATGTAATTTTATCACATTTTGACGTTTATCCACAGAAGTATTAAAGTAAGTAGAAACACAATGTAGAAGGTACATTGAAAATGCGACCATGAAAAGGGAGCCACATTGGCTAACTTCTAGTATATTTCGGTCCGATGCTAATTTTCGTAAAATAGCAGTAACATGGCTAGAACTACTAGGCTTCTAGGTATTATATAACATTATTTGAAAATAGAGATATTTCATTTTTATTGACAGGGAGTCTAAAAATTTTCGGTACTATATGTATACCGCATCCCTTTTTGGTTTGATACTGTCCATCTTGGTGTTCTATAGGAACACCGTTATACATCTATGTTTGTGCCATAATATGGAAAAGTGCACAGTGCTCACTGTTGAAATTACAGCTGCGTTTCTGTCGCGTCCAAAGCGGTCAAGTGCATCTTGAACTCGTTCTAGTTTTCAGTTTAATGTTGTTTTACGTAAAGTGTACTACATAAGTTGGTTAATTTTAGATGTTTTGTGAATATTTTGTGTTTCTGTTGAGCTCCTCTCAAGTGGCACAAAAAAACTTGAGAATGGAATGAGCACCTTAAAGCATAGTAGATGGTGAAGATTCTGTAGATGGATAGCTTATAGGTACCGTACCTAGACCTACTTACTACTTATTTATATTTACCACGAGTTTTATTTTTAATCGATGTAAACAAAAATGTTACCGCATATATTATAAAAGGGTAAGTCCTGGCTGACTGACAGACAATCAGCACAAGCTAGAGACTTCAAATTTGGAGTATATGCATGTCAACAAGTGTAGGGGCGTAGGTACAAACGTTAAAAATCCAGCCTAACAGCATCATAAAAATCACATCAAACTAAGACGGCACTTTTTTTTTAAATACTGAGATTCTACTTAATAAACTTAATACGATTATTCATAGGCACTTTTAGTACTTTCGCATCGGCAAGGCAATCGAGCCTTAGAAGAAATCAATCAGCATAAACTTGCGAAGTGGTGAGAAAAGCCTCAATTCATCTATGACTTTATTACCGCGCGGAGATATCCAATAAACCAATCCGTTCCCGCGTGTGCTCGCACCCCTAAGTTTATGGTTTACCCTCAACCCTATATCACGTTGTATAGTATGGTTTAGTTAGAGGTCTATTTTAATTCTTAATATCTACATAATAAAAAAAAATAAGCAATCCTCACAGTAATAATAATATAATATAATAATAATAATAAAATATAGTAATATAGACAAAAAAAATTGAAGGATTTAATTTCTTTTTTATATCTACTATCTAACAGCAGGTTTTTTTGTGAAATCGATTTAAATATCATATTAATTATAATTTTCATAAAATTGTTTTTACACACTTTCGTTGCATTTCACGAAATCACTGCTACAAATTGACAGGAAGGGAGAGAAAAGATGTTACACGTAAAAATATTAAGTAAAGAAAAATAATGAAATTTATATAATTTGAGAAAAACAATAAATCCTTAAAAAAATCATAAAAGCTTTTATCAAAGTTATAATTAATATAAAATTTCATCGATTCCACAAAAAAAAACCTGCCCAAAAAGGACTGAGACCGGAACTTTCCGATCAGTACCACATTATTGATGACAGAGGTCCATTAAAGAAAAATCGGCTAAGTGTGAGTCAATTTTGCGCACTTCAAGTTCCCGTGATTTAAGCCAGATTCACATTTGGAAGGTTTTATTATTTGCTACTTTACTTGAAAGTTTTCAATATATATAAACAATCGCTCCATGTTTGAACTTGGTTTTAACGATACAAAAAATAAAAATAAAAATAAACATCAAAAGGACAAACATTTGCGTGATAAATATTGGTGTTTGTCCTAAAGTCTCTTATTTTTGTATCAAGCTGACGCTCGCATCTTCTTTTTCGGTGCGAATTAACACAATACCTTTCTTAGTACGCGTCTACACTACTATGTATATATCCTCCAAAATCCAAGTCTCTACATCCAAGGGTTTGGCCTGTGCGTTATCTGACAGTCAGTCAGTCAGCTTGAAGCCTTTTATATTATACCTATTTATTAGAAGAATAACATTATTTCTAACTGCGTCTATCTTGGTGTGAATTGAGCCGTATGCTACGGCTACATTAGCGGGTATCGGCAAATATTCGGGCTATCGCGACAAGTGAGGCCGAGTATTTCTTCGCAACGCGATATTATTCGGTATTCGGGCGAATACGAAGTAGTTGACTGCTTAAAGTTAGACAAGAACATCATTTATTTTATTTTATACACAAATGAGCTAACAGCTTTGGCCAAAGCGCCCAGGAGTTAAATTGCCTGATATCATTATCTTACATTAAGTACATACAATTCGAATTTCAATCATTAAATATACATAACTATACACACATTTAATTTGATTTCAAATACAAAAAATCAAATACATTAAAACTAATAATAAAATAAATTTAAAATAAATAAATAGGAAGTATTGAGTAAAGAAAATTAAAATATAATAAAGTCAGTCAAATAATACACGGTGTCTTTATCGCGACAGCGCAACACAAATTATCGCGTGATAATGAAGCCACAGCATTATAAAAATTGGTTACCGTTCTCATCCCTTAGGCACGGAACCCTGAAAAGCAGAAAACCGCCCTAAAATTTGATGATCGATGGTACCCATAGAATTCTATTTTCGGAGATGCATCGGGCATTGTGACTGAGATTGCACGACCATGATCGATGGCCGCGGTCAGAGACCCATTGTAGGTACGTTTGTCGAGATAAATACAATTATCGTACCTATTGTTTTTGTGGTGGAGGTGGTGACTATGTCATAACACTATGTCATAGTAGATTTTATTTGTATAGTGAATATCCTACTTATATAATATTATGAATATCCTACTTATATCCTATCCTACTTCCTACTAATATAAACGCGAAAGTTTGTAAGGATGGATGGATGGATGGATGTTTGTTACTCTTTCACGTAAAAACTACTGAATGGATTTAAGTGAAACTTTACAATAATATAGCTTATACATCAGAATAACACATAGACTACAATTTATAAAGATAAGCTACTCGAAATACTAATCCTGCGCAGACGTGGTCGCAGGCACCAGCTAGTAATATTATAAACGCGAAAGTTTGTAAGGATGGATGGATGGATGTTTGTTACTCTTTCACGTAAAAACTACTGAATGGATTTTAGTGAAACTTTACAATAATATAGCTTATACATCAGAATAACACATATGCTACAATTTATAAAGATACCTGCGCAGACGAAGTCGCGGGCACCAGCTAGTCTATTATAAACGCGAAAGTTTGTAAGGATGGATGGATGGATGGATGTTTGTTACTCTTTCACGTAAAAACTATAAAAACTAAACTAACTGAATGGATTTTAGTGAATCATCATCAGAATAACACGTAGGCTACAATTTATAAAGATACAGCGCAGACGAAGTCGCGGGCACCAGCTAGTAGGGGAATATATAATTAATATATATAGTACTAATTCCCCACAACCTTTTAATCACTAGAAAAATAATCAAGGTTTTACACTTAAGCCATAACTATAAATTAAGAAAAAAATTGTATACTGTATTCTTCAGTGAAGTATGTGACTCTACCTTAAACCTACATTCATAAGACCAGTCTGTATCTAACCATACTTGAGACAAATAAATAATTCATTCATTCATACAAAAACATACTACTTACAACAGACTTCAATTGGTTATTAGTGACCGTAAACACGCCTGAATAGTCACAGGAAAGCGTCATTTTTTTAGTTTTTTGATTTGAAAACAAAAATACAGGGTGGGCCATGAATTAGTAAACATCTAAAAAAAAACCACATGAGTTATTAAGAAAAAAAATGTATACAAAAGATAGCCAATAGATGGGAATTTACTTTGTAAAAGTGATATCCACTTATCACACATCTTGACTTTGGGTTCTTCGAAACGAGCTCGGGATCGCGTCGAACCGAAGCATAATTTCCTACACGTTCTCTTCACTCTGAGACGTCCGTGGACCGCCGATTTGCTACAAATTTAATGTCGCTGCATGTCGTTTTTTCGAAATTCTTCACCCATTTATATTTTACATAAGGACTCAAGGCAATGATTTCATCGAAACGAGCTCGGGATCACGTCGAATTGAAGCAAAAAGTGAGCGAACTAAAATTGTTTTACGCAAAAGTCGCCTTGAGACCCAGTGTCCCGATCTATTGCCATTAAATTTCCCTGAAACGAGTTACCTGTTTGACCTCTCCAAGCACCCCGCGCCGCTCGGATTTGCGCAGGAAATCAGATTTAAATGTTAACTAATTCATGGCCCATCCTGTATTTTTTATTTCGGTTTTATGTCGGTTAGTACCGCTTCTGCATTGTCTGTTCTGCAGTGTTTTGCTTTGATACTGTCCATCTTGGTGTTCTTTAGGGACCTTTACCGCTATTCATATGTGACTGTAGGTAGGTATCTAATAGTTCCCTGGTTTTACTTTTTTTTTTTTTTCAATTTCAATTTTCTATTGATTTATTTGTCTCAATTATAGTTAGTTACAAACATGTCTTATGATAAGTGAGTAAATGATATGATAGACTATTTTAAGCCCTTGTTTTACTAAAGATAAAATACTCTTATTGGCCATTAATTTCCAACTAATACTATAAGAAAGTAGCTTCGTAGTATATTTTCCTGACTTCTGATTCTCCGACCCTAATTATGATATAGCATTAATTTCCTTTATAGTGATTTATTGTGTCTGAGTAAGCTTCAACTGCTTTAGGGTTCTGTACACATAAAATCTTAATTGCAGGACATAAACATTTTATTATCATATTAATATTTCAGTCTGAAGTAGAGATTATGAAAGATTTTAATCTACTTGAGTTAAATGAAGATTTTGTAATCAAAATTCTTATATAACTTGTACGCAAGTGAAAATAATAAACATAATGATTGCGTGTTATGTTAATATTGAATTACTAATTTATTGTATTTTTAATTTATTATTGTTTGACTTAGTTTTTTGATTATAACGGGTATATATATATACGGGTATACGGCTTTTATTTGGAGCTCTAGTACGAAGCAAGCTTGAGGCTAGTAGCTGTGTCTGGAACCCTTACGAATCCACTTACGCACTGTTACTCGAAAAAGTTCAGAAGGCATTCCTCAGGTTTATGTACAAACGTGTCTTCGGATACTATCCGTACATGTATCCAACCAAATTCCTCCTGGGATGTCTCGGATATAACTCCCTTAAAACCAGAAGAAGTTGCGATCAGATGGCGTCGTTTTGTAAGGTCTTTCGAGGAGCTATCGACGCTCCCGATTTACTTAACGACTCGTTTCGGCTGTTCACTCCTAATAACTATACACGTGCTAGGAGACACAGACTTTTTGCCGTACCAGCAAGCCGCACCGTGGCTCGCGCCAACTCTCCACTGCCTCGCACCCTTACCGCCCTCAACAAGCTTTTGATGACGAACCCTAATTGTGACGTTTTTATTGATGAATGGAAGAAACTGATGGTAGAGTGTCTGATTTTCTGTGAGAGCGATGAATGAAAGTAATTTTATATCTTGATACTTATCTTTTTTATTCTATTTCTGTAATTAATTTTTTTCACTGACATTTTCTTTTTGACTTATCAATTATAATTACTGCCATGAATTTTTATTTTTTAAATGATTTTAATTTTTATGTGTGACTATATGTAATGAATTGTTCTGTAATGTATATATTATATTAGTTAGTGTAAGTGGTGTAAAACCGTTCTAATTAATTAATTAAATAAATAATATATCGCGCTAACCTCGTATGTTTTTGTGTTCCCGACGTTTCGACTGTATTGCAACAGCCGTGGTCACGGGTTGTTTGACTTATTTCACTCTATTTATGTTTTGACCATATAAGCAATTTTAAAATGGAATTGGTTTATCCGTTTTAACTTAACAAGCAAATACAAATAGGATTATTCCTTATTATAAATGTTGTTCTTTAATGATGAGTTCGTGCGCGAAACTTAAGGCCAATCCTCAAATCCTAATTCTTTTAAACATTTTTGTATGGAACTCGGATTTCAGGATTACCCTTAAGATAACGAGATCTTTATTAAAAAATATGAAAAGTATGAATCCTTTCACTTTTTTTGTTGACGAAATCAATAAACATGGACGAAACGAATAGTGTGAAGAAATTAAATACGGCGTACTTTTTGAGTATTTGTCCGAAACATTTTGTATAGAATTCGGATTTGAGGATGCCCCTTAAGTTAACTAGAACATCTTTACTAAAAATCTAAAATGGAATGGATGTAGTATATTTTACAACAAATGAAATCAAGGCAAAGTAGTAAATTATGATAAAAGTATAAAAAATTACCTATTTAATTCTACTTATAACACGGTAATGCCAGAATAAATTATTATAAATTACATAATAATATTAATTACATAATGATAATAATGATATAATGATAATAATTGAGCTACCTAGTGATCGTTTGCAAAGGTGACCCAAAAGTTTCCTTTCGTTAATTTTGTAATATAGATTGAAGTAGTTAGCTTATGCTGTAATAAATTATTACATAATTATAACTTATACCTAATTTAATGTAACTTAGTTCTAAGTTGACTAACTTACCATCCATCTGCGTCTACAAAGTTCTAATGCTAATTTACGTTCATCTCAAGTTAGTTTTGATAACAATAGGGTATTCAAATGTGTCAAATTGGGCGCCATTATGCTAAATTTTAGAGAAAAAGCTCTTACTCATTTATTTTGGAACAAAACAGTTAAATGGATTGCTATTTTACAGCGGGACGACGGAAATGTACGCAGTTGATAAATTTATCAAAAATATACCCAAAATGTACTATTTGGTACCCCAAACAGAATTAATAGCATATGGTCACATGTTCTGGCCCCTTTGGCATTCTCGATATTGTTTTTCATTGGGTAAGAATAGAATAGAATAGAAAAATGTTTTTTGCGTTACCTTAGTACACGCAAATCGACATATAAAACTAAAAATTGATATCTAACGCCACTCAGCATATAGCGCACATGCTGAAGTTTTATATGCCACCATAGTGTGTGTGTGTGTGTGTACATCAGCTAAAGCGTTTATGCACGATCCACATTCACAATGTTCACGCGAAGGGGTGTATTCACTCGATTTTTTGACATCTATTGTCATCTATTTTTATTCGAATGAAATGAACGGGGTCCCGCAACCAAGTCCACAATATTAAAAACGGGCTGATAGCGACGAAATTGTCATAGTCGTCGTTTCTTGGGCCAGAAATCGTTCAAAATGCAACACATATCTCTATTGGGTTTCACTTTAGTCAGTCCGCATCGAAAATGCTTGATATGATATTGATAAATTCCAATTCATAGACATGTTTATTTGTACGGAACACTAGCCACCCACGTAGTTCATTTTGGCATAGCCGTTACTGAAAGAGGTTTTATTTATAAATTTAAACTTGACTCCCAATGTCAAAATTTTATAATTATCAGTGACAAATAATGGAGGCTCACGCTAATTTACAGTTAATAAGTGGACGCATCTAGGACTTACGCTCAGGGGCGAACCAATTTCTTGTTCTTTTTTAATTTGTAAATACAGAGAAGAAAGTTCTTTAGTTTATGAAAAATTAATATCGTAAACGTGTGATTCTGAAATAAATACCAAAGAACATTCTTACTTCTACAACGAAAAATCTGTAGTTACTTATCTTACACAAAATAACCTCGAAGAAAGAAGACTGGACAGGTCAGAACGGAACAGCCTATGTTTAAATTTAGTGTAATATTTTACATTACATTTGTTAAATATACAAATTATCAGGATAACAAGAGACACCATTTAAAAAAGAAATGTTATTTCTGTAGAGGCAAAACTTTTTCGCTACTCAATACCATAATTTAATTTTGCAGAACCCTCGTTTTGTCTCTAAGTTTATAAATTGCAATTTTCATCCTTTATTATTTTGTTTTTACTACTCTATTCAGGTGAAATATATTTTTACACTATATTTTAATATTAATAATCGTCGGGGTACAGCCCCCCCTGTCATCACTCACTTAGTACGTCACCGATGAAAATAACATTGTTTATTTTTTAGATACTGGCTAGTAAACTAACACCAAGTAGGTAGAGGTAACATTAGAAACCATTGGTTTTTGGTATACACAAAGACTTCATGCTGTCTATGGCTCAAAATAATAAATCCTTTTTAGTAATTTTTTCGGCTAAGGTGATCTCTTTCTTCTAACATTGCATACGTAGGTATGCAATGTTAAAAGAATCTATCTATTTACACAAAAATTAGCTATGATAAAAAAAAGTTTTTACTGCCACGTATTTCGTAGAAAAATCGTGATGCCTAAAATCCTAGCCTAGAATCTAAAATCAGCAATTTTAGATTCAACTGGCCTCGTTGGGTCTTTTCTGCATATAACAACGACCATTATTATGTTACCCAGCGAAGGGTGGCAAGGCAACAGCAAAACAAAATGGATCGCAAATAATGCGGATGCTAAGCGATTTACAGCATTTTAAAAGTAAAATTTATAAGTAGTAACAAAAAAATAAACAAATTGACATTTGCGCTGTCATTTTTCCAAAATTGATGGAAAGCAAAATTAGCTCGTTCTTGGCCCAAAATTGAATCGTTTTGGTCAATATAAATCCGTTTACGCTACACTTCGATTATTCGAGACATTTTGTTTTGAGGCATAAAAAAAGTTGTGTAGCATCTTGCTCCACGATTTAGTTATATTCATTCTTGCATGTGAAAACCTAGCGACAGTACTCAACGATAAAATTTTCCACTACGTAATTCTCGATATCTTCCAAAGAAGTTTTAAATAAAATCGGATAAATAATCTAAAATTTCACATCACTGGGCGATATCTTCCAAAGAGGTTTTAAATAAAATCGGATAAATAATCTAAAATTTCACATCACTGGGCCCCAGATGCCAAATTCCTATACAAGTGTGGACGCCGAGTTAGAAATTTTAATCCTTGTAGAAATTTAAACTTGTCTTCATTGATTTATAGAATTCTATCATTTTATAAAATTTATCAAAGGATTTTCTAATAAACAAGACGAAAAAGAAAGAAAAATTGTGGCAATTTTAGCGAAAGCTCATAAAAAGTAAAATGACACTTATTGGTAGTCCTTTCTCTTCGTACAAACCTTTAAATTTAATATTTATTTAAATTAATTAGAATGGTAACGAAATCCTGATTATAAATTTATAAATGAGAGTATAAATGAGATCGTAACACAGGTAGATACACAAATAAATTATAATTATCTACGACTGCTTGCCGAGCCAAAAAAAAAACTCACTCGCCAGCACTTCCTTAACATCCTTTATCAATAGGTATCCTGTATGAATTTATTAATAGGTGACATTCATATGTATTCATAGGTATAGTATAATATATATTTGTAGGTATATATATTTTAGTTTCCTAATTTAATTTCTAAATATTATCTATATTAGCACGCTAACCATACTATACCACCATACAAGGGTTGGCTGGTAGAGAATGCCTAAGGCATTAAGCCCGCCCATTGTGCAATGTAATTTTTATTTTTGTGCAATAAAGAATTTTAATAATAATAATAATACACCACAGTTGATGACACACGGCTAGTTTACAAGCTACAAGCCAGCGAGTTTGCTCATAGCTTGTAAACTTTTTCATCCGTTTCATCGGCTTTTTTACAATCTAGTTAACAATCCTTCCCCAAAGCTAACTCGCTTAGTCGCTAGCTTCTAAACTCGTCGGCTTGTAGCTTGTAAACTAGCCCTATGTCATCGACGTTTTAATGCTGCTTGGCGACACGATATGTATAGTGTGTATGTCTATAAATTTTTCTTGTTTGGTGGTGTGCAATAGTATTTTCTATCTATCAATACTACGGTAATTTTGAAGCTAGTGAAATAATAGAGCCTTATTAATATCGATATTTAAAACGGACAAACTTTTTGCGGACACTAAATTTTGGAATGCCTTTTCCTTTGGTACATGCCACAAAATACAGCCAACACAGCTCGCAAGGCGTTGGTAATAAAAAAAAATTATAATATCATTTTCAAATTATTAAAGATAGAATTCAAAGCGTGATTCATTAGTAGGGCCTACTGAATTAATTTCTGTCACAATTATTTTGATTTGATCACACATCACATAGCACTCCTGAATTTATGTGTTCTACTTTACATATCCCTCGCTTCATTTCATTTAATGGGAATTACTTTATTTGAATTTATGTTAGATTGGCTGTTACCTACCTGCCACTTTGCCTGCGTGGTATCGAGATAGATTACACATAGATTACACAAAGGTTAGCTGAAAGAGCATGCTTATTAGAACCGAGTTCGCATGTAAGTAGTTAGTAAACTTACTAGTTGATTCATAGTTTGTGCGGTAACCAAACCTTTTGAGAAAAATTATGTAGGCGATTTTAGCGTATGCGTTTTGAGGTCTAAAAGTTCAGTGTCTAGACACTGCTGCTGAAAACGTTTGTACTAATTTCCGAAGGCAACTGAACACCACCTACCTTTGAACTGCTGCTCCTGGCTTGTTGGTTTGGTGGCAGGCAAGGTCCTGTGGACTCGCACGGCGAGTCCAGGTTCGAAAGTCTTTTCAAAATGCACACAGCACGGCTATGAACCCGCGACACTTCACGAGTATCAAAATGTTGAGATGCAGATTTGGCACGGCCAAAAATGGAGGGAAAATCGACGAATTTTGAGTAGAACGTGGACACGCACCCAATCACAATGACTCCCGCCAATGCACTGATGAGCCTCGAGCTATTCACGTTCGGGTAGGTGGTGATTTACCAAACTACCCTCAAAATAACAATAGAAACGCAACATAATAAATTCAATGAAGAATTTTCTGATTTTTTTAATCATGCGTACCGATTGACGCAAGGCCATAGAAAAACGATTATTTATGATGTTATGTTCAGTTTTTATCATATTTATTTTGCAATAAAATTCGACTGAACTTTTTGACGTGACTACGTCTAATAAATCGATGAACGCCGGCTGCATGCACAAAAACGTCGACGTCATTGTCCAGTAACGCTCATTGTCCCGTTACGCTGGTTATGACGTTGTCACATTAAACTATCGTCCGTAAACCATCTTTACAGACAACCAATTTCTTAAAGTATTTTTGGCATAATCTGTGTTTAGTAACGGCAACTGATTATTGCGCGTTTATTTTCTGGTAATTAAAAACTTGTGGTGTATATCAAAGAGGTTAAAGATTTTATTTGAAGAGGTTTCCCTCCAACGCCTGTTTTTGTCACCAATTTCCTGTTCAGAAAATTAATTTGGATAATTCGGGAGTCTGTCTTCAAGTTGGCGGATCGACGTAAATTTTTAATACTTAGATCCCAAAGTTTGAGCACTAATTTCGATGTTAAAGTTTCAAAAGTGCAAAGTTCGTTGGCAACGAATGCTTAAAATTCAGGAGAGATTTCTTAATTGAAAATAAGATTCACAATTAATTTTCCTGAAAAATACTGATTTTATTTAGCCTTTTCTTACTAATAAGTATAACGATATATAGTTTGTGAGTGATATATGTATATATATAATAGATAGGTATCTGGATTCCTCGTTTGGAATCAGGTAAACATAATATTAGAAACTTCTCAATCAAAATTATACTTGTAGGTACCTACCTATTTGGTAAGTAAGTATCTACCACTACTTAGTATGTAGGTAGATACTTGTTAAATATTCAGAACCTGTACCATATTTATAGAGATAATAATATCTTCAAATATGGTACAGGTTCTGGATATAAATGGAAGATAGAACTATTTTCCTTTGCAATTTACCCCACCCTACCCCGAAAATGGGGTATTTATAGCACCGCAATAATCTGATACCGGGTGAAATTAAAAGGATATGATATGAGCCGCTGGACAAAGGCGTATTTTGCTCGTCATCACCGTCCAATTTCTAAATAGTTTTACCCCACAGAAGGGGAGCAAACTCCCTACTTCTGATATTTGGAGCATGACAAATCGGGTAGATTGTGTGATAAAAAAAAACAAAATTACTCTTAGGATGAACCAGTTTTGCCTAGGGCAAACTAATTGGCCTGAAATATAGTTTAATACGATACATATTATACACCGCAAATTTTTAATTACCAAAAAAACGTGAATAGACAACGCAGAAGGGGTGCAGTCAGATTTTTGAGTTTCTACAAAATTTTAATGGCAGAGTAACAACGGGGCGAGTGCGGCGCCCGAGCCGAGCTTTTGTTAGCTGGCTAGAGCTAGGTACCCGGGTTTGGGACGGCTACAGTGCACGGGTAGGCATGCACTGCAAGCGGAGCTCGGGGTTGGCGCAAGCCTTCCCTGGGATGGGCCTCACAGCAACGTGTGTGAGGGACACCGGTACGTGTTCTTCGGATATCCCGGGGTCCCTCTAATGCGCAGAGGTCGGCCACCATGGGGTTTTAGTCGGTATGAGTCCGACATACCCCTCCGACCTCCTCCAAGGGCGGTGGACATCCAAGAGGATTTCCCCATGTAAAAAAAAAAAAAAGGTATCCGGGTTTGTCAAACGATGAATAAAACTTAAATTATCAATTAAAGGTACCGCCTGACGCAAATCCATAGGAAAACGACTAATGGTAACAGTTAGGTATTCAATTTTGTCAAATATATATTGTCAAAAATTCGACTTAATTTTTTTAATTTAAAATAAGGACGCAGAGACTTGAAACTTGGAGTATTGTGTTCGCCAAGAGCTGAAAGTGAGTAAGACTAAGAAGATATTTTTGAATAATCGCATCAACGCAAACGAAGTTGTTGGCGTCTGCTAGTTAGGTATACGGTACTCATTACCGCGCCGTTAATTACCCGCTTCTCTAATTTAACCGCCGCCGACAGCTTCCGACCCGGATTGCAATCAATCTCGTTTGCTGATCAATCAATGTGTTTGCTTGACACGACTCGACATTTTGGGACATCATTTCTTCATTTTCAAAAAAACTACTATTAAGGCTTCGCCAAACATAACGCTTACTTACGCCGCGTCAGGGCGCTAAGTGGACGCCGCGCTATAGCGCCGTACTGTTGTACATCTTGTATTATCGTAACCGACTCCATACTGGTTGTCTGGAAGAGATCGCTTAATAGCGATAAGACCGCCCATTGTACTCAATTTTTTTGTAATGTTTCCTTCTCTTTGTTATTGCTATTTGTCTTATGGTGTACAATAAAGCATTTTCATTCATTCATTCATACTATGACGGTATTCTACTGTCACACCGAGCGCCGGCGCTAGCAGTACGCAACGTTCTGTCGCGGCGTCAGGACTGTTTGACAGGCTGTCAATATTTGTATATCTTAAACACAATGCAGCGTTATAGCTCAACGTAACGTTACGCCTTGACGCACGATGAGAACGCTTCCTGTTTGACGAAGCCTTTATTTTTTAGAGAGTGATGAATATCTATTCGTACACTTAACTACTTATGTAGCTTTATCTAGAGTAGCATACCTTTATTAGACATGTCAGCGTAAAATTGCAAACACCGTTAGTTTACAGTTCTACGGCTTGAAAAACGTAAAATTGTAAAATGTCAAAAAATTGTAAGCGCAAGTACAGTCAGCTCTGTAATGATCTTTACACCTAGCTTATGCCGGTGTTCTCCTGTTATTAAACCACTCACACACACACATGATGTGTTTGTGTGAGTAAACTACTGATGTGATTAAACCACTTAAGATATACCCATAATATAAACCACCAGTGGTTTAATCACAGGAGAACACCGGCGTAAGCTGCGTGTGAAGAAAATTACAGAGCCGATGTTTTTTAAAACAGACTAATTACGGCAAGGTTTGTAGTTTCCTATTGATCGATCATTTACAAATTTACGATTTCAAAACCGTAAATTTGAACTGTCGATAATCCTTGATTGATTGATTCAGGCGTTACTTTGCGGAAATCCATAAATATCAACAAATTATATAAATATATTTAGTAATAAATCCGCTTAATTTCAAAGTTTAAATATACGACACGTGTTTGTTAATAATATTTATATAATTTGTTGATATCCTTGATTGGTCTATTTCATAGCAGACTTTCTTAGTGTTTACATTTTCAACATTTCGTAATTTAACGTATTTCAAAACCGTTAAATTGGAAACTTACGGTTTTTACAAAATTACGGTTGTTTCTTTGTACCATGGTGTCGCTTTATACCATACATACAATACCGACTAGAAACCTTCTAATTTGTATTAGCTATAACAACAAAGAAAATACTTTCTAAAGGCTCACAAAGGTACAAAATGTATTTGGTTTTTCTACAAACGTGCTTTTAAGCTTATTAAGGACAAGGTTTTTGGAAATACAAGTCATGTTTATTTTTAATGTAAACTTGGGACAAGACGAGCTAAGCGCTCTCCTGGTGGTAAGAGATCACGCCTGCCTATTATCAGAACAGTGCTACACTGCACCGGTTTTATATACATAGATAGATAGATAGATAGCAAATACTTTATTGCACTTAACAAATAGTACAAAGGCGAACTTAATGCTATGTAGCATTATCTTCCAGCTAAACCTTTGTGTATTGTGGACAGTTGCGTGGGTAGTGCACAAAGAACAGATTTCATCAATATTATAAATTATGTAATATACATAAATATATATATATATATATAATACTATGTGTATATATATAAATAAATAAATATAAAGTACCTACGTAAAAAGTTGATCTAAATAAAATAAAAATAAAAAATAGGTCATAGAGATGATTAGCTCAAAGCATTTTAATCGAGAAAATGTTTATAAATTTTATACATAGTAAGTATAACATTATAATCATAGTTATAAATGCTAAAGTTTTTGTATTTATATCAATCTCAACGAAACTACAATAAAAAATATTTTGAAATTGAATCAAACACTTGAACTTTTGAATTTTTTACATTAATACTTATATTTCAACAACCCCGGCTTTATTTTCAAATTTTAATTTCACAACCATGATTTATGACTCAATTTTAAAACCGAGTCAATTACTGTAATTCCTACGCTAAAATCTTTCGCTACAGGAAAGGTTACAGTCATAACGTATTTACGGGCCGTAATACCACGAATAACGCCGCCGTTACATAAACGGAACCGTAATGTTAGTGTTAAATTTGAAAATGCATTTGCTGTGAAATTTTAAAATAACGAGTTAGAATTATTCTGGCTCTCTTCATGGGAATAAATTATGTTTACAGTTTACATATTTTCGTCGTTTACAGGCAAAAACAGGTTTTATTACCTATAATTTTCTCATGCTTTTTTTTAAAGCGAGTAAGTTAATAATTAATAACTCAAAACAATTATAATTACCAAAATCTAAAAGGGCTATAATAATTTTGGTAGCGAAATTTATCTAGATATAGATAATAATAAATCCCTGAAGAATGATTACCAACAGTTGGATTCGATCGTATCTACTGATCGAATCAAAATGGATGTAGAAAAAAAATCCGAAACCCAAATAAATACACGACGACGAATAGGAAAATACTGGTTTTACATCAGGCAGTCGAGATAAAGAAGGTTTTTCTAGATGCGCGTACTATATTTAATATGTACAGTCACCTGCACATACATGTATACACTCCCAAGCTCTTACGTTTATATTATACTCTTAATTTTGCAAAGACATTCTTCTTCTGTCAAGAATCCTGATGAGTGAGATGACTTATCGTCTATTCGGAACCATGAGGCTCACATCGAGCTCAAAGCTCAAAGATGTGTAATAATTACAACGAAATCATTCATGCATTTATTTCATTTTATGATTGCAATAAATCGAGCTTTCATTGAGACTCCTTGGTAAGTGGACCTTGGGTAAGTTAAACATCATTTCGGTAATGTTGTTTTTGTAAAAATACCTACTGTTGTACCTTTTTGGAAAGCTAAAATAAATAAGAAAGTTTTAATAGTAGTTTGTACGCTTAGTGTCATAGTGATTTTTTAAGAAAAATGAGATTGTCTAGCACTTATCGTAAGATTCATCAAAAAAATAAAAAACTTTATCGGTCATATCTATCACATTCTAAGTTTTTTTTTCAATATTTTATTACATTAAAGCTTTATGAATAAATGCCCTACAAATAAAAAAATAAAGGTATAACATTTAATTAGCCAATTTTCATCAGTTTGGTTAGAAACCCCAAAAATGGGTATTTTTAAAAAAATTGCTAATTTCCACTTATCTCGAAAACTATTAACTTTCGGCCATACATAGGGGGGGTTAAATTTGTTGCTTGTAAGCCTATCTATCCGCTCCCGGCTGGTATACGTCGATTAACAAATAACCCTGTATAATGTACATTAAGAGTAATATAAATGTGAAAGTTTGGGAATGTTTACTGTAATACATGTCTGTGCAGCTGACTGTAATTGTGCGGCGTACTTGGTTGCCAGTATAAATGCCGATTAACAAGATACTTATGTCGATTTTACTATCCCATAATTTTACAACCACTTTTTTAACTCTTTAGTAATTTTATTCAGCCACTGCTCGCATTTACCTACAGCCAGTACAGCTATTTAAATGTAACTCAAAGAAGTTTGTAAAAATAATGATCGAATTTACAAGCATGTTTGAAAATGAATACTTTTTAACGACTTTTTTTTTACTCACATTGATGCCAACAAAAACTGAAAAGCGTGAAGCAGTGGAATACAAAATTTCAACATGGATTCGCGTCAAAACACATCCCGAGAATCACAGTAATATCATTACGAGCTCTGTCAATGGAAAACAGACCATTTCATTAAATAAATGCCGGAGAACCCTCGAAATGAGCCTCACACTTAGAAAATCTTGAATGAAAAAATCTTACCTTTTGCAATGATGATCTCTCAGGAAACGACTGTAATTTCGCTTTATTTTTATAAGAAACACACGAGAAATTCTAATAACACTATATTTTACAGTTTTGGATTAAATAATTCGGTAAAAGTCATAAAGTTATGTGTGAAATAAACGAATTCGCGAGAATAAGCCGCGCGCTCCGTATTCAAACGTCCGTCAGCAGCAATTCCAAGCGAAAACTGACTGAAGAAAATGATGAAGCACCTCTCTGTTCTTTATACAGAAAATTTCAGAACGACACAACTCACTACAAACCTCATTCCATTTTCAGCTTTTTACAGTTGAATTATGGTAGAGTTTCGCCTGCGGGATAAGGCTGATACGATGGTCGTTGGCTGAAAATGTTAGCAGGTAACCAATTCCAGTGCGGAAAATTCTATTAATTTGTGAATATAATTATTATATTTTGCTGTTTTCCGGAAGTCCTGTAGATGAAGTTTTTGATTTTGTTTGAATATACAGGGGGAATTTCCAATACTTTCCAGATTTCGATCCCTTTAAATGCGGTATATTCAATGGCAATTCGGCGGCGTGTTGGTTTTGTAATCTAAATATACAGTTTTAGATTTAACAAAAATACACTTTTGAAGTACGATCCGTACTATACGGAACCCTAAAATCGAAAGAAATCCATCCAAGATTTTTAGTTTTTGTGTGAACAAAGACACCTTCCGATTGGAACACATAATGGAAAACCTTGAGATGAGATAAAAAGAAAGTACAGAAGCCTGATCACGAAAAATTTGACAATCGAGTACGTATCGTATCGCCACAGAAGGGTGATTTTTTTCAAAACATCATACAGACTGTTGACTTCTCTGTGACGTATACGATACGAACTCGATTGTCAGATCTTGTCGTGTTCTAGCTACAGTAGATATTGTGCGGAAGTCAGTGGAGTGGAAAATTGAGCGATCTGCCAACGTACTAAAACTCCGTTGAAGTGGGAATTCTCTATACACCTACATAGTATAGATAGGTACTCTTTTAGCTACTCTATAAAAATAAAACAATCATTGTAGATTTTTCAAAATCGATACCTACTTGAACTAAACATATCAGAAAATGTAGATGAGCTTTTGAAAATAAGAAAGATTTCATATATATTTTTTATTTGAAATTTTGAAGATTGTACTATGGGAAGTATTAAACTAACTGCAGTTATTCGAAAACTTCCCATAAAATTATCACAATAACCTTTTTAATAATGTTAATTATAGGTACCTTCTTACTCATTTTATACACCGCAAATTTTTAATTACCAAAAAAACTTTTAAAATGAGCAATGCAGAGACACATGACAAATATAATACTACGTTGTATAAACATATGTGCAGTCAGAATTTTGGGTTACTATAAAATGACACAGTGACAGCGGCGCACTTGCGGCGCCCGAGCCGAGCTTTTGCGATGAATTAAACCTAAATTATTATCGATATGGATTCCTATTGACGCTAGGCGTTTATAGGAAAACGACTAACAGTTATCAAACGCATCCATAGCAAACTAGCATAGCACATTTTGGTGGAAAAGCACCCTTACAGTTTTCCAATTTTTATCATGTTTTTTTAGAAAAAAATCGAGTTTTTTTTTTTTAAGATTTTTGCAATAAGCATCTGTGTTCAGTAACAGCAACTGATTATGCGAATTTTTTTCTGGTGATTAAAATTTTGCGTGTATATTTCTGAATGGTTTAAACTAGGATAAAAATGCACCTAGGTCTTAAAATAAAGCCAATTGACGTATTTACTTTAGAGTAAGGTCTTATTCGAGTTAGACTCTTTCAATTAAACTTAGCTTCGAGTCGTGTCTGAACCGCGTAATTCAATTGGTAAACTTTTCAAGTGAAGAATGTGTGAGCTCTAGGGAAAAATAGATTCTTCGCTTCTAGAAGTCAGTTCTGGTGTCGAAGTTTTAAAACCACCTCAAATTCTCCATCCTTTTGTAACAAGCACTTTTTTATAAAAATAAACATCTTCAAGGAACTTTGTTAACCTTCGTTAAATACGCAACTACGTTACGTTAATATTTTTCATTTTTTTTTAACATATTCTACCGATTTTGATGAAATTTTTATGGGATCAATATGGAAGTACGAATAAAAAAACCCAAATAGGTTGATAATTGACTAAGTAGATATTTTGTAGGATTTTTTTTTAAATCAACTAAGAAATACGCTGGAGGCTGGATAAAGCGAAAGGAGGCCTAAACCCAGCAACATTGTTCATTTAACTAATTATTAAAATAATAATATTAATAACTAGCTGACACCGCAACTTCGCTTGCAATACAATACAATAATTTATTCCAAAATTAATAGTCAATAAAAATAGTAGGTATATCAAACAATATTTTTTAACAATATTCATTTATTTCAGAAACAAATTTTACATTGTGTCGGAATTTCTAAATCACCAAACCATTTTTTATATACCAAAAAAAATTAAATGGATTGCCCATTAAATTTTTTTGGTAATTAAAAAATGCTACTAGGGTACTACGTTGCATCTGTGCAGTCAGAATTTTGGATTTCTACAAAATGGCAGAGTAACAGCGGAGCGAGTGCGGCGCCCGAGCCGAGGTTCTGCGAGCTGGCGCGAGCTAGGTACCCGGGTTTGCCAAACGATGAATAAAACTTAAACTATTATCAATTAAACGTACCGCCTGACGCAAATCCATAGGAAAACGACTAACGGTAACAGTTATACAATTTTAATCAAATTTATTTTGACAAAAATTTGACTTAATTTTTTCAAGTTTTTTTGCCGTATATGTGTTCAGTAACGGCAACTGACTATGCGTATTTTTTCTCTATGGTGAAAATATATGACCGTGTATAATAATATAATCTATGTTATTTATTATTTATTAAATTATTGTAAATTTTTTTCGTCATATCACAGGCGATTTCAAGAACTCGCCTACACTACAAAAACTGTGCTAGAGTAGCCACTATTTAATCATATTTTTGAAGTATCAAAATTCCTTTCTTAGTACACGCCTGTATATTGTCTATCAGTTTATTAATTTTAAAAATACAACCGCTAAGAACCCTCTCCGTTTTTTTAAGTCTGTTGATATACAAAATATTGTCGCGAAAACTCCCACTAAAACACCAGAAGTTCCATAACAGGACAATTTCCGAATCAGCTAAGACCGAACTGGGTCATCCACAGAGTAAACAGGGCACAGAGAGGTGACAAATCACCTACCATGTACCCAATATTCTATAATACAGGGTGGTTTTTTGAGAAGGGCACTGATGACAAAGTCTGAAACCAGGAGGGTTAGAGAAAAGCCGTGAAAGGAGTCATGACCTCGATTTATAAAAAAATAATAACTGCATACTTAGTTTTTTTTTAATATTTTACTTGTGACGGAAATCGACCCGAATGATTTTTCAAAGAAAATGACGCTCTGTATTATTGAACGAGCGAAGCGAAGAGGCTTCTTTCGTACACATGACACATGTTTTCGAACTTTTTAGGTTCTAAGGACGTTTTCTTCACGATGTTTTGTTTCACCGTTAAGCATTTGTGTTTTAAATGCACACATAGATTTAATGAACAGAAAAATCCATTAGTGTACGACTGGATCGACCTTCGGACCTTCGGATCGAAAGTCGAGGCACTTCCCACTCGGCCAACACAGCTTTTAACCCGACTGCCAAGGAAGGGTTATGTTTTTCGCGCATATCTTGTACGTACAAGTATGTAAATTTATGGGTTACCTCTTATCTTTCGAACGGCTGGGATGCATGGTATCGTTAGATTCGTCTCGATCACCCGAGTGTTCTTAGATGTGTTTTAAAAAAAATAAACAAAATAGCGGGTTTTTGGAGCTAAATAGGAAGTCGTTAATAATTTTTTGTTTACCAAACCCATCGAATAGGGTATCAAAATGAAGGTATTTTAAAGGAGATTACAAAATATAATAATAAGTTTTATGTTTACACTTAATTTGGAATAATGAATTGACAATCAATGTATAATTATTTCGCAGTCGGGTTTTCAGTTTTCTTAAACTTTAAGTTTGTTTAGAAAAAAAAGCATAAAAAATATTTATAAGTTATATGTTTAAATTTAATTTGGAATTATGAATTCACAATAAATAATTATTTCGCAGTTGGGTTTTCAGCTTTTTTAAACTTTAAGCTTGTTTAAACACATTTTTTAGACACATTGATGGAGATTATTAGAAACATAAGTCATATAAATTAAAATAACATTTGTATACTATATTCTACAGTGAAGTATGTGACTCTACTTTATACATCCATAAGAACCGTCTGTAACTAACAATTCTTGAGACGAATAAATAATAATTCATTCTAAAATAATTTGAATCAAAATATTAAGTTTATAACTTTTAATATCTGCTCATAGCAACTTATGAGCAACTTAAGCCATAACTATAAATTAAGAAAAAAATTGTATACTGTATTCTACAGTGAAGTATGTGACTCTACCTTAAACCTAGATTCATAAGACCAGTCTGTAATGTAACCATACTTGAGACAAATAAATAATGCATTCATTCATTCATTTATTCATTCATTTATTCACTCATAGCTCGATGAGCTGAACAAGCTTAATATATCGAATATAGGGATTCCCGTTAAAATCTACGAATTGAACAATCGTACCAATTTGTTGTGGAGTCCAGCCGTGTCACAGAATATATTAGCCAGATAAACAAATCTATTATTATGTAGATAAAGACCTCGAGAATATTACGAAAATAGGCTAAATTTTGGCTAATCCCATTCAATCCAATTAGAAGTGTATAAACGAACATTCTTACTCTAAACGAACTTCGAAATTCCAAGTCACTACTACTTGTGGTTAAGCCTGTACGTTGTTTGTCACACGGAGAAAAAAAACTCGTTATGGTTACTAAAATTCTAGTTGAATTTGTGACAGCGAGAATAATTTAGTAACGATTACAATATAGGTAATAGTTCTAGTTAATAAAAGTTAGTAAAGGGTACGAGAAAATATATTATCGGTTACTATTTTGTCTCGCTATCCCATATTTTTCTCCGTGTAGTCAGCTAGGGCTAAGCCTTTGCTTTTGCATGGAAAATACTAACAGCTTTATTATGAAACAAGGACTAAACTCGAGGTAACCTCAGGATCAGCGTAAAACTCGTTTCTTATTAGCTGAATAGGTTTATCCCGCTACCATAGGGGTAAAGACACGGGGAGAAACCAGTACAAAATAATTACAAAAACTTCATCCATTTTCAAAATGAGCATATTATATTAGCTGTTCAAACCGAGAGTAGGAAACCGTGTTTGCCTGTCTCATTATCTTATTATTTCCCACACCGGTTACATAACAGCAAGGTGTTATAACTTAGGATAACATAACAGAAAATTTGTAAAAATGAGGATTTTATGCGCAACTTTCAATGGAAGCTGTCACAAATGTCTCTTTGTGATGATTAAATGGGCAAGCCTTGCCGAGGGAACATTTAGAACTTTTAAAATTAATAAAATTCCATCTGTCCCCTTTTAAGGCAACGGGGGGACAGATAGGACATTTTTGTCCCATCTGTCAACTTAGTCCCTAGGGGGGACAGAGCAGGGTGACGATTATGACAATAATTCAGGAGAGCGCCTTTCTGATGGCATAGATTTTATGTAAAAGAAAATTGGTTGTATATAAAGTACGTTTACGGACTGTGGATGGTGGCTACTCTATAAAATACCTTTACACGGACGATAGTTTAACGTGACTACCAGCGTAACGGGACAATGAGCGTTACCGGAAATGGTGTCAACGTTTTCGTGCATGCAGCCGGCGTTCATCGATTTATTAGATGTAGGTAGTCTCGTTAAAAAAAATACTGTATGTAAAATTTTCATACAAAAAATAAAGTACCTGAGTACGTAATTAGGAAGTTGAGTGCTTATGGAGCCTAATTGAGAAGAAAATTTTACCCATTAATGCTCATGAAGTATAAATTAATATGAAAATTATTCAAACCAACATACGAAACTTTCTCTTCCGTCCGGCCACATTTTGAGTTTATGAAAATATTTTTTCTTGGATATTTTGGCTTTTTCCGCGCTCCCGAAGCGTAGTGATCGCGATTTTGATAATCATTATTTATGTAGTTTCGGATTCGACTCTCGCGTTTCGTCAAATATGCTTGAATGACAGACAACGCACAGGTAAAACCACTAAACGTAGGGACTTGTGTCTTCAGTAAGTGTAAGTACGTACAAAGAAAATTGTGTTAAATCACTACGAAAGCGAATTTATGTGTTAGTTAGTTTATAATATTAGTAAAATTAATAGGAACCCTCCTGGATTTTCTACTCTATGTGCAATTAAAATATGGCAAATATTTATAAACCATCAAACCGTGTTAACTACGAGTCCATGGCAGATTGTGCCAATTTACTTTTAAAAGAAAGAGATACCAAAGTGAACCGTTATTTGGCGTCTGGTAGCATGGTTTATACCCAACTGCAAAGTTGGAGGGTAATGTGTTTAGATTGTCAGATGTATTGTCATAAAGAGTCAGATTTATGTATATACATACACACCTCTACCATACGTACATAACTCTTCTTCTGGGCCTTCGATAACCATTTGAACGTCTCGAGGTACTTAAGTACCACAAACGTTTACGCCCACTTACGTCCATGGTACAAAATGGCCACTGGACGTCTGTCTCTTTTGGCTAGAGATTTACAGATTATTTAAACCTCTAAGATAAGTATGCCTCTAAAATATAATCTTATAAGACTTTGTTCTAATCATAAAGTAACACAATTTAATAAAAATTAAATGTAACACAGGAATTTAGTCAATTATTGAGAAACAAAAATAAATCGGGGTCCTTCGGTCGGGGGCTTTGGAAACTGGGGTAATCGGGGAATAACCCTTTCAAATAGGTCGAAACGATAAATTATTATTGCATGTGAAGCGTAAAGGATTTTTTTATTTCGTAACTCAAACTTATTTGTTGCTATCGTTAGCTACAACTTTAATTTTGATATAATATCTATAAAATATAAAACTAAGTAGGTACCTAACCTACTAGTATAATTTTATCTTTCTTGGATATAGGTGTACTAATTAATACAATATACCTGTATTTATAACAAGCTTTAAGTTAAAAAATACTGAACACCCGACTGCGAAATAATTATACATTCATTGTCAATTATTCATTATTCCAAATAAATTTTAAACATATAACTTATAAATATATTTGTAATCTCATTTAAAATACCTTCATTTTAATACCCTACTCTATGGGTTAGGTAAACAAAACATTATTAACGACTTACTAATATTAAGCTCCAAAATCCGCCATTTTGTTTTTTTTTAAACCCATCTAAGAACACTCGGTTGATTGAGACGTATCTAACGATACCTTAACTGTCAATATCCACCCAGCCAATTGGAAGATACGAGGTAACCCAGTTTACATATATATACATTCATTATACGCGCGAAAAATATCACCCTTCCTTGGCAGTCAGGTAAAAATAAAGAAAGAGCCTTAATTTAATTTAGTTTCATGCCAATTACAAATAATTATAGGTTGGTAATCAACTAGATAGCTATGTCGCAGGCATATTGTATAACTCGGCATTTTACAAACGGCGTCGTCCGTTTACAAACGCTCGCTGTTTTGTAATATGCCGAAGGCAAATTGTAAATTGCCTCGGCATTTTGTAATATGCCACAACATTGGTGGACCATTCCATAAGGGTCAATCCATCTAGGGTTGATAAGAGTTAGGTGATGGTAGGTTATTAGGTTTTGTTGTGCCTGCACGCGAGGAGAGCGAGCGTGCACAGACTAATGACAGAAAATCATCATAGGCCAAAAAGTACTTACTTACTATTTTTGTATGATGGTCACCCTTCAATTTCTACTAATGTCGAATTGAACGAGTTGTCAATTTGCCTTCGGCATATTGCAAAACAGCGAGCGTTTGTAAACGGACGACGCCGTTTGTAAAATGCCGAGTTATACAATATGCCTGCGACAGCTACACCTTGTAAAGCTCTATTCATTACATTCGTCGCATTTCGTCATTGAATACAAATCCAAAGTAAATACAAACAGTAGGTATTCAAATAAACGAGTCTGTTGCTGAAACGGGCTGATACCTTGTGTACTTTGGGGTTGGGTAATGAATGACAAACAGAGTATTCCAATTAATAGCCAACTTGAAGCTCGGAGATTCAGGTAACTGATAAATAAATAGCTTATTTATGCATCAAGACGATACAGCAATCTATTTGGTATTTAAAAGTATTTAGTCTTCTTGTTGAAAAGGCATAATAATCAATCAATGAATATTTTGATGATAAACTGGAGTGAGGCTAGGTTATGATAGTAAGTTATGCATGATTGTGTAGGGAAATTTTAGAATTAGGTTAATATAAATACAAATTTATTTATGTTTCACAATAAATAAATTTGTATTTATATTTGTATTTGGTTTCCATAGAACATCTGCTTAGTTTTGGGATAGATGGCGGATTAGGTGACCAAAATATTGTACGCCAATAAGGTAAAACATAGAGCTCAACAACTAACCATGTTACCATCCCATTACCTGTGTTTCACAATAAATAAATTTGTATTTATATTTGTATTTGGTTTCCATAGAACATCTGCTTAGTTTTGGGATAGATGGCGGATTTTTGGCGCTAAATAGTAAGTACAGCCGAAACCTTTAGTAAAGCGGCATTTTTCTACTTAGGTTCGTAAGTTGAATTTGAGTTTTAGGAATGACTTACACCTGTATTCTAAGTCATTCCTCAAACTCAAACTCTCCTTATGTAAGTAAAATAATGACCACCGCTTTACTAAAGGTTCGGCTGTCACCTGTCAAATTTCAAATGTAAGTATTTCCTTGATATGAGTGAAAAAATCGTCTTAGAATACGAGTGTCAGACATACATTTTTGTTCACTAACCTATCGAGTACGGTATCAAAATGAAGGAAATTAAAAGGAGATCCCAAAAATATATTTAAGTCTTAAGTTAAAATTTAATTAGGAATAATGAATTGGCATTTAAGGTAAAGGTAATATTTTCGCAGTCGGGTTTACATTTTTTTTTATAAACTTTAAGCTTGTTACTAGAATCATTTGGCCATCAATATTAGCATGTCATAGCTAACCAGCTAAAATAGCTTGTAAATAATCATAAAATAGCTAATGAACGCTGTTCATTTCTAAACAATAGCACCGTACAGTACATAATACAGTAATCCAATTCGCTGTGTTCACACAATGCTTGTGAATTAATTACGTGCTTGTTTGAGCTGCGCTACTGCATCAATCATACTCTGTACATCTACGTGTGCTGTAAGTTACATAATAGAGATATGAGTGATAAACATTGTAGGTAGCTTAATTGTCACTCAGCATGTGGGATGTCGGATGCATGACGCCAGCTTCAATAACATCAGCTATGCTGACGACATGGTGCTGCTTAGCCCATCAGTCGGTGGGCTCCGTAAGCTAGTCAGTACGTGTGAGCAGTATGCAGCTAGTCATGGTCTTAAGTATAATGTAACTAAGAGTGAGTTTATGGTATTTAAGTCTGGTTCTAAATGTCCATCTTATGTACCCCCAGTGTCAATTAATGGGTATCTGTTTTCAAGTACTTAGGGCATGTGGTAACTGAAACATTGTCTGATGATGAAGATATTGAACGTGAACGAAGGGCACTTGCAACCAGGGCGAACATGGTGGCTCATAGATTTCCTCATTGTACACTTGTAGTCTATGGACCAACTACAGGCAAAAGTCCTTGAATGCCCTTCGTGTTCAATACAATAACGCGTTCAGGGCGTTGTTGCGGCTGCCGCCGTGGTGCAGCGCGACGGGCATGTTTGCCGACGCGGGTGTTGACGGCTTTCCAGCGGTGATGCGCGCCCGCTGCGGCGCCGCGCTGCGCCGCGTGCGCGCCAGCCGCTCCTGAACGTGGTAGCCGACCAGATGGACGGTTGCCTTTTGCGGCATTGGATAGGGGCACACTCAGTGTTAGCAACTTATACCTGGCACTGAGTGTGCGGCTACCTGTACTTACTTGTAACTGTAATTTGTGTGTAATTGTAATTTATTATTTATTAGTAGCTTTAAGCTAATTGATTGATTCAGGCGTTACTTTGCGGAAATCCATAAATATCAACAAATTATATAAATATATTTAGTAATAAATCCGCTTGATTTCTAAACAAAGGTTTTAATTAACTTAACTTTAGTTTAGAACTTTAGTACATATTACTATATTATAAACCAAAGAGTCAACGAACAGAAAACCAAAGTTTAAAGATACGACACGTGTTTCACCTCTACACGAGGCATCATCAGGAGGTGTGGACTCGCCGAAGTTCGAAACGAGAGTACTCTCGTCATATTAGTAGCTTTATTGAATTTGAATCTTAATAATGTTTGTGAAATATGGATCATAGTAGTCTGAAATAAAATATTTTTATTATTATTTATTTTTTATTATTTAATTGGCTAGGCGTCAAACTCAAGTGGTGGTGGCATAATCAAGGTTTTACAAAAACATACAAAAACTGACTTCAATTGGAAAAAAAAAAAAAAAAAAGAAAAAAAACATTTATTGCAGCAAAATACAATTACATCTATATCTAATACACGACTAAATGTAGTTATAAACTAATTCTAAGTTTTTAGGACGTTTTTAGTGACGTAAACACCACTGAAAAGTCACAGGGAAGCAAAATACGCAATTCAATTAACTTCGATGACATTTTTTTTTCATATATTTTTATTTAAAAACTAAACTAATGAACTGATTTTGATAATTTGTATGGGGCTAAATTTAAAGTATGTCTTTCAAACTAAAAAATATTTTTCCAAATTGGTTGATATTTATGATTAAGTTCCTCAGAACTAAACTAACTAGCATTTTTTTTAATATTTGTTACCTCAGTAACTTTAAAAAAAACACAAATGAGAGCGCACGAAACGCGACCAAATTCGTTGTAAAAGTACCCTTGAACTTGGTATTTTTCATTCATTTTGAGGGTGGTCCCAATCACCGTAAATCAATAATTAAAATAAATCAATCCGTTGATTGGGACCGCGGTCCCAATTAGAGTGTTCCCAATCGACGGAATTCCTTAAAATGTCGAGCAGAAACAGCGACTACACTGGTTATTCATAAGGTCAGTTGGGACGATTTACACCAATAACTAAGCTTTGCAAAAAAAAACTAATCTAACGTAAAATCTAATTACAACTTATTTAGCAAAAACCTCCCTCCATGTTGGTAATGAAGTTGCAAACTGGACGACTAACTAAATGTTTCATGATTGTATCCCGTTAGTTTGAGGTAACATTATAATACAAACATTTATTATTGCAGTGGTTACGGACTAGTTGAAGAGCTTACAGCGGACAAAGCTAGACATTGGTTCACGAACTTACAGTAGACAAAGCTGGACAGTGGTTCACGAGCTTACTTGACAGTGGTTCACGAGCTTACATTACAGCTAACAAAGCTTGACCGTGGTACTCTAGTTTACAGCAGATACAACTGGATAGTGGTTGACGAGGTTAGTGGACAACCCTGGACAGTGGTTCAGGAGCTTACAGAAGACAAAGCTGAACAGTGGTTCACAAGCTTACAGCGGACAAAGCTTACAACAGACAAAACTTGGCCGTTGTTCTCGAGCTTACAGCGGACAAGGCTGGACAGTGGTTCACGTGCTTACAGGGGACAAAGCTGGATAATGGTTCACGATCTTACAGCGGACAAAGCTCGACATAATGACGTTTGTTTTTTTTCTGTCCTGTCTTACGACTACACTACATCTTGGTTTGATACTGTCTATCTTGGTGTTCTCATCACCGTTATTCATCTATGTGCTTATGATGGTAACCGCTTCATCTTCTGCCTTCTACCCTCAACGTACCCGGGAGGAACAACGTAACTTGTTGCGACTAGATTAATTATACACAAATTAATTTAACTTGCGCCGTGACGTCACGTCCTGTCCTTATGTTCTCGTGTAAATCGATGTTTTATTAACCGACTTAAAAAAAGAGAAGGTTCAACATTTGGTCCTTTTTTATGCTTTTTACCTCAGGTCTTATTCATTTATCAACTGATTTGGAAAATCTTTACTAGAAAGGATAAACTTTCAGATCGTTCCCATAGCAATTTTATCAAAATCAGTTCAGTAGTTTAGTTTTAAAATCAAAATAACTGAAAAAAATATGTCCTCTAAGTAAACGAAATTGCGTATTTTGCTTCACTGTGATTTTTTATTTATATTAACGGTATTAAGGTCTAAATTCGGTGTTTTTGTAATAAGTACTATGATTTATTAAACCGAAAAGTCTCTACAAGATTACAAGCAAATTCGACGCGTTTTTGTAATAAGTAATTTGATTTATTAAACCGAAAAGTCTCTACAAGACTACAAGCAAATTCGACGCATTTGCTAAGCGCTACGCAAACGAGTGTCTTGTCTTGTGTGAGACACACGACACTCGTTTGCGCAGCGCCTAAGAACCTACCGACCGACATTATGTTTTACGTCCTAAGGCCTAAAGATAATAACAGCAAGATTTGCGCGGGTCGCGACAAGTGCGAGTAGGTACTTAATTTCAGACGCACCGCCTGATAATACTGGTGACCATATTTCATTTACGCACTACACACGGACGCTGAATTTATCCATCATAGCAAATTAGCTCAGACCGAAAAAAATGGTCGCATTTCGAATATTTTTCCACGTCCATCGGGGTCTTCAAATTCAAACTATCCGGTCACTTGGCACTCCAGAATGCTTGAGCTTTTTTTATTATTTATTAGTGTTTTTTGTATAATATCGTAAGTATTATGATATTAAAAATAAGCATATATTATTATTTTTCATCACACATATAGCACTATCACATCTCCATAATACGCAGAGGTTAGCTGAAAGAGAATGCTTACTAACATTAAGTTCGCCTATATACCTACTCGTTTTTTACTTAGAATAAAGATTTTTCTATCTATCTAATTTTTCCAAAAATTTGAATGACTGATGAGCTTCGAGACTGAGTGGAGAGGCGTCGTGCAGGGTTCGCCTAGATGCATGCCAACACAGTTTCAGATAGACTGCGTCAAAGCAGTAAACATTTTTGTGTTTCGGTTTGCAGGGTATTTTCGGTAGCAAGTAAAATATAATTCGAGAGGGCTTTCGAAACTAACCATTAATATGCCTTAAAGTAGGCGAGCTCCAATAGCAGTGTTGTAATGCCATATGATTCGTAGTGTAGTGCTGTCCCGGTCATGGGCATGAGAGATCTTTTTCCATATGAGGAAAGCCCAGTTTGTTATATTTTTTTATTAAAATTGTTTTAAACCTTATCAAAAATACCCATACCAAATGTCGATAGTGGGATACTGTATTGTATTTTATTTATTTCGGATAACCGTTATTGATTCATATCACAAAAATTAAAATATAACATCAAATTAAATAAAATTAAATTCATGCATATTAAATAAAATTAAATACAAATAAAAATAACGTAAATTGGAATTTACTTATTTTATTTATTTAACATTAGACTCACAGTTACATATTTTTCTTATATAAGCTATGAATTATATACTATTCTTAAACCAAATTGAGTCTACATTTTGTTTACTGTAAATATATAAGAATTATAAATAAGAATTGAATTGAAATAAATATAATTGGGGTTGGGGCTTTGCAAACTGTGAGTCTGTGCGTAGCACTCTCCAGCCTGGCATCTTGGTGTAATGGCCCAGTAGACAGGTATACTAGATATAGCGGTAGCGGATCCAGGGAGCTAGGGGCTAACCTCCCCTCCCCTCCCAACCCCCTTCAGTTATTTTGATTAAAAATTAAACTACTCAACTAATTTTGGTAAATTTGTATGGGACCAATCTGGAAGTATAACCTCTCAAAAAAAAAAATAATATTAATAATTTTTCAAATCGGTTCATAAACAACAAAGTTCTGAGGTAACAAACATTACAAAAATAAGTCGGCTACTAAAATGCCAACGCATTGGCCAACATTTTACATTTATGTAATAGTTATACTCAAATTAATATGCTGTTAATATGGGAGGTGACAACATCGGTAGAAAGATGCTACTTCCTATACTCGATGAACTACTTCCAATAATCTGTCACCTTCTAAACTTCTCTATCACTTCCTGTACGTTTTTTTCCTTGTGGAAAGATGCACATATTATCCCTCTTCCAAAAAAATCCAAGCCCACTACCTTTTCCGATTACCGTCCGATTCCCATCCTCCCTTTCCTATCCAAAGTTCTCGAACGCCTTATTGACCACCAGCTTAGTTCCTTTCTCATCAAAAACAACCTACTCAATCCTTACCAATCTGGTTTCCGACCTGGTCATAGCACTGTCACTGCGCTCGTCAAGATCACAGACGACATAAGACTGGGTATGGAAAACAGAAATCTTACTATCCTCACATTACTGGACTTCAGTAATGCTTTTAACACTGTCGAGTTTGACATTCTCCTTGGTCTACTAAGCTCTATTAACATATCTCCATCGGCGGTTGACTGGTTTCGCAGTTATCTGCACGGACGCCGGCAACGAGTACGCCTTGACGAATCTTTCTCGTCATGGTCTTGCACGTCAGCTGATGTACCGCAAGGCGGCGTGTTATCTCCGCTTCTGTTTGCACTATTTATAAACTCTATATCCCACAAGCTTACTTTTTCCTACCATCTCTATGCAAACGATCTCCAAATCTACACCCAAGCTTCACTTGATAACCTACCTGCTGCAATTCTCAAAACCAACGATGACTTAACACGCATAGCTGATTGGAGCAGGGCTTATGGTCTTAAGGTGAATCCAGCTAAAACACGAACGATTGTTGTAGGTAGCTCACGTACCTACCATTGCAAAACTCGATTTTCAAGCTCTACCACAAGTTGAATTCAATGCTGTGGTAGTACCTTTCTCCAAAAGTGTAAAAAATCTAGGAGTGTATATTGATACCTGCATGTCTTGGGGTCCACAGCTTGAATATGTAAGTAAGAAGCTATACGCTTCCGCCGGCTCATTAAAACGTTTGCGTAATATCCTACCCACAGCTTCCAAAGTTACGCTTGCACAATCACTCCTTCTTCCCGTTCTTGACTATGCCGATGCCAGCTATCTAGACCTTACTGACAATCAGCTCGGTAAACTTGAGCGTCTTCAAAATTTCTGCATAAGATTTATTTTTGGTCTCCGTTTTAGAATATCGTGTAAAACTGAACTGGCTCCCGATACGCCTTCGCCGGAATACTCACATTCTCTCGCTGCTGTACAACATCCTCAATAATCCCACCACTCCCAACTATCTGAAGGAAGAGTTCCAGTTCCTTCGCTCTGAACGTTCCTCAGACAACCTCATCCTCAGAATTCCAATGCACAGGACTAGACTCTTCTCCAATTCCTTCACCATTCAAGCCGTGCGTTTATGGAATGCGTTACCGCTTTCCGTCAAACAAGCCCCTTCCCTTTATGCCTTTAAAACTCGTGTCAAAAACTTTTATTTGACTGAAAAATCCTGATTCGTCGTTCGATCGTTGTTTCGTAATATATATTTTTTTGTTATATATTTATATATATATATATTATATGTGTTTACGTTATACCTATCTATATCAGGTTCTTTTTACTTAACTTTGTTACTTTTTATTTCTACTATAAGTTAGTTTTTATTCTTACATTAGTGTCCGTTTTTGCCAACTAACTTAACTATTAGTACACCTCCAACCAAGCATTCTTTTTTTTTTGTTTATTCGCTTTCCATCCAAAGGTTGTCTGGAAGAAATCGCTTCCTAGCGATAAGACCGCCCATTGTACTTTATATTTTTTATGTTAAGATTTAACCATAAGTTCTGGTGTACAATAAAGTATTTCTATCTAAACATATATCTATCTGTTAATCACTTACAATGTTTAAAATATAAAAATAAATAAAGTGTCTGGGGACGTCATGACAAATTTATTTTCGGTTCTCTGATCTCGCGCGAGGAGACGATTCCAAACCGAAATCCTTAATCCACCACTGTAGATACCTACCTATAGGTACTGCAGTTGGAATATAGGTACCTATAGATGTAGGTACTTGTAATATAGCCTCCAGCCGTAGCCTGGCAAACCATTACTGCCGGCTCAGACTTCACTTCAAATATAAATTAAATGGAATATCTATCTAAAGAACCTGTTGTGTATTTAGGTTTCCTAGTTTTTAGTACTGTTTATTTGACGATACGATGATGACGACACGGATGGTCGAGTGGCAAGTGTGTTGGGCTGCTACGCGCCGGTGTCGCGGGTTCATTCCCGCTTCAGGACAAGCACTTGTGTAATGAACATCGATGTTTGTCCTGAGTCTGGGTGTTTTTATGTATTCTATTTATTTAAGTACAAAAAAAATAAAAAAATATCAGTTATCCAGTTCCCATAGTGCAAGCTTCTATTTATTCTTCAATTTAACTGCAATATAAAAGTAATAAGTAGGTGTGCGATTGTGCGTACAAAAAAATACAGATAGAATCAGATAATGTTTCAAAAAGTTTCATGCCAATATTTGAAAATAACAAAGACTCATTCAATTGTTCATTCATTCAAACAAATATTCAAATCGAATATGCACAAATGCACAGATTTCAGGTTATAAATCTGGCGTACAAAATACGAAATATGATATTTGAAATGGATGGCATTGGGAACGTGCGAAACGACATGTGAGGCTGGGGGCGAAGATAAGGGCTGGGTTCCACCAACATTGTCGGAGTTTGTAAAATAGTTTAAAGTTTATAAAACTAACAAGCTTAAAGTTCATAAAAACTGAAAACTCGACTGCGAAAATTTTATGCGTTGGTTTGCAATTCATTATTCCAAATTAAATTTTAATATATCTTATATATATTTTGGTAATTTCCTTTTAATTTCCTTCACTTTGATACCCTAAGCGATAGCTTTGGTTAACAAAAAAGTATTAACGACTTACTATTTAGCGCCTTAAATCCGCTATTTTGGTGATTAATTTCAAAGCACCTATCGAAAGACACTCGGGTTATTCAGACGAATCTAACGATACCTTAACTGTCTGATACGCGCGAAAAACATAACCATTCCTTGGCAGTCGGGTAAAACATTCACTTAAAGTAGTACTATAGCAGTGCTGCATCACATGTTAATAGGTATAGTTTATTTCTGGGTTTTAAAAAAAATGGCGTATTTTGCAAAATAGTAGATCGTTGAAAAATGTTTGTCTATCAAACATATCTACTAATGGGTTATCAAAATGAAGGAAATTAAAAGGAGATTACAAAAATATATGCATAAGTCTTATGTTTAAATTTAATTTGGAATAATGAATGGCAATCAATGCATAATATTTTCAAAGTCGGGTTTTCGGTTTTTATAAACTTTAAGCTCGTGTATCACTCGCTACAGAGTGCCCAACTGGAACTCAGAAATGCTAAGGGACGCTTCCCAGAGGTATAGGATGGGAAATGTTATAAAAACCCGCTCCAAAGTTGTAAAATCAAATCGATATTATGATAACTTCCCGAATAAAGTTTAAAACTAATATAAGTTAGGCAATTTTCAAGTCCGTTGGCGAAAAAAATCTAAGTTTGTCAATACCGAAGGTTCATTGAATTTTCGTTTGCAATTTCAATCAACTCAAAAAAAAGGAGGATCTTAAAACGTACCTATTTTATGTCCTTGTGTCCAGGTCTAAACTAGGTTCAGTGCTGGACACAAGGACATAAAAAACGGTTTAGTAGATTTACCCTGATTGCTGATTGCAATAAACGGCCATCTTCACAGTTTTTGCATCTTTAGTATAGCAGTCTTATCTCATGTTATTTTACTTCTATAAATAATTGTTGTACTTATTTCTATAAATAATGGTCTTATTTAACTTACCGTATTTTATTTCTACGATATTGGTACCCCAATTACTTACCACGGCTAATCAAGTAAAAAGTAAATTACACAAAAGTGACCCACGCGTAATGTGTACCTTTTTACTGTACCTTTTACTTACATTCTATTTTTGTTGACCTTCAGCGAGCCGGTTCTGTAAGAAACATCCCTTTCCTTGTACTAAGCTCTTAGGGAGCTTTTGCACAAGGAATTTTGCTGCTTTTAGCAAAAACTCCCGCCTCTTGACTCTTGACGTTTATCCGACATAGGTAAGTGTATCCGCTTTTCTCGAAATGCACTAACCTGTCAACAAGGTGTAAGATGATTGTATTTTATTTTTGAAGTGGATACTTCTTTAGTTGCAAGATTGCGTAGGGCCTAGGCCTCCAGTTGAAAACTTTGTTATCGTCACATCTGGACTAACATTTTTAAACGATGGCCAATTTGAGTTCTGATAACGGTTTTTATTATTCATGTTATGTTAATACTTATTATGATCGGTTTAATAATAATGTTAATTGAAATGAATAAGAGCCGCGCTGCCATTGTTCATTTTCTCTTTGCTGTGATCGCATCACCCTAGTGCAAACCAAAACTATCAACGTGTATCAGTGTCAATATGTTATCAAAAAGAGAATGTAAGAAGTATCTTCTTTTAATTTTTTTGTATCTCCGAAACAAACCGTTGCTTTTCTTTTATCTAAAAAATTACTAAACGTAATTAAAACTCAAAATAAAATAGTTATTAAAACTCTACAAAAAAGTAATTAAAACACAAAATAAATTATTTCTTGAATTGAGTTCAACAATAAAATAAATAAACCGAATACCGCAGTCACTAATTGCTAATGAGATTCAGCCGCAGCGACAGACGCGCGAATCTGAAAGCACTCTATATATAAAGTGAATTATTAATGCATCCTTATTTATGACCGGCTCCGTTTGTGACGACATCTACCGGCCTGTTCGTTCATTACTGCTCTCATTAGCGAGACATAGAGTAGGCAGAATATACAGAACTTAGAATATAGAGATTTTACCCTAGGGCCTAAAATGCAATTTTACTCCTCCGAGCTAGGCGCTCTCCTGATGTTAAGAGATCATGCCTGCCCGTGACTAGAACAGAGCTACAAACATAGGGCTTTGATGCAAAGGCCACTGGAACACTTGAAAACTTGAAATTTTGACGTTTAGTCTCAAAAACCCAGTAATTTAGCTTGCTACGGTGCGCTTGGAACCGGAATACAATTATGCTTACACATTACTGCTTAAGGGCAGAATATCTTGCACTGTAATGTACTAGACAGAATCCTGCAGGGGACGCCTCCCAACGGAGAAGTGTAATATGTGTCTCTGTAGCTTCTTCTTGTCGTGTCACTAGTTCTTTCGAACCAGTGTGGTGAAAGGATTTCAAGTGCGCTTCGAAGAGGCTCCTTTCGTTTCTCTGTAGCGAAAGCTGCTCTGCAAATTATTTGAATTATTAAGTCGACATCACGCTTCCGTCGTCTGTCTGTATTTCGCTTTGAGTCAAGCGTCTTAGCACTATTCCTCGCTCTTATTAAATAGTACACCTGTATACATACGTACTATAGTTTACTTATGTATTTAATTTATACAGAGTATGACCATAGATGAATAACGTTGAACGTTAACGTTCCTATAGATGGACAGTATCAAGCCAATATAGAGTCGTAAGACAGGACCAAATATTTAAGACACCTTGTCAATCAATACATATGAAATATCTCCATTTTTATAAAATGTTTGTTACTTTTTAGGATGTGGTTTTATTAACAATGAAAAAGCTTAGTAGTTTTAACATATAATAGGTATATATCTAGCCCTGTTACTTCTCTTTTTCGAAAATTAGCATCGGTCCAAAATGTATATATACTGTAGTAGCCAAAGTGGCTCGCTTCTAGTGGACGCATTTTCAATGTACTACATTGTGTTTCTATGCTTTAATACTTCTGTGGGTTACTAGCTTGGGTTACTCCCGGAGGAGTTCGATCGAGGTACCGTCCCGTAGTAAGAAACCATAAACATTTATTCATTGAATCAAAGATCTATACACACAACCTCACAATGTTAGGAATAAAGGAAAATTAGCTCTACCATGAACACAGTTACAAATAGTTAGATCAAATGCCCATCATATGGCAGTTAAAATATTTAATAAACTACCTTCATATATAAAAGAAATAATTAATGACTCTTACATTTTTAAAATAATTAAGGAAGTATCTAATATCCAAGTGTTTTTATAAGTTACAAGAATATTTAGAATCTAAAGACTAGTTATTTTATTGAAATCTGTGATAAAGATAAGGATTTATAGTAAAAAGTATAAAAAGGTAAGTAGGTAAAAATAAATAAGCAACTTAGCATAAGTTTTCTTTTGTAAGTCATATTTTTTGTGCCCTTACAGGGTGTACGTTTGATACTCTTTACAGTTTAAGACCATTTTGTACAACGTATAATGCAAATAAAGTTTAATCGAATTCGTGGTTTAAATTTGAATTTGAACCACGAATTCGATAAAGGTAACATTTTTTGTTCTATTATTTTTTAACATGTAGGTCGACATAAAAAGTTATTATCTTTCGTACACTCGACAAGTATTTTCGAACTTTAGGTTCTACGACATGCCGGTTTCTTCACGATGTTTTCCTTCACCGTTGCGAGAACGTGGGATGCATACATAGATTTTTTCAACCGAAAAAAAAACCAATTACGCATGACTGCCACCGGGATTCGAACTCGCGACCATCAGATCAAAGTCGGTTGAAAATTAGTCAATTAAAGTTTCTTCATGTAAGCTCAGCTAGGTTTAATTTGTGGTTTCAATTTCATAAGACAATAAGAGGAGACAAAGAAGAAACAGTACAAATTATTTTTACTCAACTAGAAAAGGAAAATGTTATTAACTCGGACCCTAAGCTTCAAAGCAGCGAGAATGAAATTAACAGTTTTATTCTATTTTCTTAGTTTTAAACTGCACGTTTTTCTGTTTGATAAGCATTTTTCTAAGCTTTCTTTTGATTTCATTTTTATTTGAGATCTTTCTAAATTTTTAGCTGACGCTGATTCGCGTTGGGAATTGACAAAATTTTTGTCCAAATAAAATTGATAAAAATTGGATTAGTACCTAACTGTTACCGTTGTCGTTTTCATATGGATTTACGTCAGGCGGTATTGATAAAAAAAAAATTGTTTGGCAAACCCGGGTACCTAGCTGGCTCGCAGCTCGCCTCGAACGCCGCACTCGCCCCGCTGTCACTCGCACATTTTGTAGAAATCTAAAATCTGTTTTTTTTTTTAAACATTCACACACTCACACCCCTGCACTAGGATTCTCTGTGTCGCAGGTGGCATGGACACATACAAGACATAACAACATCCAAGACCCGAGAACAAACATTTGTGTTCGTCACACAAAATATATTCGCCCCGGCCGGGGATCGAACCCGGAACACCAAGCTTCGTAGGCAGGGACACTACCAACTAAGCTACGGTGTCGTCTGGCGTGTCTGTACAGATACAACGTAGTAAACTGCATTGTACAGACAGCGTCATAGATAAGTACCCAGCCTCATATCCCTTTAAAATCACCGTCGCGGCGAATGGAGAAGTTTTGCCTTTAAAATATAGATTATATTTGTATAACCGTATGAAGGCCTAAAAATAATTTTAAGTATTACAATCTTTTGAAAGGATTTATAGCTGGGTGTCTTATGCAAGGGGGATACTTATCTCTGACGCTGTCTGTACATAATATAGGTTTTTTGGTAATTTAAAAATGTTTGGAGTATACAGCTCAGTAGTTTGATGTAGTGGCATTTTTAACAACATCTTAGTCGAAGTTCCTCAGGGAAATTACTTCAGGTACCTATTGTTATCATAGGTACCTGAAAAGCTGATTTAAATTATTGTTGTGAATTAATATTTAGGACGAACTCGTATGATCACTTTTATCAGCAAGAAAAGTTAGGGTTGACGACACGGATGTTCAAATGGCAAGTGTATTGGACTGCCACGCCCCGGTGTCGCGGGTTTGATTCCCGCTTCATGACAAACATTTGTGTGATGAACATTGGTGATTGTCCTGTGTCTGGGTGTTTTCTATGTATGTATTTACAAAAAAACAGTATATTAGTATGCTATCATTTATTGGTTCCCATACTTCCCATGGGTTCCCATTAGTACTGGGTGGGCCATGAATTAGTTAACATTTAAATCTGATTTCCTGCGCAAATCCGAGCGGCGCGGGGTGCTTGGAAAGGTTAAACAGCTAACTCGTTTCAGGGAAATTGAGTGGCAATAGATCGGGACACTGGGTCTCAAGGCGACTTTTGCGTAAAACAATTTTAGTTCGCTCACTTTTTGCTTCAGTTTGACGCGATCCCGAGCTCGTTTCGAAGAAATCATTGCCCGAGTCCTTATGTAGAAAATAAATGGGTGAAGAATTTCGAAAAAACGGCAGCGTCATTAAATTTGTAGCAAATCGGCGGTCCACGGACTTCTCAAAGTGAAGAGAACGTGTAGGAAATTATGCTACAGTTCGACGCGATCCCGAGCTCGTTTCGAAGAATCCAAAGTCAAGATGTGTGATAAGTGGATATCACTTTTACAAAGTAGGTAAATTCCCATCTATTGGCTGTCTTTTATATACATTTTTTTTTAATTACTCATGTTGTTTTTTTTTGTACAAGACAAGCTCTGCTTAGTTTGAGGCTAGATGGCGTTTTGTGAATGGCCGAAATATTTAATATATTTATTTATTGTAAGAAAATTCCAAATCCAAACAAACAAAAAACCGATTCAAAATTTCCCTGTTGTAATGAAAAAGCTTAAAACATTTATTTACTTATGATTATATTATCTAAATTGTGCTGTTTTCCCTCAATAACGGATTCAAATCTGTATTTTACGGTTATCGGTTGTTTTTTACGTGGCTCAATTTTGTTTTTACTATCGCGTAGGTTCGTGTATGTTTGTTTTGTTTATGTGCAATAAAACGTAGAATTGGATTTTTTGGCATTTATATCACACAAAATCCATGGTTAATAAATATTTAATAGAACCGTTTTATCTTTTTTCAACCGACTTCGAAAAAAGAAGGATGTTGTCAATTGGTTTTTTTTATTATTTATTTATGATTTGAAAATTATATTTTTGTTTGAGAGGATTATACTTGAATCAGATTGGTCCCATAGAAATTTCATCAAAATCGTTTCAGTAGTTAAGTTTTTATATCAAAATAACTGAAATAAATATGTCGTCGAAGTAATCGAAATTGCGTATTTTGCTTCTTTGTGACTTATTAGTGGTGGTCAGTAAAACAGTCCAATTGAAGTCGTTTATCTATGTTTTCGTATTATTCAATTGAATTTTTTCTCATTGTAAATTATCATGGAAATAAACGGCTTATTATTTACATTACATTTTGTAGAAATCCAAAATTCTGTCTGCACAGATACAACAAAGTATTATTGTCCATTAAAAGTTTTTTTGGTAATTTAAAATTAGTGGTGTATATATTGCTAAATGTCAATACACCAGTATCCTCGGCACGCTGCCATCGGGTATCGAGTTGGAGCAGTTGAGCTACTTATAGATCGTTTGCAACGGTCTATGGGTGGCCCAATTGTTTCCTTTTGTAATATAGATTGTAGTAGTTAGCTTATGCTGTAATAAATATATTAATTCAATACACCCGATACTATACGATACGTTACTCTCTTTCTTCGCAGTCGGATAAAAAATAAATCCTTTTGCGCAAAAAACTTAATCAATCTATGTACGAGTATATCGTAAAAAAATACCGTCGAATCCGCTTTGAGATTGCTAGATTCTCGAAGAGAATCCGAGAGCTGTGAAGGTGTGAAAAACTTTAATTTGGTTTTTACGTAAATCTTTTTCAAAAAACTTTCCTCTCACGAATATCTTTTACTTTTCAGGATTAATTCACATACGATTTTGGAAAAGGTGTGCTCAGATTTTTCGATACACGTAGCTTCGAAATCCATTTTCTAAATTATGTAAGTCACTGAGCTTTAAGCGTCGCTGACACACAAGCTTTTTTAAACGCTAGCGTGTGAGCGTGTTAGCGTTTGTCGATGACAGACAAAACTCCCTAAACGCTCAGAAGCGAACTAGCTAGCGAGTGTGTCATAGGCAAGATACTCGCTTCACGCCAACAAGGCAACAAGTTTACACGCGCCAGCGATGATGACACACGGCTTTTTACACGCTACAAGCCTACACGCCCGCGTGTGGCTTGTATATTAGCCCGGCTTTTCATTTTTCCACAGCGTTTTTACAAGCTGATTGTAAGGAAGCAGATTGTACACATGCCGATGACACTGGGCGACACACACGGGGCGAACACGCTACAACTGCTACAAGCGAAGTCGCTGGCGTGTAGCGTGTAAAAAAGCCGTGTGTCATCTTACTATTCCTAGCTCTATAACTGTGGTACTATTACATAGAGTAGAAGTAAAAGTCAACAAATTATATAAATATATTTAGTAATAAATCCGCTTGATTTCTAAACAAAGGTTTTAATTAACTTAACTTTAGTTTAGAACTTTAGTACATATTACTATATTATAAACCAAAGAGTCAACGAACAGAAAACCAAAGTTTAAAGATACGACACGTGTTTCGAAACTCTCGTTTCGAACTTCGGCGAGTCCACACCTCCTGATGATGCTTCGTGTAGAGGCGAAACACGTGTCGTATCTTTAAACTTTGGTTTTCTGTTCGTTGACTCTTTGGTTTATAATATAGTAATATGTACTAAAGTTCTAAACTAAAGTTAAGTTAATTAAAACCTTTGTTTAGAAATCAAGCGGATTTATTACTAAATATATTTACATAATTTGTTGATATTTATGGATTTCCGCAAAGTAACGCCTGAATCAATCAATTAGAAGTAAAAGCTTTTATTTTTTACATTGGAAGTAGTCCCCAGCAGGATTCCATCTTGATAGGTACCAACACAGTCCCAGATATGCAGCAGCATACCAGTCATGTGTTAGAAATACAGTGTTCCGGTTCAGATGACACTGTAATTAGAGAAGGCGGATCTCTTCACCACCAATTTTTTATGACAGAGTGACTAGGGATTCTAACGATATTTAGATTATTTAAAATATCGATATTCTGATATCGATATTTTTTTATGAACGATATTGCATCCCTAAGAGTGACAGCGGCGCGAGTGCGGCGCCCGAGCCGAGGCCTATCCTCTTTTTCTCATTTTCTCGTAGGATCCTCGGGCTTAGGTATATTTATTTCTCATGTTCTTACATTTCCAAGTTACTTGGAAAATGTCGCAATTTGTTTGTTTGAGTCTGTCAACAATATTTATTTCACGGTGCAGCGCGATTCCGTAGCAAAGAGCCTGCTTTTCAATAGATAACTGGACTGCATTTAGACCGTTAGAGCATAAGTAACAAAAACAAGCTTTAATCAGATCCCGCTCATACTAAAAAAACGAGAGAAAGTTATCAAAGATAAATAATAATGAATAAATATTTTGGACATTTCACACAACACCATCTAGCCCCAAACTATGCAGAGCTTGTACTATAAGCTCTTGTGATAAACATCGGTGTTTGTCCTGAATCTGGGTGTTTTCATTTCGGCCAATAAATGTTTGAATTGAATTGAATTGAATTGCTTTGTACAGTCGGCTCTGTAATTGTCTTTACATCCAGCTTACGCCAGCGTTCTCCTGTGATTAAATTATGGGTATATCTTAATCTCTGTTTATATAATGGATAGGTATATCTTAAGTGGTTTCATCACATCAGTAGTTTACTCACACACACATACTTACACACATAATGTGTTTGTGTGAGCAGTTTAATCACAGGAGAACACCGGTGCGGGACGCGGCGTGAGCTGAGTGTAGAGACCACTCCTACATATACATCGTACATATTCTATGTAGGTAAGTATTTACAAAAAAAAAAACTATCAGTATCTGGTTCCCATAAAAGCTCTGCTTAGTTTTCTAGATGGCGTTTTGTGAAATGTCCAAAATACTAAAAATAACTTACAGCTTGGTGTAAACGTGTTCTGACATCATCGTAGAATATGAGAGTTCTCGTCCCCTGCATGCATGTTATTTTTTAATAACATGCTCTACAGTTCCGAGCCTGAATAAACCAGGTAGGAACCTTAAAACTAAGCTTCGTATAGGTAGATCCAATCTATTTATATTTGCCTAAAGTTTCACTTTAATAATATTTATAAAGTTATTGTGTGTATTCAATCAATTACACATTCAACTCAGACATCTAACCATAATTTTTCATCAAATTTTAAACAATTGTTACAGCTCGGTGTTCACGCACCTTTCCTGGCGTCTTCGTAAATATTTATGAGTATGAATGTCTCCTGCAGGCATGCAACAACTCGCTGGCTTGTAGTTTACAACTAGCCCTGTGTCATCGACGCTTAAGTCTAGTCTAGTATTTATAAAATATATTTATTTTACGGCAAAGATTTAATAGTGCTATTGTGAGAAAACATTAATACATAGGTAATACGTAGTTTACTTTCTAATATGATTGTTTTATGACAAGCCTCTTCATGACAGAGCGTCGTCTCTTGGTGCTGCTTGTGGAAGGCTGAGCTTGCAGGCTTTGCAGGCCTTGCAGACCCTGGAACAAAAGGAAGCTAAGATAAGATAATTTTATTTGTATCTTGTTCTTCTTAACGTGTCACTAGTTATTTCGAACCAACTGTGGAGAAATGATTTCAAGTGCGTCTCGAAGAGGCTCCTTTCGTGCACTAGACACTTGTTTTCGAACTTTTTAGGTTCTATGACATGCCGGTTTCCTCACGATGTTTTCCTTTACCGTTATGCACGTGTTTTAATGCACAAATTGATTTTTTGAACAGAAAAATCCATTGGTGTATGACCGGGTTTGAACCCACGACCTTCGGATTGAAAGTCGTGGCACCTCCCACTCGGCCAACACGGCGTTATTTGTATCAAAAAACAAGTTTCAAACATTTGATAATCTAGTTAACGTATAATAATGATGTCTTGTGGTGCATAATTTGGTTTGCAGCGCCTATGCCAGCGTCTGAGGGTTCGTTTCCACTGACGCGGAGCTCACCCATATATGAAACTTATGTACCTACCTACTGACAAATGAAATAACCCAAATGACTGTCATGGGATTCAATTCTGCAACCGTAAGACTAGGCAAGGGCCGTATTTAGTTATAAATAAAACACGCTGAATTATAAGATTTTTGTATTTTTTCCAAAACAAAACAGGCCGTAGAAGTAGGTTACAAACATACACTCAGGGCACAAAAAATAAAAAAAACAAAGAAATTATAAGTACCTATAAACCGCAAATTAATAATCACCAGAAAAAAAATACACATAATCATTTGCCGTTACTGAACACAGATATGGAAAAAAACTTGAAGAAATTAAGTCGAAGTTTTGTCAAAATAAATTTGATCAATATTAGAGTACGGTTACCGTTAGTCGTTTTCCTATGGATTTGCTTCAGGCGGTACCCAATATTGATAATAATAAGTTTTATTCATCGTTTGGCAAACCTAGCTCGAGCTAGCTTGCAAAAGCTCGGCTCGGGCGCCGCACTCGCCCCGCTGTCACTCTGTCATTTCATAAAAAATCCAAAATTCTGACTGCACAGATACAACGTAGTACCCCTTCTGCATTGCCCATTTAATTTTTATCGGTAATTAAAAAATTGTGGTGTATTACATTTATTACATTTATAGTACCTACATTGTTTTGTATGCTGTTGGAAAAAAAACTGTTATTATATGGTTGGATCCCACGACCGGGGTCGAATCATGCGTTTAGGTTCCCAGTCAGCCCAGCCTAATAAGGCTGGATTCCGGGTGGTGGTGGGTTTCTGAGTGGTGGTGGGTTTCTGGGTAGCGATGGGTTTCTCGTTCGTGGTAGGAAGCGGCTTCACGGCTGCTGCGGCGTAACATATGTACGGCAACTGTTGCTCGCAGTTGTCTGGGCTAGTGACGCCATCCGCGAATAGAACTTCACACTGCTCCAGCTGTTCAGTGCCGTACGATTCCTCCGCGATCGGTTCTCAGTCTAAATAACGGTAGGCTCCTCCGCGCGAAGTGACACTTCCACCGCAATGCACCACCGGTAATGCCGACGCTCGCTGCAGATCACTGATAGCACTCCTGAACTCACGAGTCCATGGGGATGCGACCAGCGCATTCTCATTCAAGCAGGTTTTTCTCGCATCCTGCCATCTTGCAGGTTTGAGATGTATTTTCAACCAGCCGCGAATCTCAGATTTGAATTTGTATTCGGGCCAGTGTTCCCTGATTGGCGCGACGGCCGGCGCGAAGCAGACGTACGGCAGTTCCTGATCGCAGCTGACCTCCCCCGTAGTGCCGTTAGCTTCGAACGTAAGACACCTCTCTGCTCCTGTCGTGTTGTACGTGAGAGTCGGGGTGTTATCTGGTCCGTGCGTGAACATGCCTTGAGTGTACTGGACGCGGTGTCCGGAGTGCAGGGTTGCGAGCTCGGGGTCTGTGCCCTGAAGGCGTTTGATGCGAGCCGTGTGCCGAGGAGTCCATGGTGCCGCCAGAAGCGCCCGCTCCCGCTGGCAGCTTGCATCTGCCACATGCCAGTCTGCTCGCTCTCGGTGCAAGCGCGACCAGCCGTTCACGCCACTGTCGTACGAGTAGTCGGGCCAGTACGGTCTTACCTCGCCATTGATACACCAAGCCAACATCGCTGCGACCAACACTGACAACGACTTCATTGTCGAAGATATTACGGCTTGGTGACTGGCAACGTTCCCTGGACTGAGTATATTGAGCTCCTGAGGAAACTCGCGTTATTTATAAGTACATAGCACACACATAACTAACTCACATACTAATTTGTAAGCAATTTTAATTAATTGCTTTGTTTACTCAAATATCGATAAGGATATTATATTTCAGTCATTTCTGTTCTTGTATTTAATCCATATGTAGTTTATCCCGGTTATGACTTTCCTTATTATTCAAATAATGTGTTGCGATAGATCTAACTTAAAAGTAACTTAAAATGATGAAAGCTAAGAAGATGTCGCGTGGAAAACTTTTGTAAATTTCATCCTTAGACCCTGAAGTCCAGTTCTTAATAAGTCTGTAGTCAGTGAGTGTGACATGTAGTAGGTACTTTACCAGTTGATAAGGATTACCCCCTGTGTTACTTAAGTACAGATACCTAATACCAGCCTACTACTCGGGCGAATGAACATGACACCTGGCTCGAATGTAGTTTGTGCAAAGTACAGCGTGGAATTGGATAATCTTGATAGAGAAGAGGTCCTGTAATACTTGGTAATGATAAGTAATGATAAGGCTTCGCAATTAGAGGAAGAAGAAACACGAAGGGCGCCGCGCGGGGCAGCGGGGGAAGCATCATGTTCCTTTCGTGCACTCGACACATGTTTTCGAAATTTAGATTATACGACATGCCGGTTTCCTCATGATGTTTTCCTTCACCGTTGCGAGGACGTGGGATGCATACATAGATTACGACCGAAAAAACCCATTTATGCATGACTGCCACCGGGATTCGAACCCACGACCATCAGATCGCAGGTAAGGGCCTCATCCACTCAGCCACCACGTCCTCTGTTGAAACCAACCAACAATGACATTCTAACTTGGAAATTAGCCGTGAGACTATTAATTTTTTTTTGACATTTTGTATCGGTAGTATAAACATAATTGCGTTGCACCTAGAAAGGCGCTGTGGCTAGGAAAATTCTTTAACTAACTACTAAAATGTCTTAAAGATAAGTAAAACGTGTAATACCTACATTACAAGCGGTAGTGTAACTGGCACTTCGTTGGTGAAAATCTGACCTTAGAAGGGACAGACTCCGGGGACCGACTCCGGGTCCGAGTTGAAAAGTCCTGAAATATTTTTATTGCTGAAACCAAGTCCTGAAGTATGGTCAATTCTATTGCTTTCGGCAGGTGCTATTGTTTGAAACTTGAATACACAGTTTTTTGTTTTAATTTAAAATTTTAATTTAAATTTAAATTTATGAATTTCTTATTATTATTTTTCTTTCATTTAATTTCTTCAATTGTTTTGTAAGTAATTTATTATATTCTCATCTAATTCGAATTTTAAATTAATGTAATTGGTTTAACCGTTTTAATTTAATAAATAAACAATAATAATAATAATTAATAAACGGTTTCAATTGATTGATTTCATAATTGCTCTGATTTCTAACGTTTTTTATTAACACCTATAAGAAGTGGACAAATTTAAGGGATGGTACGAAGGTAGCTTACAGTACGCGCATTGAATGTATTTTCGAAGTTGATATACAAGAATCCTTATTGTTATACATCGTTTAGCTGTAGTACCTACAAGGTGTTAAAAGAATTGCCGCAAGTAGTGTGCAGTGCAACTACTTACTTACTACTCGGGCGAATGAACATGACACCTGGCTGACACGTGGCTCGGAACTTGATGCTTCCCTCGCTGCCCCGCGCGGCGCCCTCCGTGTTTCTTCTTCCTCTAATTGCGAAGCCTTATCATTACTTATCATTACCAAGTATTACAGGACCTCTATCAAGATTATCCAATTCCACGCTGTACTTTGCACAAACGTCATCCGAGCCGGGTGTCATGTACATTCGCCCGAAAAGTATTCACTAATTTTCTTTATTCTACTTAGTCTATATATAAATAAATATACATTATACTTTAACCTCCGGACATACACTCATTTGGTGCGCGTGATGTATGTATATTATTATTTTCTAATTTCAACGTATTTATTTACCTGTCTCTCTGTCTGAGTACTCTACTTACCAAACAAAGGTCTCCGGGCCTAGGAGGAGACATATTATATATATATATATATATATATACATTAATATATATATATATATACATCCTCGGGGTGTACAATAAAGCGTTACTATCTATCTATCTATTATGATTTTTTTTTGCAGAAGATGGGAACGACTTAGTAGCGTAGCGTGCCTTGGCGAAGCCCCATATAAACATTTGTTTGGGAGCCCTTATGAAGATAAAGATTTCTCACAAAAGAAAAAAAATGTTTGCATAAAATTAAAATAAATATTTATTCATCATGATTATCTATCTGTCACTTTTTCCAAATTTTTTACAAACAATTCAAATTAAATACTCTCATTGATTTTTTTTCGGCAAACTGATTTATTAAATCATTTATAGCTGATGATGAATTTAGTTTTTATAAAGTTTCTGCCTCTATAGACAATAGTGACAGAAATAGTGACTGAAATTACTTGAATTTTTATTATTATTTTGGTTACGAGACTATGTTAAAAAAGTGACACAAAACTATTAAAAATCCAACACTGTGTGACATAGACACATCAGCGGAAGCTGCTCGTCTATCAACAAATAATAATAAAAATAATAATAAATTATAAAAAAAAAGTGGCCCGGGTGCCCCGTATAATTGATACGGCAGATACGGCGGTAGCTACGCCACTAAGCAACGAAAGAAATAAACTATAGATTGTTCGGGAGGATACAAATCTATTCCTCTATGGTTCAGCGATCTATGGTTTGGGAGGAGTCATCTATCTCTAAAACATTGACTCACAGTGTTCTTCCTGACGACTATAGCGACGCCCCCGCCTCTGCCCGGTCTGCCACTCTGTCTGGGAACTCTGCCCACCAGACAACGGTCTCTGGGCCTGGGAGGAGGCAGATCTATCTCTTCATCTTCGTCCGATGCTGTTAAAGAAATGATCAAATCATAAACACACTCTACATTTTTTTTGGACTTATACCTACTCTATGTATATGAACATTGAACACAACAAAATTTACGTAAGTCTTCTTCCTATATCAGTCACGAATTGTTCTTATACTACCCAAGTCAAGTGTCAAGTACGTGTTTTAAAATTAACCCTACTAACTTAAAAACACGTATAAAATCTAAATTAAAGTATGAAACCTTTCACTTTTTTTGTTGACGAAATCAAAAAACATGGACGAAACGAATAATGTGAAGAAATTACTATAATACAGCGTACTTTTTGATTATTTGTCCGAAACATTTTATATGGAAATTTGCCTTGAAGATTCTCCTTAAGATACTTTAAGGCAAACATCGTAGCTATAATTCGGTCGAATTAACATGACACCTGGCTCGGAAATCGATCCTTCTATCACGCGGCGCCCTCTCTGTTTCTTCTTCCTCTTATTGCGAAGCCTTATCATCACCAAGTATCCCACGTCCTCTTCTCTACCAAGATTATCCAATTCCACACTGTACTTTGAACAAACTTCATAATATCCAGGTGTCATGTTAATTCGCCAGAGTTGTACTTAAAGTTTTTTAATAAATAAAGAAAAAAAAAGAAAAAACTTGACTCGTGAAGGATTTGAACCTCCGCCCTCCGATGGTCAAGAATATATGTATATCGGTGCTCTAACCTACTGAGCTAACGAGTCTAATGTTCTTGCTGACGAAAAAAACCTACAATACAAATCGAATGACGTCAGCCTTAGTGTTAGCAAGTGAAAATGAGCCATCTATCCTTTAAATAAAGTTTGTTTTTGATTGAACGACTGATGACGTATAATGTAGAGTTTTTGCTAGACAAAATATGACATCACCTCTTCAATAAAGTGTTTATTTTTATTTTTAAGATGTATGAATGGATCGTGTACCTAAAGCAAGTAAAAAATAAGGGTGCCAAGATAAATTCAATTTTGAATGTAGAATTAATTTCTCTTGATTTCTGAGGATAGGACAAATATTTTCATTAAATAGTTTTGATTTTTTTTTTAATAATCTACGTAGTTGGCGGTGGAGTTGATTCTGCATCCAAAAAAACAGGGACCATTAGAAAAATACTAAATTTTAGTATTCTGTGTTGTATTTAGTTCTAAACAACGCTATATCTCTCTCACACTCATTATATGCATGATACGCTGTCATGCTTCATTATGCTACGTAGCTTCTTAATACTGAAGCTACTTTTAACGTGACTACGTCTAATAAATCGATGAACGCCGGCTGCATGCACGAAAACGTTGACGTCATTGTCCGGTAACGCTGTCAATGTCCGGTAACGCTCATTGTCCCGTTACGCTGGTAGTCACGTTAAACTATCGTCCGTAAACCAACTTTACAGACAACCAATTTTTTTTAGTTCTGATATACAACGTTCTCTCACGCACTCATTAGATACCTGTGCATGCATGCTACACTTATGCCTTACTTGCACCAAACTGTCAAAGATCCCAAGCAATTACTTTTCTTGCTTGCCAGTTCTTAACGGTCCAAATTCAGACCGTATTGTATTTATTTATTGCCTCCATGTAAGTTCTACATACAGGTAAGTATTTTAGGTCTTAAGTGGTAGTTACAAACTAGGTATAGTACATGGACCCTGTCAGGGCGAATGCATCATGGTATTTCTGAGTTCGATTATATCAAAGGTCTATCTGGTTATTTCATTAGGTTTATCTAGGTACCTATCGTATAATTTATAAATGTCAAACTAAAAATTTTAAATGTAATAAAATAATAATAATAACAAACTGGATAAGTAAATTTAAGTCCAAAATATAATCGAATTCATTTGCATTTCTTAATAAAGAATAATAATAGAACGTCAATAGAATTATAGATTTTCAATTTTAACAATGTCATTAATATACCTAATTATGTTATGTGAATTACAAGTCATTTAATGGGTCAACAAAGCATATGTAATAATTACACAGTCACTTCAAAGTCAGCTAGTACAATGCAAATTTAACATTCTAAGATATTATTGTCAGTGAGAAATTCATTTATTGAGTAATAATGAGTGTAGCGACACATCAACCAAAGTTTCGGTCGTAATATTCCGTTGGTACCCCACACTTTCCATGGCCTCTCTCTAACCTCAGAAGGTTTGCTGGAAGAAAACTCTTATTAGGGTTAAGCTCGCCTTTGTACATGTCTTTTCTTTTATGATTTGTATTCTAATATGTTTGTGTGTACAATAAAGAATTACAGAATTACAGAATTGGTATGACAAACCGAACGCTCAGAACGCGGCGTCTTGTTCAGTGCGCTACGCGACGGAAAATTACGTGGTGGTATCTTCAGTCGGTGTTGGCACTAGTTTCGGTCGCGTAACGCGACGCGTTATGTGTCACTTGCTATGCAAAATACATTGAATGCGTTTTGGCTGAAACAATCATTCGACGGGAGATTCGTTGCTACGCCGAACGCGACGTAATTTCGGCATATTGTCATAGGGAACTTGAAAAACACTGCGAGCGTTACGACCGAACGATCGCCGTACGTTCCGCAGATCTGTCGCTACACTTACATTCTCTATCTCTGTCGTGTTTCAGTATGCCACGTAGCTTCTTAATTCTGGAGCTACTTCTACTCCTGAATTCTGACTCATCCGGTTCAGACTTGCTGTGGACCTTGCATTTCTTTTTCTTGACGTTGCCGTTGGTGTATTTCAGAATTCTGAAAAAAATACCATAGGCTTATATTAATAACGGTGTCCTTATCGAACACTAAGATGACATTATCAAACCAAAATGCTGTCGTAAAACAGAACCAAAAAATTTCAGACACCTTGTAAATAAAAATGAAATATCTCCATTTTCAAATAATATTTGTTACTTTTTACGATGTAGTGTTATTTTATTAACGATGAATAAGCCTACTTAGTAGTTTTAGCATTTAATATTTATATAGCCCTGTTACTTCTAAATACTACTTCGAAATCGGAAAGATCAGTGTAGGTATATTATGGATCCATCTGGCTGCCGGACTCGATCAAGGTAGATGCAACCTCCACAATGGTGTTTAAGACACGTCTCCGTAAATGGCTTCTTGAGAACAGCTTCTACTCAATAGAAGAGTTCAAGAAGCTCCAATTATTTAATTTGGTTGTTAATAATATAAATAAATGATAATATAATAATACTTATACCTATTTTAATTTATGTTACAATACGTAAGTTTACATAAATTGTATTATGTACATTTACCTAGTTATAATACTATGTACACCCCCACTGACATGTAACTTGGTGTTATAAATAAATTCTGTATTCTGATTTCTCTTTTTCAAAAAATTGCATCAGACCAAAATTTACTAGAAATTAGCCAATGTGGCTCCTTTTTATTGGCACATTTTCAATGTACGACATTGTGTATGTACTTTAATACTTCTGTGACCATAGGTATGAAGGCAATGTGCATTTTATCCCAACTAGAATCCCACCAGAGTCCGGTGACGCAGTAAAATATAGAGTCATAAATTAATGCGTGTAATCGACTTACGAGAACTTCTTTTTCTTCTTCATGGTCTCAACAGAACTTGAGGTTTCTTCTTCAGAATCTGTGAAGGAGTAAGGAAGCTTCCCCATCTTGGTCAGGCGGAGCGAAATACCGGAGGCTTGGTCAACCAGATAGATGGATTACGTGCATTTTTTTTTTTTAAGTTATATTATGTTTTTAGAAGCATTGTTGTGTATTTTCTTTAGTTTTATTACAAAATGGGATGAAATTAGAAATTGACATGACAGAGTCGGAAGCTTTTTTTTTTTTTTTTTTTCTTTCGAAGTACCTAAGTTCTTCTATTTTGGCTTCACATCAAAGGTATATAGCCAGTGTCAAGTAATTGGAGAGATTATTTTGTCTTAAGTCAAGAGTCTATAAGTCAAGTCATGCCCCTGTAAAGTAATGGTGGTTGCGACTTTAATAAAGGCTTCTATGGAGTTTTGGGGGCAACACGAAAAGTCACGTTTTACAGCATTACACTATTCACCAACACTCATACACGTTCACGAGCACTTAATGGATAAAAAACCACCGTTTTTACACTTAAACACTCAAAGTTATACAAGTTTTGTTAATTAATTTAATGCCGCCAATACGCCACTCTTCATGTTCCCGCCAAAACTCGAGTCGGAAGCTGTGGTCGGAAGTTAATGACATTAATATTTTATTCTTACAACGTAGCGATTACATTCTCTTTGATTCTAAACGTAGTGGTTATATTCTCTTTGTTTGATTCTTACCAGGAAAACACATCTGTGGTCCTCCTCTACTAAAAGAGTTTCTATACCTGAGACCGCTGTAAAAATACATATTATATGTAGATATATTTTAGCTTTGGGCTGCTTTATTTTGTACAGTCAGCTGCACAGACATGTATAAACTCCCAAGCTTTTACATTAAGGTTTGTGCAGCTGATTGTACATCGATTAAAATCGTGTTTTCCATTTATTTTACGACCTTACTATGTCTGATTATAGGTACTATCTAGTGTATATCTTTGTGTTCTATAGGAACACCGATATTCCCGTACTCGCTTTATCTTAACTTACAAATAAATAAAATTATAAGTAAGTAATTAATTCTATTCTCGTACTTCATTTTCGAGGTTTCATTTAATTTACAAAGTAATTTAATTGGGATAAAATAACAGCCCTATTTCCCGCCAAAAATGAATAGCCACCAATTTAGGCTTGCGTACGCTTCGAATTTAGAATAGCAAACGTTCTGTTTTGAAAATTGGACTAATTTCACACTGGAGTGGCTTAGCCGCCGCCGCTGGTACACAATGAGTAACTTTAAAACAATAGATTGTACGAGAAGAATCTACTTTAGTATTAAACCAACTAATTAGTTATATCCACATATATATATATATATATATATAGTTATAGCCACAGAAGTATTAAAGTATAGAAACACAATGTAGTACATTGAAAATGCAACCACTAAAAGGAAGCAACTTTGGCTACTTTCTACATTTTGGTGCTTTGCTAATTTTCTAAAAAGAGAAATAGAGGGCTAGATATATATTATATGTTAAAACTACTAGGCTTTTTGATTGTTAACAAAACCACATCGTAAAAAGTAACAAACATTATTTGAAAATGGAGATATTACATTTTTATTGACAATGTGTCTGAAATTTTTTGGTTCTGTCTTACGATTATCTTTTGGTTTGATACTGTTCATCTTGTTCTATAGGAACATCGTTATTCATCTATGTATTAAACCAACTAATTAGGTAGTTATATAATACCTAAATTCTGTGATAATTATTATCCTATGCTCCACTTATAGGAGTTTATAGAATCACATTGAAAACGCGATAAAAAAGGGATCGGATTTAGCTAAGTTCTAGTGCATGTAGTCCGATGTTTTTCGAAACAGAAAATTAACAGCGCTAGTATAATATCATTGTAAAGAATTACTAGGCTTTTTCTTTGTTAATAAAACTTCATCTTTTATAGTTACAAAAATAAGGATATTTTTCATTTTTGTTGACTGGTCCTCTGAATGTGCTGAACAGGACAAAAGTCCTGTTTTCGGCTTCCATCTTGATATATTGATATTACTGTCAATCTTAGATTCTTAAACACTGCTTTTAATCCATGGCTCCGCTTAATAGATTTTAATTTTCTAATTAGATGAGATTATATTTATTTGTTAATAAATTTTAGGATCGTACATACGTACCTTATACAAAAATGGTCAAAAAGGAAAGAGATTGAAAAAAAAGTTTAGTAGCCAAGCATGTATCTACTTAAAAATGTCTTAACTAAGAGTATTAATTTAAAAAAAAGCCTTTATTGCTTCTGTTTAACTGCTTAAATCTAATTAAAACTAATCTAATTCTTCTGCAGAAGTCGCCTCATCGGCGTAGGCCTCCCCTAAATTCCTCCATACGTCCCTCTCTCTGGCTTTCCTCATCCATTCCGGTCCGCATCGTTGTGTACGAAAAGAATAAGACAATTCAAATGTAAGTGGGCGGGACATATCTGCAGATTAGAAAATGTAAGATGGACAAAAAGAGTTACAGAATGGATCCCAATAGAAGGGAAAAGGAAACAGGGGTCTTCCCTGTTCAGTTCAAGAAAGAGATGGAGGGATATTCTTACACAACAAGCAGGTATAATAAAAAAAAAAAAAAAAAAAAAAAATAAGCCTTTATTGCTGTTTGTTTTACAATCTAGGTATCGACAACCGGTTTCTTCTTTTCTACAGCTTGTCTCTCGACAAAGGCCTCCTCCAAAGATTTCCATTTTGTTCTGTCTTTCGCTATCCGCATCCATTCTGCCCCAGCTACTTTCACAATCTCGTCTTCCCATCATTTATTGTGTCTCCCTTTGCTACTCTTTCCATTCCTTGGGTACCATTCTATTACTAGTTTAGTCCATTTCTCTATGTTTTCTCTTAATACGTGTCCTGTCCATCGCCATTTCAGTTTCCTACAAGTTGTTTGTACGTCTCTAAATTTGGTTTTTCTTTTTATATCCTGCAATCTTACTCTATCTCTTCTTTTGACTCCAATTACACTCCTTTCTATTCCGTTTTGACAAACTTTTATTTTATTTGATAGTTTTTCTGTAAGTGCCCATGTTTGGCATCCATACAATAGGCATGGTAAAATGCATGTATTAAAAACTTTCCTCTTTTCTTTCATTGGCATTTCTTGGTTTTTCATGACTTCACTAAGAGACCAAAATCGTTTCCAAGTGTTGGCAATCCTTCTATCTCTTCACAACGAGTAGGTATTTTTAGGGTAGTTTTAACCCTCAAACGCAGGCGGTGTTAGCGGACGGCTACCGGTTACCTCAAGCCGCACACGGTTACCGGATCCGGACAATCCGGACATTACTGCCGGATGTGAAGGCATTCCTCGGTTTACGTGTGTACCGTCCGCATAAATTATTTTTATCTTATTTTTTAGCAGTTTTTTTTTTCAAATCAGTGGGTTAAAATGGTTTTTTTTAGTAAATCTAACTACTTTAGTACATATACCTACCTACAGTTTTGGTTTTATACAAAATCGACTCGTTTGAACAAAATTTTTCATTATTCCTTATATATGACGACACGGATGGTCGAATGGCAAGTGTATTGGACTGCCACACCGGTGTCGTTGGTTCGATTCCCGCTTCAGGACAAACATTTGTGTGATGAACATCTATGTATGTATTTACAAAAAAAAGGATTTAAATATTCTATCAGCCATCTGGTTCCCATAGTACAAGCTCTGCTTCGTTTGGGGCTAGATGGCGTTGTGTGAAATGTCCAAAATATTTATTTATTTATTAATAAAGCCTATTGTATTAGAAGTGTATTATTTGCACCCATAGAAGTATTAAAGTATAGAATCACAATGTAGTGATAAGTAATGTAATATTTGTATGCCAGTTCTTGGTGAAACATGCATTTGTACTGTTAACATATATTATAACATCTTACCTAACGTGTTTCTGACAAATTAAATATATATATCTTTATCTTATCTAGTACTCGTACAATTAAAAAAGCTCCAAAAAAGGGATATAAATTAGCTAACCTCTAGTTCATTTAAGTCCAATGATAATTTTCGAAAAAAAAGGAACAACGCTATTATAATATCATAGTTAAAAATTACTAGGCTTTTTCATTTTGCTTATAAAACTCCATCGTAAAAAGTAACAAAATATAGTTGGAAATGGAGAGAGGTGTATGATTTGATTTTTTTTTGTCCTATCTTATGACTCCATTTTGTTTTAATACTGTGTAATATGTTGGTGTTCTATAGGGACACTGCTATTCATCTATATTTGCTATTTATCCCACAAAATATTTGTCCTGCAAAAAACTTCACAACTTTAAAAATTAATATTATAAAATTTTATTCAAAAAAAAAATCTGTTATATCGTTCAGTGTTGCCAACGCTACCGATTACAAGCCACTGCATTTTGTCGGGCTATCATGCGCACGACAGTAATCCAGCGTCCTCGGCAGACATCTTGGTCTATCGCATTTTCAAATACAAACGTGGAACTATTTATTTCGCTATTAGAACAAATACGTAGGAACACTTGAATAAGCAAAGAATCCGAAGATATAATTAGAGATTTTAAAATCAGACGTGTTAATTACTAAAAGAAGAAAAAAAACAAATCAAATAAATTTTGAAATATAAATAAATAATGTTTGGACATTTCACACAACGCCATCTAGCCCGAAACTAAGCAAGCTTAAATGATGGGAACCAGATAACTGATATAATACTATAGGTACTTATTTTAAATACCTACATAGAAAACACCCGGACTCAGAACAAACACCGATGTTTATCACACAAATGTTTGTCTTGAAGCGGGAATCGAACCCGCGACACTCGGCGTAGCAGTCCAATGTACTTGCCACTCGACCAATCGTGTCGTCATTCTGATCAAGTACCTGAAAACTAAACATGAATGTAGTTATTTGATTATAACGGATATTTCAACACCTCAGAGGTGAGCGCGATAAATACCCGTTATAATCAAATAAATATGTGTGATAATCGCGAAAGTCTACGAAAAACTATTGTAAACATGAATGATTTTGGAACTTAACAATTTTTATGTAATATATCACCAGGAGGTTTTTATTAAGTATTATTATAAGTTTACGTATTATTTTTATGCTTTTAGTCCACAATATTCGTTTGGTTAATTATTCCGCAAGAGTTGGTAATAATTATCACAGAAGTATTAAAGTATAGAATCACAATTTTGTACATTAAAACGGTGACAAAAAAGAATAAGCCACATTGGCTAAATTCTAGTACATTTTGGTACGATGCTAATTTTCGAAAAAGAGAAGTAACAGGGTTAGATGTGTAAACTATTAGGCTTTTTCATTGTTAATAAAACTACATCGTAAAAATTAACAAACATTATTTGAAAATGGAGATATTACATATTTATTAACAGTGTCTGAAGTTTTTTGGTCCTGTCTTACGACTCCATTTTGGTCTATCTTGGTTTTCTATACGAACACTGTTATTCATCTATGGTAATTATAAATACAAATAATATCAACTTGTTGAATGTTTAGATACATGTAAAATATATTACACATTTAACTAGTTAACCTAGTTAACCCTTTAACCGCCACTTATTCCCATTTCGCATCAAATATTTTCTCCCCAATTTATTTCGGGCGAAACAAATTAAACAGTTACTTCAACCCTGAAACATAAATGAGTAGCAAGGTGTATCCAAAACTATTTAAATTTTAATGTGTCTTTTTTATGTTTTGAATATTTTGTATGGATCTAGTCCGAAATAAATATTTATTATTATTATTACTGTAGTAGCCTCCATGACAGGCATTGTTGGATGAAAATAACACTGTAGCAAAAAATAGTAATATTATGTACCAAAACTGTAGGTCGAGGCGTAGCCAAGGCACACATATGTATGTATGTGAGTCCATCAATGCCAAGCCATTTTGTGATTTTACTTTCTAACTTTTACTTTTAATTTAATTTAATTAGTGAAAAAAGTGAATTTGTTAAGATTTTTAGTTATAAGAAATTCATATAAGTACCTTAGTGCGATTTATGAAAAAAATGTGATTGTAAAAATTAAATGAAATTCTAATAAGGCTTGACTAGTAATATTCTCAATAAATTCGTGGAAATTTGATTAAAGTAGTTCTTAATGTAGTCTTTTTGATTGAATTTCCAAACGTGTAAGTAAAAAAATAACCCTTCTCCTTCGCAGTCGGGTTAAAATGAACATCTCCCAACGGTAGAGGTACAGGGCGTCCCACGGATATGCCACATGGAGGGAAAGTACGTTGAATATTGTAGATGGAACATTTTACTAAAAGAAGACATTATTTGAAAATTTTAAAAACAATTTAAAATGCATTCATAGATATTTTAATAAATACATGGTTGAACCGGGAATCGAACCCGTTACACCAGAAAAATAATCACCCTGTAGCTTTATCATACCGATCGAAAGGCATAAGGATTATTTTTTGCTAAATAACATAGTGTCACAAATAAAAGTAAGACCATGAAGTTTAACATTTGATGTGAAATTTTGTTTAGAAAAATGAAAAGCTGAGTTTGCCGTAAGGACATACAACTGACATTTTCATAAGTACCTATTAAGTAATAATAAATGTCTCGACCCACTTGAGAAGTACGCATCATTTCCCTATCTTAAGAGTAGGTACCTGTACCCTTAGTACGAGTTTGATAGTTTCCAAAACTCAATAGTTTTGGTGAGCTCGCTCAAACGAATAGTTTACGTTGTAATCGGCAGTACGGGCTAATTTTTTCGTATTAAGTTTACACGATATCAACCATCGACTAGCTCGATTGAACGAACTTCATGGTATATACTTCTAACTCTTTTACACGTCGGCAAAAGAAAGAGACGAACATATCCTTTACGTTTGGCGCTTTGTACCACGTTTTGTTTTTTTTTTAATTTGCGCATAGTGTTGGCTAAAGTCATATGACCATACTGCCTTGTCATACGTTTATTTTTTTTTTTTATGGAGGCATCGTTTTTTTAAAGGAAAAATGAGTCCATCACAATTTTAAATTATGGATAGATTTCATAGAGTGGTAATTATTTCTCTCTCTGGAAAAAAGTCTACAAGATGTGTCTCGAAATTTGTATAATTACCCTACCCATATCCATAATTTTAGAAATGGTGACTTAAATAAACCGGCCGAAGGCCCTCATGTCAGGTTGAGAGCAATAAATGTGGCAGGATTTACAAATATTTACAAATACTAGCTTGTTCGCATAGCTCTCACCGAATTTTATCTAGTGAGTGCGAATACTACAAAAGTTTTCGTAAACGTCCTAGTTTACTACCGCTGACTTGTCAAAGTTAGAACTCGTACTGCCAAAGTGCCATAAACAGCTCGAAAACTTTTTTGGTATTCGAATACTATGTTTCGATCCAACTCATACTACCGATTTTAGTTCATGAAAGTTTTCGCTAGGGGCGCTGTAAGCAAATGTATGGAAGGAAACGAAACTACATAAAGTTTTCGAAAACTATCAAAACTCGTACTAAGGGTACTGATTGTATGCAACAAATCGAGCCATATCCAGAGCCGAAATACGCGTAAATTATTTTATTAAAATGATTAATATTATATTAAAAATGTTAAAATTCATGGTCTATGTTATTTAGCAAAAAAAAATCCTTATGATGAAGCCTATTGATCGGTATGATAAAGCTACAGGTGATTATCTTTCTCGTGAATTGAACCCGTTATCAATTCCCGGTTCAACCATGTAATTATTTAAATATCTATGAATACAGTTTAAATTATTTTTTAAATTCAAATAATGTCTTCTTTCAGTAAAATGTTCCATTTACAATATTCAGGGTACTTTCCCTCCATGTGGCATAGCCGTGGGACGCCCTGTATACCTTCACGTTGAAATACCTACAATTTCTGGTTATTTTAACCCAGAAACACGCTTCCGTGATTTGTTGCTGTTTTCGGAAGACGTACGGTGCCATAGCTCGTATAAATCTACCGGCCTTGAACGGGTTATTTATTAACCTGTTTGAGGTTTTTAGTATAATTAAGTCAGTATGTGACGTCACGATAGGTACATACTTAACTAAGAATAGCATTATAGGAACAATAATCTATTAATTTTAGACAACAGCATACAAAACAAAGTAATAGGCCCAAAGAAAATAAAAAAAATATGAAATTGAGTTACGTAGCCACTAACTTCGTAGCATCCTCGTAGATTTACGTAGCAGTTTGTAGCATCCTTGTAGAGATAATTATTGGCAACTTCGTAGCCCTCCGTAGTAATCTCGTAGAGTTACGTAGCCACTATTTCGTAGCATACTCGTAGATTTACGTAGCACTTTGTAGCATCCTTGTAGAGATACTTAGCAACTCCGTAGCCTTCCGTAGCAGTCTCGTAGAGTTGCGTAGCTACTAACTTCGTAGCATCTTCGTGATTCACGTAGCACTTTGTAGCATCCTTGTAGAGATAATTGGCAACTTCGTAGCCCTCCGTAGCAATCTCGTAGAGTCGTAGCCACTAACTTTGCAGCATCCTTGTTGATTAACGTAGCACTTTGTAGCATCCTTGTAGAAGTAATAAGCAACTTCGTAGTCCTCCGTAGCAATCTCGTAAAATTACGTAGCCAATAACATCGAAGCATATTTGTAGATTTGCGTAGCACTTTGTAAACTTGTCAACAAAAAAAGTGAAAGGTTTCATACTTTAATTTAGATGTTATATGTGTTTTTAAGATAGTAGGGTTAATTTTAAAACACGTTTATAATCTAAATTAAAGTATGAAACCTTTCACTTTTTTTGTTGATGAAATCAAAAAACATAGTGTGAAGAACTTACTATAATACGGCGTACTTTTTGAGTATTTGTCCGAAACATTTTGTATGGAAATTTGCCTTGAGGATTCCCCTATGTAGTAATAGTAATGTATGTAATGTAGGTAGATACTCCTCTTATTAAATAATATTTTGTACTATTATATTATCATTTCCCTCTGTTATTTCAATTTACGAAAAATTTCATACATCGCATGCCGTCTGGCTTTAGCAGCAAATGTGGGATATTAAAAATACATGGCCGCATACGGAGTGTTTTTGAAACTATACCTACTCTACAAAGTATGAATTCCAAACTTATATTTATTTTCAGTGACTCATGTGTGTTTCAGTTTTTGAAAAGGAATACTATATGATCGGTTAAATATTAGAAATGTAAACAATTATGGCGTATAGAGACGTTCAGTTTAAAAATTCACGCCCGTGATCGCACTATGTCTAAATAGGGCATTTATTATAGCGGCGATAGGTGAAGAGTCCCATTTCAGTCTTACGCGTCGATGAATCACAAGCTTTTTTACAAGCTGATTGTTGGCGAGTTTAAACGCTAGCGTGTGAGCGAGTTACTGGTGTTTGTCGATGACCCACAAAGCTTTCTACACGCTCAGTAGCGAACTAGCTAGCGAGTGTGACATACGCAAAGCTACCTACTCGCTACAAGCCAGCAAGCCAACACGCCTACGATGATGACACACTGATTTTTTACAAGATACAAGCCAACATGCCAGCGAGTGGCGTGTGAATTAGCCCGTCTTTCTATTATGTACCACTTTTTTACAAGCGGTTTGTACCTAAAGAAGCAGATTGTAAAAACGCCGATGACACTGGGCAACCTTACACGCTACAAGCGTAAACGCTGGCTTGTAGCGTGTAAAAAAGCCGTGTGTCATCGACTCTTCACATTTCGAATTTTCATAATCCTTTCATATCAGCCGTTTGGAAGATACGAGGTAACATAGAAATTTACATACTTACATACATACTTACATGCATGCATACATAGACATACATACATACAAGATACGCGCGAAAAACATAACCCTTTCTTGGCAGTCGGGTAAAAACACAGATGTCTGTGGGTAAAAAGTAGGTCACCCAATCAGAAGAGTGGTCTATAATTCTAAAGTCAAACATCATTCGTTCGTCTCATTGAAAGTCATGCCCATGGAACTAGAAATAATCTGGAATGGAAAGAAATTGCAACTCCATATTGAAGACAATATCCTACCTAATACTGCTCGGGCGAATGAACATGGTACCTGGCTGAATGACGTTTGTGCAAAGTACAGCGTGGAATTGGATAATCTTGATAGAGAAGAGGTCCAGTAATACTTGGTAATGATAAGGCTTCGCAATTAGATGAAGAAGAAACACGGGGGGCGCTGCGCGGGGCAGCGGGGGAAGCATCAAGTTCCAAGCGAGAGTGTCAGCCAGGTGTCATGTTCATTCGCCCGAGTTTTAATATTATGACTGTTCCTGCTCTAGTGCTCTACCAGGCTGCTCTCTATGTCAGAAACCACCTGGATAACTACGATGAGCGTGGATTGGGTCATAAAATATACAACTTTCGAAACCCTGAGAGGTTGAATGCGTTACCACGACGCCTCACTAAGACCGCGAAACTTATACACATGATGGGGCCGTCAGCATTGTTTATACATCAATGGCCGTCAGTATATAACCGCCTTCCAGCCAGCATCACTAAAAAAATCACCATCGACGCAATCCTTTAAGGTTAAACTTAAAAAATGGCTCATAGAGCAATCGTTCTATGAATTGGATAAATTTAATGCAATGAAATTATAATAAAACTTATTTGACATTATTTAAATATTATTAATTTATCAATGATTTACAATTATTCAGAAATTTATATTATGATATTTTTTATTAATTGATTATTTTTTTTTACTGTGTGCAACTGCATGTATAGACATATATGTGATATAATATATTATTTTTGGAAATTACTTGTAACAAATACTTGCTAATAAAAAACTATGAACTATAATACTTACCTATTATGTGATAAGTGCATGCAGTAACTTCTAGATCCTGCACGGCCCGTTGCTACAATCGGCGTCTGATTGCTGGTGAAGTGACGTTGCATAGACAATCAATTCTCTAATTCCTACTATCTACTAATTCTCCATATCTGCGTTCACTTCACAGTTGCTCGTCGTGGTAAAGGGTAATATGATGTAGGTACCTACTTATATTTTCATAAACTTATTTGGGCCCTTGGCCCTTTGCAATTGATTTATTTACGAATCTTATTTGTTAATCTATGAATAACGTAGTGGACTACTTTATTACTTATTATTTATAAAGTAACTGTTTGTTACTCCAAAATTGCGCTCTCATTTTCTTTTACCCTTCTTGAAAGAGATGGCTATGACGTCACATTATTTATAATGTGTAAATAAATACATTCAATGATAAAATTGTATTTAATGATAAATCATAGTTTCCTTCCAGGCTTACTTATAAATTCCCTGGTAGAGCCAGAATATTTAGCACATCACGGACAGGAACAGGGAACCAATCAAAGTGGAGCGTCCAACCGGAAGCGAGGTAGCGGAAGTCAAGTTAGCATTTAATATTCCGTGCCTGTGCTGTGAAAACTAAACGATGCACTTTGTGAAATGTAGGTATCACTTTGGAAAAAAAAATATGTACCTAGGTACCGATTGTACTAAAATAAATGCACATTTTGATTGAGCAGCGACATATTTGCACCGCATCGTTCAATAGTTACAAAATAAGTCTACAGGGTCACTAATCTACCGTTCTGATGCATTTCGATTGAGCAGCGACATATTTGCACCGCATCGTTCAATAGTTACAAAATAAGTCTACAGGGTCACTAATCTACCGTTCTGATGCATTTCGATTGAGCAGCAACATTTGCACTGCGTCAATCAATAGTTACAAAATAAGTCAACAAGGACACTAATCTACCGTTCAAGTGCATTTCGAATGAGCAGCGACACATTTGCACCGCATCGGTCAATAGTTACAAAATAGGTCTGAAGGACCTAATCCACCGTTCAGGTGCATTTCAATTGAGCAGCGACACATTTGCACCGCATCTGTCAATAGTTACAAAATAGGTCTGAAGGGCCTAATCCACCGTTCAGGTGCATTTCAATTTTGCAGCGACACATTTGCACCACATCGGTCAATAGTTACAAAATAGGGCTGAAGGACCTAATCCACCGTTCAGGTGCATTTCAATTGAGCAGCGACACATTTGCACCACATCGGTCAATAGTTACGAAATAGGTCTGAAGGACCTAATCCACCGTTCAGGTGCATTTCAATTGAGCAGCGACACATTTGCACCGCATCGATCAATAGTTACAAAATAGGTCACTGTTGCAGAGCAAACCTTCTTAGTACTCACACTTTCAGCTCTCGACGATCACATCCTCCAAGTTTCAAATCTCTACATTCAGCGGCTTAGCCTGTACTTTGTCTGTCAGTCAGTCAGTCAGGTCCAAGCCTTTTATAATATAGATGTTATTACCATTGGAGCTATAAAAACAGAGATAATTGCGAAAAACCGATGATCTTTAACCGTGAATAACTTTTTTTGCATTTTTTTTTCTTTCTTACTTGCAAAATAAGCTTACGCGGTCAGCAAACAGCTACAACACTAATCCCACAACGGGCCATAACCGGTTTTAATTGGCTAAATCCGGTGCGGCCCAGATTGAACTTGGACAAGCTAGTTGACAAATTCCTGTTTCGACTTTGAGCGCACTTTGGGATGGATTAGAAACAAATGGGGCTGGATTTCACCGACTTAACCAAGGATTTAGAGCCTTTTCAGACTATATATGATGTATAGATACACACCTATTGTGCCTAAGTAAGTTTTTTTTAAGTTGCTTGTACTTACATAAGAATTCTGCTTGTGAAATATATAAAAAAAAAACATAGATAGAAAATTGCACAAGAGAAAAAAACAAGTAGGTACACAGCGTCGATGACACTTTTTTGATTCAGTTTTTGTTTTTTTTTAAATATGAGGGACATTGATAGACAGACATTGGTACCTACCTCAGCCAATTCGAAAAATTCTCAAAATATGTTATAACTTTTTTCATTATTTGATTGGAAAGGTTTATGGTAAAACTACTAGGTAGGTTTCTTCATTGTTAATACAACTACTTACATCGTAAAAAGTAACAAACATTATTTTAAAGTAAGTAGTAGAGATACCTACATAAATCATTTTTATTAACAGGGTCATTGTCATTACATTGTCTAAAAATCGTTTGTCCTGTATTCCGCATCTATTTTGGTTTTATACTGTCTTTCTTGGAGTTTTATAGGAACACCGTTATTAATCTATACTTGAACCAAATTAAACTTAGAACTTTACCTACACTCTCTATCATACCTACTTATAATCTTTCAAAGTTGTAGCAGTGTTCCGCCACTACTACCATATCATGCATCCTCTCTCTTCGACATCTCACTCTAACTGACGTGCCACTCCGCAACGAACAAATATTTATACCTTCTCGAAGTTTCTAAAGTGTTAGAACATTCAGACAACGGATCTCTTCCAATCCCAATAAAGTTTTAAAGCCAGTTTCCAGATGAGTTTAACCGACCGTTAATATTACGATGAAGATGATACCAAGTGTTTGGTTTAGCCGAGGAAACTTGTTTATAGTAAAGCTTTGTGTGGTACACCGATGTTACTTGCGATGTAAATACAGTAGGGTTAGTTTGGCAATCTCGAGAGGGTGAGATATGAGTTAGGTAGGGTAAACCAACCTTTTATTAGCACCCCACCTATTATTGGCATCCTAGAGTTGAATGCGAAAAAAACAAGGAAATTATAGATTATTCAATTTCATAATGCTTTTTAAATTATTAAAGCATACTAAAATATAATATAATCTATAATTTCCTTGTTTTTTTCGCATTACACTCTAGGGTACCAATAATAGGCAGGTTGCCAATAATAGATTAGTTTACCCTATATCTTTGGTAAGAGACAATTGTTTTTTGTGATAAAAAAAAAGGAAATTCTCAATTAGATTGTATTTTTTTTCTTTTTTAATATTTTATCTTTGCATTTATCAACCGAATTGGGATTTTTTTTTTCGTTTAAAAGAATAATTAAATTACCTATGATTAGGTAATAAAGATAACTCTAATTTGAAAAAGCAAAACACCTTGGTGTTATTGTTATGGCAAAACACTGTACGTATGTTACGTACAATATATTTATAACACCTTTAAGGTCGCCGCAAAGTGACTGAACTGACGGTCACTACCCCGGTCGCTGTGTGTGTGGCGGTGTGTTTGCGGCTGGCCTTACTCTTAGGTTAGAATAAGTGAATATGTACGTTTTGAGTACAGATTAGTCACTACCTAGAACTTATACCTACTGCGTAGAGCAAAATAAAAAAAATATGTGCAGGTAAATATTTTAATTATTATCCTTCGTTGAATATTTCAATTTTATTTCAACTAGGTACCTACCTTCATATTTGAGTAGCAATGCGGTAAACTTATGCAAGTAAAAGAAATAACTTAATGCAGTTCATCTTAGGTAATTAGTAAAATAAATAAGTTCTAAGGCCAAACGAGAAATGTTTCTGAATAAGGCTGAGGCCAAACGAGCGAAGTTTTTTGAGTTGTGAGTCGCGTGTTTTTGTTCGCGTAATTTTTGCTCAGCAGAAAAATAACTAATTTTGCGTCGCTGTGTGAATCAAGCAGGACTTTTCAATGAAAACAAATGCAGCAGAAATTACGCGACCGAAATAACGCAACTGACAATTCAAAAATTTACGCTCATTTGGCCTCAGCCTTATTCAGAAATATTTTGGTACGTATACGCTTAAATAATAGAAACTACTGCTAATACATAAGTGTTTTTTATTTAAATTCTAAAGTCGCCAAAACACTTTCGCATCTCACACATTTATCGCTATTCTCCATCGCGTTATATTTCCTACATCTCAAACATTGGCCATTTTTACTCTGTGACAAACACACGTCCCATCCCTTCGCGCCATCGCTAACCTCTAAATTGACAGATGACAGTTCCAAAATCTCACACAAAACGCTATCCTTCAAACCTATTGATGCATTTAAATCACTTATTTTATCAAAAAGCTGTGAATTCAATATAATCATCGCATCGATCTTTTTCAAATCAATTTTAGCTGAAGAGCAGATATCTTTTTTCATTTCCAAAATGGCGTCCATTATCGAAACGTCAATTGACTTTGACATCAAAACCGGTATATTTTCCGTAAAATGAAACGGTTTTTCCTTCAACGGATGATGTTGCCATACCTCTTCGACTAGATGCGGCAAAATAGGCCCTAAAGCTTTACACAAAGACATTAAAATCGTGTGTATGACTAGTTGCGCTGATAATCGCTCATTTGACTCTTTCCTAGAGCAATATAACCTATCTTTCACACAATGACAATACAATCCCGAAACTTTATTACTTATAAAATGCATAGTCGATTGTGCGACATGATTGTATCTCAAATTATTATAATTTTCTTTAATTTGCGTCAAAAATTCTTCTGTTTCTTTGACCATGTACGCGTCAAAGTAATTTAAAATCGGTTTTTGATCGAAAACAGCTTTTGGTACATCACTAATTACTCCTAAGAGGTATTTGAGTATATTTCGGATTCTGATGACTTCAGACTGACAATCGTCGAGGAGTTTCTTGCTGATTACTATTTGGGAATGCTGTGTGGAATGACTGGCCACCCACCATCTGAAAATATAACAAAATTAAATTAATTATCAAGGTTTTACAAAAATATAAAACAACTGGTTCCAATCGGACTGTTCTAGTGACCGTAGGCACCACTGAATAGTCACAGGGAAGCAAAATACGCAATTTTGTTTTTTCAACGACTTTTTTTTTCAGTTATTGTGATTTAAAACCTAAACTACTGAACTGATTTTGATAAAACTTCTATGGGACCAATCTGAAAGAATAAACTATCAAACAAAGATTTTTTCGAAATCGGTTTATTAACAACAAAGTTCCGAGGTAGAACCTCCTCTTTGCTTAACGTCGGTTGATAAAATAAAATTGTTATTTAAATAATCATAAAACTGATTATTTTTTGAGTATGCAGTTTTAAGTTTTCATCAAAATCGATCCTCGAGACTCCTCTAAGCATTTTTCGTAAGTTTTAAAACTATTATTACTATATTACATTAGATTTGTTTTTATGTAAATTGCTGTTGGTCTTTTGAAAAAAAAAACAATGAATAATATATGTTTTACCTCAATGTATCAACCCCATAAGCGGGCTGTGAGTTTTTATCCTTTCCTCCATTAATAATGGTGACGGGGTCAATGACATTGCCGATGGATTTGGACATCTTGCACTTTTTGTCATCCACCACGAATCCATGGACGAATATTGACCTGGAATACAAAAATCAAGAAATCAAGGTTTTACAAAAACAGTAGTAGAAAAGTCACAAGGAACCAGAGTAGGTACGCAATTTTGTTCACTTTAACGACTTTTTTTCAGTTATTTTTATTTAAAAACTTATCTTCTGAACCGATTTTAATAAAATTTCTAAGGGACCAATCTGAAAGTATAATTTCTCAAGCAAAAAAAAAATTCTAATCGGTTTTCTGAGGTAACAAACATTAAAAAAAAATTCAACCGAATTGGGAATCTCCTTTTTTGAAGTCGGTTAAAAACAATTAGTGCATAGGATCATACGACAGAATTATGCCACGCCATTTAACCCCAAACTAAGCTAGGATCTAAGATAGAATACTTATAAATATGCATACTTGTATGGAGGTCTGTCGTTGAGGGCCACCGAAGTCAGTAACGACGACTGAAACCACCCCGTTAACTGGTCCACGCCTTCAGAGTACAAGTGGGCAGTTCTGCCATCCAAGGTACTCCAGGAAATACCGGAGTCGAACCATATGTCCAGGATATCCTACAAATCAAGTCACTTCCATTGACTACACCGTGGCTTAGTTGGAAGTGACCCTGCCTAAGAAGCTTGGTGTTCCGGGTTCGATCCCCGGCCGGGGCGAATATTTGTGTGACGAACACTTATATTTGTTCTCGGGTCTTGGATGTTGTGATGTGTTGTATGTGTCCGCGACCTGCGACACAAGGAATCCTAGTGCAGGGGTGTGAGTGTGTGAATGTTTATTATTATAGACTTTCTTTTCTATGCGGCGATTGCATTCTGTAACCTAGTTATAGTACCTACAGCGGCAACATTGAATTGTCAATATTTGCATTTGAAATTTGTATATCTCTCATAAGAGATTAAACCGCCAATTTTATCACACATAAGCGTTAATGACACACACACATTGGCTAGTTTACTCGCTACAAGTCAGCGAGTTTAAAAGCTAGCGACTAAGCGAGTTAGCTTTCGGGAATGATTTTCAACAAGTAGATTGTATAAAAGCCGATGTCACTGAGTTTACAAGCTCAAGCGAACTCGCTGGCTTATAGCGTGTAAAAAAGCCGTGTGTCATCGACCCTTTAAAGTACCTACAGAGATTTTTGTTTTAATCTGAAACGTTATTTTATTTATTTTATATATATTTCGGAAAACATACAGAACTATATATAATACATAAATTAGAAAAGAAATAGACTAGATCCCATTCCAATTAGGTTTCCACTATTTTTTTTTTAATGCAAATTCATTAATTCATTTATACCGTTCCTTTCGTCACTTGACTGACATCCAGGTTGTGTTCCCTGATGACGTCAGCGGGCAGCAAGTGCTCAACAGGGGCACTCCACCAAATGTCCGTTCCGTGCTTTTCAATAAGGTCACAAAGATTGTCGACTATTCGCCTGAAAATAGGAAGATTTCTGAATTAGAGAAATTATGTATGGTATACTTACTGTATGTGTAACGTACCTTACTACAAGAGCGTAGTAACTCGCCTATCTAGGAGCGTGGTGTGTAGTAACGTACCTATCTACAAGCGTGGTGTGTAGTAACGTACCTATGCACAAGCGTGGTGTTTATTAACGCACAAGTTTGGTGTGTAGTAACGTACCTATCCACAAGCGTGGTGTGTAGTAACGTAACTATCCAAGAGTGTGGTGTGTAGTAACGTGCCTATCTACAAGCATGGTGTGTAGTAACGTACCTATATACAAGCGTTGTGTGTAGTAACGTACCTATCTACAAGCGTTGTGCGTAGTAACGTACCTATCTACAAGCGTTGTGCGTAGTAACGTACCTATGTGTGTAGTAACGTACCTATCTACAAGCATGGTGTGTAGTAACGTACCTATCCACAAGCTTGGTGTGTAGTAACGTACCTTTGTGTGTAGTAACGCACCTATCGACAAGCATGGTGTGTAGTAACGTACATACCTATGTTTGTAGTACCGTACCTTCTACAAGCATAGTGTGTAGTAACTAACTATCCACAAGCTTGGTGGGTAGTAACGTCCCTTCTACAAGCATGGTGTGTAGTAACTGACTATCCACAAGTTTGGTGTGTAGTAACGTACCTATGTGTGTAATAACGTACCTATCTACAAGCGTGGTGTTGCCTGCGTAGAGTGCGGGTATGGGCGCGCCCCACGCCCTCTGGCGAGAGATGCACCAGTACGCTCGCTTGGCTATTTGCGCACTGAATCCGGCGCGATATGTAGCGCTGCTTACTGGCGGTAGAATCTCCACCTTGTCTAGAGCTGCCTGAAAAACAGACTCATGTTTTTTTTCTACAGGGACGCTCTCATAATATTTAATAACAACAGCGAAAAAGGCGTAAAACTTGTTTCAAAATAAGACCGCCTTTTGTATGACTAAAGTACTAATCTGTTACATCCTACTAATATTATAAACGCGAAAGTTTGTAAGTATGGATGGATGGATGTTTGTTACTCTTTCACGTAAAAACTACTGAATGGATTTTAATGAAACTTTACAATAATATAGCTCATACATCAGAATAACACATAGGCTACAATTTATAAAGATACCTGCGCAGACGAAGTCGCGGGCACCAGCTAGTGTGTTATAATAAATAATTTTAAGTATCATTTATTATTATTATACTAAACATAGCATAATCAGCCTATAATGTTCCCACTGCTGGGACTCAGGCCTACTCTCGGCAGGAGAGTGAATGGGTCTTAATCCACCACGCGGACCCAATGCGGATTGGTGGATGTCACATGCCTTAGAACATTTTTTTTATTCTGTCCTTAGACATGCCGGTTTCCTCACGATGTTTTCCTTCACCGTTGCGAGAACGTGGGATGCATACAAAGATTTTTTCGACCGAAAAAACTCATTTACGCCCATGACTGCCACTGGGATTCGTAACCGCGACCATCAGATCGCAATGCAAGGGTCTTATCCACTCGGCCACCACGTCCTCCTGTTATACTAAACATGTTCATGTCTAAAACACTGAAATAACAATTTTTGATTTATTTTATTACTTGCTTTTTTTTGGGTCACATAATTCTAGAAAGACCGTATCAACTTACTACTCACCAACGCTTTTTCTTTGATCGCCTGCGTGTCTATGAACCACTGTCTACTGGCTCGCAGTATAACTGGCTGCTTAGTTCGCCAGTCTAGTGGGTACGAATGTACATATGCCCCACGGTGTAGCACCCTGTCCCCGAGGAGAGATATAACCGTGTCCTGTCCCTGTGTGAGGACTGGCAGACCGTTTAGGGCAGGGTCCAGGTTGGTATAGCAACCAGATTCGTCTACGTTGCATTCCTGTTGTCAAAAAAGGGTATTTTCAACCAAATTCAAAAAATGAGGAGGTTCTCAATTCGATTATTTTTTTGTGTTTATTACCTCAACAAAACTTTGATGTTTACAAACCGATTATATTTTTTTATTTGAGAGGATATTTCTGTTTCTGTTTGTCTCATAGAAATTTCATGAAAATCGATTCAGTGCTTTGGTTTTGAAATCAAAATAAACTTAATTGAAATGAAATTGCGTATTTTGTTGTTTTGTTTGCTTCCTTGTGACTATTCAGTGATGTTTACGGCCACTAAAACAGTCGGTTGTAGTATGTTGACAACACTTTTATAGCGCTAGTCCACTTTAAGATATTGTATGGCCAGTCTCAAAAGTCCAGTAACTTAACTAGCTGATAATTATGTTAAAAATATATACATAACTGATTATGTTTTTATACTATGTTGTTGGTTGGTACCTACCTATACTTTATACTAGTATCTAAGTAGTCGAATTTTAATGTAAATACCTTGTAACTTACTAAGTGTGCGCCGTCTATCTCATCTCCAATTATATTCTTTCCTTGCCGGGTAGCCTGGAAGAGATCGCTTACAGCGATAAGGCCGCCCCTTGTACTACCTACCTTAAGGCCTTTGTTTTCTTGTTCTATTGTTTTACTCTGTTTTGTTCTTCTTGGTGTACAATAAAGTGTTCATCTATCTATCTATCTACCTATACTCTAATCCCAAACTTTAATACCTCTCTGTAATATGTAATAAGTACTTGCCTACTAGCTGGTGCCCGCGACTTCGTCTGCGCAAGTATCTTTATAAATTGTAGCCTATGTGTTATTCTGATGTATAAGCTATATTATTGTAAAGTTTCATTAAAATCCATTCAGTAGTTTTTACGTGAAAGAGGAACAAACATCCATCCATCCATCCATCCATCCTTACAAACTTTCGCGTTTATAATATTAGTAGGATATACCTAGATTAAAATTCTGAAATAAATCATTAATTCATTCATTCAGCGACAGTGCCCTTCAAACCGGAACAAAGTAATGCTTACACATTACTGTTTTGTGGCAGATGAGATCTAGACGGCATCATGAAAGGGACGCCTCCCAACGGTAACGGTGTCTTGTCAAAATAAAATAGCCCTTATTGCTACTGATACTATTATTAACAAAACTACTTAAGGGGCATCCTCAAATCCGAATTCCATACAAAATGTTTCGGACAAATACTCAAAAAGTACGCCGTATTATAGTAATTTCTTCACACTATTCGTTTTGTCCATGTCTTTTGATTTCGTGAACAAAAAAAGTGAAAGGTTTCATACTTTAATTTAGATTTAATACGTGTTTTAAAATTAACCCTACAAACTTAAAAACACGTAAAAAATCTAAGGTAAAGTATGAAACCTTTCACTTTTTTTGTTGACGAAATCCTTAAAGTTAAATAACACTATCTATCTACTTCTTCTGCAGAAGTAGCCTAATCGGCGTAGGCCTGCCCTAAATTCTTCCATACGTCCCTTTCCTTGGCTTTCTTAATCCATTCCGGTCTGCATCGTTGTGTAAGAGTGAAAAACACATACCACTTGCATATCATTCTTCAATGCCACTAAGAAATCGTCCGGTCCATGCGCCGGCGCCGTGTGGACCAAACCCGTGCCTTTCCCTTCCGTCACGTGATCACCCGCCAAGAACGGCATACTAGCGTTATTTACCAACTCGTTTGTGTATGTTGTGCCTTTTAGTTCATGTCCTGAAACGTCAACGTGTTCATAAAAAATGATAATAAATAAATATATATTTTTGGACATTTCATACAACGCCATCTAGCCCCACTAAGCAGAGCTTGTACTATGGGAACCAGATGGCTGATAGAATACTTAAATACTTTTTATTTAATATTATGACGACACGGATGGTCGAGTGACAAGTGTGTTGTACTAGTTTGCTGGTGTGGCGTGTGGACGAAAGGAGCTTCTTCAAGGCGCACTTGAAATCCTTTCACCACACTGATTCGAAAGAACTAGTGGCACGATAAGAAGCTGGTGTCACGGGTTTGTCCTGAGTCTACATACTATTATTATTAATTCATTTATTTCAGACAAAACATCCATAGTACACGTAAAATATGTCAAAAGATAACTTTAAAAGTACAAATGAATGTCAAAATTGAATAAATTATGAATAACAGTTTAAAAAAAAATCTAATCTGAATAAAAATGAATTTAAAAATATTAATTTAATTAATTAAATAATTTATTCAATATTGGACTGCACCCAGCAATACTTGCATCCATCTGTTTTGGATGGATACTATGTATTAACGAAAAAAAAAGTAGTTATCTGGTTCCCACAGTATAATACAATCGCTGCTTAGTTTGGGGCTAAAATATTTATTTACTTGTACGAGGCAATAAATACCTACATAAATATATTTGTATTTTGTTGTGCCAAATTTCCAAACATTGTTTATATTAAAGAGCTGTTTAAAATGTGAATGGATATTTTGGAAAGAAACAGTGTGATCAAACCAATCCAACACATTAGAAATATCATAAAAAATTCAAAGAAAAAAATCTTACCGCCAAATTCAAAATGCCTCTGTATTTCCACTCCCAAAGTCTTTTCCAAGCCTTCGATAAGACCACTCCCTACTAGGAAGGGTTCACTGCCCATGTTACTCATTGTGACTATGCTGTATTTGAGTTGAGGGTTGTAGCAAATGGCGCGGTTAGCTACTAAGGTCCAAGGTGTGGTAGTCCAGATTATGCAAGACAGACGTTTGCTGAAATAAAAAAAATTAAAATGAAATGGTATTTATTTGCCTATACAATACAATGACAGTCTAATAAAAAAACTTATAACTACTTAATCTAAATAATTCTAACTTAAGGGGCATCCTCAAATCTGAATTCCATACAATTTTTTTCGGACAAATACTCAAAAAGTACGCTGTTTTACAGTAATTTCTTCACACTATTCGTTTCGTCCATGTTTTTTGATTTCGTCAACAAAAAAGTGAAAAAATTTAGATTTTATACGTGTTTTTAAGTTAGTGGGGTTAGTTTTAACACACGTATAAAATCTTAATTAAAGTATGAATTCTTTCACTTTTTTTGTTGACGAAATCAAAAAACATGGACGAAACGAATAGTGTGAAGAAATTACTATAATACGGCGTACTTTTTGCGTATTTGTCCGAAACATTTCGTATGGAATTCGGATTTGAGGATTCCCCTTAAAAGACTTATTCTAACCTACTCATATATGAAGTGTATGTATTTATATGGCAAAAAAGGACTCAACTCAGCGAAACTACACTAAATTGTGAATTACTAGCTGAATTCTACTGTTTCTCCCGCATAGTGTCTGGGTTAGGAGTAGCCTAATGTTATTATCCAGCTTGTTAACTATCTATCTACACCAAACTTTAGCTCATTCGGTTGAGTGGCTTTGGCATGATTGATCTTCAAACATCTGTTCACAGAACTTTCGCATTTTTAATATTATTAGGAATAGAAAGAATAGTATTAGAATCAGAGCAGTATTAACCATATAGCAAGAGTAATAATTGCTACAGGCCCCGTGCAAAAGGTATATATAATTTTTTTTTTAGTAAAGATTGTTTAGACGTGGTTTATTCGCTTTGCTGGTTTAAGCGAAGCGTCGGACGTCCGTCCGGCAGCGACATTGTCAGCGTCGTGGGCCGAACCTTGAACCCAGAGGACGTGGTGGCCGAGTGGATGAGCCCTTGCCTTGCGATCTGATTGTCGCGGGTTCGAATCCCGGTGGCAGTCATGCGTAAATGGGTTTTTCCGGTCGAAAAAATCTATGTTTGCATCCCACGTTCTCGCAACGGTGAAGGAAAACATCGTAAGGAAATCGGCATGTCGTAGAACCTAAAAGTTCGAAAACATGCACGAAAGGAGCCTCTTCGAGGCGCACTTGAAATCCTTTCACCACACTGGTTCGTAAGAACTAGTGACACGATAAGAAGAAGGCCCGAACCTGAACCCGCTTAGCACAGGACCGGGCAAAATGGCAAGAGCAGAGAGAGGCTTATAACCAGCAGTGGGTCAAATCAGGATGCGTCATACAGTCTTTTTGAAAAGAATCAAGATCGTGTCACAAGCCTCATTAGTACTCACCCATTCAAAAAATCTAGAGCAATTCCAGGTGGTTTTTCAATAGGAAATGTCACATACACTTCTGTGCTTTTGTACTGAGGGTCATATTCCAGTTCCGCTTCTGCCAAAGCTGTTCTGAAAAAAAACATTTTTAAATAAACAAGCTAGAAGCGAGTGAGGCGGACTCTTGTATCATGCCTGTCCATAACCAGAACAGTGTTACACAGCAGAACTAGATTACCAGGCCAGTGCAGCACTGATGGATAGTCACAAAAACCCTAAAAAAGAGCTTTAAACTAGAACACAGTTATGCATTCAAGGCAGCTTTTTGTTAAACATGTCAAAACAAAATTATCATCATCAGCCTATCGCAGACCACTGCTGGATATAGGTTTTGAAATCAATCAATCAATATATAGTTCAAAAAACACAGTTAAGTATCACAATAGTTAACAATGGACCCTGCACTAGGGCAAGCCTGTATCGCGGGAATCCTAAATTGAATAACAGAGAAGATTAAATTAAAAGAAGATGTTTATACACAGTCAATTTATATCTTCAAAAATGTAGAAATGTGCAAGTGAGATAGAAGCGCGCAGGATTCTGGGCCTTAAGGTTTAATCAAATCAAAATATTTATTTCATTTTATGTTTTATATTTATTTTAAACTCACCTAGAAGATGGTGACCAATAAACAGGTTTCAATGCTCGGAACACAAACCCTTTTTCATACATCTTGTAAAAATGGCGTAGTTGGTTCTGGACATATCCTTTACTCAGCGTCAAGTAACTTTGACTCCAATCAGCCATGATGCCCCAACCTTTGAATGCTGCTTTTTGAGTCTCAACAGTTTCTAAAGCAAATTGTCTTGCTATCTGTCGGATTTGCTCCGGGCTGTTAAGTTCATGTTTTTTTGAGGTTTTTTTAGCTTTTTGTAACGCTTTTAGCTCTATGGGGAGGCCGTGACAATCCCATCCTGGTACGAAATGAACTTTGTTTCCTTGTAACACTTGGCTTCGGTTGTTAATGTCTTTTATTATCTGGAAAGCAACTTGTGAATGTAAATGAATTATAATGATATTTATAAGTGAGGTTTTAAATAATTTTTTAAATTACTTATTATAAACATATTTTCTACCAACTTCAAAAAGGGAGGTTCTCAATTTGGTTGAATGTTTTTATTTTTATGTTTGTTACCTCAGTTAACTTTGTTGTTTATAAACAGATTTCCAAAATTCTCTTTTTGATTGAGACTTTTAGATTGGTCCCATAGAAATTTTGTCCAAAACGGTTCAGTAATTTAGTTTTTAAATAAAAATAACATAAAAAAGATGTCATCAAAGTAAACAATATTGCGTCTTTTGCTTCCCTGTGCCCTTTCAGTGATGGAAACGATCACTAAAACTCTCCAATTAAAGTTGGTTGTTTTATGTATGTTTTTGTAAAACCTTGATTATTACAGTTCAATAACTAATAGAATATAATTTCAGGAACTTACGACTATGTAGTTGAATTAATTTTAAATTCTCTAGCAGTAATACACGCAGTTCCTTCAATAGGTAAGGTCATGATTACCTTGTTCACTGCATGCCCCATATGCAAATCTCCGTTGGCATATGGAGGACCATCATGAAGCACAAATTCTGGACCTTTTAAATGCTGTCTTTGCCAGTTGTAGAGGTCAGCAAACTGAGCAGTCTGCAAATATTGACTAATTTCATTCAAAAATAATTAGAATCAGAATTAGAATTTTGTGATTAATTTTCTCAGTGAAAACTGCATGTTCGTGGGTTGTCCTCAGCCAAAAAAATCAGGAATATAATTGTGTGCACATAAATAGTGGATTTTAAAAGCTGTATCGTGCTTTACCTTCTGAATTTCCTCTTTGACTGCATTAGTTGATCGAGCTGGGAATTTTGTTTTGGGGAAAAAGACGGTGTGAGAATAGGTCTTTGTTTTTGGTTCGGCCGAACTTTTGAAACGCAAACAATTGACACAAGCCCATTTTGTACATATATTCCTGTAGTTTTTTCGCAAAATTAGATGTTTTGAAAACATTTTAGAGCTTTTGGAGGTTAGAAAACTCCTGTTATCACGTCTATTCTATCTATTTTCATGTTGTAAATAATGGCTAAGTGTAAGTAAACATTATCTAGTCAATCGATATAATTCCGGCCCGGCTACATAAGAGAATGTGATAAAGTAACCCTTTCACCTTCAGATTGGTAAATCCTATATACCGTAGAGAGTAAGAACGGAACGCTACTCTCTTCATTACTACGATAGCTAGATAATTTATATAGCTAATCACAAATTAAGACTTACGCTTTTCCATTATCAACATATCTTAGCTCGAATAACAACTGAGCCATCCATTATCAAGCTGTGCATGATGCGGCGTAAAATATATATATGTCGTACATTATAGCTCCCCAAATTGGGACGTATGAATAGCCAACAAACAGTAATCTGTCACTTCATTTATTGTGTCAATGTCATTCATCCCTCCCCCTCACCCATCCCCTTCCACCTCATTCCTTTCCAAAACAAAACAACACTTAACACATGTTTTATCGAAATAAATTAGTTTTTCCCACTTTTCTACGGTGTGCATTTTGTTAAAATAACATTACAATGGTAAAACATTTACGTCATCATCCTACGAACGGTGAAATACATGATTGTGTGATATTTTTATAAACTAATGTAAAAATGTAACCTATTTCAGCCGAAAGCCAAGAAGAAGTTCATTGATAGAAAGAAGGCTGTTACCTTCAATTTGGTACACCGTTCGCAAAAGGATCCCCTCACCGCTGACGAGACAGCTCCTCAACGCGTCCTTGTGCCCGTCAATGCGAATATTCCTCCCCGAAAAGACAAAGATCCTGTAAGTTTTTGAATAAGGCTGTAACTCCAGTCTACGGTTCCTGGTTTTTGATATGTGACACCTTTACTCTCGCTCAACTTCTGTCAATTTGTGGCAGTGATTTCGTGAAATTCAACGGAAGTGTGTAACAGGGCAGCCGTCAGATGGTACTGCAGGCTGACTAGTTGTATGGTAGCGGCAAGCGTGTTGACTGGCCCCATTGGCTTTTGTATATACATGAAATATATATATATATTTTGTAGACATCTTGAAATATACTTATAATATGACATACAATAAAAATGTTCACATTTGAATGACAAGTTATTGCTGGGTTAGAGTGGTGCCGTTGTGGTGTACAATGATGCATTTTCTTTCTTACATTCCATCTTGTAAAATATGTTTCTTTTTTGATATTGTTTCCAGGATCTTACACCAGAACAACGTAGGGAGGAACAAGTAAAATATGGGATCTACTTTGATGATGATTACAACTATCTACAGCATCTCAAAGATACTAGAGAGGTCACATTGGTTGTACAGCCGGTAAGAACCATTCTTATTCCTATTATTGCAGGGGGTAGAGTGGTCTGCACTGGTATTGTCCATTGTCCTCCTGATAAATGTTTAACCCTGTCTCAGCCATCCTTGAAATAACAGAGTAGGATTCTGGATTCTTGACAGCACCATTCCAGTGTCTTAAAGATTGCGCCTTAAGGCTAATCCTCAAATCCAATTCCATACAAAATGTTTCGGACAAATACTCATAAAGTACGCTGTATTATAGTAATTTCTTCACACTATTAGTTTCGTCCTTGTTTTTTGATTTCGTCAACAAAAAAAGTGAAAGGTTTCATACTATAATTTAGATTTTATATGTGTTTTTAAGTTAGTAGGGTTAATTTTAATATAATGTATGGAAAATTGCCTTGAGGATTCCCCTTAATATGTGTTATGCTCCTAATATGTAGTACCTGTTTTTAACACATTTTTTTTTGCTTATCAATACATTTTATTTTCAAAATTTATGATTTTATTTCTAGAAACCTACTCACAAAAGGAAAGAGAAGTCGTTAGAAGTTCAAGATGACAATGATGAGGTGATTCCGTCCCGGCTGAACCTACCCAGTTCTGTGTTCGCTTCAGAAGTGGAGGAGGAAGTCGGACTACTGAATAAAGGAGCTCCTCAAGGTAACAGCTCTTATCTATTTACAGTTCCAGTGCTAAGAGCCCCTTGGACGTCTTCTGCTGGATAGTAGGGCAGGCTTCCTCCGTAATACGGCATGAAGAACAGTAAGATTTTTATGCCCCAATGGTAAAATAATAAGTACTAACAAGAAAGAAATACTAACAGGTCAGAAACATTTGGACTAAATTGATTCAGGGATTTAGGAAATAGGAGTTCTGTGAGGTCAAAATAGTTGGGCCACATTGGTTCAGAGATTTAGAAGATAAGAGGAGATTGAGGTTTAAAAAATTTGGGCCAATTTGGTTCAGGGATAGGATAGGATTTGGATGGGGATAGGAGATATAAGACCCGTGAGTTCAAAACAGTTGGGCTAATTTGGTTCAGGGATTTAGGAGATTCATATAAAGTCTGTGAGGTCAAAACAGTTGGGCCAAATTGGTTCACAGATTTATGAGATAGGAGGCCTGTGAAGTAAAAACAGTTGGGCCGAATTGGTTCAAGGATTTAGGAAATGGGAGGCCTGTGAGTTCAATACCATTGAACGAAATTAGTTTACGGATTTATGAGAAATTGGTTCAGGGGAGGCCTGGGAGGTCAAAACAAATGGGCTAAATTGGTTCAGGGATTTAAGACATAGAGGACTGACAACTTAATAGTTTATTGATTCATATGTTTCCAGGATTATGTCTGGATTTGGACCCCGATGTGGTGGCTGCTTTGGACGAAGACTTCGACTTCGAAGACCCTGATAACCAGCTCGAGGACAACTTCATAGAACTGGCCATGGGAGACGGAGAAGGTATTTTTTTATGTTAACAAGTACCGACACTGTCTAGGCGCTTTTTACCCGACTGCCAAGGAAGGTTTATGTTTTTCGTGCGAATCTTGTATGTATGTTTTCTTTGTTACCTCGTATCTTCCAAACGGCTGGACGGATCTTGACAGTTACGGTATTGTTAGATTCGTCTCAATAACCCGAGTGTCTTTAGATGGGTTAAACAAAATGGCGGATCGTTAATAAATGTTTGTTTACCAAACCTATCGAATAGGGTATCAAAATGAAGGAAACTAAAAGGAGATTATAAAAATATGTATTCGTTATTTATTATACGTCAATGTTTAAATTTAATTTCGCAGTCGGTTTATCAGTTTTTTAAACTTTAAGCTTGTTATTTTAACAAGTGGCGAGACTGTCTAGGCGCTTTGATGTAAATAAGAGCCGAAATTGGCTAAGAGCTCTCCTGATGGTAAGAGATCACGCCTCCCCGTAACCATAACCAATAGTATAAGGCAATTTTAGCACATATTTACAAAAAAAAATGTTAATTCAGCTGTTGATGAACACATCATCCAAATTTCAAGTGTCTATGTCCATTAGTTTAGCCCGTGTCTTGTCAGTCAATTCGTCGTGAAGGTCGTGAGTTCGAACCCGGTCGTACATTAATGGATTTTTCTCTTCAAAAAAGACATATGTGTGCATTTAACACCGGTGAAGGAAAACATCGTGCGGAAACCGGCATGTCATAGAACATAAAGTTCAAAAACAAGTGTCAAGTCCACGAAAGGAGCCTCTTCGAGGCGCACTCGAAATCCTTTCATCACACTGGTTCGAAATTAGTGTCACGGTAAGAAGAAGTCAGTCAATTTTATTTTATTCAACTCGTAATAAACAACCGTTTTACTTCGAGAATCTAGCCAAAGGAGATGTTATTGCAAGGCGTACCCCTCTGCTGGCCATATATCCTTCTTGGCCATTCACTTTAAATAAAACTATACGCCGTACTTGATAACTGTGTGCATACTTTAAGATGGTGTGCGAGATTATTGTAGTGTGCGTGTAAACGCAAATTCATTATTTATTATATATTTATTTATTATATATTAACAAAATTTATTCATGTAAATTAATAAGTTTTGTTAGGCGCGTGTGCAATGCGTGTTTACCTCGTCCCCCGTCAAAAATGGCAGAAATTTAAGTTAGCAGATCCTGACGTATAATGTCTCCTCTTGCTGAATTCTCGAAGGTTTAATATTAATAATTAATGATCTTTGTCCATTTCAGATGATGACGAATATGATGAAGATGAAGGTTCTGATGATGGCTCCGACCGCGCCTTCGTCTCGGACAATGACTCTGATGATGACAGTGCTGACTCTCAGGTATTACTTACCAGGAGTGTCTGGTGATGACAGTGCTGACTCTCAGGTATTACTTACCAGGAGTGTCTGGTGATGACAGTGCTGACTCTCAGGTATTACTTACCAGGAGTGTCTGGTGATGACAGTGCTGACTCTCAGGTATTACTTACCAGGAGTGTCTGGTGATGACAGTGCTGACTCTCAGGTATTACTTACCAGGAGTGTCTGGTGATGACAGTGCTGACTCTCAGGTATTACTTACCAGGAGTGTCTGGTGATGACAGTGCTGACTCTCAGGTATTACTTACCAGGAGTGTCTGGTGATGACAGTGCTGACTCTCAGGTATTACTTACCAGGAGTGTCTGGTGATGACAGTGCTGACTCTCAGGTATTACTTACCAGGAGTGTCTGGTGATGACAGTGCTGACTCTCAGGTATTACTTACCAGGAGTGTCTGGTGATGACAGTGCTGACTCTCAGGTATTACTTACCAGGAGTGTCTGGTGATGACAGTGCTGACTCTCAGGTATTACTTACCAGGAGTGTCTGGTGATGACAGTGCTGACTCTCAGGTATTACTTACCAGGAGTGTCTGGTGATGACAGTGCTGACTCTCAGGTATTACTTACCAGGAGTGTCTGGTGATGACAGTGCTGACTCTCAGGTATTACTTACCAGGAGTGTCTGGGTGGATAAATATAAAAGTTTTATTTTATGAGCATTATTAGTAAGCTTTTGGGGGAGTAAAACTGCATTTTAGGCCCTAGGGTAAAATAATTACTTGTACCCCAAGGGCCTGAAGTTAGCCTTTTTTAAGGGTTTCAGAAGCTAGGTATATACAAGATTTTTCACTTCAATTGCGAGGAAATAAACAAATTTAAACTGGTAAATATGGATGGCTGTCTCTATTTTTGAATTATAAAATGGGCGGTCTTTTCAGTTTAATTAAACTAGTTTTATTTTCTCGCAATCAAAGTGAAAAATCCAACTTTATCCTACTTTATACTTTATTACTTTATTCTACTAATATTATAAACGCGAAAGTTTGTAAGTATGGATGGATGGATGGACGTTTGTTACTCTTTCACGTAAAAACTACTGAATGGATTTTAATGAAACTTTACAATAATATAGCTTATACATCAGAATAACAGATAGGCTACACTGCGCTGACGAAGTAGCGGGTACCAGCTAGTATTGTATAAACCACATTCCTAAAGCCCATAAAATGCGGCGGGTGCGCGGCAGCACCAACAGCCTCCTGAGGACAGTGGCAGTTCGGGTGGATGGCCCGATACTTAGCCACTGGACTAAGACGCATATAGTGCCCTCGGGTAGGTACGCCAAATAATTCACTTGACTCCGATAATACCAATTCAATACCAATTTAATTTAATTTCAAACTATTCAATTTAATTTAATTTTATGACTGGCTATGTGTAATTTATAATTTTGAATGTGTGTTACTAACCTTAGAATAAGCCTTATATTAACAAAATATGGTGAAATTATTTACTGAAATAAAAGATTTGATTTGATTTGATTTGATAAAATGGTTTGCTTCAGGCCCTTGGTGTACAAATAACTATTGTCGGTTTGTTACAGAATGACGGCGGGCGCATGCCGGCGTGGGGTCGCGACAAAGACGACACCAAGTCGCGGTTCTCTCAATACTCCATGTCCTCGAGCGTCATCAAGCGGAACCAGGGACTCACACTACTCGACCAGCGCTTTGAAAAGGTACAAGCTTACTGTTCGACTGCTCACGCCATCTAGCGTTGAGCAGCCGAACTGTGATATTTCATGACGTCATCATTTTATCAAGCCCTAGCGTAACGAAGCAATATTTGTTTTTACATGAAAAATCTATTATTTCTCCATATATGTAAGAACCATTTGTACACACGGCAAGAGCAATCAAAACTCCAAAAGGCACAACGATTTTATAACTAATTGTAGAAGAAAATTGTCCAAAAATTTTTCTACGAAAATAAAGCAAATATTTTCTTTACTCACCTGTGAAATGAATGATTATCTGGGTTATTTCTTTGCGTTGTGCCACACGTATTGATTGAGATGAACCATGCTCTTTAAGAGGCTATGTGAAAATTTCGAGTCGCTGCGTTTCATTCTTACTCGGTAACGGTACAGTTTACAAACTTGATGTTAATACAGTGATTACTTGAGGATATAATCTAAATAAATGTAAGACAGAAACACGATTGGTGAAACTTTTCTCGATAGATTTATTTTTTGAAATAGGCCCTCTTAAAATCTGATTTACATCCATCGTCCGAATTTCGAGAATATTTACGGTTTTTTTTTATACTTTTGAGTGAGTAATCATAGAACTTAAATAAATGTAAAAGGATTTTTTTATAAATTCAATACTTTTCAAGCAATACGATGTTTTATCATTTGTCGCTTACGTCTGTTACTTTTGAGCGACAAAAATCTATATCTAACCTCTTCCCTCGGAGTAAGGTGTCTAATTGCGCTATCACTGTCTTACAATTCGGCAGCTGTCATTTCTGAAAGTTTCACATATCCTCTTAAAATAAATATATTGGTTTCATTTTGTAGATAATTGTAAAAAGATAAAATAATTTATAAACAATAACTGACGGGTTCCTTTGGGTTTCATGAGGTTTTGAGTGACGTGACTTAGTTCTATACTGCTCTTAATCATAAGAAGCTATACTTGCATCTCTTTTATTAACTGATATTTTGGGGGCGACAGCCGAAAGTATCCGAGATCTGTGGTATTTACCCCTTAGGGAGGCTAAACCATACTGCCTTGGTATCTGAGTAATATCATCTGGCTTTTTATCTTTTTATACGTATTATATGAGATCCGAAAACAAGCAGCACGGCCGTTACCACCTTTTCTCGAAGCAACTCGAGGTACATTTCAACCTCTTAAATCTCTGTTACCTACTGATTATGGTAAAGCTTAAAATTAAATTACAAAGACAACATTGTTTGTACATGTAAACTGTAAAACTTTTCGACATATGATTATATTTGTATTGACTTGCTTAGTGCTAATACTTTGCTATTCTGTGAAATTTCTTCTATGGGTGGAACAAACAACATCTACAATAAAAATTTCTTCAACGGTTGACTTGTAGAACTTGTAGTAGTTAGCTTATGCTGTAATCAAATACATTAGAATGGTTCATAATTAGAAATAGTTTTACAGGTAAAACGAAATTTGATAATTGAAAAACCATCCACTTCCACACACAACATCCACCACACCACATCCACATCCACACCACATCACACATCCACCACACACACGTCACATCGTCACTTGCCATCGGGTGAGATGGTGGTCAAACGCAAGCCTATAAATAATAAAAAAAAAAACCATTCGGGTCGATTTCCGTCAAAAGTAAAATATAAAAAAAAAACGAAATATGCAGTTGTTGTTTTCTTATAAATCGAGATCATGACTTCTTTCACGACTTTTCTCTAACTCTCATGGTTTCGGACTTGGCCATCAGTAACCTTCTCAAAAAACCACCCTGTATAGATGTTTGCGGACTACGACGACACCGAACTTGGCGCTCTAGACTTGGACGAGATCGAAGGCTTCATGCCAGAGTCGCACAGGATGCTGCTGCAGGCCGCTGAGGAGTTTGAGGAGTCGCGCCGGAAACTCATGCTCGACAAGGAACGGGAGGTGGCCAGGTAACATACATTATGGTATGTTAAACAAAAGAGTAGCTAGGTTACATACAATATGGTATGTTAAACAAGGGAAATAGTCATGTAACATACATTATGGTGTGTTAGATAAGGAAAGTAGCCACGTAACATTAATTATGATATGTTAGACTAGGGAAATAGCCAGGTAAGTAACACATGATGGTATGTTCTACTAACATACCATTTGTCTACAGAGGACGTATCCAGCTAACATACATATTGGTATGTTAGACAAGGGAAATAGTCATGTAACATACATTATGGTATGTTAGATAAGAGAAGTAGCCACGTAACATTAATTATGGTATGTTAGACTAGGGAAATAGCCAGGTAAGTAACACATGATGGTATGTTCTACTTACATACCATTTGTCTACAGAGGACGTATCCAGCTAACATACATATTGGTATGTTAGACAAGGGAAATAGTCATGTAACATACATTATGGTATGTTAGATAAGAGAAGTAGCCACGTAACATTAATTATGGTATGTTAGACTAGGGAAATAGCCAGGTAAGTAACACATGATGGTATGTTCTACTAACATACCATTTGTCTACTGAGGACGTATCCAGCTAACATACATATTGGTATGTTAGACAAGGGAAATAGTCATGTAACATACATTATGGTATGTTAGATAAGGGAAGTAGCCAGGTAACATACATTATGGTATGTTAGATAAGGGAAGTAGCCAGGTAACATACATTATGGTATGTTAGATAAGGGAAGTAGCCAGGTAACATACATTATGGTATGTTCTAACATACCATTTGTCTACAGAGGACGCATCCAGGTAACATACAATATGGTATGTTAGACAAGGCAAAAAAGCCAGGTAACATACATTATGGTATGTTAGATAAGGGAAGCAGCCAGATACATACATTATGGTATGTTCTAACATACCATTTGTCTACAGAGGACGCATCCAGGTAACATACAATATGGTATGTTAGACAAGGCAAAAAAGCCAGGTAACATACATTATGGTATGTTAGATAAGGGAAGCAGCCAGATACATACATTATGGTATGTTCTAACATACCATTTGTCTACAGAGGACGCATCCAGGTAACATACAATATGGTATGTTAGACAAGGCAAAAAAAGCCAGGTAACATACATTATGGTATGTTCTAACATACCATTTGTCTACAGAGGACGCATCCAGGTAACATACAATATGGTATGTTAGACAAGGCAAAAAAAGCCAGGTAACATACATTATGGTATCTTAAAATAAGTTTATTTTGATCAGAATGCGCCGCCTACAAGAGATTGAAGAGGAATCAGAAGAAGAGGTAGAGACGGTAGAAGTGGACCCCAAGGAGAAGTGGGACTGCGAAACCATACTGTCGACCTACTCCAACCTCTACAACCATCCCAAAATCATTGAAGAACCTAAGGTACCAACACACTGTACTCTAGTTTCTACAACCATTTGAAACCAGGTGAAAATGAAAGTATTTAAATATAGAATCACTCAATCAAAAACGCGCCAAAAAAGTTGGACAATTTAGCTTTACTTAATGCGTGTTGTAAGTATTCCCTCGCTCGCGTGTGCGTGTGTGTCCCCGAATATTTTGTATTTTCGAAACGTAACGTAAAAATATCGCCCATTGTACTAAAGCTAAAACTGAAAAAAGAATATCAAGTTTGCCAAACACCCGACCTTGATTGACATTGTTACCTCTAATTTATCTCATATTAAGGGTAATCCTCAAATCCGAATTCCATACAAAAATGTTTCGGACAAATACTCAAAAAGGACGCCGTATTATAGTAATTTCTACACACTATTCGTTTCCTCTATGTTTTTTGATTTCGTGAACAAAAAAAGTGAAAGGTTTCATACTTTAATTTAGATTTTATACGTGTTTTTAAGTTAGTAGGGTTAATTTTAAAACACGTATAAAATCTAAATTAAAGGTTTCATCCTTTCACTTTTTTTGTTCACGAAATCAAAAAACATAGAGGAAACGAATAATGTGTAGAAATTACTATAATACGGCGTACTTTTTGAGTATTTGTCCGAAACATTTTTGCATGGAATTCGGATTTGAGGATGCCCCTTAATCATATTTTTTTTGTTGCAGAAATCGAAAAAAATTGCGATTAATCCTAAAACAGGAATACCCAAAGACGTTTTAGGCAATGACAATAAATTGACCATGAAATCCCTGGCCAAGTTCAACGCCATGCAAGACAGCGGCGGATCTGATGATGAGACCGGAACCAACGCTGAAACCATACTGTCTACCCTCTCCGTACTATCTATCAGGTAACTAGTAGATAGTGCACGAAAGGAGCCTCTTCGAGGCGCACTTGAAATCCTTTCACCACATTGGCTCGAAAGAACTTGTGACACGATAAAAAGAAGTAGATAGATAACACTTTATTGCACACCACAAAACAAGAAAATAAATGGGAGCACAAAGAATATAAAAAAGTGAAGCACAATGGGCGGTCTTATTTATAAAAGCATCTCTTCCAGACAACCTTTGGATGGATTTAGAAATTATGGCTGGTAGTTTGCCCTAAACTTTGACCCAACGCCCCTAAACCCCTGAAGCGATTTTTTTTTTCTTTCGAAGAACCTAAGTTCTTCGGTTTTGGCTTCACATCAAAGGTATATAGCCAGTGTCAAGTAATTGGAGAGATTATTTTGTCATAAGTCAGAGTCGTTAAGTCAAGTCATGCCCCTGTAAAGTAGTGGTGGTTGCGACTTTATTAGAGGCTTCTATGGAGTTTTGGAGGCAACACGAAAAGTCACGTTTTACAGCATTACACTATTCACCAACACTCATAAACGTTCACGAGCACTTAATGGATAAAAAACCACCGTTTTTACACTTAAACACTCAAAGTTATACAAGTTTTGTCAATTAATTTAATGCCGCCAATGCGCCATTTTTCATGTTCCCGCCGAAACCCTGAAGCGATTTGGCTCATTTACGAAATTGAAAAATGTTTTGAAGTTACCTCCTCACCTGCCAAATTTCATGAAGATCGGATGAAAGGTGTGACAGTTATCGTCGGTCAAAATACATGACATATGCATATACATATTATATGCTAGCTGTACCCGCGTGCGACTTCGTCACCCGTGGAAGAATTGTTTATTGTCAATGTTGTTTGTTCCACCCGCGAAAGACATAGAATAGCAAAGTGTCAGTAAAAGCAAGTCAATCAAAACTTGCACATTTTCAATCCCTCTTTTTACCCACTCAAACAATGAGTTTAGTAGATAACTGAAAAACTTGGCGGTACTTATCTTCGGAAAACATAAAAATGCAACTTTCAATGAGATATTGTGTATACTTGAGGAGACAGGCTCATTCAACTTTAGGTCCAATAACTCCTTCATTCCGTACTTTTACATCTTATAACTTTAAATTTGAAAATCGATGAATCCCGTATCTAATTATTTGTTTTGAAGAACATAATTCCAAAGTTTAAGATAGATACACTCATAAAAAAAACAGTTTCCATACAAACTTTAAACTTCTATATCTACCCTCTAAAGATATTTAGCGTAATATTATATAGCCTATAACCATTTCAGGCTTTGTAGCTATGATATCGTAAAGTTTCAGTTAAATCCGTTCCGTAGTTTTTACGTGATGGACGAACACACAAACCCACAAACAAACAAACAAAGTCCAATCCAATTCCAATAAAAAAAAAAAAATTTGGGTCATGTTTATTAATATTGTCTGAACGCGTTTCCGTCAAAAAAAACATATGTACAGAAATTCGGGGTCTTCTGCTTTATTATATGTATAGATTATGTACATACATTCGCACATACATACATACTCACACACAAATACTAAAGTTATTTTTATTTTAAGGTGTGCATATAGATTACATCTATCTAGCCATCAGCATCTGATGATGAAACCGGAACTAACTCTGACCTACCCTCTCCGTACTAAAACACTTCCAAATCGTCCACCAATTCTGTTTTCTTTACTTTCAGACCTAAAGATGAGAGTCAAGAGGAAAAGAAAGACCGCAAACGCCTTTTAAAAGAGTATCGCAAAGAAAGAAGAGTGGAGAAGAAAGCGAATAAAGATGCTTTCAAAGAAGAGAAGAAGCGGCAAGAGAAGATTATGTTAAATAATAAGAATAATGTTCAAGGGAATAAGATTATGTAAATAAATAAATTGTAAGTGAATTTTATTTTATTTAATCTTTGAGCATATAAGTATAGAATAACACTGTAGTAGGTACAGTCAGCTGCACAAACATGAATACACTCCCAAGCTTTGAAAGCATTGAAAATTTGCCAAAAAAATTACCTAAATTAGGGAACTTCTATAACATTTTGGCCCGATGCTAAATTTCGAAATAGAGATAATATTTCGCCAAACATCATAGTTATTACTATATACTATATACTTATCATTGTAAGAAATCTCCATCGTAAAAAAAACACCTTATTAAGGGATAAGCTTGGTTTAATTATAGGCTTAACAAATTTTTTTTTTTTCAATTTCGTATGCTACATTACAAACAACTGACAATACGATGATAATGAAAATTACTGATAAGTACTGATTTTCTTGCCGGCCGCTCACATCAGCTATTTCTAAACCACTCGAAGGTTACCAAATTAAAATAAACCGATGCGCAAGCAATTATAATATGTACTACTCGGGCGAGCGAATGAACATGACACCTGGCTCGAATGACGTTTGTGCAAAGTAGGTACAGCGTGGAATTGTATAATCTTGACAGAGAAGAGGTCCTGTAATACTTGGTAATGATAAGGCTTCGCTATTAGAGGAAGAAGAAACACGGTGGGCGAGGCGCAGCGGGGGAAGCGTCAAGTTCCGAGCCACGTGTCAGCCAGGTGTCATGTTCATTCGCCCGAGTAGTACCTATTACGAAGTGAATTTCTCAATAAATTATGTTTTTTTAGCAGTAAGAATCATTGGTGTCATTGGTGACGACCTGTAGAGTGTTGGTGCGGATGAGGTCGGCGTAGAATTCGGCCGAGGCGCGTGGCGTGCGCGTGCGGTTCGGACACGAGAAGTCCACCTCGTACAGACCGAACTTAGAACTGAAACAAACGACACAATCCTAGATTTGGTACACTTGACTAAATCTATTTCCTTAGTCTGGAATCAAGCTCGTTGATTTGGCCGGAAAAAATACACTCATTATTACTGCGCCATCCACAGATGAGGACGAGGACGTGGTGGCTGAGTGGATGAGGCCCTTGCCTTGCGATCTGATGGTCGCGGGTTCGAATCCCGGTGGCAGTCATGCGTAAATGGGTTTTTTCGGTCGAAAAAATCTATGCATGCACCCCACGTTCTCGCAACGGTGAAGGAAAACATCGTGAGGAAACCGGCATGTCAACGGACAGAAAACCAAAAAAAAAAATGTTCTATGCATGCGACATCCACCAATCCGCATTGGGTCCGCGTGGTGGATTAAGACCCATTCACTCTCCTGCCGAGAGTAGGCCTGAGTCCCAGCAGTGGGAACATTATAGGCTGATTATGCTATCCACAGATATAGATCTACCTATGTCTGTGGCGCCATCTCTTTTTTTTATTCTATGTATCCAATTTTGTTCTGGAAACTAGATACAGTTCAATCAATAGCAAACCTATAAATAGAATAGTCATGTTTTTAAGAAAATCAAGTGCAACTATGATTATATAAAACTATCTTGTCGTAAACTATTTTGGGATTTCAACATTATGAGACTTCAACATTTTGCAAAACGAAATAAAAACAACATTCTGGGATAGTATACCTACATTTTGTGTTCGATATTTGCTCAGTATAGAAATGCAGGGTAGGATAATTTGTTTTTCATCCGCCTTTTCTACGACTACCGTCATTTCCGAAATGTTGGATCGGCAAGCCTGCTCGCCGCGCCACCTACTACCGGGGCGGCTAGAGCCTAACACAACCAGTTGCCCTTTGGTTACGTAGTACTCACTCTGACTAATCTGTGCCCTTTGGTTGTCGCATACACCACACGTAGGTGCCGCGTGAGACGTTCCTATAGTGATTGTTCTTGTGTTATCGTGTTGATTGACTTGATAGCTACCTACCATCATTATACTCTGGATTGGACTGCTGAAGCCGTGCTTAGCTGGTCCGCATCAGGAGTGTCGAGTGGAAGTGGCAGAGGTAGGTGGCTAAATTTTATCTACCCTGTGTCGGCTGAGCAAGATTCTTTATATAATTGAGGTCATTCGATGTATTTTAATTTTCATTTTACCAGCACCTATAAGTCCCCCACATTTTGGACTTTCAACACTATGAGAATTCAACATTCTAGTCCTAAAGGAACTATTTCTTAAAGACATGCTATTTGACTTCTCTCACCTAGGAAATTAGTCAAAATGTTACAGATGTTTTATTTACGGTGTAGCGTAAATACATAATATGTTTAATTACTATTTAATAAGCTGTATTGAGTAATACGTCATTATACTCTAATACTAACTATAAGTCAATCTGTACAGCTCTTGTAAAGCACACTGTAATTCAGTCTCGGTTTAAACGCGATACCGTAAATACATCAGTACAAAATATTCGGTTTTTAATTTATCGAACCTAATTATCTATTTAATCAATTCAATTTAGGGTTTCATCAAAACTAAATAAACAAAAACCCTAAAACGGGACGCCACACACAGTACATACTTATACATTAGGAGGTACCTACCTAAATCCTTACCTACTCTCCTCATTGGTAGTAGGGTAATGCAAGTTTTACAAAAAAATACAACAACCGACTTCAATCGGACAGTTTTAGTGACCGTAGGCACCACTGACAAGTCTCATGGAAGCAAAATACCTACGCAATTTTGTTTACCTATTACTTCGTTCGACGACATTATTTGTTTCCGATACTTTGATTTAAAAATCAAACTACTGAACCGATTTTGATAAAATTTCTATGGGACCAATATTAAAGTACTATCCTCTCAAACAAAAAAATAATTATTCAAATTGGTTTATAAACAACGACCATTCACGTACCTATATCCATCCATCCATTCGAAGTTGTCCATGAGAGTCCACGCCGTGTAGCCGACCACGTCGACTTTATCTTCGTTGATGGCTAGCAGCAACTGGGACATACACGTAAAGGATACACTTAAAACCCTAATTTGACTGGCCATATATTTTAAAGTTTTTTTACATAGATTTACAATCCGTGACGTCACCACTGGGGCCTAGCAGAATACTTTGCCCCTACATTGCCCCCCGCCCAATATGTACCTACTTAGATATTGGGGGTCATCTAATTCTAATTTGGGTGAGGGGTTGCAAACGGCCTGCACTGACTTCCCGCTATAGGGTGTACCTATTGTGCATTGCCCCATTTTACGCTAACTTTACACCAGTTAGCCCAGCTCTCCAAAATAGCGGAGCAGGACCCTGGGTTGCCTGATGTCTGATGGATTGTTCCAGTTTCCTAGTAGGGTCATCCGGACTAGTGTCCAGGATTAGTCTCAGCCCATTTCTTCAGTCCTCGTTCTAGTTCTGGTCGGGGGGCAATGCACAATGCACCCTTCAACGGGAAGCCAGTGCAGACCGCTGTACCTTTTATGTACCTTTTTTGGAATTAGAATAAGTAGTTGCTACAATATCATTTAGTTTCTCTTGAATTTTGGTCATGATGGGGTGGGTGGGTACCTCTGCAGTGCCAGCTATTCGTACTTAGGTATTAGTCTGTTTTCCTGACCGATTTCCTTTTGAATATAGGTTAGGTTAGTTAGTTATTACCTAGTACCTAGCGAGCAGGATCGGATTCGCTTCACTTTCTGAACTACCTAGTTTTAAAAACTGTATCTCGGAAGCCTTACTTGTTGTAAGTATCGTGTGTATAGGTCAACCCTGTCCGTGTCGTTGAGTCCACCCGCGTTAGGGAACCCGTTCTCCGTGATCAGGAACTTGATGTCTCCGTATTGCTTCTTCAACCAGGCGAGCGTGCGACGCAAGCCTTCTGGGTTTATCTGAAACAATACTTGTTTGATGAAGCAGTACTTATGTAAGTATATCATGATTTAGAAATGCATTTGTTCTGTTTGAACGGATTTTTAACGCGCGTTTAAAACTCGCTCGTGCGAATGGGCCCTTACGCGTGTGTCCGGGGTTTGATGGATTACAACGCGCTTCAGGACAAACATTTTGAGAGTCTCGGTGTTGGTCCAGAGTCTGGGTTTTTTCTATGTTTAACCTATTATAATATTTATTTCCAAAAACAAATTAGGTACCTACCTACCTATATCAGTATTATTAGAAATAATCTGAATTCGTAAAAATGACTACACGACCCCTTGTATAAAAGTCTACATCGTTAGGTTCGATTCCTAACGGTGCCTTGGGTCAATAGTCACATCATCCCCCTGGCAACAGTCCAAGCCGAGGTTCGACCCACTGTTGGGTACCCTTGTGCTGTTTGCCCCAACCTAAATTTTAAGGTAGAGCGCCATCTGCGCTCACCGAGACTCCGGTGACGCAGTAACAGCCATCTGCGGCTAACTGCATTAAACGTCCATCCGCAAAAAAAAAAAAAAAAAGCGAAAACACTTTACGCTTGGCCTTCGGACGAGACAGACGTCTCGTAGTGCTAGGAACTTTGTATTTTTGCTTATCATAGTTTGGTTATTTTGAGTTGACTTTTCGATTAAAAATTATAAGTTTTGATTAAGTTTTAACTTTAGGTGAATTGTTTATTCTTTTTATAATAAATTTTGAGAAGGTCATAACAGTATTTTAACAACTATCTGGTTCTCATAGTACGTACAAGCTTGCTAAGTTTGGGGCATGATGGCCCTTTGTGTATCTGTGAAGCGTCCAAACAAAATAGGTACCTACCTACCTTGAAGTTAAACTTTACGAGCATGAGAAGATAAAAAAATCATTACACTTACGTAGTACCAGGATGATTGTGTTGTCTCCCAGTCGGGATGCTTGCTCAATTTCCCGTTGAGGTCGGGCGCGTCTCCGAGCGGCCAGGGCTCCAGGACTTCGCCTTCTGTCGCCGGCCGGATGACCCTCGACGTGTAGTGGTTCAGCGCGTAGAAGTCATACGTACCTGAACATCATCATCATCAAGCTATAGCAGTCCACTGCTGGACGCAGGTCTCTCCCAAGGCGCGCCACTGAGCCCGATCTTCGGTTCTCCTCATCCACCTTCTGCCAGCTATAGCGCGTATGGTCGCGGGTTCGAATCTCGGTGGCAGTCATGCGTAAATGGGTTTTTTCGGTCGAAAAAAATCTATGTAAGCAACGTTGAAGGAAAACATCGTGAGGAAACCGGCATGTAGAACCTAAAGTTCGAAAACATCGGATTCGGAGCCTCTTCGAGGCGCACTTGAAATCCTTTCACCACACTGGTTCGAAGGAACTAGTGACACGATAAGAAGAAAAAGCGCGCAGATCATCGCTCCATCTGGCCAAAGGTCGTCCTACACTGCGTTTGCCTAGACGTGGTCTCCACTCAAGAACACGTTTACCCCAGCAGTGGTCGGTTCTTCGGCAGATATGGCCGGCCCACTGCCACTTCAGCTTGCTGATCCTCTGAGCTATCTATATCGAAAACCTTAGTTCTCTGTCGGATGACCTGAACATGACTCGTATCAATTATACACCACATTTTTTTAACCGACTTACAAAAGGAAGAGGTTATCTATTCGGTTGAATGTTTGTTGACGTGACGTACTACGTCTAGTAGGTAAATCGATGAACGCCGGCTGCATGCACGAAAACGTTGACGTCATTGGTAACGCTGTTATTATCCGGTAACGTTCATTGTCATCATGAACGTTACCGGATAATGACTACCATAACGTGACCAGCGTTAGTAGTAGTCACGTTAAACTATCGTCCGTAAACCAACTTTTCAGGCAACTAATTTTTTTTTATTTAAATTTTTAAATTTTAAATGTTATTAAACATCAAATTAATTTAATTAACATTAAATTGATGTTTGTTACCTTTGTTAACTTTGTTTAAATTTGAAATAAAAGTCAACATTTTAGGTAAACAACGAATTTGGTTGCGTTTCGTGCGTTTTTCAAAACAGTGAAAAAAATTACTTTCCCAGTTGGTAGCGTTTAGTGCGTTTTCAAAATTATTGCGTTTCAGAAACTTCACTCAATGTGAAATATATTGTTGGGATATATATTTTTATTGCGGCGATATTGAGTATGCATTTTTAGACTGAAAGTTCTCTACCTAACCTACCTTTGACTAGTTCAATTTCTTCAGCCGTGAAAGGCGGTAGGTTGGTGCGCGGGTATCCTTGCTTCCTGCTGTTTTCCGCCATCACCTTCTCAATGGAGGGAGGCCATCCGCCGGTGCTGGAGTAGATGGCGTGGGAGTAGCGCCCTGCCTGAAATATAAGAGTTTACGATGGACTGAAAAATAAAAAATCCCCTTGACCAACTAACATACCTATTGTTCTTAAAGCGCCGATGACACACGGCTAGTTTACACGCTACAAGCCGGCGAGCTTAAAAGATCGCGAGTGAGCGAATCGCAGCTTGAGCTGTGTAGAAAGAAGGGATGGGGTTCGATTAATTATCTGTATTAATCTAAGATTCTCTGTGACCGGGGCCCTGGTCCACCTAGCCTATTATGTGAAAAAAAAACACATTTTCTTCTTCTTTTCAGGACTTCTTCAAGTCTAACTGGCACCTAAATCATCATTACCAATACAATAATCAAGAGTGACACTATATTCCCATCGAGTAACACCGTTTCTATTATTTTATTCCCAACGCGTAACACAAAATTCTATTTCAAATTCCTCGTATCTCTAGCCGCCTTCCGAATAGAAAAACGTTCACCCTTCCTATCTGTCATAGAAAATACAGTCAGCACTCTCCAATTTATAGAATGTGTTCGTCTTATAATGATGTTTGTCACGAAATTGACATATTCTCGTCATCTGTCTCTTCCATCAAGAGACTTTTTCTTAGTTATAATATTTAGATAAGCTTACTATTAAATAGTATTAATTTACAGAGCTAGGTATAATATTAATTTGCATGCAGTGTTCATATCAAGAAGGTTGTAAGTGTAACACTAATCTGATGGTCCATGCTTTTATTTAAGTCTATTTTTATTACTGTGTTCAACCAGTTATATGAACCTAATAAAAAAAAAAACACCCTGACTAGGGCTTTACTCGATGGGAAAAAAATCCCAACAAGTAACACTGTTACTCGTTTGGTTACTCGATGCGACCCATCATACCACGTTTTCTACTGCCAATTCTGCTAACTCTTCATCCGCTTCAGATTCCGGCTCGAACCAGTACACGTGGTTTGCTATTGACACTTCACCTGAAAATGTGATATTCTTTTACTTCCGACCTCGTTAACGACATATTTTTTTTCAGTAATTTTGCTGAAGAAGCTAAACTTCTGAACCGATTTTGATAAAATGTTTATGACTACCTATGAAATATGAGCAACTAAACAATATATAATCATTGTGGTGTTTGCTACTTTACCGAATTATGTTCAGTGTAGTCACAGGCTCCACACACATAATATCCGCTCTGAGCATCTCCTGCGCTGCACCCGTCCGGCCGACAGCGCTGCTTCTCGCATACTGATATCATGAGCTTTGAGACTGTGTATGTGCGTGTACGGTCTGAAGATAGCTATGTGTGTGTACATGTATAGTATAGGTAGGTACATACACTACATCCCTTCCTTGTTAATATAAGATTCATAAGGTAGCTAATCTCAAGCTTAGGTGTCCCGGAACAACCGTTGACAACAAGCAGCTATAAAGTCGCTATCACAATACAAGGGTGGATACAAACACAAAACATAATGACTTAGAATACGAACATGTTTAGAGATGCTGCAGCACCACATCTAAATCGACATCGCCCAAGAAGTAGTACTTGAATATTTTATTTTTATTTAGCGAAAGTATTTGCATTGACTTTCTGGTAGACCAATGACTAGCTCACAATCTTCTACAATAACCGCAATTGCTCGTGTAAAGAATAGTCTGAGGCTCGTTACACTTACAGAAAATATTATTAAAACCTTCCATCAATAAATGCATAATCATGCACTTGTAGGCAGCGATTCCACGAACTGCAAGTAACCTATCAACCCAAGCCTATCTGTTATAGTTACTTAGGAAAAACATGAGGTCCTCGCTTGACTTTAGAATACCTTACCATTGTACGTACTACATAACTCCATCTCCTCCCTTTTCTTTTATCAAGAAAAGTAGCTAGTAGGGCACCACGGAGTCCATTGCTTACTCCCTGTTTTAACCTAGGCTTGTTTCTGCCAATTCAGTCGATTGAACGACCGCCGGCTGTTACAATAAGGTTTTACAATATACTTTTTTAATTTTTCATTCCTAAGTTTTATGGGTTTTACTTACTGAATCGTTGAAATAAAGTAAAATCAGAATAAAGACCCGTAATTTTTTTTTCGTAATAATCCACAAATCTACATAAATGACATTACATATTTGATTAATGGTTTTAAATACCTAGGTACTTATTTATACTATCCTGTATCCGGCCAATATAATGGAGGTTTTCTACATACCCTTACTTGACATTATATCATGTCCAGCCAATTTAATGGCGGTATTCACATACCCTTGACATTATATCATGTCCAGCCAATTTAATGGCGGTATTCACATACCCTTGACATTATATCATGTCCAGCCAATTTAATGGCGGTATTCACATACCCTTGACATTATATCATGTCCAGCCAATTTAATGGTGGTATTCACATACCCTTGACATTATATCATGTCCAGCCAATTTAATGGCGGTATTCACATACCCTTGATATTATATCATGTCCAGCCAATTTAATGGCGGTATTCACATACCCTTGACATTATATCATGTCCAGCCAATTAAATGGCGACTTTTGCACACACATTTTACATTATTCCATGTCCAGCCAATTTAATGGAAGTTTTACACATACCTTTGACAGTATTGCATGTCCAGCCAATTTAATAGAAGTTTTACACATACCATTGACATTATTTCATGTCCAGCCAATTTAATGGAAGTTTTACACATACCTTTGACATTATTTCATGTCCAGCCAATTTAATGGAAGTTTTACACATACCTTTGACATTATTGCATGTCCAGCCAATTTAATGGAAGTTTTACACATACCTTTGACATTATTGCATGTCCAGCCAATTTAATGGGAGTTTTGCACATACCCTTGATACCACATACCCTTAATAGTTTTTTTTTTCACAAATGGGTAACGATTTAATATTTTTTAGACTAGGGATAATTCACTTAGAAAGACATTATGACTATAGTTAGGTATTTAGCGATCGGAAAGAGTCGATAAAAGATACTTTTTTTTATTATCATACATTATTTATTTTCTTACTTAAAACATACGTGATATAGAACAAGCAATATTACACACATATCACTGACACTATTGCCTGTCCAGCCAGATAATATCTGTCCGATTTTACAATTCAGTCTGGGTGCAGTAGACACTGATAAAAATTACCATAACTACATCATTTATTTATTTATTATTTGCCCTTGACATGACTCATCACCCAGCCAATTTAATGGCGGTACTTGCGTACCCTGGCGTGATTCTACGCCCAGCCAATTTAATGGCGGCATGTACCTTGACGTGATTCCATGCCCAGCCAATTTAATGGCGGTACTTTATTACGTACCCTGGCGTGATTCTACGCCCAGCCAATTTAATGGCGGCATTCACGTACCGTGACGTGTTTCCATGCCCAGCCAATTTAATGGCGGCATGTACCTTGACGTGATTCCATGCCCAGCCAATTTAATGGCGGCATTCACGTACCATGACGTGATTCCATGCCCAGCCAATTTAATGGCGGCATGAACCTTGACGTGATTCCATGCCCAGCCAATTTAATGGCGGCATTCACGTACTGTGACGTGATTCCATGCCCAGCCAATTTAATGGCGGCATGTACCTTGACGTGATTCCATGCCCAGCCAATTTAATGGCGGTATTTACATACCCTAACGTGAGTCCATGCCTGGCAATATTTAAGAGCTCGTGTTTAATGTAACCCAATTCAGGGCACTAATAAAATCAGAACCCCAGACTGAAATGTAACGTAACCAAACCAATGATAGTACGGCGTCAACTCGAAAGTTCTCGGTAATGCGCCAAAATAACCCTTCTCAAATTCTACATACATACATATACATATATATCTCTATATACATGGCGATTGGCAATAAAATAACCAACGGTAAATAAACATAAGTTTAATAGTATCATAGTATATTCAATGACCAAGACAGGAGGGTCTAATTAGAATTAGAATTATTGTAGGAATTAGTTAAAGGCACTAGTTTTTTCTTCTTTTTTTTTTTACAAGATAGAACGAACTTTCAGTTTACCAACCAAGTTCTTAGTATGTTGTTAAAGGTGTTTCTTTACTATTTAACTTTCTTTCTTTCTTGAGGCAGATAATGTAGACTTGGAGATACATCGTTTATAGAAATAGAATATAAATTAAGCTTTACACAACTACATTTCACGTAAACTCGAAACTTAAGATTCCCGTATTCGACCTACTGAAACCGTAGGTAAGCTCGAACTTGAAATTAAAGTTAAATACCTGATAATACATATTTTGTACGAATAATAATAAATTATTACCCTTTTCTGCCATAAAACAGCCTTCTGCTCATTTAGGTATTTTACCTACTAGATTAGTTACCTAATAGCATAGCACAGAATTAAATATTAATGCACGACGCACCCGCTTCAACGATCAGCTTGTCAGTATTATTTTATTGACCTCAAAATTACCGATTCTATTAGAACTATGTTTTGATAGGACATAGCATAGGTAGGACCTAGATAATAAAGGTCTGCACATCAGACAATAATAAGGTTTTACAGCAATAACGTTTGTTAGTCGATGCAGCTCATTACGGAAAAGTTTATATTTAACAAGCTTTATATCTGTGATGGGTTTAAATAGCTTGGCATACATAATGTACTCAAAACATAATCCAGTCCGAAACCCAACGGAACCTGCACTACAGGAAGAGAGAACCAGACGACGGATAGAATATTGTTTATATTAATAATGCTTAATACTAACGCCACGTCAAATAACAAAAATCAACTCTCACCACGAGAATACCCGCCCCGAAACGAGAATCAAACCAGCGAAACCTGCTTTTCTACCACTGACTATGTACCAAAAACCTTCTGTCTAAAGGGTTTGGTGGATACATTTTATTGTACAATTTGTACCTACCACATAATATATAGCACACCATATATTTACTTCATTAATAATAAAACAAACATAAGGAGCCCAGGTGTGGTTCTTCAATGATAGCAAGGTAATCTATCCATTAAACGCTCTGAATCTTTAAATATTTTAATAATCTCAAACGGACTATGACTTTATAGGTACCAGTTAAATCAAAAGTTCAACAAATTGACTGACATTGGTTTTAAGCATAACTAGGAATAAGAATGGGAACAGTTATTGTTTATAACTATGTAGGTACTTGCATGAAGATTCTTAATTTTAGTTAGAAACAACATTTCATCATAATAGGACACACAATAGGTACTAGGTAGGTATAATGCCCTATGTCAATAATTCGTTACAGTTGCCAACTCATCTTATGTGAGTAAACGTAAACGATAGGATTAGTAAAAATAATAACTTTTATTTCGGTAGCGCAAACCTGAATCGATTCAAACCGAATTGTAATAAAAAGGCCGCATAACTACGTTCTATATTTAAATTGTGCATTGTACGCATTTTCAGACGTTTTGTACGCATAGGTACTTACCACCCGCTGTAATCGACATGATTTGAAACCTTACTGCGTAAGGCTTTACGTACACCGTACCTAAGCGTTACCTACGCTTCGATTGGATAGGTAGGTATAGGTAGTCTAAACATCTGCTTACCAGAATTCCGCAGCACCTCTCAAATAAACAATCGGAATGGTAGGTCTATATCCAGCAGTACCTACCTATTGAATTGACTGATGATGATGATGACTTAAAAATCTAAGTCTCCGCGTTCAGTAGCTTAGTCTGCGCGCCGACTGCCAATCGATAAGTCAGCAATGTATTTTGATAGTTAAATATCGCAGCCTCTCTGCGCCACTCATACAATGCTACCTTGATTATGAACTTAAATAAGTACTTACTTGCAGGCATTAATAATGATCTTACAGAACGCCAGCTTCGAAAATACAGCCGAATAATGAACCTTAATACTTACGCGGGTCGCGCCACCTGTGCACTCAGCAAGGAAGGTGTAGGTACTCAAACGAATTAAACGGAATCGCTCAGAATCCGTACGATGTACGATGTAGATGTACGATGCATGTTTACCAATAGCTGACTCAGAATCCATAATACACATGTGTACGTTTCGCACATACGAAAGATGCATAGTGCCAAGCTTACTGTTATCCTTTTGTCTTGCTTTTAATCTAGAATAGGCATAGATAAAAGTATAAGCAGGCACACTTATGTAAGCGTGAAATAAAACCTTACAGAATGCATACTCGTTTTTAAATTTAAGTAGGTAGTTTTTTATGTATCAGACAGAAGTAAGTAGGTTAGGTACCTAGCTAGACTGTCGCATCGATTGCTTCCGAATTTTAGAAATGACCGACCAACAGTGTTAAATAAGTAAGCTAGCCTTCCCACCATTCCATCAAAAAAAATAAAAATAAAATAGAAAGTTGAGGTCACCGAGTCAACTGTTTATTAGATAATGTAGCAACACTACTATTTAATTTTATTCCTGATCATTCCTTGCATAACGAAGAAGCTAACTAGGTCAATGAGGTAATAAAATGGGTAAGACAAGTACTGTAGACAATCGGACTCGTTTGACTTTTCACTTCGAATCATTATTTCGAACTAACCTTACTTTAATCAGGCAACCCATTGTTCCTCGTATTTACTTGGAATTTCTGGACTAACCTTTCTCCTCGTCGCCACTTGTGGTGTTTGCTACTTTACCGAATTATGTTCAGTGTAGTCACAGGCTCCACACACATAATATCCGCTCTGAGCATCTCCTGCGCTGCACCCGTCCGGCCGACAGCGCTGCTTCTCGCATACTGATATCATGAGCTTTGAGACTGTGTATGTGCGTGTACGGTCTGAAGATAGCTATGTGTGTGTACATGTATAGTATAGGTAGGTACATACACTACAATCATCAAAATCGATTCATATTTCAGCGAAATAATCACGTAACAACCATACAAAAATAAACATACAGTTGAATTGAAGTCAGTTAAAAATTGGACTTACCCTGGTATTTTGGTTTGAACTCCTCATCATAGATCCTCCACGCCTTGGCATGCGCGATCACTGTGATTTTGTTGCACAAATAGGCTCCAACCTAAATAATACATACAGGTTATAGGTTTAATAATGAAAAACAAAGATGTTTCAATAAGCTTAAAGTCGAAGACCTTGAGGCTTCCTTTCCTACGCTGACGTCCTACTAATCGAGATAATCACGAAGAAAGATATACGACTAAAAACTAATATATTGCTAAAACAGTTAATGAAAATGGAATTGGGCGGGCCATATATCAAGAATAAATAAAGATACATGGAGCAACATGAACACAACATAGTGTCCAAGAGATGCTTTATGAAGAAGAGGCAGACCTTTAACTAGATGGAGAGACGAACTAGAAGAATATGAAGGAAAACTATAGCCTTAACACAAAATAAAATTAAGTGGAAAAAGAAGGCATAGGTAAATGATATAATAATATCCAAAACATTTATGACGTTTTATAGTTATCCACCTCAGGATTGATAATGGCGGGGGCGTACGAGGCTGTATTGTAGGCGACATCGCACATTGACACCGGCTCGTTAATGGTTATCCACGTATTGACACGGTCGGCAAACAGGGAGAAAACTACGCGAGCGTAGTCCGCAAACCAGTCAGATATTAGAGGGTTGGTCCAACCACCTATAAACAAAGAAAGAAAACTACAAAATAATACTTTACTGAACAATATTATAATTATTAGAGCTCATTGGCACGAGCGATTTATTATCGCGCGTTAAACATCCGTTCGAACAGAACCAATGCATTTTGCGCGTTTTAAATACGCTGACGTGCGAACAGCTACTTGGAAATGCATTTTTTCTATTTGAACGGGTTTTTAAAACGCGTTTAAAATCGCTTGTGCGAATGAGCCCTTGAAAGGCTCTATCTTACCGACTGACTGCCAAACTACTAATCATAGAGAATTGAAAATTCTTAGTTATGTTCGTCAAGAAGTGTGTTAAATGTGTATCCTGGAGCAGAAATCACTCCTGCGTATAGTAGGTCCCTAACTCCTTGCAAGGGCACAACAAATTAAAGGTCTTACCGAGGTCCTGCAAGCTCTGCGGTAGATCCCAATGGTAGATGGTGACGACCGGCTTGATTCCCTTCGCCAAGAGCGCGTCGATCAGCTGGTTATAGTACCTCACGCCGTCTTCGCTGATCTTGTTAGGGAAACCATTGGGGAGCAGCCGAGACCAAGATAGGGAGAACCTATTTTATATATTTACCTATTTTTAATAAGATTAAATTAAGCATTTAGAAAAGCCCACGATATAACGAGTGTTTTTTCTTTTTTATATATTTTTGATGTGAATAACAACTTTGCTTACCTGTAGAAGTGAGCGCCAACTTCCTCAATCATCTCCACATCTCTCCTCCAGAGACGGTAGGAGTCACAAGCCACGTCTCCGTTACTGCCATCGGCTATGAGATCAGGCCTCGTGTGGGTCAGCCTGTCCCAAATGTTCTCACTTTTATCTGCAACCAAATTGTATATTTTAAAAGTAAATAAAAAAATAAAAAAAATTAAAGTGAAAACACTAAAATCAGCTTGTACAGTCATCTGCACAGACATATATACACACACTCATACACTTACACACACACACACCTACACTCCTTACACACACTTATTCATACTCACACGCACTTCTTTATTCACCCACACATTACATACATACATACAAGCTTACAAACGCTCCTAGTCTATTTTATTTTAAAATTATTTTTTTCTACTATATGTTCAAAGTTACGTTAAGTATAGGTATTAATTTTCAAACCATCTTGCACTGTAAAGTATTTATTGTCCATAAACATTGTGTATCATCTAATTGATAAACTTGAAACCAAAATTAGAGAGAGTCCGCCGGCGTGTCCTTGTGACCCCGCTATACAGGCTTTTTAGACCTAGTGCGGGGAACAGAGCCCACTGTGGTACGATCCTTATTTAAGTTTTTTAGACTTTGTTAAATTTGTATGTACTTGATGTATCATTTTTGTGTCAATAAAACATTTTACTTTTTTACTTTACTTTACTCCCAAGCTTTCACATTTATATCACTCTTAATTTCGCTAAGAAAAGTGCACGCGTAGACATCTTACTCGTCAGAATCCTTGTCAGAAGAAGAATATACTTAATATCTTGGCAAAATTAAGAGTATAGTATAAATGTGAAAGCTTGGGAGTGTGTGTATTACATGTCTGTGCAGATGACTGTACAAGCTGATTTGAGTGTTTTCACTTTTGTTGCAAAGATATGACAGAAACATAAATCGGTCGCTGGTGTTTTGGTGGTAAGTCCTTCGTATCTATGAATTTAATATCTCGGGATCTACGGGGGTAAGAAGTTTCTGTTTGGGGTACAAAATAGTACATTTTAGGTACATTTTTTTTGTATATTAATCAACTTTATTGGCCCCGCTAGTAAGCAGTACACAAATAGTGAGATAACAGAATATAACGAAGGGATGAGGTGGATTGAATAGAGGCAAAAATCTTATTTTTTACATGATAATTTACCTAGAGTTGTTACAATATATTTTATACTTACCACTGGCATTCCAAGCGCCTTCGACTTGGACCGCCGCGGAGGCGACCCCGAACTTGAATCCTGGAGGGAAGGTCTGGTCTTCCACACCGCGTACCAGCCCGATACCACTGAGAATAATAGACTAATACTATAAAAACCAAATTGAAAGTATGGAGCTCATATAATTCCTACGAGATGGGTCCCCATCAAGACACACCAACGAGTACGAGTAAAACTGTTAATCGTAACAGTGTTACGATTAACAGTGTTTTATTTTATTTTATTTTATTGGTCTACCAACAATTGTTACAATGAAACATAGATACTTATAGACTAATTTTTGCTTTACAAAAGTATTTTTCTTGCTAATTGCACAATCACTTAAAGGTAAACACAGCATGTATAAAAACGAATATAAAGAGTATATATATATATATATATACTATATATTTTTTTTTAAACACAATATTTAGAGATATATAACTTAAAAATTTACAGGAAAAAAAAAACAACGATAATATATAATTATTTTAGGATCTAATTTGATAAATTCTCGATCAGGTGGCGGCGGAACTTATCTAATTTAAAATGAAATATATCAATGCGCTTAAAATTATTAAAAGCTCTGCATAACCTAGGCACTGGAGAGCTTTTACCTAGTACTGTTCTTCGGAGAGGCGGGACGAGCGGGGAGATCGGATAGCGAGGTATTCTAGATGGAACTTTAAGGTTAAATTGACTTAAAAGCTTTGGACAATCAGTTAAGTTGTTAAAAACTTTATACAAGAACATTAAGTCAAGTTGCGCCCTACGTTTTTCCAAGGTCGACATTTTGAAAAACTGCAGTCTTTCAGCGTAAGAAACTTTGCTTCTGGCGATTCTAGCTCCATAAGATAAATGCCAAATGAACCGTTTTTGAATTCTTTCTATTCTTAGGATATGCGTGGCATAGTGAGGCCTCCATACAACCGGACAGTATTCCAAAATGCTTCGGACCAATGTATTGTACAAGAGTATCTTTATACAAAATACAAAACAAAGATAGTGTTACTCGTTAGGATTTTTATCTCATCGAGTAACAGTGCTACTCGTTGGGAAAATAAAATAATAGAAACGGTGTGACTCGATGGGAATAAAGTGTCACACTTGATACTGGTTATGATGATTTATAACTCATACACATAAGGAAATAGTTTTATGACGCCCAAACTGGTGTTTCTTTAGTGCAGCCTACTTAAATACGGTGTTTCTATAGAATACCAAAACAGAGAGTATCAAAGCAAGATTGATGCGAAAAACAGGATGGATATAAAACTATAACTTAGCCAAAAAAAAACCCGAGAACAAACATTTGTGTTCGTCACAAATATTTGCCCCAGCCGGGGATCGAACCCGGAACACCAAGCTTCGTAGGCAGGGTCACTACCAACTAAGCCACGGTGTCGTCAAGTACCAATGTACTACTAGTTATGTAGGTAGGTTATACATTATTATTAGGTATGCATTACATAGGTATGTATATTAAAATAATTAAGACTGCCAGTTGGTACAGGCGTTGTTTAAACAAGATGTAATTTTACATTTGTGTAATTAATTAAGAATTCTTATGTTTAAATATTCGTTATTTACATAATAATACCAAAATTATGCACTAATAATTAAAATTCATAAGCCACATCTCATACTGAAAATATGTTTTGTAAATTTTTTAATTATATTTTACCATAAAGTAAGTTCGAAGTTCTCATGTAATAACTATAAAAAAATACAACCGAAATGAGGACCTCCACCTTTTTAAGTCGCTTGTAAACCAAACTGCGGAACGAATTTTGATGAAATTTCAATGGGAGTAAGCTGAAAGTATCCTTTCAACTAAAAAAAATTCTAAATTGTTAACAATGACAAAACTTCATCAATATATTAATTTTAAAAAATTGGTTGCCTGTAAAGATGGTTTACGGACGATAGTGACTACGCGTTACCGGACAATGAATTGACAGCGTTACAAATGACGTCAACGTTTTCGTGCATGCAGCCGGCGTTCATCGATTTATTAGACGTAGTCACGTCAAAAATGGCCATAATGTAAACAAAATTAAAATAACGTAGGTATTTTGCTTTCGCCTGAATTGGGGTATGTTTTTTTAAGTCTGAAGTCGGTTATAGTTAAAACTCAAAACTATTCGCTCACTCACCATGACACGACTGCTACCCACAAAATCATCTTGCGAAGTAATAATCTTACCTTTTAGTCCAATATTTAAAGCCTTTTAAATATTCACAATATCTTATCATACACGTGATGGCTAAAAAAAGTTCCTGTTCAATGTAACACTACTTTACACTACCGTCTTGTTTCCTTTGGGTCAGCTTAGGTACTCACCTGGCCACTTGGCGGCTTATTCTCAGGAGGTCCACGACTCTATTATTATCAAAAAAACTAGGTTCATATTTTGATGCCCACGGGTGTGTGCATCTGAACTGAGGGCCCAAATTTTAGATTTTCGAGAAACGATATAAGATTTACAGGGAAATTAGTTAACAATATAGCAATCAGCCATAAATTTCTTAAACTTGAAATAAAGCTGTTATGATGAAATAACTTGGTCCCTCAATCCAGACGCTTGCGTAAATAGGCATATCCTGAATCTCAGAAAATACTATCGCTAGGCTTATCATTTTTATTTCAGAATTTAGTTAAGAATTTCTTAAAAGTTTTAAGAAATTTACAAATCTATAGAATAAAGCATTACAGATTTATAGCGTTTTTGCTTGGTTGCTCCCTTGGTCCCTCAGTTCAAACATGTTTGAACTGAGGGAGTTCAAACATGTTTGAACTGAGGGACCAAGGGAGTTCCACCAGTTCTAATGCACACCCAACGGGTGGGTCCACGACATTTTAAAATAAATAGGTAATATTTCCTTTCCCAATGGATCCATGAAATTATTTGGTACAGTTAGCAATAAAGGCTTCGATATGCTCTCTTTGGATTACATCTTTTTTTAAATTTATGTTCTGCGCAAACGACTTGGTGGCCTGAGGTATAAGAAGCGATAAACAAGTAAGTTGTCCTCTGGCGGACCACGTGACAATAATGAGCATAACGCAATTCTTAGGGCAAATTGGTTCTGGGCATCTTTGTCACGTGGTTCGCCAGAGGACAACTTGTTTGTCGCTTCCATGCCACATACCAACAATTTTTTATTACCAAAAAAATTAAGGCAATGCAGACGGGGTACTACGTTGCATTTGTGCAGTCAGAATTTTGGATTTCTACAAATAGACAGAGTGACAGCGGCGCGAGTGCGGCGGCCGAGCCGAGCTTTTGCGAGCTGACTCGAGCTGGGTACCCGGGTTTGCCAAACGATGAATAAAATAATACTTAAATTATTATCAATAAAGGGTACCGCCTGACGCAAATTCATTGGAAAACGACTTACAGTAACAGTTATCCAATTTTAATCAAATTTATTTTGACAAAAATTCGACATAATTTTTTCAAGTTTTTTTGCCGTACCTATTTGTATTCAGTAACGGCAACTGACTATGCGTATTTTTTTTCTGGTGATCATAAATTGACCCTGTGTAGGAATCATTAAATAATTGATAGGTAGATTTTCGTTAAAACTGTTATTTTTTTATAAGTTCGATGCTGTGGGAGCTAAATACATTTTATTTCTATCTTTCCAATCCAATGCACCAGTTAAAATAATATGTTTGGGGTGTATAAAATAAACTTCCAATGCTCAAGAAAATTATATAACCAAGTGTATTTCTCGATAAATTATGTTTTTATATCAGTTAGAATCTTTGGTGTCATTGGTGTAGAGCTGTAGAGTGTTGGTGCGGATGAGGTCGGCGTAGAAGCCGGCCGAGGCGCGCGGCGTGCGCGTGCGGTTCGGACACGAGAAGTCCACCTCGTACAGACCGAACTTAGAACTGAAACAAACATAATATATTTATATATATTTATCGGTAGGTACATTTATTTTTAAGTAAAGTGATCCCTGAACTTATTTAAGTTAAAAATGTTTTGTTTAGTTGTGCGTACATATGTTTATGTTGCAATCAAGATCAGAACTGTACAATCTCTGTTAACCTTTATTGTGGGTGTGATGTGTTTTGTACGTTTAAATAAATAAATAAAACACAATCTTAGATTATTCAGGTTAAATTTTTCAACCGGGCTTGTATTGGCCAAATCTTTAAGAAGGTACCTACTAGGGCATAGTACCGGGAAATCCCGGAACCGAAAATCCCGGGAAATCCCGGGATTGTCGGCTGTGTCCAGTACCGGGACTAGAAAATTCCAGAACCGGGATTTTCGGTACTTTCGGGATTATTATTTTTTTGTGCTTGAGAGCTTTTTTAGGGCTTTAATCTTTAAAACTATAGCTAAATAGTGCATTCTGTTAGTACAAAGAAAAAAGGACAGTAACTCCTCTACTCGCTGGATCCTACCCGCCCATCTTACTAACTTTCGAAGGTGCTGTTGATGTTCAAACTTAGGAAATGTTGCAATATCAACTTATTGTTGGTATCGTCGTCCCAATGCATTTATTTAAAGAATGACATGGGCTTTGGGGTTGTTTGTACTGACGTGACGGTCTTTCCACAACCTAATTATTTTATTATGAGCCTGAATCGTCCCACTGCAGAGCAAAGGCCTCCCTTCCTTCTTTCCACTCTTTTCTGCCAAGGGCAACTGTCTTCCAGTCTTCCAAGTAGGAGTCTAGCTCGTCTCTCCATCTTCTCCGATGTTGTCATCAACAGTCTAATAGCCGTTTTCCGCAATGCGACTGTGCTATGTTGATTAAAACCAGCTGACTATGGATATACGGATTTATAACATTTATTCCCTATTACCTCAAACTCCATCGTAGCTCGTTTCATAGTGTATTTTTGCGTCTTTTATCTAGATATCTAGCAGAACAGTGAGTGTTCACGCCTCAGGTGAGTATTTCATTATGGGTAGGACGCACTGGTTAAAAAGCAACGGGTCGTGTCGAAGATACAACCGTAAATTATAAGTGGATACTTCTTTACGTTACGTCTTTGACAAAATATTGAAACTGACACATATACCTACTTATCGATAGTTTATCACAGAGGAAATTAACAAAATTGGCTCTTTTTCATTTTAACATTCTTATGAGGTCGATCATTGACATTGACATGATCATTGAGCATTGACTTCTGAAGATTAATAACGAATAACAAATAATATACGATTAAAAACAACTGTTTTTTTATCAGAAATCAAATCAACCTTCGTTTAAAAGTGTTGTTACGCATGTGACGTCCTAATTTTTGAACTGTTAACGTATACAATCCTGCAAACAATGAAATATCCACTTCAAAACTTTAGTTATAAGCCGTGTATACTTGAAATATTACTTAAAAATTGAGACTGCATTGTTAATGCATTATTCAATTAGTTACGCGTATTTCCTCACTTACAAATCATGCTTGCAGTATGTTACATAAATGTAAAAATATAACATTTAACTTTTCGTTATTTTTCGCTCGATTATTCTTTATTTAATCGTTTTCTGACGAGTTTTCTGTTTGACAAAATAATAGGCTACTAATTATTTTCGGGAATACCGAAAATCCCGGTACTCCCGGTTCCGGTCGGGTGCCGGTACCGAAATCCCGGTACTGGAAAAAGGAACCGGTACTGGAGGCCCTAGTACCTACAGGAAAAATATAACAGACACGTTTTTAGGAAAATCTAAGTAAAATCATTGTCTAAGTGCAATATTATTGTTTTCAACCGACTTCAAAAAAGGAGGAGGTTGTTAATTCGGTTGAATATTTTTTCTTACATCAGAACTTTGTTGTTAATAAACCGATTTGAAAAAAACTTTTTTTACCATATAGGTATGTAGGTAAAAAAGAGATTTTTTTTACCTTTATGAAAGGATTTATCTACTTCCAGATTTCCCATTGAAATTTTATGAAAATCAGTTAAGTTTTTTTTTAAATAAAAAAACTGAAAAAATTACGTCATCCAAGTAAACGAAATTGCGTATTTTGCTCCCCTGTGACTATTCAGTGGTGTTTACCGTCCAATTGAAGTCGGTTGTAGTATGTTTTTTGTAAAACCTTGTTTTTTTATAAAAGGCAGTCTTGTCGTAAACCATTTCTTCAGACATGCTATTACACTATGCTCATTTATGAAATTAGTCAAAATGTTTTAGCTGTTTACGACGCGCTACAAAGTGTCGGACTCACTTATCTTTATGTCGCAGGCATTTTGTATAACTCGGCATTATACAAACGGCGTCGTCCGTTTACAAACGCTCGCTGTTTTGTAATATGTCGAAGGCAAATTGACAAATCGTTCAATTCGACATTAGTTGATATTTTAGGGTGACCATCATACAAAAAGTAGTAAGTACAATTTGTACAAGTTACACAAAATGCCTGCGACATTTACATTAGAAAATAATAACCCTTCTCATTTGTAGTAGGGTAAAAATTAAAAAGAAGAGAACTCACTTGTATCCGTCATTCCATTCAAAGTTATCTATGAGAGTCCACGCCGTGTAGCCGACCACGTTGACTTTATCTTCGTTGATGGATAGCAGCAGCTGGGATATACATATACGTAAAGGTAAGTACAGTACAGTATCTACCTACAATATCTTTTATAATTAGGTAATATTATTTTTTATTTCAATGTATTTGTCTCAAGTATGGTTAGTTACAAACAGGTACCTATACTAAATGAGTAAATGGTAAGTAGACTATTTTAAGGCAGTTTGTAAATAAAATCGTAGTGCAGTTGGGTGACTGACTAACTACCCTTCGTACTAGTTCGCACTGTATGACTCTTTCCTCTGTTCTGTTCCTCTTCCACACAATCACACAACTCGTTAAACTAATAGAAAAAAAGTACCTATATGTATTTAAAGTTAAATGATATGTACAATGTATTCGGTCTTGAGTTACCGATACTTATATACCTAAGGGGGTAGTGTTTCAAGTTTTTTATCGGTAAATCCGCCCTTCCCCCACGACCTCCCCTTGAAATGGCCATTTTGTTTTTATCCAGAACTACGCCAGTTCGTTTATGAAAATGAATGGTTGACGAAGTCGCACGCGGGTCTGCTAGTTAGATTTTAATCTGAATTGTTACTTAGATAGAGGATCAAAGACCACCTCTTTAAAAACAACTTAGGTATCTTCACCTACCTAGCACTTTCGTTTTACTTTGTAATCTAGTTTTGAAAACTATCTCGGAGTGTTACCTTGGAATCCTTACCTGTTGCAAATATCGTGTAACGAAGTCAACCCGGTCTGTGTCGTTGAGTCCACCCGTGTTTGGGAACCCGTTCTCCGTAATCAGGAACTTGATGTCTCCATACTGTTTCTTCAACCATGCGAGAATGCGACGCATGCCTTCTGGGTTTATCTGAAACATTGATTTGATGCAATTTGCCGCTTCAAGACAAACATTTGTGATAAGAATATCGGTGTTTGTCCTGAGACTGGGTGTTTTCTATGGATTATAAATATGTATTTATTATTATTATTATGAGCTCTCACAGTCCCACTGCTAGGCAAAGGCCTCCCCCTTATTATCTCTAATTTCCTCTGTCTTGGGCCAGTTCAGTTTGTATGTACCTATTTACAAATAAAATATACTATCAGCTATCAATTGTCTAAATAAAATAAGGTAAATTATAAAAATAACTAACGTATAACCAGGTTGATTGTGCCGTCTCCCAGTCAGGATTCATGGTCAACTTGGCGTTCAGGTCGGGTGCGTCGCCGAGCGGCCAGGGCTCCAGGACTTCGCCTTCTGTCGCCGGCCGGATCACCCGCGACGTGTAGTGGTTCAGCGCGTAGAAGTCATACGTACCTGAATCATGAATCGTATCATCAATATACACCAAAAGTTTTAAATTACCCAAAAAAATTAAGTGGGCAGTGCAGATGGGGTACTACGTTGTATCTGTGCAGTCAGAACTTTTCGTTACTGCAAAGTGACAGAGTGACAGCGGGCGTGGTCCTGCCTGACTGGCTGACTGATATACAACAAACAGGTCACACCATAATTGGCGGTAGAGACTTGAAATTTCAAGGGTTTGTCCATCAAAAACGCAAGACCCTCTATTCGCGCAATCTTTCAATATTGCGGCGATATTGAGCATTCATTTTAGACTGAAAGTTCTCACCTTTGACTAGTTCAATTTCTTCAGCGGTGAAAGGCGGTAGGTTGGAGCGCGGATATCCTTGCTTCCTGCTGTTTTCCGCCATGACTTTCTCAATGGAAGGAGGCCATCCGCCGGTGCTGGAGTAGATTGCGTGGGAGTAGCGTCCTGCCTGAAATAAAAGAGTACCTATAATGAGTTTTTTTAAACCTACCAAATTTCATAAAGGTCGGTTAAAGGTTTGATTACTATTATTATTACTATATTTCTTCTGCTTTTATAGTCGACTGCCAAGGAAAGGTTATGTTTTTCGCGCGTATCTTGTATGTATTTATGTAAGTATGTTAATTTCTTTGTTACCTTGTATCTTCCAAACGGCTGGATTGATTTCGACAGTTATGCTTAGATGTTTGTAAACTATAAGCTTGTTTTTCAGGACTTCTTGTCGAACTGGTTTCTTACCATGTTTTGTCTCGCCAATTCCGCTAAGTCTTCATCCGTTTCAGATTCCGGCTCAAACCAGAACACGTTGTTTGCTATTGACACTTCACCTGAAAATTGTATTAGCGTTGGTAACAACACAGTGGTATTTCGCCGCCAAGCATTGCTGTGTTTCAGTTTGAAGGAGATAAGTCCCCTTTAAAAGAGATTTCAAGAGGGCAAGACTTTCTAGAGAGAAATATAATTAAAAAGGCATGAGCTGAATAGACTCAATTGTTGATTATAAATTCCATAGGTATTGTTTAAGTTAGAAATTGGACTCACCCTGGTATTTGGGTCTGAATTCCTCATCATAGATCCTCCATGCCTTGGCGTGCGCGATCAATAAGTGTTTATTGCACAAATAGGCTCCAACCTGAATAATATAATACTTAGGAATATATATCTTAGAATTGGTTTGACCAATAATAATGTACTTATACCCCGAGTCAGTGGTTGGATTCGGTTAATATAGAATTTTGGACCTTTTATTATTTTAATGCCAATGCCATGAGTAAGCACTTCAAAAATAATAATCAATAATCCGGTCAGTTTAGCTCTAAAAGAGGGGTAAGCTTGCAGTAATTCGAACAGAGCTGCAATTGGTTTAAATAAAAAATTGAGAACCTCCTCCTATTTTGAAGACGGTTGAAAATCATTCATAAATGATAAATTTACCTAATATACCTAATCGACATGGTGTTCGCTTAATTTCGTGTCGAGATATACAATAATTGGCCAACGATCGACATAAACGAAGATGACTAATAGCGTAAAGGGAGAGACCGTCTAAAACCTCGATGACAAGGGGCTAGTTTACAAAGCTACCCAGCGAGTTCGCTAACAGCTTATTAACTCGCCCCATGTCATCGGCTTTTTTAAATCTGCTAATTTTCAATCATATTGTAAAAATCGTCACTCGCTAAAGCGTCGATGACACGGGGCTAGTTTACGAGCTACTAGCCGGTGAGTTTAAAAGCTAGCGAGTTAGCGGTCCGGAAGGATAGTCAACTAGCAGATTGTGAAAAGCTGATGACACGGAGCGATTTTACAAGCGAACTCGCTGGTTTGTAGATTTTGAACTAGCCCCGTATCGTCGAGGCTTAAGTCTATGAAGACAGCAATAAGTTGGCTATAATGTGATGATCAGACTGACCTCAGCACTTAAAATTGGTGGGGCGAGCGAGCCTGTGTTGTAGTTGGCGTCACACATTGACATCGGCTCGTTGATCGTGATCCAGGTGTTCACGCGGTCGGCGAATAGAGAGAAAACTACGCGAGCGTAGTCCGCAAACCAGTCTGCTATTAGAGGGTTGGTCCAACCACCTATAAACAAAAAATATAACTACAAATACTCCATCAATCAATAATAATAGGTACCCATATTATATGTATGAGCGATGAATAAAAGCTATTGAATATTTGAATGGTTATCAGTGGTTCGAACGCACAGGGTTTGTCTGTCAGTCAGTCAGTAAGTCAGGACGAAGCCTTATATCGTAGCCTAAGCCTACAACATGTCGCAGGCATTTTGTATAACTCGGCATTTTACAAACGACGTCGTCCGTTCACAAACGCCCGCTGTTTTTTGTAATATGCTGAAGACAAATTGTAAGTTGCCTCTGCATTTTATAATATGCCACAACATTAATGGATAATTCAAACGCCGTTTGTGAAATGAGATAATAACACTAAGGTGTCCATAGAATCTGGTGGTTTCAAAGGACAACGACCGTCGAGCAAGAGGCTAATGACGAATTGAACGAGTTGTCAATTTGCCTTTGGCATATTACAAAACAGCGCGACATGTAGGCTTAAGGCTTAGGCTACGACAAGGCTTCGTCCTGACTTACTGACTCACTGACAGACAAACCCTGTGCGTTCAAACCACTGATACCTAACCATTAAAATATTAAATAGCTTTTATTCATCGCTCTCTCAGAACATCGGACACTCTATCATCACTTTCTTCCATTCATCACTAAAAACATCATTATGTTCCTATCTAATAAGTGTAAAAGGTATGTCTGTCTCCAGCACAAATATGTGCCCATCTGTTTCATGTGTTTACTAAAGCAGCAATCAGGCACAACGGTATAACTTACCGAGGTCCTGCAAGCTCTGCGGTAGGTCCCAATGGTAGATAGTGAGAACCGGCTCGATTCCTTTAGCTAAGAGCGCGTCGATCAGCTGGTTGTAGTACCTCACACCGTCTTCGCTGATCTTGTTAGGGAAACCATTGGGAAGTAGCCGAGACCATGATAGGGAGAATCTGTTTTGAAATATGTTTTTATAAGATGAAATTAAGCTTTTAAAAACCCTCGACATTACAAGTTTTATATCTTTTCTCTACTTAAGGAGTATCCACACATATCCCGTTTCCGATGGCCCGTTTTTGTATAGTAAAGGCTCTATTTATATTGTACATATAACTATTTCCCCAAAATTTTAAACTATCGCAATTTAGACTCTACTACTCTCTTACGCTTCTTAAAGCATAAATAACATGCTGAGCTATTACAATTTTCAATAGATTCTAATTCAGTTTTCCAATTTAGAAACTGATCGATGTGTACTCCTAGAAACTTTACGGTTTTTGAAACATCAATCCTTACTTACATCATTTATAGTTATATCATTAGTTTCATGTTTATGCAGTCGTTAATCGGAATAAGATGGCGTTTGTCTTGTTAACATTAAGATTTAGGTTATTAACATAGAACCACTCATTAAAAACTTCAAGTGCAATATTTATTTTACTGTTAAGCTCTTGTACACATGTGCCTGGTATTATTGCATTTGTATCATCTGCATAAATTACCAACTTGATGCCCGGAACCATGTGTTCGACAAAGTTTATTAGATCATTAAGGAAAATAATAAAGAATATAGGTCCCAGTATTGAATCTTGTGGGACGCCACGTTTTATGACATTGGATTGAGTCAAGATTTCTTGCTTGTTTACATTTATATTATGTAAACATGTATTACTTATTTTTTACCTCTATTTTTTCCTGGTAGGTATACAATGCGATGCGAGTAAACTCTGCTTACCTGTAGAAGTGAGCGCCAACTTCCTCAACCATCTCCACGTCCCTCCTCCAGAGGCGGTAGGAGTCGCAAGCCACGTCTCCATTGCTGCCATCAGATATGAGGTCCGGCCTCTCATGTGTCAGCCTGTCCCAAATGCTTTCACTTTTATCTACAACCAAATGGCATAGTGTATTAGATCCAGAAAGCGTCCTAAACACAAGTTTTTTTTATTTTTCGATTTTAGTGTTTTATGACAGGAATAAATATCGGTCCTTATGTATTTTATTGTATTTATTTATTTACTAAAAAGTTAACAATATTTTCTATTCTAAGGGTGCCTTAAAACCTTACCAGGTTTGTCTTGCCCAAAAACGACTTAATCATCTTAATGCGAGCTGCGGCAGTTTAAACTAGGTGTAACATTATCGTTTTCAGCGACATTGCATTTATGAGAGAATAAATTGGTAATAAGGTATTGTGGTGGTCGTTCGTGGAACAAATGGGTTTAAATGGGTCCAATAAAATTTAAATGGGCAATGCAGACGGGGTACTACGTTGTATCTGTGCAGTCAGAATTTTGGATTTCTACAAAACGACAGCTACAGCGGCGCGAGTGCGGCGGCCGAGCCGAGCTTATGCGAACTTTTGAAGGCGGGTTTGCCAAACGATGAATAAAACTTAAATTATTATCAATGATCGGTACCCCTTGATTCAAATCTATAGAAAAAACGACTATACGTACTATACGTACATACGTTCTATGTTCTGTGGAACTCCCTTCCACACATTAATCGCGCTAGCCCTTCTCTAAACATCTTCAAAAGTAAAGTAAAAGAGCATTATCTCACATCCTAAGTATTGAGTATAATATGTATATATGTATGTATAATAAATATGTATTTAAAGTAGTATATTATGTATTTTTATTTATTATGTATAGTATTTTCGTAGTTAATAACTTATATATGTAAGTGCAAGTAAGTGTACACAAACCTACCATTACAACACTGTCTCTCTATACTCAAAAGTTTGCTGGAAGAAAACTCTTTTAAGGGTTAAGCTCGCCTATGTACATGCCTTTTATTAATTACGTGTGTTAATAGTTTTTATGTGTGCAATAACGAATTAAAAAAAAAAAAAAAAAGACTATCTGTAACAGTTATCCAATTTAAATTATAAAATTTATTTTGACAAAAATTCGACATATTTTTTTTTTTTTTTGCCATATCTGTGTTCAGTAACGGCAACTGATTATGCCCTTACCGAATGCGTATTTTATTTTCTTGTGAATTAAAATTTGCGGTGTATTATGCTTACCACTGGCGTTCCAAGCACCTTCGACTTGGAAAGCCGCGGAGGCGACCCCGAACTTGAATCCTGAGGGAAAAGTCTGGTTTTCCACACCGCGTACCAGCGCGATACCACTGAAAATAACAGATTAGTTGTAGGCTCTTTTTGGTAGATTTAGGAGAAAATTGATAAATATTAGACATATTAATTGTTGCATATTACTAATCAAACAACTTTTCCTTCTGGGCATCTGATATTAACCGATTAATGAATACCGATTTTACATGCTAGAACTATTACTCGGAAAGCAAATGAAAAAAGTTTTTATATCGGTGGAGCAATGACGAAATTTCATAAAAATCAGTTCAGTAGTTTGGTTTTGAAATCAAAAACCTAATAAAATATGTCTTATTATAGGAAAAAGAAATTGCGTATTTTACTTTTTGTGATTCACTAACAAATCATGTATTTTTTTAAACTTTGATTATTTTGATGTCGGTTAAAAATCAGTTCATACTCAAAACTTCTGTCACTCACCATAAGACGACTGCTACCCACAAAATCATTTTGCGAAGATTTACTTCGTATAAACTTTTAGTCCAGTATTTATACCTAATAAATACTTAAAATAGAATTAGGCTTAGTTCACACCGTGATGGCAGCGGCTGGCAAAATGATTAAAATAAATAAAATAAAATAAGCCTTTATTCGCTGACTAAATAAATTTTATTGAACAGGGATTCTATAATTATATTTGTTTTTCTTTATTCTCGTTTAAGTCAGGTTGTCCTTCGACATAGGCATCCTCCAATTTATGCCAGGTCCTTCGGTCCAAATAGGTTCTGTGCCATCCTTTGGGCAGATCATCTTCCCATCTTTTGGGTTGTCTCCCTCTCCCACGTTTACCGTCTCTCGAGTACCAGACTTGTAAGACTATTTGTTCCTTTTTGACCCCAGGAGCATGCTCAATGTTAAACTGCGAGACAAGGTTAGACTGTCTGACATCAGGAAGAAATCTAAGGTGAGAGATGTAACAACCTCAATCTGAAGGCTAAAGTGGCGGTGGACTAGACACATGAGGTCAAAAAGGAATAAAGGAACATACATATTAGAAGACCATTATTGCGGCGGCCCTTTGAGCCAAGCGGCCTCGCGCGGTCTATCAGCGGCAAGCAGCTGATCAGCAATACCTACTGGCCTTTTAAATAAGGTACCTATCTTAATTATCTAATATTAAATACCTACTGTTCAAAACCTCGGTCTGCCTGCCTTCTATTGTAGTACCCTGAAGGTGCTTGCATGAGATCCTGCCACTGTATGTGAATTACTGCAACCCTCTTGTAACCCTGTGACAACAATTTTATTGAGTTTTGAGTATAGATAAAGTTTAAATTATCTCACACTGAAAGTGCTCTGCCAGCCGCTGCCACCTTGGTCAGGGGGGGGGCGCACTCCGCCAAAAACGCGATACACGCCGCTACCACATGATGTGGCAAAGCTCGTGCGGTTGACATGCGCGCTCGCTCAGACAGTCTCAAGGTAGGACAAGACTTAACCATTAAGAACTTGTTTATTTGAACGTAGGTGGTTAGGTAGGTAGTAGGTAGGTAGATACCTATTGAAGGTACTTACTCATTATATTTAACGTAGCGGACAATTAAGAACTTGTTTATTTGAACAGGCTAAGTAGGTAGGTACTAGGTAGGACTATACTTAACCATTACCTATAACCTACCTACCTAGTTCAATAGTTCAATAGTTTATTTTGCTTTATATGTTGTACATGAGGATCTTAAATTATATATGAGTACCAAACATATACCCTGTGAGGGCACAACAAAGTGAAACTTAAGAGTAGGTATCTAGTAATAAAAGTATTGCTAAAACTTATATCTACCTATTAGGGCATAGTACCGGGAAATCCCGGAACCGAAAATCCCGGGAAATCCCGGGATTCTCGGCTGTCTCCAGCACCGGTACTAGAAAAATCCAGAACCGGGATTTTCGGTACTTTCGGGATTACTTAAAATTTAGTATATAAGAGCTTTTTTAGGGTTTTAATCTTAAAACCATAGCTAAATAGTGCATTCTGTTAGTACAAAGAAGGAAAGACTCTACCCACTAGATCCTACCCGCCCATCTTACTAACTTTCAAAGGTGCTGTTGATGTTCAGAACTTAGGAAATGTTGCAATATCCCGCATTTGTAATTCAAATTCAAATTCAAAATATTTATTTCAGACTCTTAGCAAAGAATAAATAATATTATTACATACTCTTAGTCCATAAAAGTAGGTACAAAATTCATTTTAAGAAGGACAAAACATTAAATTAAATTAAATTAAAACTCACACTGAAGCAACAAATTAAAATAATACAATAAATACAGAAGTCTAAAATATAAAAGTGATAAAGAAAAAATAAAATAAAATCAAACAATTATACACCTGTCCTAACATGCAGCTGTATAAGATGCCACAGAATTGGGCTATCTACCCTATCGGCAACAACGCGTAGGATGCTGTTCGTGCTACCGCGGACCCGGCCGAGGATCGAGGCAGCTCTCTTCCTGAGGATGGCGTCGAAGCCGTCCGTGTGGGCGTCTGCAAACATGTCTGATGCACTGCAATACTTCGGCAGCCCCAGCAACATCCTAAACGCGTTGTTGTACTGTACACGCAGAGCGTTGATTGTCTTCAGCGTATAGTTGGTCCATAGATTGCATGTGTAAAAAGACTGGCAGAAGGCCTTGAACAGAGACACCTTTACTGCTCCCGTGCATCTTGCAAATCTACGAGCCAACATATTGCTTCGGACAGCCAACGCCCAGCGCTCCCTTTCAATGTCCTCATTGTCAGTGAGGTTTTCCGTGACCCAGTGGCCCAGGTATTTAAAGCGTGAGACTCTGCGTAAGGCCACACCGTCCAAGAAAACAGGTGGTACACTGGTGATTTTATGCCCACGAGATTGGAACACTAGTAACTCACTCTTCTGCACATTATACCTGAGCCCATGGGTCCCGGCATACTCCTCACATTTCCTGATAAGTTTCCTGATGGCACTTATCGAGGGAGCCAGCAGCACCATGTCATCGGCGTAACTGATATTGTTTATGAATTTACCATCAATGGAACAGCCAACTCCAGGCAACGCTGAGTTCCTCGATAAGTCCATTAACGTACAGGTTAAACAGACTAGGGGAAGTTAACCCCCCTTGACGGACACCACACTTAAGCCTGTACTCGTCGGAAACAGCTCCCGCCCATCGCACAACGTTGGTTTGGTTGTTGTTCCAATAATCAAATATTTCAATGATGTCATCGGAAAGAGTAGTATCAGTTCTCATTTTCTGCCAGAGCACATCATAGGACACCAAATCGAAGTTTTTGACAGGTCCAGAAAGCAGGCGTAGACGGGTGTCTTCCTGTCTGTATAGTACTGGACAGTCTGCTTGAGGCATAGTATCGCAGTCTCTGTAGATAGACCAGGCCTAAAGCCGAACTGAGCGTCGTCTATCACCAGGTGACTGCTGAGAATGCGATCAAGCAAGCTGTCCAGCACCTTCGCCACAATAGTGGCCAACGAAATAGGCCTATAATTACTCTTGTCAGATGAATCTCCGGTCTTATTTTTGATTATTGGTACAACCACCGTTTTCATACACTCACTTGGCATGTACGAGTGCCGTAGACAGAAGGTGAAAAACATAGATAAAACCCTAGGTAAATGCACACCTGCATGCTGCAGGTGCTCAATACTGAGACCGTCGTGTCCTGGTGATTTTCCTCTGGTCATGCGATTAATAATAAAAGCTATTTCTTTAGAAGTAAACCCACCAGGCGGTAAAGTAGACGAAATACGCATCTCATTATCAAGCACCTGCGGCAGCCTTGTTAATTTCGAGGGTTCCACCTGGAAGTGAGTTTTAAAAACATTGGCTATCTCACGCGGTTCGGTTACACCGTCAACATTGTGAGGGACACTCATCGCAGGACTAAGCTTTTTAGTGCTTTTCCAGAAGTCTTTAAAGTTCTTTTTCGTGTGGTGAGTAGCTAGAATATCCATTCTAATTTGCTCAGTATTTCGCTGACACCATTTAAGTTTTGATTTAAAGACACGCCGCGACATTTTCATGTCCTCGTAAATAGGTCCTTTTGACGGTTGGCCATGAAGATGCCAGACTTGAAAACAAAGCCTCGCTGCCTCATGAGCACTTCGAACATATTTATTCCAGCCCACTACCACACTCTTACGTTTTTTACACTTTTTGTTATGACTAGAACTATATACAGCTGCTTTACATAAAATGTCAACAATATTTTTAATGTAATGAGCCATCAAAATATATTGTAGGTATTTTTATTATTTTTACACACCTACTATATAAAATAAAATAAATAAATAAAATAAAATAAAAAGCCTTTATTGCTACTGTTTAACTGCTTAAATCTAATTAAAACTAATCTAATTCTTCTGCAGAAGTCGCCTCATCGGCGTAGGCCTCCCCTAAATTCCTCCATACGTCCCTCTCTCTGGCTTTCCTCATCCATTCCGGTCCGCATCGTTGTGTAAGAATGTCCCTCCATCTCTTTCTTGGTCTTCCCTGTTTCCTTTTCCCTTCTATTGGGATCCATTCTGTTACTCTTTTTGTCCATCTTACATTTTCTAATCTGCAGATATGTCCCGCCCACTTCCATTTGAAATGGAAATTACACACCTACTAACTAATATTTTAGTTTCAAAATTAAATACTTAGTTATTGTTAAAGGGACCTGAATTAAGCGTACGACGTATAGTGTACGAGAATTTTATATTTATTTATGACGAGGAAAAAGGTTCCGTTTAAATTTGTTGAAAAATCTTGTGTTCGTATTAACCTATTATTTATTAGGTAATTACTAAACCTAGGTACACAAATACAAATAATAGGTACACAAAAGATTTTTCAACAACGTACACAAGATTTTTCAACAAATTTAAACAGAAAGGAGCGCACATTTCGTCATTCAAAAATAGAGACTGCCATCCAGTGTTACCACGAAATTAGAAATTCTAAAATAGTTGTGTTTATGTCCCTGCTATAGGTTTCCGAAGGCCTGTTCGAATTTGAAAAAAGCTCAAATTTCGGTACCTATGAAACCTTTTATAAACTGAACCTCTTTGTAGTACAGATTTTATAAGCAATCACTTCTTTTCCCTAAGGCCTAAAATGCAGTTTCACTCCACTTTACGAGCATGAGAATGAGAAGTGAAAAATATGTTGACGCACATAACATATTTACAATGTTTATCAGTGGCCCCACATGACTAGGCTCTGGTGCTATCATAGTGGGGTCAAGGTCATTTATAAAAAATGTTTTTAAAGAAGAGATAAAATATGCGGTAGCGAAACTCTATGCGCATTTGTAGGTACAGTCAGCTGCATCCCCAAGCTGCATCCCCATATTATACACTCCCAAACTTATATTACTCGTAATTTTGCAAAGAAAACTGCAAAGTGCTCGCAAGCATTTTGATCTTCTTATCGTGTCAATAGTTCTTTCGAACCAGTGTGGTGTTAGATTTCAAGTGTGCCTCGAAGAAGCTTCTTTCGTGCACTTGACACATGTTTTCGAACTACCTAATTAGGTTCTCTGACATGCCGGTTTCCTCACGATGTTTTTCTTCACCGTTAAGCAAGTGTTTTAATGCACACATCGATTTTTTGAACAGAAAAATCCATTGGAAAAATTCGACCGGGCTCGAACCCACGACCTTTGGATCAATCCATTGGAAAAATCCGAGCGGGCTCGAACCCACGACCTTTGGATCGTAAGTCGAGGCACCTCCCTTTGATGTAGTCTTCTCACTTGTAATAATTCTTGTCGAAAGAAGAATTTCTTTCCAAAATTAAGAGTATAATATAAATGTGAAAGCTTGTGCAGCTGACTGTACATATAACTTTCTTTCTCCATTATCAACTTATAGCAGACTACTGCTGGATGTTATTCTCTCCCAAGTCGCGCCAATGAGTTCAATCATCGGCTCTTCTTGTCTCACAGATTATCGCGTATCGGGGTCTATAATCAAGATCTCGTAGATAGATACGTAAAATAAAACGTACGTAGAATGAAAGAATTCATTCTTTAGTTTAATTAAGTATTAAAATAGGTTCAATTTTTCACTTCTCATGATCGTAAAGTTCAACTTTATGCTAGGAAGTAGTAGGTAGGTAGTATACGGGAAGTTATAATATATTTCGTTCTCCAGGGCAAAAAAGTGAATGCTTATAAAATCTGATAAAAGAGGTTCAGCTTGTAAAAGGTTACATGCAGGAAGGAAGTTAAGAATTTTTTTAAATTACCTACAAACATCGGTCACGTAGGTTAGGTACCTACCCACGTAAGCACAACTTTTAACCTATCATTACACAATATCTCTCTATACCTACTCAAAGGTTTGCTGGAAGAAAAGTCTTCTCGCCTATGTACACACAGCGTCAGAGATAAGTATCCTCTTTGCACAAGACACCCATCTATAAATCCTTTCAAAAAATTGTAATACTTAAAATTAATTTTAGGCTTACATACGGTTATAATATATATTATAATCTATTTTTTAAAGGCAAAACTTCTACATTAGCCGCGACGGTGATTTAAAGGGATTTGAAGCTGGGTATTATAATGCAAGGGGAATACTTATCTATGACGCTGTCTGTACATGATAGTCTTTAATTTATAAAAATAATTAATGTTTATATTTTATTTTTTATTATTATTATTTTTTACTATTATTGGACATTCTTTTTACATCTAACTTCCCTACATAGACTAGTTTTTAATTTGTAAGTATTGTTGCATGTACCTAATTTAATATATTTCTATAAGTGTTAGTTGTTAAATATCCAAACACAATTTATTGATTGTTTCTTGGAATAAATGAAATGAAAAAAAAATTAAATGAAATATTAATTATTTGTGTAATTTTTTTTTTAATTTCATTTATCGTGGCAGCATTAGATGGAGAAAATGAAAATAGACAGCTATTTTAATCTAATTACGAAATCGACACGTTTTTTGTTTTAACTTTCTCGCAATGAAAGTGAATAATTTAGGTGTTACAAAAACATACAACAACCGACTTCAATCGGACTGTTCTAGTAACCGTAGGCACCACTGAAAAGTCACAGGGAAGCAAAATACGCAATTTTGTTCACTTAAACGACTTTCTTTTCCAGTATTTTGATTTAAAAACTAAACTACTGAACCGATTTTGATAAAATGTCTATGAGACCAATCTGTAAGTATAACTTCTCAAATACAAAAGAATCTAAGATAATTGATTGATTCAGGCGTTACTTTGCGGAAATCCATAAATATCAACAAATTATATAAATATATTTAGTAATAAATCCGCTTAATTTCCAAACAAAGGTTTTAATAGTTCAACTAAACCAAAGAGTCAACGAACAGAAAACCAAAGTTTAAAGATACGACACGTGTTTCGCCTCTACACGAGGCATCATCAGGAGGTGTGGACTCGTCGAAGTTTGAAACGAGAGACTCTCGTTTCAAACTTCAGCTTTCAAACTCTCTTTGGTTTAGTTGAACTAAAGTTAAGTTAATTAAAACCTTTGTTTGGAAATTAAGCGGATTTATTACTAAATATATTTATATAATTTGTTGATACAAAAGAATCTTTCAAAACAGTTTATAAACAACAAAGTTCTGAGGTAACAAAATTAAAAAAAAAACATTCGTCCGAATTGATAACCTCCTCCTTTTCAACCGACTTCAAAAAGGAGGAAGTTATCAATTCGGTTGAACGGTTTTTTCTTTATGTTTATTGATAAACCAATTTGAAAAAAAAAAAATCATTTATTTTTTGAGAGGATATACCTATAGTTTACTTTCAGATTAGTTCCATAGAAATTTTATCAAAATCGATTCAGTAGGTACTACGTTTTTCAATCAAAATAACATTAAAAAAAGTCGTTTAGTGAACAAAATTGCTTATTTTGCTTCCTTGTGACTTTTCAGTGGTGCCTACGGTCACTAGAACAGTCCGATTGAAGTCGGCTGTTGTATGTTTTTGTAAAACCTTGTTAATTTTAAGTTACTTGAAAATCTGGTGTAACCTCGTACTTGCAGCCCATTATACGCTCTCTCTATCCGCCCTCGCCTTTGGCTGGGGTCTAGGGTAGATAAAGTCTCGTATAAGATGGCTGGCTTCAGTCACTTGTTGTACAAATAAATAATAGTTATCAAAATGATCTCGTGGGTAGCAGTCGTGTTATGGTGAGCGGAACTTTAAAGTTTTAGCTTATATTATTTTTTAATTCAAAACTATTTATTACAAATAAGGGTGGTTACAAAAGGATCTTAAAATTACGCAAATAAATGAGGTTCTCCTTAGTCAGCTTATTAACAGCATAATATACAAACTTACTTAATGCAGCCGGTAGGCTCAACACGCTGCCTTTGGGTATCGAGTTGGAGCAATTGAGCTACCTATAGATCGTTTGCAACGGCCAAATTGTTTCATATTATACATTTTGTAATATAGATTGTAGTAGTTAGCTTATGCTGTAATTTTTTTTATTTTTATTTAATCGTTACCTGAGGCTGGAGTTAATAACTTCAAGATAATATTGAAAAGATTTATTAAACTTATTTTTTTTTATTACAGCCTAAGCTAACTACTACCATCTTTATTACAAAATGAAACAATTGGGCCACCCATAGACCGTTGCAAACGATCTATATGTAGCTAAACTGCTCTAACTCGATACCCGATGGCAGCGTGCCGATGATACTGGCTACATTGCCTCTTTGTATTGCAAGGCTTATTCCTTGGCCGAGATAGCTGCCAGCCCTCTGATCACGCGTCGTCGCATCGACCAGACGCTCTATGGCACTATTTTGAAAACGCGGAAGGCTCCCATTCCCCATGGACCTAGGGTCTCGACCCCAAAAGGGCTCTAATTATTTTAAAAATATTATATTATTTATAAAAAAATAATATTTGAATTAAACTTATTTGAATTTTTAATGCAGCCAGTATCCACAATACGCTGCCATCGGGTATCGAGTTGGAGCAGTTGAGCTGCCTATAGATCGTTTGCAACGGTATATAGTTCGTCAAATTGTTTCCTATTGTATATACATTTTGTTATATAGATTGCAGTGCATATACTGTAATAAACATTTTTTTTTATCTTAACGATGCCTGGGGTTGGGGTTAATAACTGTAAGATAATAGTGAAAAGATTATTGACATAATATTTGTTTGCGTATAGGATGACAAACCATTTTTTTTTATTGAGTTATTATTTCTAGATATTGCGTTGGTACGTAAGATATCTATTTCTTTATAATTATCTATCATTCTTTAATTGTTAAAATAATTTGTACTCCTATTTCTTCTAATCGTGTGACTAGTTCTTTCGAACCACAGTGTGGTGAAACGATTTCAAAGTGCGCCTCGAAAAGGCTCCTTTCGTGCACTTGTTTACGAAGGATTTAGGTTCTATGACATGCCGGTTTCATTACGATGTTTTCCTTCACCGCTAAGTACTTTTTTAAATATGCAACATAGACACGAAAGTCAAGGCACCTCCCACTCAGAAAACCCCTTGATTTTTTTGGCCTAACCTTTAACCTTAACTTTTTGTTTAGTACCTAACCTAAATAGGTTTTTAAAAAAGCTAAGCGAAAGATATTTCGCGCAAATAATCTTTTCGCGCAAATGTGTCTGTAGGGATACAGTCATGTTTTATATGGCGTGTAGTAGAGAACTGATCAGAAATAAAATTGAAAAACCAAGCAAAGCTTTGTGATCAGAACCTTTCCACAGAATAATATAAAGTTATAAAACATGTGTCCCTAGTGGGGAATCCTCAAATCCGAATTCCATACAAAATGTTATATGTATGCAATATAATATATAATCGTTTTAAGGAACTTGAAACCTTAATGAAATTCTTACCCAGATTGTGATTTCGTGTCAAGAGTTTTTTTATAAAGGTGATTCAATCAACGTACCTAACACATTATTGAAAAACGTTCTACAGCTAATAAAGAAGCGTTCTGCATCAAAATCAAATTTTTTTTACTTTTGAGGGTTGACACAGTATTGCTTATTAGCGTCCACATATCAGTCTTTTGACTTGTCCCGCAAATGTCGGTATTTCTCGGTAATTTTATAGTAACCCAAAATTCTGACTGCATAGATACAACGGGGAAACCTCAAATCCGAATTCCATACAAAATGTTTCGGACAAATACTCAAAAAGTACACCGTATTATAGTATTTTTTTCGCACTATTCGTTTCGTCTATGTTTTTTGATTTCGTCAACAAAAAAAGTGAAAGGTTTCATACTTTATACGTGTTTTAAAATTAACCCTACTAACTTAAAAACACGTATAAAAATTAAAATTAAAGTATGAAACCTTTCATTTTTTGTTGACGAAATCAAAAAACATGGACGAAACGAACAGTGTGAAGAAATTACTATAATACGGCGTACTTTTTGAGTTTTTGTCCGAAACATTTTGTATGGAATTCGGATTTGAGGATTACCCTTAAAATGTTTTTGGTAATTAAAAATTGGTGGTGTGTCTACTGTGTATTGTGGTCCTGGTAGATACCGAGACGAAAAGGTGGGGTCAATAAGAATAAACTTACCTGTATTTCCAGTGGTATCGTGCTGGTGCGCGGTGTGGAAGACCAGAGCTTCCCCCCAGGATTCAAGTTCGGGGTCGCCTCCGCGTCGTTCCAGGTCGAAGGCGCCTGGAATGTCAGTGGTAAGCATAAAATTGAATTTACTAACATCTACCTATTTATTTTTAATGTTTTTTAATATTAAGAATAGACAAGCATTAACATATAGGTACAGACAGCGTCATAGATAAGTATCCCCCTTGCATTATAATACCCAGCTTCAAATCCCTTGAAATCACAGTCGTCGTGGCGAATGTAGAAGTTTTGCCTTGAAAAAATAAATTATATTTGTATAACCGTATGTAAGCCTAAAAATAATTTTAATTATTACAATTCTTTGAAAGGATTTATAGCTGGGTGTCTTGTGTAAGGGGGATACTTATCTCTGACGCCGTCTGTACATATTATAACATAATATGTACCTACATGTGTATAACATCTTTGCGTCGATGACACAGGGCTAGTTTACAAGCTACAAGCAAGCGAGTTTAAAAGCTAGCGAGTGTGGAAGTTGGCTTTCGCGAAGGATTGTCAAAAAGCAGATTGTAAAAGAGACGGAAGTGTGTAACAGGATGCTCCTAAAATTTGAAAAAATGGCTTTCCGCTTTGTTAGTTATATTACCTACCAAGGTGAGAGTCAGATGTCAGACATCAATTGTGACTACTTTATTATAGCTTTTTTTAGCAAGGTTTTTGTTGGAAAATACGCATAAACAGTTGCCGTTACTGAACACAGTTATGGCAAAAAAACTCGAAAAAATTAAGTAGAGTTTTTGACAAAATAAAAAAGTAAAAGTTGGATACCTAACTGTTACCATTGGTCGTTTAGCTATGGCTTTGCGTTATCCGGTTCCCATCAATGATAATAACTTTAAGTTTAATTCTTCGTTTGGCAAACCCGGGTACCTCGAGGTAGCTCGAGCAAGCTCGCAAAAGCTCGGCTCGAGCACCGCACTCGCGCCGCTGTCACTCTGGCATTTTGTAGAAGCCCAAAATTCTGACTGCACAGATACAACGTAGTAGCTAACCCTAATGCATTGTCCATTTATTTTGATTATAAAAAAAATGTTGTGTATGAAATTAGATCTATGACCTCCAAACTTTTGATTAGGGTAGAACACCCTCAGCGCTCACCGACGGTCATCTGCAGCCGACTGCATTAACGTCCGTCCGAAAAAAAAATCTTTCTGACTTTTACCATTTGGTTGCAGATAAAAGTGAGAATATTTGGGACAGGCTGACCCACACGAGGCCGAACCTCATAGCTGATGGCAGCAATGGAGACGTGGCTTGTGACTCCTACCGTCTCTGGAGGAGAGATGTGGAGATGATTGAGGAAGTTGGCGCTCATTACTACAGGTGAGTCCGCGGTTACACTCGCAAATTAATATTTCATTTCATTTCATTTATTCAATCACAATTTTTTCACAAATTGTATCTAAAAATCTAAACGAATTCATTTCCGTGCATTTTTTACATATTAAAATATAAAAATAAAATCAGAACAAGGTTTTACAAAAACAAAGTATCATCGACTTCAATCGGACTGTTTTAGGACCGTAAACACCACTGAAAAGTCACAGGGAAGCAAAATACGCAATTGCGTTTAATTTTATAAAAATATTTTTTTATTAATTTTGATTTTAAAACTAAGCTACTTAAAACAATAAATATTTATATTATTTATATAAACTAGAAATTTCTATAGGATCAATCTGAAAGTATATTCTATAAAACAAAAAAATATTTTTTTATCGGTGCATGAATAAAAAAATTCTGAGGAAATTAAGAGGATTGTCCCTAATAAACGCGCGAATAGGCACTTTTGGTTTGAAAAATATTGAAGAACTCTCTGCATTTAATGACACTACAAAAATATCTCAACTGCCTAATAGACGAGTGTTCCCTTACACCGCGTGATATTTCTAAAATTATTCTTAATTTACGAGAAAAAAATTCTTTATATTGATCAAAAACATCGAAATCGACCTTTTGTATTTGAACGATTTAAGCTATATCATTGAGAATATTTGAAAATTCTTTGGTGTTATCGTAAGACAAAAGTATAAATATTTCCGACACCACGCCTTTTTTTCAGAAATTCCAACCAAAAAGCAATAATCCAGGCTTAAACATCATTGATTTTTCGATCCCCGCCGTCCATACATTTTAGTATGAAAAACTTGACTCGCTATAAAATAGACAACGTGCCCGCAAAAAATTCAGTACCCCCTTAGTATTCAAGGTGACTGCACGTCCGTTGAGATCAAACGTAGACTATGACTTATCTGTGGTTGGGATGACACTAAGGGTGCGTCGCGACGTCAGGAGTATCGGACACAACTGCTAATATGTACCCTTCGACTAAGTAGACGATCTAGGTAAATGAGCTTTGTTATCATTTTTTTACGTACCTTAAAAAGCGTTACTAATTTTTTTCTACCCATTTCAGGTAGATATGGAAAACATTCGGGAAATTACACACACAAAAAATTACATTATTGTTCACCCAGATGCAGTCTGAATTTTAAAAATCTAACATTGGGAACGTATAGGGCGTGTGGGGGTGAGATCAGAAAAACCTCGACTTTTCACCCCCTTTCACCCACCTTTGAGGTGCAACATGGTATCTCAAAAAGTGTAAGTCGTACAAAGTTAAAACTTTACCCACAGGTATATTATTTGTTCTAATTTAAAAAATTTTAAAAATCCAATATGGCTGCCATACAAAAAATAATAAAAAACTTTAAACGCTTGTATCTAGTAAACGGTTGCAGCTAGAGGCCTGATTTTTGTACTTATTATTTTGGATGAAGTGCGTTATTGCAAAGCCAGCGACCTCCACGAAGCGAGGCAGTAACCTGAGTGTTCACCCCCCCTCGGGGTGCAATATGGTATCGCGAAAAGTGTAAGTCGTACAAAGTTGAAACTTTCACCATAGGTACTTTTATTGCTCCAATTTCAAAATTTTGAAAAATCCAATATGGCCGCGATACAAAAAAAATATTTTTCATAAAAACTTTAAACGCTTGTATCTCGTAAACGGTTGCAGCTAGGGGCCTGATTTTTGTACTTATTATTTTGGATGAAGTGCGTTATTGCAAAGCCAGCAACCTCCACGAAGCAAGGCAGCAACCTGAGTGTTCACCCCCCTCGGGGTGCAATATGGTATCTCGAAAAGTGTAAGTCGCACAAAGTTGAAACTTTCACCATAAGTACGTTTATTGTTCCAATTTCAAAATTATGTAAAATCCAATATGGCCGCCATACAAAAAAAAATATTTTTCATAAAAACTTTAAACGCTTGTATCTCGTAAACGGTTGCAGCTAGAGGCCTGATTTTTGTACTTATTATTTTGGAAGATGTGCGTTATTGCAAATCCAGCCACTTCCACGAAGCGAGGCAGTAACCTGAGTGTTCACCCCCCCTCGGGGTGCAACATGGTATCTAGAAAAGTGTAAGTCGTACAGAGTTGAAACTTTCACCATAGGTATTTGCTTATTTTATTTTATTTTATTTTATTTTATTTTATTTTATTTTATTTTATTTTATTTTATTTTATTTTATTTTATTTTATTTTATTTTATTTTATTTTATTTTATTTTATTTTATTTTATTTTATTTTATTTTATTTTATTTTATTTTATTTTATTTTATTTTATTTTATTTTATTTTATTTTATTTTATTTTATTTTATTTTATTTTATTTTATTTTATTTTATTTTATTTTATTTTATTTTATTTTATTTTATTTTATTTTTGTATTGCGGCTGTATTAGAGTTTTTAAAATTTTGAAATTGGAACAAAAACCAATACCTATGGTGAAAGTTTCAACTCTGTACGACTTACACTTTTCAAGATACCATGTTGCGCCCCAAGGGGGTGAAGAAGGGTGAAAATACATTTTTTTCCTGAACTCATCTCTACACTCCTATACGTTTCCTATGTTAGATTTTTAAAATTCAGACTGCATCTGGGAAAAAAATCAGTCAGTCAGTGGTAATGCAGCTTTATTTTATAAAGATTTTTCTCATTATATAAAGCTAACGAAACTAACGTATAAAAGAAAAATATTTTAATTCGGACTAATAAAGATCCAAGGAATGAATTACTACATTTTAATGCAACTGCAACTTGTTTACATATATTTGTAATTCAGTCTGTAGTCTGTAGTCTGTAGTAATAGTGTTTACTTATTTCTGACATCGACTTGTTGACAATATTATGACATAAGTTGATGGCAACATAATAATATGGGTGTTTTGGTGTGTACATATTATTGTAACTAAGTATGAAAACATAATTTTGAAAATGTCGATATGTGTACATACTATTGCACGCGACTGTACTTGACTAGTTTAACGTCCGCGACTTTGTACGCGTGGGGACCATTTTCGAGTCATTATTGTGTAACTAACTCTTTGTTGACTTTGTTTCATAGATTGAGATAATATCCAAAAATCGTACACTCTGACCCCACCCTTTGCCGCTGGCTAATGAGTAGTACTCACTACTGGCCAACGGGCGTCGCGATGTCAAGCTAATGGCACAATACATTGCGTGTTTTTTATGACATTCTTCAGCATCCTACAAAGATAAAGGTGTTATGAAAATGTAACTTGTGCGTAGCACCGAAAGTATATTTGTTTCTTTCCAGGGTGGTATACTATGAGTGCGCGATGAGTCTGTATGAGTAGAAAATATCTATGTGTGTGTTCAATCAAAAGTTCCCACGCTTGCAGACCGGAGCCTTAAAAAAACATTCAACTGAACTGACAACCTCTTCCTTTTATGAATTCGGTTGAAAATGGACAAGAGGGGACACAAAGGACGTCATACTATGATTTTAACTCGTTTTATCGACTGAGTTTTGGAGTTTTCCACTATTTTGTTTCAATACGACGAATGTAAAAGAAACGAAAAATGACGTACGTACCATTCGATATCGACAACCAATGACAGGGCACAATTTCATAGGTTATCATAATCGGATAAAATGGATAAAAGGGGTCAAAAATTATGACATACGATGATTTTATCCAATTAATCAATGAGTTTTGTTGGGATCCGCCATTTTATTCAAAATATTGACAAACGTAACATTCGATAACGATAACCGATGACGGGCACAATTCCCATCACTGTCATAGGTTATCGCTATCGAATAAAATGGACAAAAATGACGTCATACGAGGATTTTATCTCGATTAAAAGCAGTGTTGGCCGAGTAGGAGGTGCCTCGACTTTCGTTCCGAAGGTCGTGGGTTTAAACCCCGTCGTACACCAATGGATGGCTACATCCCATTTGGACAACGTTTCATTTCGAAAAATCTATGTGTGCATCAAGACACGAGCTTAACGGTGAAGGAAAACATCGTGAGGAAGCCGGCGGCATGTCATAGAACCTTAAAAGTTCGAAAATATGTGTCAAGTGCACGATAGGAGCCTCTTCGAGGCGCACTTGAATTCCTTTCACCACACTGGTTCGAAAGAACTAGTGATACGATAAGAAGATTTCGATTGATCGATTGAGTTTTGTTGGGAACCACTATTTACAACCGACTTCAAATTAGGAGGAGATTCTTAATTCGGTTGATTTTTTTTTTCTTTTATAAGTATGTTAATTTCCGTCAAGCAGCCTCGGAACTTTGTTGTTTTTAAACCGATTTGAAAAAGCAGAGCCTTTAATTTTACATAGGGAAATCCTCATGGATACCCACCGCCCTTGGGAGGGCGGACGGGTTATGTATGTAAGACTCTAAGTGACTAAAACCCCATGGTGGCTGACCTCTGCGCATTAGAGGGACCCCGGGATATCCTCAGAACACGTACCGGTGTCCCTCATGCACGTTGCTGTGAGGCCCATCCCAGGGAAGGCTTGCGCCGACCTCAAGCTCTGCTTGCAGTGCATGCCTCCCCGTGCACTGCAGCCGTCCCGGGGCCGAGAGTGGGGCTACCGAACCCTGACCTATTATATTAAATTTAATTGAAAAAACAGGTTCTCCCTATCCTGGTCTCGGCTGCTCCCCAATGGTTTCCCTAACAAGATCAGCAACGACGGCGTGAGGTACTACAGCGAGCTGATCGACGCGCTCTTGGCCAAGGGAATCCAGCCGGTCGTCACCATCTACCATTGGGACCTACCGCAGAGCTTGCAGGACCTCGGTAAATAGTGACGTCACGCCAAAACTACTGCACTGATTTAAAAGATACCTACAGGGTCTTATATGTACTATAGAAATTGAAATAGAATATATAGGTACTTACTTATAAATAGAAAAAGAAGACAATACATGTTGTGCCGACTCCACGTAAGTGTGGGAGTCGGCACAACGAGCGTTAAGCGTCGATGACACATGGCTAGTTTATACGCTACAAACCGGCGAGTTTAAAAGCTAGCGATTAAGCTGTCGGGAAGGATTGTCAACAAGCAGATTGTTAAAAAGCTGATGACACTGGGCGAGTTTACAAGCTACAAGCGAACTCGCTGACTTGTAGCTTGTAAGCTACTTAAAGCTACCCCTGTGTCATCAATGCTTTACATATTCAGTCTTACGGCATAATCTCATCCACACATTCACATACTCACACCCCTGCACTCGATTTCCCTGAGTCGCAGGTGGCATGGACACATACACTACATAACAACATCCAAGACCCGAGGACAAACATTTGTGTTCGTCACACAACTATTTTCCCCGGCCGGGGATCGAACCCGGAACACCAAGCTTCGTAGGCAGGGTCACTACCAACTAAGCCACGGTATAGTCTAATTCAATATGCACAAAATTTTCACATCAAAATCTATATTATTCTAGGTGGTTGGACTAACCCTCTTATATCTGACTGGTTTGCGGACTACGCTCGCGTAGTTTTCTCTCTATTCGCTGACCGCGTGGACACTTGGATCACCATCAACGAGCCGATGGTGGTGTGTGACGTCGCTTACAATGCAGCCATTTTTGCCCCGGCCATTCTTAATGCTGAGGTCAGTACGATCATAAACTTTATCGACTTAAAAAAGCTGTGTGGAGGTTCCTTGACTTTCGATACGAAGGCTGTGGGTTCAATACGGTCGTAGGTACTCCAATAGATTTCTCTGTTCGAAAAATTATGTGTGCATTAAAACACGTGGTTAACGGTGAAGGAAAACATCGCGAGGAAACCAGTAGGTATGTCATAGAACCTAAAAAAATCGAAAACATGTGTCGAGTGCACGAAAGAAGCATCTTCGAGGCTCACTTATATCTTTTCACCTCACTGCACTGGTTCGAAAGAACTCGTGACACTATACGAGGAAAGAGAGCTTGAGAATGTTAGACCCATTCGCTCTTCTAGCCGACAGCAGCCTGAGTCTCAGTTGTGGGAAAATTCTAGGCTTATTATGCTAAGCATGTTAGCTTTCTATAAATTGTATTTCATATTTAACTCTGTGTTCATATTCAGGTTGGAGCCTATTTGTGCAATAAACACTTATTAATCGCACACGCCAAGGCATGGAGGATCTATGATGAGGAATTCAAACCCAAATACAAGGGTGAGTCGCATCTTCACTAGGAACAAGAAATGTTGTTTTAAATCATCATCATCATCGCCTCCCTTCCCTTATCCCACACTTAGGTGGGGTCGGCACAACATGTCTTCTTCCATTCGTCTCTATCAGTCGTTATCTATGTTCCTAGTATTAACACCTGCTTTGTTCATACCCTCTTTCGCACAGTCCATCCATCTTTTCCTTCCATCATCAGCCTATCGCAGTCCACTGCTGGACATAGGCCTCTCCCAATGAGCGCCATCGCGCCCTGTCTTCGGCTTGCCGCATCCATCTTCTGCCTGCAACCTTCCGCAGATCGTCACCCCAACTGCCGGAGGGCGTCCTACACTACGTTTGCCAATTAGCGGTCTCCACTCAAAAAGTCGTTTACCCCAGCGGTTATCGATTCTTCAGCATCTCTCTTCCGGTTCTTCCTTGGCCTTCCTCTACTCGTATATCCACTACTACTAAATGTAGATTCAAATCAAAACTCGTTTTTCAGGAAAGATTGTCAACTAGCAGATTGTAAAAAGCCGACGACACGGGGCGAGTTACAAGCTACAAGCGAACTCTTGTAAACTAGCCCTGTGTTATCAATGCTTTAGGTAGGGGAGACCGGGGACGTAGCACTTTGCCTGATTTCTCGTTAGTAATAACATTTGTGATAAAATAAATATAGCTAGGTTTATTAAACTTTCGTTGATGGTCTACAAATGTACATTAGAATTTAATCTAATATAATATCCTATTATTTAACCCAGAATAATATTTTCAGGTGAAGTGTCATTAGCAAACAACGTGTTCTGGTACGAGCCGGAATCTGAAGCGGATGAAGAGTTAGCAGAATTGGCGAGACAAAACATGGTAAGATAACTCTGAACTTATAATTTATCAGAATTAAGCGTAACTGCCGAATCTCTCATCCGATCCTGATGAAAGACAGTGAGTAGGTAAGTTCAAAATATTTTTCGAGATCGTAGATGAGGCACATCGGTTCAGGGGTTTAGGCGCGTGAGGTTAAAGTTTGGAGCAAACTACTAGTTATCAAGTAGAATAGGCAGTCATATCGCTAAAGCCGATTACACAGGGCTAGTTTACAAGCTACAAGCCAGCGAGTTCGCGTGCGGCGTGAGTTAACAAGCTTTTATATCATATCATCGGCTTTTTTACAATCTGCTAGTTGAATATCCTTCGGGACCGCTAACTAGCTCAATCGCTAGCTTTTAAACTCGCTGGCTTGTAGCTTGTAAACTAGCCTCGAGTCATCGAGGCTTAAAGCTAGCGAGTGAGAGGTCCCGAATTCAACTAGCAGATTGTAAAAAAGCTGATGACACGGAGGGAGTTTACAAGCTACTAGCGAACTCGCTGGCTTGTAGCTTGTAAACTAACCCTGTGTCATCGACGCTTAAGAAACGGTAAAATATACAATGCATTTTTTTTGTTTGAGTATTAAATATTGGCTTATATTTCAGGCAGGGCGCTACTCCCACGCCATCTACTCCAGCACCGGCGGATGGCCTCCCTCCATTGAGAAGGTGATGGCGGAAAACAGCAGGAAGCAAGGATACCCGCGCACCAACCTGCCGCCTTTCACGGATGAAGAAATTGAACTAGTCAAAGGTAGGTACTTTTTTCAACCGACATAAAAAAAGGAGAAGGTATCAATTCAGTTGAATGTTTTCTTTATAGGTATTTGTTCGATTAGATTTTTTTTTTATATGAAAGGATATACTTTCAGATTGGTCCCATAGATATATTTTTTTCTCATTAATTCGACTTTCGAATTTAGCAAAAACAAATGGCGCTTGTCGGTAGTTCTAAGCTTGTCTACAGCAGCTTGATAATCTTAAGTAAATATCAGCCAGATATATATAAAATGTTTTGTTAAATGATTTTTTATCTGTTTGAACATGATTAAAACTTCTATTCGGTAGCACGATAGATATTGACATACACTACATAACTTCTACTCTTGACCAATGCAATAAATGGCTTACAGACCATAACTTAGAAATAAATCTAACTAAAACCAAATTAGTACAATTCAGGACAAGACAAAGAAAAGCTTTAGATCTTACTGACCTTACCAACAGTTTAAATGTTACTGAAGAAAATGAATTTAACTTGTTAGGTATATCTTTAGACTCGACACTTAATTGGAAACCACATATACAAAAAATTAAAACCAAATTATCAAAATTTATTTACGCCTTTAGTTTATTGAAAGCCAATACAAACTACGAAACAGCTCTAACAACATACTATGCATATGTATATGGATGGTTGTCAAACTCAGTAATATTGTGGGGTGAAAGTGTAGAATGTAACCAATTGTTCATAATGCAAAAGAAATGTATTAGAATTCTAGTAAATATAAAGCGGCGGGAAAGTTGTAAGCCACACTTCAAACAAAGAGAAATACTGACCCTCCCATGTATCTACATATTGCAAGCATCACTATTTGTAAGGAAGCATCGAGAATTGTTTAAGTCGAAGTTAGATCTCAACCCAGACTGTATTAGACGACATAAAAATAAATTAGTGCAACCGGCAACTAACTTGAAAACTGTAGGCAAAAGTCCGCACCATAGGCTCGTTAAGATATACAACAATGTACCAGAAATGATAAAAAATGCTGTGAGCGATAACTTATTCCAAAAACAATTTAAATTATTCCTAATGGAAAAATGCTATTACAATGTAAACGAATTTCTATCAGATAAATGTTGACTGTCAATGATAAGTTTTTTGTTTAAGTGTAGGTACCTATATAAAATGAAAATTAATACTATTATTACTTATTTTTAGAAATTATAAAAATATTGACATTAAGCATATTTATTTGACATTAAAATTAAAATTGACTTTAGAATTAACAATATTTAAAACTTGACATCACTCAAACAAAAATACAAATCACGTAACTAATGCTAATTTATCAATATTTTTGTAATACATAATTAATTTGACTATGAAATAAACATAAGTGAATTAGATGCCTACCGAGCAAAAAAATTAACTTAAAGTTGTTGCGCCCTTACAGGGTTCATGTGCATTGTGTACCTATAAGCCACTTACACCTAAGTTATATAACCTGTATGCAAATGAAACAATAAATAAATGAATATGAATATGAATAAAAATAGTCAAAAAAAAATTGCCACTCACTCTAAGGACATAGTTAAATACCTACGAACAATTTTTCAGGTACGTATGACTTCTACGCGCTGAACCACTACACGTCGCGGGTGATCCGGCCGGCGAGACAGGGCGAAACCCTGGAGCCCTGGCCGCTCGGAGACGCGCCCGACCTGAACGCCAAGTTGTACAAGCATCCCACCTGGGAGACCACGCAGTCATCTTGGTATTACGTAAGTACCTTTTCATACTAATAAATAGTTGTTTGTACACAAGGGGCCTGAAGCAAGGCTTTATAAATGAGTCTTTGAGCCGAAGGTGAGGGCGGATAGTCAAGTAGAGTATAAAATGGGCTCAGGAACGAGGAACCTACACAAGATCTTTAACTTCATTGCACAAAAATTTTACAAAATTAAATAAGTAGGTAGGTACCTAGGTTTAAACTGAAATGAGCGCCCATTTCGTAATTCAAAAACAGAAAGGCATCAAGTTACCACGATATTCGAAATAAGTTATGTTAAAGTCCCTCCTTACACCCTGATCTACGGGTATTATGAAGGACCGAAGTTCGAAATATGAATAAAGTTTTCCACTTCCTACATAAAACCTATTAGAAAACTGAAACTATTTGAACAGATTTTGTAAGCAATCACTTTTTTTGTCTAGGGCCTAAAATGCAATTTTACTCCCCCTAAAGCATGCACGAAGTTGAGCTTTGCGAGCATGAGAAGTGAAATAGTAGATTATGCACTAAGGGGATAAAGCAGTGTCTTATGTCGCGGGTGGCATATTGAACCCTGAGCTAACGAGGGACTCCGTTAACTCCTGAGCGAAGCGAGGGAGTTATGTAGAGTCCTGAGTGACGCAAGGGGTTCAAGCTACCCAAGACTTCGCTCAGGAGTTATGTAGAGTCCTGAGTGACGCGAGGGGTTCAAGCTACCCAAGACGAAGACAGCTTTATCCCAGAGGAGCATACTCTACTTTTCAAACCTTCTGCGAGTACTGTCACCAGTTTTCAACCCAATTGTTTCAGGTAAACCCAGAAGGCTTGCGTCGCACGCTCGCCTGGTTAAAGAAGCAGTACGGAGACATCAAGTTCCTGATCACGGAGAACGGGTTCCCCAACGCGGGTGGACTCAACGACACGGACAGGGTTGACTCCTATACACGATACTTGCAACAGGTAGATAAGGCTGTTTATATGTGTTTAAGATAAGTCATGTGTTATAATTATCTACCAATAGAATTGTCATACTTATTGCCCTAAAAAACTATAATCTAACCTACCAATCAGAGAGCGACTGCGACGTGGTTGGTCTGTTTTAACCTGTAGATCATATAAACATCATCGTCATCTTCATCATTATCATCAGCCAGGTAGGACCCACTGCTGGGTATAGTCCTCCTTTCGCTTTAACCAGCCTCCACGATCTTGTGCATCTCTGATCCAAATTGTAAACTATTACTTTTATACATAAGTAAGATGTCTACCTCCATTAATTTAAAAATCTTTTTTAAACTTTTTTTGCAAAATTAAGAGTAATAGGTATAAATGTGAAAGCTTGGGAGTGTACTTATACAAGTGTGTGCAGCTCACTGTACGTGCCTACCTTCCTACAGTCGTTATGTGTACTTACTACCTTTACGTGTGTTCCAGTTGCTGCTAGCCATCAACGAAGATGAAGTTGACGTGGTCGGCTACACGGCGTGGACTATCATGGACAACTTCGAATGGACGGAAGGATACACGTAAGTTATGATCTGTTTTTTTAGAAGGTAGGAAACCAAAAAAAACCTAAAATAAAAAAGAAAAACCTAAACCTACTTTCTCTTATTTTCTGATAAGTATATGAAAAAATATACAAGGTGAATTTTTCAACTGGGCTCGGCTGGCCATGCCATGTGCTTAAGTAAAAGGAACTTAGGTAGGTACTAATATTAAAATATGCGGACTCGCAGGCCGATTTTGATAAAAACTAATGCCTAGATCACACGTACCGAGCAAACGGGCGAGACAGTGAAAGCTTACATCACTCACTCAGCCGAGCACTCGGCGCTATGTATAAATAAACGTACCGAGTACTCGGTCGAGAGCACTGCCTCGCTCGGCCGAGTACTGGTCGATTACTCGGTACCTACGTCTACGTGTGATCACAGAGTACCAAGATATACACAAGTGTGATCTAGGCTTACAACTGTATAAGTACCTACTTTAGAGTTAAAAATAAAAGATTTTCTAACTAGGACGAAATTCACGCAATTGATTAAATTGAATTGAATACAAGATGGCGGCTGCAAACGGCTATTTCGTATCTTTAATTAAACTTGTTTATTTAAGTTTAGTATTTAGTCAACCGACTTCAAAAAGGAAGAGGTTATCAATTCGGTTGAATGTTTTTTTTTATGTTTGTTACTTCAGTACCTACTTTCTTGTCTATAAACTGATTTTAAAAATTAGTTTTTCGTTTGAGAAGATATACCTACTTTCAGATTAGTCCCATAGAATTATTATCAAAATCGGTTCAGTAGTTTAGTTTGAAAATCAAAATAATTGAAAAAAAAGTATTGGAAGTGAACAAAATTGCGTATTTTGCTTCCCTATGACTTTTCAGTGGTGGCTACGGTTACTAGAACAGTCCGATTGAATTCGGTTGTTGCATGTTTTTGTTAAATCTTGATTATATTTATTTCATAAATGAATAACGATGTTCCTATAGAACAAGATGGATAGTCAAAAGGGAATCGTAAGACAGGACCAAACAATTCAGACACCTTTTCAATAAAAATGAAATATCTCCATTTTCAAATAATGTTTGTTACTTTTTACGATGTAGTTTTATTAACAATGAAAAAGCCTAGTAGTTTTAACATAATAATAATATTTATCTAGCCCTGTTACTTCTCTTTTTCGAAAATATGCATCGGACCAAAATGTACTAGAAGTTAGCCAAAGTGGCTCCCTCTTACTGGGCATATTTTCAATGTACTACATTGTGTCTCTATACTTTAATACTTCTGTGGTTTGTTTCAGATCAAAGTTCGGTCTGTACGAGGTGGACTACTCATCTCCCAACCGCACGCGCACGCCGCGAGATTCTGCCAAATTCTACTCCAACCTCATCCGCACCAACACTCTACAACTCGATATCAATGATTTAGACTAATTTATAACATTTCAACTGGTCTTCACCAGTTTTTCTCGATACTCACTATTATGGCCTATCCACACACAACAGTACCGGCACGTTCCGAACCGGGGGTTGATTTCTGAAGCCAGACAGCAGTTTTCGTTATCGAATGGTACATCAAATTTGACTGAAAATGGCGGACCTCTCGAAGCCTTCGATAATTTAGCCGCCAAAGGAAAAGTTAACGCAAGGCGAACCCCTCTGCCGACATATTATAGCCTTCTTGACCATATATATATATAGACTAAAGTTAAATGCACTTCTCTCCTGAAATTAAGACAAGATCTAAATGAAAGTCACATATTTGATAGCCTCCGAAGAGATCAGAGATCAGTTTTGAACTAAATTCAATGTTTAAGCGGGTAAAAAGAGATATTGAAAATGTACGTTTAACGTTGCTGTGAATAGGGAAATCAAAATGATATACCCCCCCGATGGTGCTGCCTCTAGTGGTTTTTTTTGGAAAATGGCTATTTTTTTTAATTTATTCGTCTCTAATTTGAAGGCGCCCTAATACTCCGTGATGCTTCGAGGTCGATCAACAAGCAATTCAATTGATAAACAAATCCTCTGCCGCATCGAACTCCAATTTGCACAGGTCGTAAATGCTAAATTTTATATCGATACGACGCAGGCGATGTATGTAGATAATGTATGAAGTATGTACATATAATTTAATTAATTTATCGTAATATGCAATAAGCACATTAATTTATTATCTAATAAAATAAATAAAGATACGTTATTTGTTATTCATATTTTATTGCTTGATCTAATATTATTAACATACCTACTTACTTAAAACTAACATAAATACAAAATTTAATCTTTATACAAAACAGATCAACATAAAATAAAAATATACATTCCAGGGAATGTATTTTACATTACATTACATTGTAAACTTTTACATTTATTATTATATTTTAATATTTTTAAAAGTCTATGAAATCTAAAGCTAAGTAAAGCTTATTCGCCTTTGACATAATTAGTATGTGATTTCGTAGTACCATTTAACATCTCGATTACAATCAATATATTGACGATTATATTATTATCATATATGAATGGTTCCTATTATTTAGACCGGTTGAATCTTGCAACACACATTTTGAGCACTTCCCGATCGGCGATCTAGCTGCATCTTTTAGGGTAGCTCACAACTTAATGACACTGCATTCTAAATCTATCTATTACCATGCAATGTCAACCTAACCCCAAAAAAACATAAAAACCGCTCTAACTCGTAAAGGAAGCGAGATAGAGCAAAAATAACACTTTTTACAGGCTTCCTAAAGGGATATACTTATTTATGACAAATCGATCAAAGGGTTCGCAAACCTAAAAATATAACCTAAAATTTTCGTTTATTGTTTTTGGTTTTCAAAAATCTTCGTGAACTTTATGTATGAAAAAATTTGAAAACGAAATTTCAAGAAGTTGTAGATTAAACCTTGTTCGCCAGGACGTGGGGAATATCCCTCTAATAGAGGCATTAATATTCAGATAGTTATATATATAAGTACATATATTAATAATATAAATAAAAATCTTATGTTTTTCTAGTACTTTAATAGTTTTTTTTTACATTACATTTTACAGTTCTATCATCCTCATAACAAAAAATATATATTTATAAAGGTCGACTGTACGTACACCCTCGCTCTAAGAAACTCTACGACAAGAGACTGGAGCGCGCTCGACTTTATGAAACTCGACGTCGGAGAACTCATACCGCAAGATTTGAAGCGTAGTCGACGTGCCGGTAATCAGACGGGCGCTCTGCGTTAAACGACTCGGCGTGGCAGGAATCCACTTAAAAGGAGTCGGAATGATAGGAACCATTCTCATATATACATATTATGTTATACTTTTGCGTAATGGTAGGTACTCAAAAAGCTCATACTTGGTTATAAATTGGTCATAAGACCCAAAGATATAATACGTCAACGCTACCTGTCTGTCAAGACCCTTATCTTTAAAAACCACTTTCTTTCAAGACCCTTGTCTATCAAGAACCCAGTCTATCAAGACCCCAGCCTATCAAGACCCAGTCTATCAAGAACCCAATATCAAGACCCCAGTCTATCAAGAACCAAGTCTATCAAGAACCCAGTCCATCAAGACCCCAGTGTTCGAAGACCCCTGATTAAGACAGGACCAGCCCTTCGTACCCAAAGCCGTCAGGGTCGGGGCCATCTTGCCTTGGGATGCTGTAGCGTGTTATGGAAGTGCCTGCATAGTGGGTTCTTGATAGACTGAGGACTTGGTAGACTAGGGTCTTGATAGATACGGGTATCAAGACCCCAGTTTATCAAGAACCCAGTCTATCAAGACCCCAGTTTCAGTCTATCGAGACCCCAGTTTTCGAAGACCCCTGATTAAGACAAGACCAGTCCCTCGTAGCCCAAGCCGTCAGGGTCGGGGCACTCCATCCTGTTCTTGAGATGCTGCAGCGTGTTATGGAAGTGCCGACTGATCTGTTCGACCTCATCTGATTGGTCCAGATTGGCGAGCTCTTCGCGAATCTTTTGTATTATCTGTGGAAAGATTGATAGTCAAGAGTGAATGAATAAAAAAGAAAAACGGCGTGTGCTTAAGACCACATGACAGAAGTGAAAACGTCATCAAGGCGACTCGAGCCGACTTTACCCGAACGAGCGTTACATATCCGCGCGTGAAAATATTTTTTCTCCGCGCGCCTAAAGAAGTTTTCACTTCAATGACGCATCAAACCTCGTCACTCTTTTCAAATGTTACTTGAAATGCTGGCAGCCCGTTGTTGACAACCTCTCTCAATTCAACTAAAATATCATATATTTATATATATATATATATAACCCTCAGTCTCGCAGTCGACTCGAGCCGACATGACAAGAAGGAGCGTTACATAATCGAGCGTTACGAGCCCAGTCATATTTTATATCCATATAAAATATAACTTTGCTCAGCGCGCCGTAAAGAAGTGTTAGTTAATTCATCTAACTGGTTTGGTCCATAAAATATCTTAAAGGAAAAGGTTATATTAATTTTCATCCTAGCAGATGTAGAGTAGTAATATGTTTCCACACTACTAATGCTAGTAAATACATAGAAGAACTTTAGCGTAGCAAGATTTTTCACACCACACGCTCGACAATATCCAATTTATATATTATGCAACCTCAATGTAAATCATTATCTCCCAAGGGAGGTAAAGTTGTATGAAACTTCCTAAGGAATTAAGATATTTGAACTTGGAACGTCAAATTCGTGTGGAAACTCTTAGAAATGCAAATATGGCATTGTAAAGAGGTTTGATCGAAAATCGAACTGGGCACCATAAGCAGAACTCGAAAGAAAAATTACGCGATTTCAAAGAACGTGAAACAAAAGACGGTGTTTGCTGCTGGAGCTCTGACTTTTTATTATCTCGCAGAAGATGTGAAAAGTAGAGTATGCCCCTCTGAGATAAAGCCTGTCTTCGTCATGGGCAGCTTGAACCCCTCGCGTCACTCAAGACTCTACATAACTGAGTCCCTAGTTACACTCAGGGTTCGGTGTCTCTGTCAATTAAACTCAGTAAACGAAACAGTATCACTCACCGCGTGTATGAGGCCGGTGGTCATGGCGGCGTTGCCCCGCTCCCGCAGCAGCGCGTACCTGCCCAGCAGCTCGGCCAGCAGCTGCGCCTGCACCCCGCCGTCCATGCATTGCTGGGCGACGCGGGCGCCTTTCTTCACGCAGTCCAGCGCTCGAGCTGCATCGTTCAGCGCCCACTAAAAATACACCAATATATTTGTACACCAGGGGCCTAAAGCAAGTCATTTTATACGGATATTTAAATTTATGTCGAGTATCAGATGGGCTTTGGGGAATTGGCAGAACCAAAGTATATCACACTGCGAGGATATTAAACAAATTCAAACTGAAATGAGCGCCCATTTCGTAATTCAAAAACAGAGAAGGCATCCAATGTAACAACGATTTTCGAAATTCCAATTATGTAATATTTAGGTCCCCCATAATACCCTGATCTATGGGTATTATGAAGGACAAAGTTCGAAATTAAAAAAGTTCACATCTTCCGGCATTAAATCTATTACAAACTGAACCTCGCAATGGATAAAGATTATATATTCACTTTTATTCCCTAGGGCCTAAAATGCAGTTTTACCCCCGTTAAAGCGTGCACGAAGTTGAACTTTACGAGAATGAGAAGTGAAAAAGTTTTAAATCACCAAAAAAAACCTAAAAAGGCAATGCAGAAGGGGTACAACGTTGTATCTGTGCATTCAGAATTTTTGATTGCTATAAAATGGGCGAGAGATAAAGGCGCGAGTGCGACGTCCGAGTCGAGCTGCGAGCCAGCTAGGTGCCCGGGTTTGACAAACGATCAATAAAACTTAAGTAATTATAACAATGATGCGTACCGATTGATGCAAGGCCAAATGAATAGACAAACGACTAACACTATATCCAATTTATATAATATTTATTTCGAAAAAAAATCGAGATCGCCTACGCCTCGGCCCAAATTGTCACGTTCGTCCATAGATGCCTTGTACAGGGTTCGAAAATATCCGATATTTATTATAAATATCAAAATATCGGATATTTATGATATATATCGGATATATATCAAGTTTAATATATATCAATTTTGTATGAAAGCCATACTATTACTTTATTGTATTATATATCAATACTATTTGCATGTGTTACAAAAACATACTAAAATTATAAAAATCTAAAATGTTTTTAATGTTTTATATATTTAGGTACATAAAATCAGAAAAATTAAACCAAAACACAAAATTATCTTTTAGATCAGGCAAAATCAAGGAAAAAACATAAAACATTTTATATCAAAAAATCTACTCAAAAATATAATACCTTTTTTTATTAATTCTTATCAGTCAATAGTCGTTTTTTTTTATTTCAAAGCGCTTCAACGGTTAGAGAGTATGTTTTAACTGTACTTCCACGCCATCTACATTTGGGAAGTAGAAATACAGTAACAAACGCTAAAAATTACTTATTAATATGAATTTTTTAAACCATTTTTGTGTTGCAATATTTTATAAAAAAAACATTTGATATATATCGGATATTTTATTTGGATATATATCGGATATTTATCTTGATGTATATCCATTGATATATATCCTCGAACCCTGGCCTTGTATGCACCAAATTGAGAGCCTCCACCTTTTTGACGTTGATTACCTGTTTCCCATCCTTGGCCGGTTTCCAGAAGAGATGCGCGCACAGCGCCACGGCCCGGCTCTGGTCGGGCTTTTTCAGCAGCTTGCTGGCCGCCAGCGCGCATTGCGTGCGCATCGGCTCCGCATTCTCAGCACCTGCAAAATTTAAATTATACAGAAATCATTTAAATTAAAATAAAACTTACTTAGGTATATTATAATTATAATTCTGAATAACAAACTAACCCTCTTTTTTTTTAATTGGGGCATGTTATTTAACCTCGTCTGAACGTTTCCGTAAAAAAACATGTACAAGAATTCGGGGTCTTCTGTTTATACCTATGTGTAGATAAATTTACAGAAGATAGATGGATATGTGTATTAGTTACCGAAGCAGTTGTTCACTTCAATTCGAGCTTACGAGCTGAGCAGACGTCACTAGTGCTTGATAACCAGTCATTCTAACCTAATTCTTGTTGATTTAAAATTAGAGTTATTAAGGGGAATCCTCAAGGCAAATTTCCATACAAAATGTTACGGACAAATACTCAAAAAGTACGCCGTATTATAGTAATTTCTTCACACTATTCGTTTCGTCCAAGTTTTTTGATTTCGTCAAAAATTAACCCTACTAATTTAAAAACACGTATAAAATCTAAATTAAAGTATGAAACCTTACACTTTTTTTGTTGACGAAATCAAAAAACATGGACGGAACGAATAGTGCGAAGAAATTACTATAATACGGCGTACTTTTTGAGTATTTGTCCGAAACATTTTGTATGAAATTCGGATTTGAGGATTCCCCTTAAAAGTCGAATCTAAGCATGTAATAAAAGTAGTTTAGTTCTAGTTTATCTGTCTGTATAGTTGTATCTATTTGATAATAAATGTATTTCTTCTTCTACTTACCGAAGCAGTTGATCTGCTCGAAGGTGGCGATGATGAGCGTCATGTGCGCGAGCTGCGACTTGCTGTCGGAGATCTCGTCCTCGTACAGCGAGAACGCCTGCGAGAGGAACTCATACGCGATCGTCTCGTGGTTGTTGAAGCCGATCTCGCTGATGGCCAGCGCCCCTTGCAGGTACAACCTGAAATGGTGCTACAAGTTATAGTAGTAATAATAAAAGCCCATTTACACGATGCCATTTTCTTGTACAGACAGCTTCAGAGATAAGTATCTTCCTTGCACAAGACACCCAGCTATAAATCCTTTCAAAAATTGTAATACTTAAAATTATTTTTAGGCTTACATACAGTTATACAAATATAATCTATTTTTAAAGGCAAAACTTCTCTATTCATCGCGACGGTTATTTAAAGGGATTTGAAGCTGGGTATTATAATGCAAAGGGGATACTTATCTATGACGCTGTCTGTACCTATAACGGCAATAATTGAATGCACAACATGACGCGCAATAATTGATCTTCAAGAATTGTATGTAACTGTTTACACGCGGCTATAAGTAAAAAAATGGAATGCAATTATTGTATCAAAGTCTTGGCATAAAATAATTGCTGATGCCCTTTGTACAATACAATTATGTTTAGGCGATTATTGCTGACAAGTTTTGACTTGTCTAAACACAGACTTGTATCTTGTATTGACCATTTTTCAGCGGGTTGCTTCAAGTATTACACGTTTTTGCGCTGGAAAATTTTCATTCAAGTGTTCGTTGAACGTTTTAGAAGCTACTATTTAAAAAAAAATATGAGTCAATAATTTTTGAAATTTGGTTATGCTGATTTAATAAAGTTCATTGAGAATATAAACCACCAAAATTTAATAACCGAAAAAATTAATAAAATATTTCGACAAAAAAAAATATCATATTTTTTTCATATCTGTGTTCAGAAACGGCAACTGATTAGATCTGCGTATTTTTATTTCTGGTGATAGAAAATTTACGATGTATATTAACATACCCTCACTCACTGCACTCATGTTTGCATAAGAAGAGAGAATCCAGTTGAATACAAGAATTGATTGAGAAATTATAGCATGTGCTGTTTACACCAAGACAAGTTTTGAAACAAAACTTGTATGACAGATCAAGAAAGTTACGTGTTGTTTAGACCGTGCAAGTCATTTATTGCTTCAATTTAATGGTATGCAACAGACAAGAAACATGCATCGTGTAAATGGGCCTTTATAGTTTATTTCAGAATTGCATACACATTGATTATTTATTATCATATTTCGAGGATTAAAACATTATATTAAATCAAAATAAATTAAATCTAATTAATTAAAATAAAATGCAATTTACAATAATCAAGGTTTTACAAAAAACATACTACAACCGACTTCAATTGGACTGCTCTAGTGACCGTAAACACCACTGAATAGTCACAGACATAATTTAATCAGTAACAGTTATTTTGATATAAAAACTAAACTACTGAACCGATTTTCATGAAATTAATATGGGACCAATCTGGAAGAATACCCTTTCAAATAAAAAAAGAAGTAACAAACATTATAAATTAAACATAATGAACTTTTCAAATCGGTTTATATACAACGAAGGTAACAGACAATAAAAAAAAATCATTCAACCCAATTTATAACCTCCTCTTTTTTTTGAAGTCTGTTGAAAATACGCCATTCCGTTTACGACATATTTCTCTCAGTAATTTTGCTTTCAAAACTTATTTATAATTCAAGATTTTTTTTGTAAACAAAGAAGTGTCATTACATGTCACTGTAAGAGACAGGTCAGAGTTAAAAACATAAAGTTAGAATGTAAAGAGGGGTAATGACATTTCAATTGCGATACAAGAAATGATAATAAGCATGTGCGAGTGATTGTCTATGTGTTGCTCAAAAATAGTGATGGGCATTCAATAAGATGTTTTATCGACATCGATAACTGTGGTACCTACCCATTTTGCGTCACAAGTCTTAATAGAGAAAAAAATAGTGCCTACTACACAATCATGTTGTTAATAGAGGGTTAATGAGTGGATAATCCTTCAGCTGCGTGTGGGGGTCATCAGAAAATGAAAATATGTTCCCAGTAGAAATCCCACGGACTTAGAATTTTTACTGGGTACATATTTTCATTTTCTGATTAGACCTGAAGTCCCCCACCCGCAGCTGAAGATTATTCACTGATTACGGCACCACCTGTACATATAAAGATTTTAACCAAAGGAATGAGATGGGTTTGGTTATTATTTATTAGATACTAAAGACTAAATAGCCAAGTTTTGGCGTTATTCAGGAACAAAAACTTATCCATCCTCACAAACTTACATTCATAATACATAGTAGCAGGACTTACCAATATTTACCTACAACTTACTCATCAATCCAAATAGGCGGTAGTCTTCGAAATAAGATTGTAATAGCTAGAAAATCGATTGTGTATAATATATATATCTGTTCTTTTTTTAAAGTTGGTTGATAATAATAAACAATAATGAAGCCCATGCAAATGTTTTATTCAATGACTGAAAAATACTTTATTTAAGAATATTAATTCTGAGTTTTGTCATTATATGTAGGCACGATACGTAGGTATATCTGTCTGTCATAATATATGTAGCCTATTAGTTTCAGGTAGGTAAGGTAGGTACTATAAAATAGGGATCCAATTGCAATATGAAGTTGGATCTCGCTTTTTCTTGAGTTGAATCTGTAAAAGAGGTTGATTTATGATTTATGTCCCTATCTAATAATTACTTGACTAATGCCTACTTGCACCAAACTTCCAAAGTTCTAAACAATTACTTCACTCGCTTGACAGATCTTGATCGGTCTGAATCTAAACCGTTAAAAACTGCCAAGCGAGATTGCTTAAGAGCTTTGACAACTTTGTACAAGTCGGCATAAGGTCACAAAATACATTCTTTACGCCTGAATTGAAACATTGTTCAACATGGTACTTACTGGAACATGTAACGTAGGCAGCGAACCTTTCTTCAAAACACGTTAATGTATTCTGAATAAAAAACAATCGTTTTTAAAATGATTGCTGCAAACTTTTATATTGTTTTGATCATCGCTCTGTTTCTGAAGAATTTGTAACCATTTTTTTCTGTTTTGCGGATCCTTTGGTAAGCTGAAATTAAATAAGTAAAAACGATTAGTTATAATAATACTCGTATTTTAAGACACAAAATAAAAATGACACAAGTGGTAAATTTATTTTAACTAGGTAAAAATACCCTAACGATAGAAAAGAAAAGAGTTTTGTACCACTTTGCATAACTACCTACTCATTAGGTACTATCGATATTTCATGACGTCATCATTTTATCAAGCCCTAGCGTAACGAAGCAATATTTGTTTTTACATGAAAAATCTATTATTTCTCCATATATGTAAGAACCATTTGTACACACGGCAAGAGCAATCAAAACTCCACAAGGCACAACGATTTTATAACTAATTGTATAAGAAAATTGTCCATAAATTTTTCTACGAAAATAAACCAAATATTTTCTTTACTCACCTGTGAAATGAATGATTATCTGGGTTATTTCTATGCGTTGTGCCACACGTGTTGATTGAGCAAGTAACCATGCTCTTTAAAATTAATAAAATGGTTTCATTTTGTAGATTATTGTAAAAAGATAAAATAATTTACAAACAATAACTGACGGGGTCTCAGGTGCTTCAAAATGTTTTGAGTGACGTAACTTAGTTCTATACTGCTCTTAATCATAAAAAGCTATACTTGCATCTCTTTCATTAACCGATCTTTTGGGGGCGACAGCCGAAAGTATCCGAGATCTGTGGTTAAAAACGAGTTTATACCACGGATCACTATTACTAGTAATGGCGCGCGGTTTTACTTGTGCGATAGTTTCCTATTTTACCTAAATAATTCTTAACCAAACATATTCAGGTACTTTAGAACAATAAAAAGTAGGTAGAATAGGTAAAATAATTTTTGAATTTATACTTCTAAGATATTAATCATAATATTATGCAAATGTGCATAGCAGATTCCTAACAAAAATTCATTCGATTCGCACAATTGCACACGAGAAGCGAAAAATGAACGCATTCGACTTCGTAAACGGACAAGAGACGAATAAAATATTTACAAACACACGTTTAGGTCAAAATCCAAAAATTGTTTCGAACTTCTGTGATTTACTCCGATGATACCAATGTCTTAAAATATTTTTGGCTAATATTTTTTCGTCGTGTTATAACTTTCTGAAAAAAATATAATAAACAGTACAAAACCATTGCTATTTTCCATTCTATGGATATTGACTAGAAAATAAACCGTACCATAAGTATTTAGGAAAATTGAGTAAACGTCACTTTGATAAGTATTTTTTTAAGGTGGTCACACCTTTGTTTACAAAAAAAATCTTGAATTCTGAATCGGGGTATAGTTTTAAAGTTTTAAGTACCTTAGAGGTAGCTCTGCAAGCTCAGCTTTGACCAGCATGCTGATGGTCTGATGGCAGAACTGGAAGATCTTCTGACATTTTTTCTCCCACATCTCATCCTACAACAAAATGCAATAAATTAGCAAAATTTATTCAGGTGCGAAAATCACATGCCACTAAAATATGTAAAAATATTTAAATTTGATTTAATAGTATTATTAATATGACTGTAACTTTATGCAAAACATATCAGTTTTTAATTGAGATAGGCACTATCATTTCCCGTCATATTAGCAATAATACAACATAACTTCCTGTCTTTAGTCTGAATTTCTAGCTAACTTCCGGTCTTTCAATTAACCACCAGCCAGCAGCCCTTTTGCTTCATTGGCGTTTTGTTTCCCGTCGAGTGCGGTTGTCTGAGCCATACGCTCTATCAACCATTTAAAAAATATATTTTATTTTACCTACATTTTAAAAAAAGTCGTGTCATACGATTTACTTTAAGGATTTATATCCACAGTGCAATCTTTTATTGCATATCAAAGTAGAAAATGTCTGCAGTAGCTGCTGTACGTAAGTTTTTCATAATCTTTTAATTTATTTATTTTTTCAACGTTGTTGAAAATACCTAATGTAGTACTTCGATGTTCTCGTGGTGTTACATTATTACCTACCTACGTAGCAAAGCTGGTTTTTAAAAGCTAGCCAAGCGAATTTACGGGTTCGAGTCCCGCGGTAGATTAAATTTACATCGAGCCAGTTTTTTGTTCGTAAGACAAAGTCGTTTTGCCACATGGTTAAAACTTACTGGCCAGAGAAATATTTTGATTTATAACGGTTTTTGCCGTTCGATATGTTTTATGTTGGAGATATACTTTCTGTCTATAAAGTGAAGCTGTTGTAAAATACGTGATATTAGCTTGTCATGTCCCTTCCTCAAGATATAGCGATGTGTGTCGACTTTCTTCTGCATCATAGTGATTCAAGAATAGAAAGTTTCTGCGTAACATAACTGCTATGTAAATGAGAAGATAAGATGAAGACATCGTCGGTGAGTACCTACATTTTACCATAAAAATTCCATGTAAATTGCTAAAAAGCAACAAATTTGAAAAAAGTATCCATTTTTGTGAAATTATTTATTTAAAGTAAAATTGATTAATTACCTGTAAAGTACTTTATCACATGGAATTTTTGGTGAAAATTTTCAGGTTATGATTATTGGATGAGTTCAATAAAGGTATGTTATGAGTCCTACCTCGCAGGTGGTTGACGCAAACATTCAGACGTATCTCCTCGCAGGAGTGCGCATATAAGTCCTACCTCGCAGGTAGCAGACGTACATATTAAGACGTGTCTCCTCGCAGGAACACGCACATCAGTCCTACCCCGCAAGTAGTAGACGAACATTCAGACGTGTCTCATCGTAAGAGTTCACACGCACAATAGTCCTACCACACAGGTAGGTTACACATTCAGACGCGTCTCCACGCAGAAGTTCGCACACCAGTCCTACTAGCAGTTAACAGACTACCATTCAGACGTGTCTCATCGTAAGAGTTCACACGCATGATAGTCCTACCTCACAGGTAGTTTACACACATACAGACGTATCTCCTCGTAGGAGTACGCACATGTCCTACTAGTAAGTAACAGACTAACATTCAGACGTGTCTCATCGTATGAGTTCACACGCACGATAGTCCTACCACACAGGTAGTTAACCCACATTCAGATGTGTCTCCTCGCAGGAGTACGCACATCAGTCCTATTCTCAAGTAGCAGACTAACATTTAGACGTGTCTCACCGTAAGAGTTCACACGCACAATAGTCCTAACACACAGAAAGTATTTCACACAATCAGACATGTCTCTTCGCAAGAGTATGCACAGCTAATTCTATCCCACAGAGAGATAAGGAGATATAGGTATGGAAATACGTGGAGCGGAAAGTACACTACAACGTTAAGTATTCAAGAGGTGATAATATCTAAATGATTTGCGTCGCACGAAAACCGGTAACAAAGACTTGCATTTAAGCGAGCTTGGATGTTAAAAATCCAATAAGCCTACCCCACGCAAATATTCGTGGGTAGGTGAACAGTCCCTGAGTCTTCTCACAAGCGTGGAAACTTAAGGGAATCTAATTTAAACAAAATTTGCAGTTGTGAATTTGCCTGCTGGGGGAAAAAATCTATATTGAGGGTAGTTCAAAAAGTTTTGCATCGCTTGTTCTGTGAGTGCACGTAAAACGCCTTGCAAAATATGGGAGCTTGGATGTACAAAATCCAAAGTCTTACTTCACGTAAACATGCGTAGATTGTGAATCATCCTTGAGTCTCCTCATGAATGAAGGAACTTAAAGGAAACAGGAAAGCTATTTCAAAATGTTTTGTGTCAAACTCTCTACGAGAAAAGACTTGCTTTTTGCGAGCTGGATAATCAAAATTATATATTCCTGCCTCACGCAACATGCGTAGGTAGTGATTTGTCCTTGAGTCTCCTCACAAACGTAGGAACTTTCAGGAAACAATATAGTAATTTAAACAAAAATACCTATAGTGTCGTACTCACTACGAACAAATACTTGCAGTTGCGAGCTTGGATATTCAAATCCAATATTCCTTCTTAACGAAAATATGCATAGTCATACACGAAATTATGGTAGTTGAGCAGTCGCTAAGTCTTTTCATAAGCGTAAAAACTCCAGAGAGCGTGGATAAAATGAGGACATGTCTTTGCAAAAAGTTGCTGAAAAATTTATTGTATTGCGTCGTATACACTTTCAGGTGCACGCACAAAGACTCGCAGGGTGTGAGCTTGGATATTAAAATCCTATAAAATCTACCGCGCGTGGCTTTCGCGGGCAGTTGGGATGAGTCCTCGATTTTAGTTTTTCGAACGTAAATAATACGATATTGGAAGAAGTTATTCTATACAAACAAAGAATTGCAGTTATGACCTTATTCATGTAATGGTGTAAAGTTGAAAGTTTTTAGGAGTAACCAAGCCCAATACGATATTGGCTGCCGGAGTGCTGGATAACTAGTTCTCGCAAAATTCTAGTAAGCTTGTTTTTGATTATGAGTTAATCTCTGCCTGCGCAGTAAACAGCGAGTTGTATTTCAGAAAATACTAAATTATCCTGTTTATAAAGTGTTATTGATAAGGGTGTCATCGCTGTTGCGTGATTCCCTAGTATCGGCTTGGATAATGTTTTCGGTATTGCTTACAATCCTGCAGGCGCGGGTCATATCCTAGAGATACTAGGTTCCTATAGAGGGTTACAACGGCCTAATGCGTGTAGATAAAATACCTATTATACCTACCCGATGACAACCGAGTCGGATGTGTTTTTGCCTACTTCATTGTTCAATGAACCCAAAATATTCTTTTGGAATTTTTCGTTTATTCCTTTTTCGGTCATACAACATAATTAACGAACTATTAGTCCTAAACAAACACAAAAATAAACGACAAAATTTTCATAACGCCTCTTAACGTATTCCGTAAGGGTGTTTCAACGAGTACCTAGCAGTTATCTAACATACCGAGCGTGTTAATACCACAGCGTTTCGAAAATGAAATAATTATACAACGTACTTATTCGAAATAAGGCATATTAGTTCATAATTAAGATCCATTGATCTTTTCCATCGATCCTCTTTGTAAAGCCTTTTAACAGTGCCTACTTATGTGAATTTTCAGCTATTTATTTAGCAAATGTAGATAAATCACGTGGTTCATAAGTTCATATTTTCTATATGCTCATCATAAATTCTTATTTTGAATTTTCTTTCTTGCTCACCGTTACCTACATCAATGCATCAATGTGGACCCAACATTTTTATCATAAAAAGATGTTTGTGTTTTAGGTTGAATCGGTTAAAGCATTACCATCCCTACGAACGAAGTTATACAAATGCTTATAGAATATTGACACACACAGTACAGAGTGCAAACAGAGTGCACCATGGGGTATACTATTATAACCCTGGTTGTCCCTATCTTTTGTTTTTCAGTAATGAAGAAAAACTTATTTCTTGGTATACAGAATCCATGAGGTGGGCAGGTACATATGAGTATGTACCTACCTATGTAATGTGCAATATCGTCTCTCGAATGAAGTTGTAATGTGGCTGATGGTAGGTAGTCGGTTTTTTACATGGATTTATGTGTTTGTACTTACGTCTCATAGATGTTTACGATGTTTACATAAATCGTTCTGCCAGATTCCTTTGCGGATAAGATCGATATATTGTCTATAGATACATACAATGTTACCGATTTTGGAATTGCAAGTTTTTTGACTTTAACCTGAACGATGTTTAAAAATTTAATTTAAGCTATTCAAGGTCAGGACTTAAGTTCTACCTGTAACAAACATTTGAAAAGAAAGGAACTCCATTTCTTTCAAAACTGGTAATAAATAAAGCTTCTTATTGTTAAACGTATCGTGCTTCCTTGCTTAAATAATGTTGAAAATTAAACTTGCATCTGTGGTGGTAGCCACGTCCATGACTATCAATTTAGTACTTATTACCTACGCGGAAAATGCGTATTAGTTTGGCTTTCACAGAAGTCTTAGCAGATAATAATAGTCTAATTTTCCTTACCCCTGAGTAGAAACTACAGCCTCAGAGTAACTACAGGTACTTGGCGTGCTGTGAACTTTTATAATACTTGTCTCTACTATGTAACAAGTATTGTGTTTTTTGCGCTATTTAAATTTTCTCATGAAAATGCTATTATTATAGGTAGCAAGTATCTAATAGTAAAGGCGAAGAAGAGGTTATTTCTGTTCTGAGTACATTGTATGTACGCTGAGACAGATGAACACGTTTTGTGCTTAATGCCTCAAAGTATTCTTTGTAAGTAAATAATTATTCTACATTTACACGATGAAATAAAGTTTTTTATAAGTAAGTTAGCTGCAATCAATCATGTTCCGCTCTTAGCGCGAAATATAATACGTTATCTTATTAGTTAATAACATCAGGCGATTGTTACTTGTCTGATCCTAAGAAAGTAATAAATACAGAATTGCATTGATTCATAACACTCATTCTGTCCAGTTCATATCTGCTTCTACCAGCAGGTTACCTTCTAAAATTGGTCTCAATCCATACTAAGACAACTTATTAGCCTTAGAACGATTTAACTATTACTATCGTTCATCAGTTTTGGATATCTTCTATGTCCATAAAATATAATTGTTTTTGTTCCATCGGCTTTTTAGCCGTCACATTGGCGTGCGTGTCTCTCCTAACCACCACCAGGCGATAACAAACAAGTCTCAATTAAAAACTGATATGTTTTGCATAAAGTTACAGTCATATTAATAGAAACGTTTTACCTACCAATAAAACGTATATTAATATACTTACCTTTATGCAAAACATACACTTTCAGTTCTGCCTAGTGTTCTCAAAACTCAATGACACAAAAGGGCTGCTGGCTGGTGGTTAATTGAAAGACCGGAAGTTAGCTAGAAATTCAGACTAAAGACAGGAAGTTATGTTGTATTATTGCTAATATGACGGGAAATGATAGTGCCTATCTCAATTAAAAACTGATATGTTTTGCATAAAGGTAAGTATATTAATATACGTTTTATTGGTAGGTAAAACGTTTCTATTTATGTGCGATAGAGGAACTGTTAAAAATCTCAGCCTAGAGCTCTCTCTAGACTTATCAGTCTTAAGGGGAGTCCTCAAATCCGAATTCCATACAAAACCAATTTGGTTTAAGAATAGTATATATTTCATAGCTTATATAAGAAAAAAATGTAACTGTGAGTCTACTGTTAAATAAATAAAAAATAAAAAATGTTTCGGACAAATACTCAAAAAGTACGCCGTATTATAGTAATTTTTTCACACTATTCGTTACGTCCATGTTTTTTGATTTCGTTAACAAAAAAGTGAAAGGTTTCATACTTTAATTTGGATTTTATACGTGTTTTTAAGTTAGTAGGGTTAATTATAAAACACGTATAAATTCTAAAGTTCTAGTGGGAAGAAATTACTATAATACGGCGTACTTTTTGAGTATATGTCCGAAATATTTGGTATGGAATTCGGATTTGAGGATTAGCCTTAAATTGCACGCCCCTCCAATATAACCTCAACAAATTCCCAATTTAATATAACAATCTATTTGTTCACATTAGCTATGCCCACACTGCATTTTTCAACTTTCGTGAAGTGAGTGAACTACGAGAAGATAAAGATATTTGAATTTGTGTAGAGTTTATTATTTAGATCCCAAAGTTGTGGGAAACTTTTATGGTCTTCAATAAACTTCAATGTACCAACTTTTTTTGGTCCGCCTTCTTATTGTTGAACCCTTTGAGGCACAGAAATCCACCCAACGCGGGAAAATATTTTTCACAGCGCGCGCTTCGCAACTGTCATCGCGCATGCGTTAAGGGCATGCCTCACGTGCGCTATTGACTGCGCTCTGACGCATGCCCTTGATGAACAAAAAATGACATAACTGAGTACCACATGCTACAGCTATTTTTTGTAATAAATGAATGAATGAATGAATGAATGATACATTTATTTGCATGAATATAGGTGTCTACATTTGTTGGTTGTATAACTTTGAATCACTATATTCGACCTTTCGGCCGTGCAAATGTTTTAAGTACTTAGTACTAGATCTAAATTAACTAACTACAATGAATAAGCTGCTACCGATAACTAAATTATTAGATAACTAACTATATAGTGTTTAAATTAGAATATCAATGCTTGAGTTCAGTAATACCTGATGTGCTATCTCCTTGTAGGTGAAGGCGAGTCGGTACGCGTGGAACAGGAGGGGCGGGAAGCAGTGTTGGATGCGCCGCGCGCCGCCGCCCTGCAATGCCTTGCGCGCGCCCGACAGGATCAGGTACTGCTGGTCGGCCGACTCCGACTTGAAGTGGTGGATCAGTCTACAAGTCAAGTTTATTTTGTTATTGAAGTACTTAAGCGACGTTTTCATCAGGGGATATTTGTACCGCGACCTGCGACTTTTCAAGACGATCAACAAATTATATAAATATATTTAGTAATAAATCCGCTTGATTTCTAAACAAATCGGATTTATTACTAAATATATTTATATAATTTGTTGATATTTATGGATTTCCGCAAAGTAACGCCTGAATCAATCAATTATTTTCAAGACGAGACTTATACGATAGGGTATGTAATCTCTTAAGATTCGTCACTAAATAAACTGCACCTTCCTAGATATAAATTATGACAAACACAACATATTACATGTGCTGCAAGGTTTAAAAAAAATTAATGGTACCTTATTTTCTGTAAAATTGAAAAACTGGCTAATTGAATAATGTTTTGGCTAATTGTTAATGATTCACGATTGTTAATGATTTACGACGTTGTAAACGATTTTTTAACGACAGTGATACAAACTCATAGACATAAACTTATTTAAATAAATTGATAGGGACATACATTGTATATTTAAACTCTCTTTTCTATTTAAGGGTAATCCTCAAATCCGAGTTCCATCACAAAAAAAGTGAAACCTTTCATACTTTAATTTAGATTTTATACGTGTTCTTAAGTTAGTAGGGTTAATTTTAAAACAAGTATAAAATCTAAATTAAAGTATGAAAGCTTTCACTTTTTTTGTTCACGAAATCAAAAAACATAGAGGAAACGAATAGTGTGTAGAAATTACTATAATACGGCGTACTTTTTGAGTATTTGTCCGAAACATTTTTGCATGGAATTCGGATTTGAGGATGCCCCTTAATTGTATAATAATATAATAAAATTTGCACAATTTAAACTAAAGGTAGAACATACTTAGGACACCAATTTAAATTATGTTAATATATAAGTTTATATGTTTAAATCTAATTTGGCATAATGAATTGATAATGAACAGATGTATAATTATTTCGCAGTCGGGCATTCAGTTATTTTAAACTTTAAGCTTGTTATTATTATTTAATACTTTATTGCACATACTTAAATGTAGTACAAAAGGAGGACTTAATACTATAGCATTTTCTACCAGTCAACCAGTTGATGGTAGAAAAAGAAAAACTGGCGTACAACTTAAATGCTTATTACCTAAATATATATTTAACATAATAATACTAAATAATTATGTATTTATATATATTTTTATAATTTTTTATAATTAAAAATGACTAAATAAATAATATATATATTATAATATAGTACATACATATATTATTTCGTGGATTTTAAATAGTGTTCACGGACTAATCTTTTGAAAGCTGGTGGGTACCATTTTAATACTGAGTGGTAGAGAATTCCACAGCCCCACTGCAGCAACTTCAAAAGAGTTTCCTCGAAATGCTGTAGAATATTTGGGTATCTGTAAGCATAGAGTATTAGAGGATCTGAGATTGCGGTCATGGGTGTCGGACATATAATTAAACATCTCTTTTAAGTACTGCGGAGAGTTGGGATCCTTCAAAACTGAGAGCAGGAGACACAAAATTCTCAAATTTCTTCTATCCCTGATCTTTAGCCACTTTAGTTTTTGACGGTACTCAGACACATGGTCATATTTACGGAGACCGTATATAAACCGGATACAGGTGTTGAGCAGCCGATCAAGCTTGTTTAGGTGATCAGCTGAAAGATCAAGAAACGCCACATCGGCGTTATCAAGGATGGGAATGAGAAGAGTGTTCACCAAAGAAATTTGAGTTTTTACAGGTAGAAAGTTTTTAAACCTGATGATAGTATGGAAACTAGCAAAGAGTTTACGTGATATCTCTTTCACATGCGCTTCCCACTTGAGATTTATGTCGATGAGTATGCCCAGATCTTTGACGACTGGTGAGAAGGGCATGACGATGCTGTTAAATTTCAAGGGAGGCAGACTTGAGATATCAATTTTGGCCAACTGGCGGGAGCTTCCAATAATAGTAACCTGGCATTTATTCGGGTTCACGCTGATGCCATAACTGAGAGACCAAAACTGGAGCTGACAAAGGTATTGTTAAGCGCTACAATTGAATTATCTAAATTATTCGAGTCAACGTGGTGGTATAGTGTTGTTACTTGTTAATACTTTAGTCTATCAGGCTCAGTGGCGCGACTAAAGTGGGCTGACGATGGAGATGCCTAACCTTGCCAATAGTCCTTGTTCTTCCAGGAAGTCATCGACTTCAGGCTCCTCGGCTTGGTCAGGCTGGTCCTTCACGAGCACCTCCAACATCGCCAGCACGGACTCCACCTGGGAATCATATATCTTTGATCAAATGAACCGCGATCATTCGCCTGACGGGTGGTTCAAATGTTTGATCAACTGACATAATATAATCAAACGTAACTATACTTACATCTTCAGGTGTAGAAATCAGCGTATCGCTCTCCAATATATCGTTGATCAAATGAACCACGATCATTCACCTGCCAGCTTGGTTCAAATGTTTGTTCAACTCTTATAATATGATCAACGTAACTAAACTTACATCTTCAGGTGTAGAAATCAGCGTATCGCTTTCCAATATATTATCATTGATCAAATGAACCGCCATCATTCGCCTGACGGGGTGGTTCAAATGTTTGATCAACTTACATAATATGATCGATGTTACTATACTTACATCTTCAGGTGTAGATATCAGCGTATCGCTCTCCAATATATCATTGATCAAATGAACCGCGATCATTCGTCTGACGGGGTGGTTCAAATGTTTGATCAACTTACATAATATGATCGATGTTACTATACTTACATCTTCAGGTGTAGATATCAGCGTATCGCTCTCCAATATATCATTGATCAAATGAACCGCGATCATTCGTCTGCCGGGATGGTTCAAATGTTTGATCAACGGCGCGTAGTTCTGCAGTTTGATCAGCGTTAGCACGTTCTTGTAGTGATCAGCGGGTAGTTTCAGAATCTTCATTAGCTCTTTGAAAACTGGCGTGTTGTGTTCTAGATGTGTTTTACCGCTGTAAAGATTTATCATAGATTAAATATGATACTTTGAATTAAACTATTATTTATGAATGCGAAAATATGTGTGGGTGGTGCGAAAATATACGTAGATGGATGTCTATATGTTTGACGCTCTATCTATTCAAAACTAAGAAACCGATTGAGCTAAAAAGTAGTCTAGGGTTTAGGAGTTGGAAAAAAGCCGCAGTAACTAAAAAGGTTAATGGCAAAAATCCGAATTGACAGCAGGTTTTATAAACATTGATGAGATGACGTTATATGAAATGTCAAACAAAAGAGTATTTTTTTAGATTATGATTGGGGCTAGATGACGCTGTGTGAAATGTTATAAAAAGAAACGCGTTTTTTATATTTTAATCTGCATTATTTGTTACCTGTTCTGGTGTATGTCTGCACAGATCTTATCGGTGTGTGCCAGCACGCGGTCCACGTAGTTTAGTTTGTCAGGGTGGCAGCGCTGTGCCAGCTTCAGTAGTGCCAACTGCAGACTCAGCGTGTCTTCCGGTGGCACGTCCATCCGGTTCTGTGGGGAAAATCCCACTCAACACATCAGCATTGTTAAGTAAAGAGTTTTACGCCAACCCGGGTTTTTACCCGACTGCCAAGGAAGGGTTATGTTTTTCGCGCGTATATTGTGTGTGTGTAAATTTCTTAGGCCACTCAAATAAGGAGAAAAAAGGGGTCAACCTCGAAATGAGAGATAACAGGCTGAAAACTCGTATACAAGGTGTGGCGCAATGAGTGGATAATCCTTCAGCTGCGGGTGGGGGACTTCAGTACGTGTACGTTTTGAGTACGTGGTGGCCCAGTGGATGAGGCCCTTACCTTGCGATCTGATGGTCGCGGGTTCGAATCCCGGTGGCAGTCATGCGTAAATGGGTTTTTTCGGTCGAAAAAAATCTATTTATGCATCCCACGTTCTCGCAACGGCGAAGGAAAACATCGTGAGGAAACCGGCATGTCGTAGAACCTAAAGTTCGAAAACATGTGTCGAGTGCACGAAAGGAGCCTCTTCGAGGCGCACTTGAAATCCTTTCACCACACTGGTTCGAAGGAACTAGTGATACGATAAGAAGAAGGGGGACTTCAGGACTGATCAGAAAATTAAAATATGTACCCAGTAAAAATCCAATAGTCAAAAGAGTGCTCAAACGCAAACCTATAAATAGTAAAAAAAATAAAAATTAATAGCATACCTGAGTGATGGCCGCCACTTGGTCGGAGAAAACTTCGAACAGCTGGACTTCTTGTTCCTTCCCGTCTTCTAACACCACGCTCAAGTTCACGTTACCTTCGTTGCGCTGAAACATTAAAATTGTAGTTATTGCATCAAGTATACAGGGTTAGCCAAAAAGTGACGTCAAAAAATTTTTTTTAGATTTCTCACACCTGGGTGTATCCGAAAATACCCCATGTATGTTCCGCGATTTTTAGTAGTTTAGAAGTTATGATTTTTTGTTTGTATAATAAACCAAACTTTTTTAGATTAAACTGTTTTTTAATGTATCACTGATTGTTTGATTTGATTTTTAACAAATGATGTAGACGATAAAAATGAAATAAATAAGCTAAAACTTTTTTTTCACACCTGGGGGTGTTGACGTCACTTTTTGGCTGACCCTGTATAGAGGGAGCTCGTAGATTAATGCATTGCAGTACACGCAATAGTGTATTTGATAATTAGTTTTTATTTTAAGCAGGGTTTAGACGAAGCCAGTAACGCTGGCACCAGTCCTCAGACAAGCCAGCGTTGTTTAGATGAGACCAATGGATTAATTTTATTTCTGGATTATTCTTGTGGTGGGCACACTTTTGTGTTTAAAAAAAAAGAATTCATGACAACGCGGCGGCGCGGTTGAAAAATAAATGTATGAAGAACTGTCTATCTGCACTATTTATCAATATATTAGACAAAGAAATCTTCTTTGTCTAATATAAAAGAAAAGAAAGAAAGAAAAGAGTTCTGGAGTGGAGACCGCGAATCGGCAAACGTAGTGTAGGACGCCCTCCGGCCAGGTGGGGTGACGATCTGCGGAAGGTTGCAGGGCAGTGGACTGCGATAGGCTGATGATGATGATGATGAGACAAAGAAATATTAAAAAAATAAAGACTTTGGATGAGAACATGGCTAAGCGGTAAAAATAAATTCTATTTTTACCTTTCAAATACCATATGGAGTGCTGTGGATTCTATGATAAATAAAAATAAAGAGTGCATGAAAGGAGCCTCTACGTGGCGCACTTGAAATTCTTTAACCACACTGGTTTGAAATAACTATGACACGATAAGCAGAAAAAAGTTACCTGGCTATAGCTGGCGAGTCTCTCGATGAGCGCGATGATGATGTTCTTAATGTTGACTCCGGGCTGAAGTTCGGCGCACGACTTCAGGAACGGCTGCAGGTTCGCCAGGTGGAACTCGTCTGGGAACACCTGGAATATCACAATTAATTTACACCACACATTTTCAATGACACATTTTTAAAATCGCACCTATAGTAGATTAAGCAAAAGAGTAACGGCTTCGATGGTACGGGCACGTCCAGAGGCGCCCGGAGGATCATATGGTTAAGCTTGCCCTAAGTTTGCCAACGACGAAACGGGGACGTGGAAGACCACCCTCCACTTGGTTAACGACGGTTGATAAAGACCTGAAAGAAGCTCAACTCGACACTGACACTGCACAAAATCGTGCAGAGTGGAGAAAACGGACAAGGAAGGCCGACCCCAAGTAAATGGGATACACGGTCGCTTTTTCATTGTTAATATAACTACATCGTAAAAAGTAACAAACATTATTTGAAAATGGAGATATTTCATATTTATTTACAAGGTGTCTGAAATTTTTTGGTCCTGTAGCCAATTTGGTTTCGCACTGTCCATCTTGGTGTTCTATAGAAACACCGTTATTCATCTACAATTATGGAATTAACCAAACATTCTGATTGCATAGATACTTTTTACTCCTTCTGCACTGCCCTTTTATTTTTTTCTTGTCATTAAAAATGTGTAGATATACAAAAAAAAATAATGTTTGTTACTTTTTACGATGTAGTTTTATTAACAATGAAAAAGCCTAGTAGTTTAAACATACCATATTTATCTAGCCCTGTTACTTCTCTTTTTCGAAATTTAGCCTCGGACCAAAATGTACAACATCTAGTTTTATAATTTATTAACATAAGTAATGTAATTTACATCATTGCATGCATGTAATGTAATTTAATGTAATTATACTTACTCATAATATTTTTCACTTTATGTAATCTAATCACGCTTGATAGTTATGATGCCCCAGTGAACATGGCACAATGGTAACATTCCCGAAGGTCAAGCAGTGCCTACAACACACGTATAACACTTAGTGTAGGCATTGCAAACCAAAAAATAAGCATCACAAGCCATCATATTGTATGTTATTTTTAGATTATCATCATATTTTAAGCTTGTTTATGGTACAAATAAATTTATCTTATCTTATCTTATCTTAGTACATAGCCAATGTGGCTCCCATTTACGTGACGCATTTTCAATGTACTACATTGTGTTTCTATATTTAAATACTTCTGTGGTAACTACATAATCAAGGTTATACAACAGGTGGTTTTAATTGGTTGTAAAACGTACCACAACCGACTTCAATTGGACTGTTTTAGTGACCGTAAACACCACTGAATAGTCATAGGGAAGCAAAATACGCAATTTCATCTACTTGGATGACGTTATTTCTTCAGTTAATTGATTTCATAACCAAACTAAAAAAAAAAAGTCTTTTACAAATTTGTTTATAAACAACAAAAATCAGAGGTTACATACCTACATAAAAAAAAAACAACCGAATTGAGAACCTCCTCCATTTTTGCCGTCGGTTGAAAACGACTGAGCTGCAGCGAGCTGGCTCAAGCTAGGTACCGGGTAGTTGGCCGTATGTCGACTACAAATAGTTAATTACCTGCATTATGCACTCCATGAGGTACTCTTGTGAAATGGCGTCACGGCAACTGACCACTTGCTCCAATATCCCAGGCAGGACCAGTCGTTTATAGTCGTCTACAGTCACCGACTAGCTGTGAGAGACTGCACATAGTTCATTACCTGTATTATGCACTCCATGAGGTACTCTTGTGCGATGGCGTCACGGCAACTGACCACTTGCTCCAATATCCCAGGCAGGACCAGTCGTTTATAGTCGTCTACAGTCACCGACTAGCTGTGAGAGACTGCACATAGTTCATTACCTGTATTATGCACTCCATGAGGTACTCTTGTGCGATGGCGTCACGGCAACTGACCACTTGCTCCAATATCCCAGGCAGGACCAGTCGTTTGTAGTCGTCTACAGTCACCGACTAGCTGTGAGAGACTGCACATAGTTCATTACCTGTATTATGCACTCCATGAGGTACTCTTGTGCGATGGCGTCACGGCAACTGACCACTTGCTCCAATATCCCAGGCAGGACCAGTCGTTTGTAGTCGTCTACAGTCACCGACTAGCTGTGAGAGACTGCACATAGTTCATTACCTGTATTATGCACTCCATGAGGTACTCTTGTGCGATGGCGTCACGGCAACTGACCACTTGCTCCAATATCCCAGGCAGGACCAGTCGTTTATAGTCGTTTACAGTCACCGACTAGCTGTGAGAGACTGCACGTAGTTCATTACCTGTATTATGCACTCCATGAGGTACTCTTGTGCGATGGCGTCACGGCAACTGACCACTTGCTCCAATATCCCAGGCAGGACCAGTCGTTTATAGTCGTCTACAGTCACCGACTAGCTGTGAGAGACTGCACATAGTTCATTACCTGTATTATGCACTCCATGAGGTACTCTTGTGCGATGGCGTCACGGCAACTGACCACTTGCTCCAATATCCCAGGCAGGACCAGTCGTTTATAGTCGTCTACAGTCACCGACTAGCTGTGAGAGACTGCACATAGTTCATTACCTGTATTATGCACTCCATGAGGTACTCTTGTGCGATGGCGTCACGGCAACTGACCACTTGCTCCAATATCCCAGGCAGGACCAGTCGTTTGTAGTCGTCTACAGTCACCGACTAGCTGTGAGAGACTGCACATAGTTCATTACCTGTATTATGCACTCCATGAGGTACTCTTGTGCGATGGCGTCACGGCAACTGACCACTTGCTCCAATATCCCAGGCAGGACCAGTCGTTTATAGTCGTCTACAGTCACCGACTAGCTGTGAGACACTGCAAATAGTTCATTACCTGTATTATACACTCCATGAGGTACTCTTGTGCGATGGCGTCACGGCAACTGACCACTTGCTCCAATATCCCAGGCAGGACCAGTCGTTTGTAGTCGTCTACAGTCACAGACTCTAACTGTGAGAGACGCACCAAGTTTGTTCCGACTAAGATACGAAGCTCGGATCTCTCACGTTCCCTACGTTCTTTATCTCTGAAAATAAAACTTGGTGTCAATTTCGGTTTTGGTACAATTTCTGATTTATAAGTAATTTATAAAAAAATTGAAGCCGAAATGCTTAAAGCAGATGTGTGTATATCTTGATTATTTTTTGTCAGTGTGTTGGACTGCCACACCGATGTCGCGGGTTGGATTCCCGCTTCAGGACAAACATTTGTGTGATGAACATTAGTGTTTGTCCTGAGTCTGGGTGTTTGTTTTGTATTCTATGTATGTATTTACAAATAAAAAAAGTATAATCATCTATCAGTTATTTGGTTCCTATAGTACAAGTTCTGCTTAATTTGGGGCTAGATGGCGTTGAGTGCATTGTCGATAAATATTTTTTTATCTCAAACACTGCAGCATTCATAGTAACTTACCAATGCACGAAAGGACTCTTCGAGGCGCATTTGAAATCCTTTCACCACACTGATTCAAAAGAACTAGTGACACGATAAGAAGAAGTAACTTACCTGGAGTGTCCTTGATGCTGCATCCTAACCCATAGCTTGTTCATCTCCGCGAAGTTCATTAGCACGAAATCAATGGCGTCGCGTACCTATAAGAAACATACATCGTTTAATCATCTGAATGACTGAATGACAGACAATAACTCAGGCCAAACCACGAACATAGAGACTTGTGATTTCGAGGGTGTCTTAAACAAGTAGAAAAGAATTGATTTATTTAATTGATTGATTCAGGCGTTACTTTGCGGAAATCCATAAATATCAACAAATTATATAAATATATTTAGTAATAAATCCGCTTGATTTCTAAACAAAGGTTTTAATTAACTTAACTTTAGTACATATTACTATATTATAAACCAAAGAGTCAACGAACAGAAAACCAAAGTTTAAAGATACGACACGTGTTTCGCCTCTACACGAGGCATCATCAGGAGGTGTGGACTCGCCGAAGTTTGAAACGAGAGTGAATAAACAACGTTGCCTGGCCCGTATTTATACCCGTTGTGGCGATGAGTCGCCTGTCGTATGATCCGACGTCACAAAAATCCTCAACAAAGGAGACCTTGGAATACTCGTATTTAAATCATTCAACAGCGTAATATTTGTTGTATTGTGTTTTAAAATTTCTAAACACTCCAAAATATTTAACCTAAAACCTTTTTCACATGTATGTAATATATTTAAAGTATTGTTATCGTTTAAAGAATGACCAGTGTCTATTAAGTGCTTTGCAAAATGTGATTTAACTGTCCAGAAAAAGTTTCGTAAAAGTGTCGAGTTTGTGGATGCTGCAGAAAAAACATCTTCCGGCAGTATATTCCAGTTGTGCACCACTCTGTTGCTAAGGAAGTGATGAGCCGTAAGGGTGTTGGTTTGATCACAACTTAATTTGAGTTGTTTATATAATGCGCTATGTACAGACAGCGTCATAGATAAGTAACCCCGTAAACAAGACACCCAGCTTCAAATCCTTTTAAAAATCAGTATATAGTTATGATTAGGCTTACATGGTTATAAAATAAAATTTATTTTTTACGGCCAACATCTTCGTACGCCTCAGTGGCGTCATGAAGGGATTTAAAGCTGGGTGTCTGTTGCAAGGGGGATACTTATCCATGACGCTGTCTGTACACGAAGTAGTGTATGTCAGCTAGTCAACTAAGGGCAAAGTCCCAAAATCCCTCTTGATTTTAATTTAACCCTGACATGCAAATCCCCTTCATGAGACTTTTGCGTCGCGGATTACAATATACCCTTGATTTAAAATTGAGAGGAAAATCCCATGATTTCGGGACTAACTCAAACTATGTTTACTTACCTATATTTTAAGTGTTCACGTTGTATCATTTAATTAGATCTAATGCTTTTGTTTTGTTTATTTTAGCAAGTTACCTAATATATTGTACTACTACTATTTTGTATTTATTTATTTACTAAAAAGTTAACAATATTTCCTATTCTAAGGGCGCCTTAAAACCTTACCAGGTTTGTCTAGGACCCAAAAACAACTTAAAACTATACTATTATATAAATATGTTAATGCGAGCTGCGGCCTCAGTATAAACTAGGTGTAAACATTATCGTTTTCAGCGACATTGCATTTCTTGGTAATTCTGTACTTCTTCTTCTTATCGTGTCACTATTTTTTTGAACCAGTGTGGTGAAAGGATTATAAAATTCTGTACTTAATCATTATTAAACTTGTAACAGAAGAGCGAGGTAACACAAGTATTTTTTACTAAAAAGAGAGCCTCTAACCCATATATTGAAAAAGAATAAAATATTTGTAATTGTATCAGAGTTAAGATTTGACTTACAGTGCCTTCAGTTTCTTGGCTGTTAGCATCTGTGGTGTCGGGTAGAACATTCCTGGTGCATTGAAGGAGGTAGTTCCTGAGGAATAGACCTCGGAGAGGATGTTGGACGCCGCGGCACATCTCTACTAGATCCTGCAATAGGATGTGTTCAGAGTAGAGATAAGACATGGAAGAACATGTGTACTTAACATAACATAAACAATCACACACTCACACCCCTGCACTAAGATTCCCTGTGTCGCAGGTGGCATGGACACATACAACACATCACAACATCCAAGACCCGAGAACAAACATTTGTGTCACAAATATTTGCCCCGGCCGGGGTTCGACCCTGGAACACGAAGCTTCGTAGGCAAGGTCACTACCAACTAAGCCACGGTATCGTCAATCTGAATTTGCAGTGCACGCTAGCATTTTCAAATTAATGTACCTTCATGCTACTTGTCAAAATTCTTGTCAGAAGACTGTCTTTGCAAAATTAAGAGTATTATATAAATGTGAAAGCTTGGGAGTGTATACATAGCTGTGCAGCTGACTGTACATTGTAATTCAGCTTGCGATGAAAGCAGTGCTATGCTTTCTGAAATATAATAAGTTAAGTTTTCGTTTTTAAAAAATAAGCATATTATAAACCATTTGAAAAACAAGTAAACCAAAAATGTATTCAATTTATTTTAGAGGGAAAACCCTTATAATTCCATATGCAACTTTTGTAAGTATGTAGATAGATATTCATTTTGGCACACATGGAAATTTACAACACCATGAGTAAAATAATTAACAATAGCATTCAATACTGCAGTAATCTGTACAATGGGGGCATCCATTAATTACGTGAGGTAATTTTGGCGATTTTTCGACCCCTCCACCCCCCTTGGTGAGATTTCGTGAGATTTTGCTCGACCCCTCCCTACCCTCTTAATCTCACGTGAGATTTTTTGTCGTATTTTAATGGAGAATAATTTACTGAATTTCACCCCCTTTTCTCACAACATTACACTTTTTCCTGCGGAAAATATTACGTGAGGTTTGACGAGACGACCCCTCCCCCCAAGTGAGATTGAGTGAGGTTTGACTCGACCCCCTCACCCCCTGAAAGCCTCACGTAATTAATGAATGCCCTCAATAGTTTTTAAAAGCACTATTAATAATAGGCTGATTTTCAAAGGTCAACTCACTTTCAAAAGATCCCTCCTCAAATTGGTATTAGTCTTGATATACACCAGCCCCACAGTGATGAGAAGATATAGTCTCGGTACAATGTTGCCAGCGTATTGGACCAACTCATACAGATCTGCTACTTTCCTCCCCTTTTGGAACTCCTCAATAAGGTAGAGTTCGAGATGACGGAGCTCATCCGTGATTGCCATGTCTGAGTCATGAGTTAAGGAGCATGAAAAGATTACTAATGATAATGGAATTACTTTCTTAATATAAGTTTAACCTGTATTTAGAAAAGTTTGGATGATAGACAGACAGGTATAATGTTTTAGTGCAGGCAAAATGATGGATAGGTTGAGCACTGTGTAGTGACTAGTAGTAAGTATGATAGAATAATATACATAAGATATTATTCTATTATTATTATTATTATATTCTTTATTGCACAAAATACAAGATAAGATGTACAAAAGGTGGGCTTAATGCTAAAGCATTTTCTACCGGCCAACCTTATAGGTATTGAAAAATGTTGGCGTGCTAACTTATATATAACATAAACAATGGTATTTTAAAGACTAATCACAAGTTACACATATTAAACAAATTTGGTTACAGAGAAAGCAGTAAGAGAGAAAAGTTTATCAGCTGATAAAAATCTAAAATAAATCCTTACACTAAATAAATAAAATAAATAAATAATAATATGAAATAGGTATATAGAATTATATATCAGTAATATAATATCTTAGGCCGGGTAGGAATTAATAACAAATGATTTTGAAAAAGAAGGAAAGATACCTAGGCATTGTAGGGCATCAATATAACATCTAGGAAGCAGAATACAACTTTTTTAAATAAAATTCACGAACAAGACGTTTGAACGTGGGTTTACTAGCTGCCAATTTAAAGTCAGTCGGCAGAGCATTCCAGAGGCGGACAGCCGTTACCTCAAAGGAATATCATACTTACTAGACATGATAGACAACATATCAACAACTACAACCAACAACATCATTTTAAGTTGTTTTTAATATGATTTTGCCCAACAGTTTAATGGTTTAAGATGAAAGAAGAAATTAAATACAATATTACAGAATGATAAGGTACTTGGATGAGATTCCACCCACATTTGTTAGACTCAGCATATTATAAAGTTTTTTCAACTGTATAATTTTTTTCAAGGATACAAAGTTCATAGTAGCCTTTGGGAGAGAGCTGGGACGTACGGAGCTCCCCCAGCATAGTGGAAGCATGCTTCAGAGCATCCATCAGCTTGGACTTGTCCAGGCATCGCTTCATCTGGAATGCCTGAATAATAAAAGATATCTTAAATGATTTCCAATGAGTGTTTTTAGGTAGACCTATGATGGTTTAGTAAACAACTTACACAGAGGCTAAATAGTAAAAACACAAAGAAATGCTTGAATAATCTCAAAACTTTTAAGATAAACTTATCACGGACCTTAAAACCGGTTTTTATCATTGTAGCACCAAAATACACCGCCCCCTGAGCACTAAATTAAATGTGTTTACCTGAGCTTTCACAACATTCAAAGCATCCTCCAGCAGCTTCTCCTGCTCCTCCACAGGCGAAGGTTGGTTTGTCATCTGTGCCTGGACACAAAAAAACAATAAATCGTCATAAAATGATCAAAAAACATCATGAAAATATACCAAAACTAACTGTTGACCAAATGTACAAAAACGGGTGATCCACGCGATCCATTGATATAGTGCAACGTGTAGGACTAGATTAGCATTGCAAACAGTACCTTTATTGTAATCCCTTTAACCCTGATATTGATTTGATGAGAAAAAATTGAATTTTTAGGAAGTTGAAGTAGGTGAACATAAACCAATTACTTTGACAGTGACAGTGACAATCAAATGACAATACAGGTGCCATTTGTTTTGACAGCATTTAGGGTTTCCAGCTATTATTTACTACAAACACGACAGGTTTGCGGTATCTTATTCAGATAATAACACAAATTAGTCAGAGTACTACGTGGATAATAATTAGTACCGGGGAGGAAAAAATGTATCTAGTATGTACGGTCTTTTAAGTTCAGTATGTTTGCATTATGTTGGTATCACGTAGAAATGTCAAATTGTCGTACGTTTTTTTTTTTTTTTTTTTGTGGCGTAACTGGATATGTCGTACGTTCATTAATTCATTCTTTTTGTTTACGTCAAATTTCAGGGTTACGTAGTACTCTGACTAATCTGTGGGTCAGGTCCAGTGTTGGCAGTACGTACTAAAAAGTCAGATTTACGTACCTTTTGCCCCCTGTACGTACCTTGGCATATTACGTACTTTTTAGTACTTAAATCGAATTTGACAGCGAAGAAAAAAAAAAAAAAAAAAATAGTTTGGTTTTACAATAACGAAACGCTTTTCATGTTCTGCGTTTAGTTTTTCCGTTCACTATATTTTATATTTGTTAGGAATTTGTTTCGTTTGGAACGCATCTCAACGTCATGCCATGCTTTTGGGAACCTTGTCGATTGATTAGTACAGTTATTTAAAAGGTTGGTATTTTCGTTTAAAAAGTTGGTGGTTTCCGACCGCATCAAAGTAAACGTACAGTAAAATAATCTTTGAGTTACATCTAAAGCACATGTTTTTATTCGTGTAGCATTAATACAGTAATAAGTAATAAGTATCTACTTTAAAATAAACGATTGCAGTCGAAAGTCTACCATAAAATGATTCCGCCCGACTGTCAGCAAGCCAATCTTAAATTTAAATATAAATTTGTTTCATTGGATGGTATCGAGTCGTAATAAAGCAAATTCCACCGTTAACCAAAACCTTTTTTTTTGTGGCTCACTGCGCTCGCCGCAATCACGTACCTATGTGCTTTTGTAGCTTGAGGGTCCTATTTTTTTTAAACTTTCAGGACAAAATAAAAGGCGTAAAAAATTTTGAGCTCGCTTCGCTCGCCGTGATCAGATTTATTGTGTTGGATGATTTTGGGTCCCGATAAAGCGATCTTTCATGGTACGATGATAAAAAAATCTAATTTGCGGCTTGCTACGCCCGCCGCTATTACAAACATATGTATTTTATTATCTTAATAGACTCATTTTCAAAACTCAACAAAAGCCGTAAAAAAATTCAGGTTTTTGTAATTGGGTTGAGACAAACCGATTTTCCCTAGATAGATTACCAAAACCCTAAAAAATTACGAGTCGTGGCTTTTAAGGTCCTGTAGAGTGATTTTCCACGTTAAGGTTCAGGTTACAGCGAAAACATTTTTAAATTACGTATCTTTTTGTCAAATTACGTACCTTTTTGGCTGGAGTATGCTTACTGGCAACACTGGTCAGGTCGATTGTTTTCAATTTGTGATTACAAAACTGCGATAACAAAACGGAAAAATGGATAATAACCCGTCGCTGAGTCAATATTTCGGCGACACAAATGTACCGCCTGCCTCTCAGTTCTTCGACGAGATCGGAACTTCGCCGTCTGACATGATTCAGAGTATTTATCTTGGAAGCAGCGATAGTGCGTATATTTGTCTATAATTCGCTTTTTCTGCTAACAAAAGAACTAGTTTATGTATGAAAAATTTACTTTAACTCTTGTTTGTTCTATTTAAGGTAATCAGACGGCACCAGCTAATTTATTTTTCTCAAATACGAGCACATCATTTTCCCAACCTCCAGCGACAGATGAGATCATATTTTCTAATGATATGCCGATCGTAAGCACTGCTGCCGCATTGCCGGCTACTAGCCTGCCAGATCCATCTACATTCTTCGACAATATAGGCCCTGAACCACAGATAGGAGCTGTGCAAAGTGGAATAGCCAGTCCGCACATACTTACCGAAGCTATGGATGGACTGAGCATCAAGGTATCTAACCTTTTACATAATCAAGTTTGTTTACTAATATTATAGTATTCAATTATTTATTAATATTATATTTGTACCTGTAGAAGTAGAATATTGTTCCATGTTTTAGAATGATAGTTATCCAAAATTAACATAAATTAAGTAGGTACAAATAAGTACCTAAAAGTTGTATGATGAGTATTTAAAAGTCTGACAATAACTATTGAAGTATGATAATAACTATTAGAAAGTTACCAATTGATTATGGATGTCTGACTATAAGTATCTTCATTCTGGATGTCTGACTATAAGTATCTTCATTCTGGATGTCTGACTATAAGTATCTTCATTCTGGATGTCTGATAAAATGTATCTGGAAGTCTGTTAATAAGTATCTGGCGGTTACAGAATCAATCAGTAGATAAAGAGGCAGACAGAAGAAGGGATGCTTGGATTCCCAATGAAGAAGCTAAAAAAACCCTTATGAAGGTAAATATATTAAAATGTATGTCATGTTAACTTAAACTCTTTTGAAGATCAAGCTGATCATATGAATGAAGTTGGGTTTTTAGGCTATTGCAGTAATCTTGATAATGAAATTAAACAAATTAAATCAAACCAGCACCCTTACAGCTCATCACTTAGCAACAGAGTGGTTCACAACTGGAATATTCTGCCAGAAGATGTTTTTTCTGCAGCATCCACAAACTTGTTCAAGAACAAACTCGACACTTGGTTGTCAACAAACAAGATTATGTTAAAAAGTGACACAAAACTATAAAAAAAACCTACACTGTGTGACATAGACACATCAGCAAAAGCTGTTTGTCTATCAACAAATAAATAAATAATACAGATTATTCTTTTAGGCACAATCATCACCAAAAGGATCTTTCTTCCCCGAGAGAGAAGTCTTGACCATGCCTGGACTAGTGCTTGAAGATGAATTGGTAAGAATTTGGAATTGTTTATAGAGATGCAACACAAGATCGTGAGAGAGTACACACTTGTGGCAGTTGTGTAGGTATGTCACTGTAAGTTTTCAAACACGTTAAAAACAAACGGTTGAAAAATTTTAAACACCACAAAAGTGTACTATGAAATAAACTAATCAAAGGACGATTCACAAATTAACGTTTTAAAATAGTAAGATCACCAAATAAGAAGCACGCACTTTGGGCGCTAAGGAAAAAAATATTCAAACTAACCTACAGAGAGTCACTGTGCCATGTTTGGTCTTCTCATATAGGTAGTATGGATGGTCACCAAGGGGAGAGGAGGTCGAAAATAGTAAAAAATGGGTCACGTAGTTTGGGTATGTTCCCTCCTCCTTCCTGGAGGGCATCTGGCTGAGAAATGAATGAACAGTTTTAATTGTATAATAACATTTAAGGGTCATCCTCAAGGCAAATTTCCATACAAAATGTTTCGGACAAATACTCAAAAAGTACGTCGTATTATAGTAATATCTTCACACTATTCGTTTCTTCCATGTTTTTTGATTTCGTCAACAAAAAAAGTGAAAGGTTTCATACTTTAATTTAGATTTTATACGTGTTTTTAAGTTAGTAGGGTTAGTTTTAAAACACATAAATTAAAAAATCTAAATTAAAGTATGAAACCTTTCACTTTTTTTGTTGACGAAATCAAAAAACATAGACGAAACGAATAGTGTGAAAAATTACTATAATACGGCGTACTTTTTGAGTATTTGTCCGAAACATTTTGTATGGAAATGCCTTGAGGATTCCCCTTAAATGTTATTATACTTAAAACTGTTCATTCATTTCTCAGCCAGATGCCCTCCAGGAAGTAGCAGTCAAATACTTAGGAGTAGCCTCAGCTGGCGCCCGAGGTGTTGTAAGAGCTGAACACGTCAGCAGAGATGAGGCAGGACTCCGAGAGCTGCTGAGGACGGGCTATCTGCGAGCTGCTATCAACCTCACTGCACAGCTGTTATCTGCTGCTCAGCAAGGTGAGTTCTCTTATTACCTCTAATATAAATAACTAAATAATAAATATTTTTAGGCATTTCACACAATGCCATCTAGCCCCAAACTAAGCAGAGCTTGTACTATGGGAACCAGATAACTGATACAATACTTAAATATTATTTGTAAATGTATAGAAAACACCGAGACTCAGGACAAACACTGATGTTCATCACACAAGTGCTTGTCCTGAACTGGTAATCGAACCCGCGACACCGGGCGCGGCAGACCAATACACTTGCCAAATGACCATCCATGTTGTGTGTAATAATAATACTTAATTTGCAATCATTTTATTTTTAATATGTAATTCTATGACATGACAATTTTAGCTTTATATTATTAAGAATCAATATGACTATTGTAATTAATAAGTAAGTTTAGTTTATCAGTTTATAAATCATATTGATCGCATGAAGAAGAATTTGATTGTCACAATGTAGACAATCAAATTCTTCACAAAACCTAGTGTTTTGTTCAGCTTTCGTAAGTTTAATTTCATTTTAATATTCTTAGGTTGCAACTTGCAACGAGATGATCCAGTTGTCAAGTTACTAACCATTCCAAGACAATAACACTTATAATAAGTTATAGTGTAACCACAGAGTGAATTAAAAATATATTTTTGTATATCTTACATTTCTCTCAAAACACATCAATAGCGTGTTTCAGATTATTGTATAAATTACCTGAGACATCTAGTTTTGAAGTTAAAAACTAATAGAAATGAATGTGCTAAATGAGGGTAGTTTTATATTATTTTTCACGCTAGAGAATGTCAGTGCCGATTTGTTTATAACTTACTAAGTTGTCAACAAAATTGTTTATCGAAATGTATAAATTCACAAAGTGGTGTTTAATATGAGAATAACTTTTTTCCTTTGACTGAAGAGTCGTAATTCTGTGTTAATGAAGACGTAGTTTGCTCTGAACTAGAATCCTGACGAAAGTAGTGATTACTTTAATCATCTAACAAACTGCCGCATTTATAATATTAGTGGGATTATTTTATAAGATACTTATGTTTTTATTATTTCGTTCAAAGGCATATATTTTATAACAAAACAGAAGAAAAACAAAGACATGAATAAAAAAAAATTGTATAAAAACTAAAATCAGACTACTGAAAAATCACTCTCTAAAGTTTCAGCTTCATTTTTTTGTTTATAAGAGAAGTTCTCTAAAACATAGTCTCTCTCTATGAAATAATAATATTATAGTCTCATATTAAATCGTTATGTGCCGTGGTCCGTGTTCATAATTATGTCACTTTGCCCTAAATCATAAATGTGATAATAAATGATCAGTGACAAAATAATAAATTCTAACAAAAGTAAGTGATTAGCCATAGACATAGAAAAACATTTATTTACCACATTGTAGCACATCACGTAAGAAAGTAGATGAATATACGAATAGAGGAAGACGAGAGAAACAACGCAGGCGTGAGTACAGAGATGATGTCTGAAAAAAATACAAATTTTCAAAATCAAGAAAAGAAAATAAATCGTATATTTCTTGATTATACTAGTCTAAGGCAACAGTGCGGCGTCGTTCAATCGTTCGTACCGACGCCGCACTGTTGCCGCACCGTGCGTTTTGTATTAAAATAAATGACCTTCCGTACGCCGCACGACAAACACACCGCTTCGGCACTGCAGCGGTCCGACACGACACGTCTAAATTTAAAGAGCCCTTAGCTTCAATATAAATGTTTGTCTCAGGAGTAGGCCGACTGAACCGTCCATCCAAGCACACGCCGCGCACGCTCCAGCTGTGGCTGACGCGCTTCGCCGTCATGCTGCGCATCAAGCTGCACCAGCCGCTGGCGAGGGAGGCGGACGCGTTCGGAGACTGCAGCAAGCCTGACATGTTCTACCAGGTACCTGTTTGTAGTGTTTGATATCTTAAAGTTTAGGATACTTTCTTAATACGTCGTTTAGAAATAAATAACTACCGCCAGTCGGCTCTGAACTTCCGTGTTTTATTGAAACATCTCACTGGCGACAGGACGAAAATTAATAATTTAAAACGTTTACCCCGCGTAAATATACGTAATAATCATGCCACTCGGTAAAATAGAAACTTTTAATCTGAGTGATCATAATTGGGACACTTATGTGCGTCGTGTTAAACAGTTTATATCGCTCAATGGAATCGAAGAAAAGTTACACGTAGCCACTTTAGTGACGCTTGTTGGTTCCGAGTGCTATGATTTGATGTGTGACTTATGTTCACCGGATCTACCAGAAACAAAGAAATTCGAAGAATTGGTGAATTTAGTAAAAGATCATTTGGAACCAGAGACATCGGAAATTGCGGAGCGACACGTCTTTAGGCAAAGGAAGCAGGCGCAGGGTGAAAGCATACGTGTATATTTGCAAAGTCTAAAACATCTAGCCAAGACTTGCAACTTTGGTGCCACACTTGAAGTAAACCTCCGCGATCAATTCGTGTCGGGTCTCTTTAGTGAAGCTATGCGATCCAGGCTGTTTGCCGAGAAGAACATAGATTACAAGAAGGGCGTCGAGCTCGCTCTTGCACTGGAGGCGGCGGAGCGGCACGCGAGCGTGGCGTGCGCCCCCGGCGGCCTCGGCGGCGAGGGGCTCCATCGCGTCGGCGGCGGCGGCAGCGGCGGCGGCGCAGCGCGCGCTCGCCCTGTGCCCGGAGCTGCGGCAGCGGAGCGTCAGCCGTGCTCGCGCTGCGGCAAGCCCGGTCATGTGCCCGGCAGGTGTCGGTTTAAGTTCTATTCATGTGACAAGTGCGGTGAAAAGGGACACTTGAAGGCGGTATGCAGAAAGGACGGTAATAGTGCCATGAAGAAAGGTCAGTACTTTTTGAACGATACTGATTCCGAAGATGATTGCCATTTTTATAGTTTTGTGAGTAGTGTCGGTGATAAGCCCTATTACATTCAATTACGTGTTGAAAATGTGCAGTGTAAATTTGAGATCGACACGGGCAGTAAAATATCTGCGATTTCAAAGGCATTTTACGACGAACATTTTTCTAATTTGCCCATCCAGAAAATAGTTCTGACGTTTAGATCTTACACGGGTGACGTCATCGAGACTATTGGGTTCATTGTGGTGCGCGTAGAATGCGGTTCGTTCACATGTAATCTGAAACTGTATGTTATTGATAAAGGGGGTCCCCCTTTGTTGGGGCGTCATTGGATAAAGAATTTAAATTTATTGCTTTTTCGAAACGACGATAATTCGATTCACAATGTGGCCCAAGGAGACTCGATGGCTTCATCTCTGCGAAATGACTTTCCAGAAGTGTTCGCTGAAGGTTTAGGTACTTGTAAGTCACGCATTCGATTACACCTGAACGATACCACGCCGGTGTTTGTAAAGGCGCGCCCACTGCCATTGGCACTGCGCGAGCGCGTTGAACGGGAACTCGATCGACTGCAGCGGGAGGGGGTTATTTACAAGGTAGATAGATCTGATTATGGCACCCCTATCGTGCCTGTAGTAAAAGCTAATGGTGATATACGCATTTGTGGCGATTATAAGGTGACCATTAACCCGCGACTGAAAGACTTCCATTACCCGCTGCCGCGGATCGAGGACCTTTTTGCGACCTTGGGTGGGGGCGAACAATACACTAAATTAGATTTATCTAATGCTTTTCAACAGTGTGTATTAGAGGAAGATTCACAGCCGTTGAGTGCCATCACTACTCATGCCGGGACTTTTGTTTATTCCCGGGTCCCGTTCGGGATAAAGTGTATCCCGGAAAATTTTCAGAAAATAATGGAAGAAACATTGAGTGGCTTGCCATCAACGGCTGTGTTTGCTGATGATATATGTGTGACGGGGGCGAATAAAGCTAGTCATTTAGCTAATCTCAGAGCGGTTTTACAAAGATTAAACGATAATGGACTCAGGATAAATTTTTCTAAGTGCCAATTTTTTAGAGATTCGGTGACATATTTAGGATACAAGATTGATAAAGATGGATTGCATACTGATTCTAAAAAGGTTGAGGCAATTGTAGCCGCCCCGGTCCCCACGAACGTCACACAATTAAGGAGTTTTATGGGTCTTGTAAATTTTTACGCCAAGTTTTGCCCCAACACTAGTGATGTACTGAAACCTATGTATAATTTATTGAAGAAGAATTCAAAATGGAATTGGGATAATAACTGTGATATAGGATTCAGTAAAATTAAAAAAATGTTAAGCAATTCTCCGGTGTTGGCACATTACGATCCTAGACTGCCATTAATACTGTCAGTGGACAGCAGTCAGTACGGTCTGGGCGCGGTGCTGGCGCAGCGCTACGCGGACGGCAGCGAGCGGCCGGTGTGCTGCGCCTCACGCACGCTCAACGCGGCCGAGTCCAACTACTCGCAGTTGGATAAGGAGGCATTGGCCATTGTATTTGGGGTCAGTAAACATCACCAATATTTGTATGGTAGAAAATTTTTACTGAGAAGCGATCATCGAGCTCTAAGTTATATATTCGGTAAGAATAAAGGGATACCTATGACAGCGGCGAGTAGGCTACAACGGTATGCGGTAAAGTTGGCGGCCTATGATTACGATATCGAGTTCGTAAAGTCTGAGCGAAACTGCGCCGCAGATGCACTCTCGCGTCTCCCTCTCGGCTCAACAGATGGTCGAGTGAGAGGTGAAGACGACGACTGTAGCTACTTAAGTTTCATACAGGAAACTTTGCCGGTAAGTTTTAAAGAAATAAAAACCGAATCGGCGAAGGACACTTTGATCAGCAAAATATATGGGTATGTAATGTTCGGTTGGCCATCGAATACCGGAATTGAATCCGAAAAACCGTTTTTTCGGAGAAAGGACGCATTGCATTCGGACCGAGGGTGTTTGATTTGGGGCTACCGAATTGTTATACCGAAATCATTACAAGAAATGATAATGAACGAAATACATGAGGGGCACCCGGGAATAGTGAGAATGAAGCAGATCGCTAGGAACTACGTTTGGTGGGAGTCCCTGGACACGGACATCGAGCGTGTGTGCGCGGCCTGCGCGGCGTGCCGCTCGCAGCGCGCACAGCCGCCGCCCGCGCCACTTCATTCCTGGCCATGGCCACACGAACCATGGGCGAGACTCAATATGGATTTTTTAGGCCCTTTTCGTGGTAAGTACTATTTAATCATTATAGACGCGCATTCGAAGTGGATCGAAGTAGAAAAAGTCAGTAGTACTTCCGCGTCAACAGTGATCGAGGTGCTTCGCCGCACCTTTGCTCGCTTTGGCCTGCCTAAGAGAATAGTAAGTGATAACGGCCCTCCGTTCTCATCGGCCGAGTTTGGTACATACCTACAGAGAAACGGAGTGAAACATTCTGCTATCGCACCTTATCACCCATCGAGCAACGGGGCGGCCGAGAACGCGGTGAGGACTATCAAGGGAGTTCTGAAGAAAGCAGTAATTGAAAACGTAGATGATAGCACAGCATTGAGTAAGTTTCTTTTTATGTATAGAAATAGTGAACATTGCAGTACCGGCCGTGAGCCAGCCATGGCGATGTTCGGGCGACGTCTGCGCGGACGTCTCGACTTGATGCGCCCCGACACGGGTGAGGTGGTGCGCGACGCGCAGCTACGGCAGGAGGAGCGCGCTGCGCAGGCGCGTCCTCTGCGAGTGGTGGCGCCCGGAGAGCCGGTGTTGACGCGCGACTATTCCGCAAAGGGGCGAAAATGGACCGACGGTATCGTCGTAGAACGTTCGGGGCCTGTCTCATATAAAGTAAAGACAACTGACGGTCGAGTACAAAAACGTCACGTAGACCAATTGCTAGCCGACAAAAATAAGTCTCGTTTCTCGCTATCTAAGGTATGCCCGACTAATGACCGTGAGCTCGTTAATGATGAGGAGGGCACTAATTCGCAGGGTGATAACGGGTCGCGATGTAGCACAGATAATGAAGTAATGGCCAATGACTCAGATAAGTCGCTGTCGGAAAGCTGTGGCAGTTCACTCTCCGATGGTAGTGACGATAAGATGGTGACGCCACCAACGTCGCCAGCGGCGGTGGCGGCGATGGTGGCATCAGGACATCAACGTGCGACATTGTCACCGGTGAGCGTTAAGCGTAAGCGCCGCCGGAGGGCTGCTGTTAAGTGCATTGAAAATATTAAAAATCGTCACCAACTATAAAGATTAATATAAGTATACCTATATGTAAGTCTTCATTATAAGTAATAAGTATCTATATAGAAAAGGGTTGGAGTGTTTGTTTCTTAGCATAAAATAACTAAGTTATGTAGCCTTGTTCTGTAGGCAGTTTTTATGTTTGGTAACTAAGTAGTTATTTACCTTAGGTGTTAGATTTAAGGGAGGACAGTGTAGTGTTTGATATCTTAAAGTTTAGGATACTTTCTTAATACGTCGTTTAGAAATAAATAACTACCGCCAGTCGGCTCTGAACTTCCGTGTTTTATTGAAACATCTCACTGTTAAATACACTACTAATTTATATAATTTGACGACACCGTGGCTTAGTTGGTAGTGACCCTGCCTACGAAGCTTGGTGTTCCGGGTTCGATCCCCAGCCGGGGCAAATATTTGTGACGAACACGAATGTTTGTTCTCGGGTCTTGGATGTTGTGATGTGTTGTATGTGTCCATGCCACCTGCGACACAGGGAATCCTAGTGCAGGGGTGTGAGTGTGTGAATGTTTGTTTGTTTGTTTATAATTACCAAAAAAACTAAAATGGGCAATGCAGGATTGCATTGCCCATTTGTTGTATCTGTGCAGTCAGAATTTTGTATTACTACAAAATGACAGAGTGACAGCGGCGTGAGTGCGGCGCCCGAGCCGAGCTGCGGTGAGCTGGCTCGAGCCAGGTACCCGGGTTTGCCAAACAATGAATAAAACTTAATTTATTATCAATGATGGATACCGCCTGTTGCAAATCCATAGGAAAACGACTAACGGTAACAGTTATCCAATTTTTATCAAACTTATTTGACAAAAATTTACTTAATATGAATCGTTTTTTTGTTATCAGTTCTACCCTGACACGTACGGCGGCCGCAGCGGGTCGCTGGTGCCGTTCTCGCTGCGCCTGCTGCTGGCCGAGCTGGCGGGACATCTCGGGAAGCCGGAGGACGCCCTCGAGCGACTGTACGCCATGCTGCACACCATTCAAACGGTATGCATGTAGATGTACTACCTGATACGTACGGTGTCTACCTTAACACGTACGTTGTCAACCATGACACGTACGTTGTCAACCATGACACGTACGTTGTCAACCATGACACGTACGTTGTCAACCATGACACGTACGTTGTCTATCCTACGTACGGTGTCTGTCTACCATGACACGTACGGTGTCTACCCTGACACGTACGGTGTCTATCCTACGTACGGTGTCTATTCTGAAACGTACTGCATCAATACTGAACACTACGGTGACTATCTAGAATCGTACGGAGACTGTATTGGATAGTACGATGACTATCCTGAATCGTACGGTAACTATCCCGATTCCCATGGTGATAAGGACATGATTATTTTCAGAAATGTGGTGTCAAATCTGACCTGTATCTCTTTCTTCTGTCTTCTATCTCTTTCTCTATCCTGTCCTTTTTTTTGAAAATAAAAAACATTTTAATGACTAAAATCAAAGTGTGATCAATGTGATCTCACAAAAATAATTCAACCACAAACTTCACCATCTATTTACATGATTGCAGATGATAAAAAACCTGCGTGAGGGTAAGACCGAGGACGGCGAAGGCACCATCAGCTCGGAGGCGGACAAGATGGAGTCCATCCGGCTGTGGGCGGGCCGGGAGGTGCGGGTGCTGCATTCCGTCGTCAACTGCGCTATCGCCATGAAGGTATACATTTGCTATCTGTACTTAGATAAACCTAAAAAAAAATCCTGCTTGAAGACTGCCGCCATTTATAAATTATAAATTTTGATTCTATGATCAAGATGATAACCTATTCGAAAACGCATCAAGATATGATCGTTTTAGTAAGTATGGAAACACAAAATTGTCTCTGGCACCCGCCATTTTGATTTTTTTGACATTGATGGTAGCCTATAGCGTCGATGATACATGGCTAGATTACAAGTTACAAAAGAACAACAAAGCTGTTTGTTCTCGGGTCCTGGATGTTGTGATGTCTTGTATGTGTCCATGCCACCTGCGACACAGGGAATCCTAGTGCAGGGGTGTGAGTGTGTGTCAATGTTTAATGTAATATTTTTATCACGCCACCTGTTCGACAATGTCCAATTACATATCATGCTATCATCAAGGTAAAGCAAAGCATTACCTCTCTAGGGAGGTAATGTTGTATGAAACTCCCAAGGGTTGTAATGTGATTTGAATTTGGAACGTCAAATTCGTGTGGAAACTCGTGGAAAACTCTAACTAAAAGAACGCCCATATGCCATTGTAAAAAGGTTGGTTCGAAAATCAAACTGGCCACTCATAAAAAAAAGAAAAAGGGCGCGACTTCAAAGATAGTGAAACAAAAGACGGTGCATATTCGCTGCTGCCGCCCTGGCTTTTTATTGCCTCGCAGAAGGTGTGAAAAGTAGAGTATGCTCCTCTGGGATAAAGCCTGTCTTCGTCGTGAGTAACTTGAACCCCTCGTTAGCTCAGGGTTCAATATGCCACCCGCGACATGAGACACTGCTTTATCCCCTTAGTGCATAATCTACTATTATTGATTTTGATAATATTTGTCGTAGGATTACCGTCTCGCGGCGGACACGCTCTCCGCCCTCCTAGAGCAGGCGCCCACGCCGCAAGCGCGCCGCGCCACGCACAGCGCGCTCTGCCGGCTGTGGCTGCTGTGCGGCCACGTGCGCCGCGCACACGCGTGCTTGCAGCGCGCCACCGCCGACCGCCTGGCACAGTGAGTCACGAGCAGCAGACACGCATGCACGGAAGGAGCTTCTTCGAGGCGCACTTGAAGTCACTTCTCCACACTGGTTCGAAACAACTAGTGACGCGCGCTCCGCCATATGACACGCGCTCTGCCATATGACACGCGCTCTGCCATATGACACGACACGCGCTCTGCCATACGACACGCGCTCTGCCATACGACACGCGCTCTGCCATATGACACGCGCTCTGCCATACGACACGCGCTCTGCCATATGACACGCGCTCTGCCATATGACACGCTCTCTGCCATATGACACGCGCTCTGCCATATGACACGCGCTCTGCCATATGACACGCGCTCTGCCATATGACACGCGCTCTGCCATATGACACGCTCTCTTCCATATGACACGCTCTCTGCCATATGACACGCGCTCTGCCATATGACACGCTCTCTGCCATATGACACGCGCTCTGCCATATGACACGCTCTCTGCCATATGACACGCTCTCTGCCATATGACATGCGCTCTGCCATATGACACGCGCTCTGCCATATGACACGCGCTCTGCCATATGACACGCGCTCTGCCATATGACACGCGCTCTGCCATATGACACGCGCTCTGCCATATGACACGCTCTCTTCCATATGACACGCTCTCTGCCATATGACACGCGCTCTGCCATATGACACGCTCTCTGCCATATGACACGCGCTCTGCCATATGACACGCTCTCTGCCATATGACACGCTCTCTGCCATATGACATGCGCTCTGCCATATGACACGCGCTCTGCCATATGACACGCGCTCTGCCATATGACACGCGCTCTGCCATATGACACGCGCTCTGCCATGTGACACGCTCTCTGCCATATGACACGCGCTCTGCTATATGACACGCTCTCTGCCATATGACACGCGCTCCGCCCTATGACACGCGTCTTTTATTTATTCGTATTTTTTTTTTCTTTTAGATGTCCAATGGCGGATGTCCGGGAGTACGTGGACTCGGGGCTGCTCGACATCGCTCACGGGAAGTACCAAGAGGCGTACAACAACTTCGCGAGGGCCGCCGACCAAGAACCCACCAATATCATGGTCAGTGATACAGCAATTTATGCTTCGACTTCCACCAAAAACGCACAAGCTTATTTTTTCGACAGCTTGTAATATAACTTTTTTTTATTGTATTTTTATTTGTACTTTGTTTTTTATTTAATTTAATTAATTATTTAGGCTATGGATCTTTTCGCTGCAATAAAGATATATTATTATTATAATGGGTTTGAAAACAGTAAAATTGTAAAATTACAATTTTTTACAAAATTACGGTGATTGGCAAATAAGGTGCTTTTGGATTCGTCTAGGTCTCAAGTGACATAGGCAAGCTCAGGCCAAACCTCTGAACGTAAAGACTTGAAATTCGAAATATAACATAACATAACATTAAACATTCACACACTCACACCCCTGCACTAGGATTCTCTGTGTCGCAGGTGGCATGGACACATACAACACATCACAACATCCAAGACCCGAGAACAAACATTAGTGTTCGTCACGAATATATGCCCCGGCCGGGGATCGAACCCGGAACACCAAGCTTCGTAGGCAGGGTCACTACCAACTAAGCCACGGTGTCGTCATATGTCAGCAGAACCATCATTGAAAATTTTAGATATTAATAAATGTACCTATATAAAACTAATAAAAACATTTCTTGTCAACCGACTTCAAAAAAAGAGGAGGTGATCAATTCAGTTGAATGTATGTTTGGTTTTTAAGGTTAATCCTCAAATCCAATTCTATACAAAATGTTAAGAATGTAACTAATGTTAAGTTAGCAGGGTTTATTTTAAAACACGTATAAAATCTAAATTTATTTTATTAAACTATGAAACCTTTCACTTTTTTTGTTGACGAAATCAAAAAACATGGACGAAACGAATAGTGTGAAGAAATTACTATAATACGGCGTACTTTTTGAGTATTTGTCCGAAACATTTTGTATGGAAATTTGCCTTGAGGATTCCCCTTAATGGTTAATACCTCAGAAATTTGTTGTTTATAAGTCGATTTGAAAAATTATTTATTGTTTGAGAGCAATTACTTTCGGAGTGGTCCCACAGAAATGATATCAAAATCGGTCCAATAGTTCAGTTTAGTTTATATATCAAAATAAATGAAAAAACTCGTCGTCGAAGTAATCGAAACTGCGTATTTTGCTTCCCTGTGACTTTTCAGTGGTGTTTACAGTCACCAAAACAGTTCAATTGAAGTCGGTTGTCTATGGTTTGTAAACCCTTGATTATTTTTCAGGTAGCCAACAATCTATCAGTCTGCCTACTTTACATGGGCCGTCTTAAAGAGGCCATTGCAGTCCTCCAAAAGGCCATAAACTCGGATCCTGAACGAGGCCTCAACGAAAGCCTCCTCATCAACCTGTGCACTCTGTATGAACTCGAGTCTTCCAAAACTACGGAGAAAAAACTGAGTTTATTGCGAATGCTGTGTAAGTACAAAAGTGACACTATGCCCGATGTGGTGGAGTGTTTGAAGTTGAGTTGAAACTGGTCACATACTCACGTAAGGGCCGGCGGATTTTTGAAAAACCCAACGGCTTAAAAATTCACTAACTTACTTAAAGCTAATTACTGTCAATGGTGGAAATGATTGTCTGTGATGGTAATAAAAAATATCCAAAAATGTGTATTATTTGTTATATGTTCATTGTTCATAATAGTGGGGATTTTGAGACAAAAATCCCAACTGCGGTTGGTGTTAGTGGGAATTTTTGGAATTTTAAGCCTAACTATTTATCGACATTGTCTTAAACAGTAGGCAACTACAAATTATTATCATGAAGATGAATTGAAGTAACTAAACTATTTAGTAGAAATATATTATTTAATTTCTCTATGTAAGTAGGTACGTACGTTATTTGTATATTTGAATCTTAGCAATAAAATCTAATTTATCCTTACATGCGTTGCTTTTTATCTTATACCATCATACTAAAACGTAGACCCTTTACCTCTGTATTATGGGCTTAGAACGATTATAATCTACATTTGAAGTACAAAGCCGAGTTTTCCTATGTACCTACTAGCCTATATTGTCCCATTGTTAGGCAAACGCCTCCTATCCACCTTTCTCGATCTTTGGCGGTTTTCTACCATTCCCAATCAAAGGCAGCGAGATCATCTCATAATAGGTACCTACCTACCTAATTACTTACTCTGATGAATCTGTGATCTTCTCTACTGCATTTCAGACATAGACAACATACTTCAATTGGACTGTTTTAGTGACCGTAAACACCACTGAAAAGTCACAGGGCAGTAAAATTCGCAATTAGTCTACTTCGACGACATATTTTTTTCAGTTATTTGGATATAACAACTCTACTGAATCGATTTTGATGACATTTGTATGGGAACAATCTGAAAGTATATTTGGGTCATTCTCAGTTAAGAGGTACTTTCCATGGCAAGGACAAAAAACCACTTTTTTTTCACACTTACTTTCTAATTAACCTATTTATTACTTAAAACTAAATGTTTTCTTCATGCTCACTAAAATTTATAACATAAATGTAAGTAGTTTAGTCACAATAAGTTCTAATACAAGGAAAATGTCCCTCCCCTGGTCTGTCCCCATACCGACTTTATTTGTAAACCAATTATTATGAATGTATTAAAATTAAATAATGACTTTTCCATCGTTATTTTTTTACAGAACAATAACTTAGTCAAAGTTTCTTATAAGTAAAATTACTTATATTCCAATTTTTCATAAATAATATCAACGCCGAAATTTGTCCTCTGTGTTTTGTGTCTCGTCCCCTGGCTTTTTGTTTTCGGTTAAAAATCAGTTTTGTTTTGCTAGTTTGTGGAAATTCTGACCTCGAGTGCATAGGATGTAACGAGAATCTAGCAGCAAGCAGCGCATAAGCCGACTGCTCAGCCATTTTAACGGCCATTTCAGTCATGCAGCTCGCTGGGTGTAGAAATGTTTAGTGAATGCAGTCTTTCCTCTGGTAAGTTTTATTTAGCAATTATTTGTTAAAATACTAATATAGACTTAAATATTCACTATGAATAGTGCATACATTGTTACGTTTGATTGTGAATTGCGTACAATAAATACTTTTACGGCTATTTTAGATATCAATCGAAAATGTATCTCCCCTGGCGTATTTCCCCTGGCTCTTTTGATACATTTGTATGCGTTTTCATTAATACTTCTACATTTTTTTTAACCTTTACTTGGCATTATGTATATCTTAGCTCTAAAATATAATATGACTTGTTTTACAGAAAAAAATGGCAACTAGAAAAAAAATTACGCGCGAAGAACGGCTCGAAATCACCTGGGATTTTTATTTAAAAAAACTACCCTCCCCTCACTTAAAAATGAGAGGGCGGTGAATATTTTATGCATTTCATGAATATATAGATGTCTTTGAGCGCAAGTTTTAGAAAATAAAAAAATTTTAGTTACCTTTTAATTAAAATCTTTTTAGAGTTTAAGTACAAGAAAATTTTAATACTGTTACTCGGAGAAGTTTTTGATTCTTTTTATTTCATTATTTAGTATCGATAATAAAAGTTATAGATATTTTTATTTTGACTGAATGGAGAAGTCAAAAGCCTTTTTATGTTTTGTACCTAGCAATTAAGAAACATTAAATTTTATAAACAAAGACTGCTGAGAAATTACAAGTCTGATTATATATAATTCATAATTAAAATAAAAATAAATAAAAAAGTTGATTCTTAAAAATAACCCTGTTTTTATTATGTATATCTCTCTTCCCTGTCCATAAAGTATCCTCCCCTGTGCAGTTTGTCTCTACCCTGTACTGAGTATTTACCCTGGTCACTTATAAAACGAGATAAAACCTTCTGGCTACTTTGTAAACGTTTTCAACTTAAAAGTCTCCATAAAAAAGATGTATCATTAAGTAAAAATTTAGAAAAAAATGCCATGCCGTCACTTCATACAACATATTACCTCTTAACTGAGAATGACCCATTTATTCTATGAAACAAAAAAATCTGTACATAAACAACAAAGTTCTAAAGTAACAAACGTCAATAAACAAAAAAAAAACATTCAACTGAATTGATAACCTCCTTTTTGAAGTCGGGTGAAAATAAAATTAATTCTAGGGATGATTATACTTCCCAACACAACGCTGTAAAGATCACATTTATACTTACCAACCTACTCCAATTTTTAGCCATTGACTAAATTCAGACAGGTAATAATTAGCATTAGACCTATCATATCATTAGAGCCCATGAAAGTTGGCAGCAAAAGTACATAAATAACACCGATTTGGCAAGGCTCAATCGGTGACGAAGATTTTCCTTACGACTGACATATAATACTAGCTGCTAATAAGAAGTTAGCAACACACTTACTAAAACTACCTATGGTAGTGTTGCATTTAGCTTCTTTTCCGAGTACCTAACGTGTCAATCAAAAGCACGCTGCTGGAACAGTGCTGCCATCAAACCATTCCTACTCCGCTATTTCAATGAGCTGGAATAGCTGGGGCTGGGTTACATATCGGGGGGCAATGAACAATGCACCCTTCAACGGGAAGCCAGTGCAGACTGATGTAGGTACCCCTTTTTAGAATTACAAATCGGACCTACCTACTCAAAATCGAATGACCTGCCTACCAACTGACATATTTAATTACTCATATGCTTCTGAAGATGTAGAGACGCTTAGAATCCAGCCTTACAATGTACCTACTGTAAAGATAAGTATAGGTTTTTTCACGTTTTAATAGCGCAAGTGAGGTGAGGCGAGATGGGACGGGCAGGAAGGTGGCTAAGCGACCAATAGACGCCGGGCACCTTCCCAGTCGCGTCGCACCCCTCCCGCCAAACTCATCTAAAACTCGACTTCTGCGCATTCAAAGTCAGCGCTATTACCGTGAGGATACTTTTAAACTAAATGCCATCAAAACCAATTTTGTAAAAATTGTAAAAAGTAGGTACCAAGTCTCGCTTTCTACCGTAATAATTTGTCAGATCCATGTCAAAATAGTTTAATTAATTTTATTTAAAACATAAAAGATATTTAATATTCATAATGGTCACTATAAGATGTTGTTTAGGTTAGCTAATTACGTAATAACTAAAGACTAAAGAAAGTAGGTCCCTTAAGTAGGGAAATAATAAAGTAACCGGCTTGGTGTTACATGGATCTGACAATTTTTTACGGTAGAAAGCGAGACTTGGTACCTACTTTTTACAATTTTTACAAAATTGGTTTTGATGGCATCTCATTCCTTTTTGTAAGTAGTCTTCCTCTTTTTATTTTACGGTATAGCTTGATGATGATGATGATGATGATCTACACTTATTATTCCATTAAATTATACATATACAGGTACGCTAATTCATTAATTGCAAATGCAACTTTGTAATCCCATACATTTATATGGGATTACAAAGTTATTTATGCAATTGGTGTATCTAGAAAACTGGACGGATATTAGAAAATATTTTAGTTTTTCCTTGATTTATACACTAAACACTAATTGCATTCTAAATTTGAAGCTTCTATGTCTGCTAGAAGTGCCTTAGACTTTTGATGATCGGTCAGTCAGTCAGTCAGTCAGTGACAAGATTAAGAATTTTGACTAGTTATAATTCTTAAACTACTGGTTCAAATTGAATGAAATTTCAAATATATTGGTATACAATGCCTACTTGGGTACTGACAATTCAGGCTTCTAGTTTTATCCACAACGAAGCTATAGGGGGTCGAAAATGGCCTAAACTGCTTCGAGAAAAGGATAGTACGGCCGTGCCACTTTTTTGCTCGACTTGGTGGGAGCCCTGCCGGGCTCCCAGATACCTAGTTTACCTATTACTTTCATGTATTGTCAACAACATGACTTGAGAAATCTATTTAGGTAATCACTTAATTTTACAGGAAATCATTATTTAAAATTAAACTACACTGATTCAATTACAATTATTTGATTTAATTACCGAAATCGTCACCCCGTCACGTAATATTATGAATTAACATCAACTGCATACATTGTACGGTGCTGTACATAAGAAATACCATTCAGGCCAGTATAGGTAGGTACTACATATATTTAATTTTTACTGGAAAAAAATCGTGGTAAAATTTACACAAAATAACTATGAATTATTATCGACCTGACTTTATTTACTTCGAAACAACTTTGATTTTAACAGATTCAAAATACTTAATCAGAGGTACTAACTTATTAATTCTTACCCAAACAGTAAAAGTATGGCCCTAACATTGCGCCTTGGAGTACGCCGAAATAATTTGAAAGAACAATATTGAAAAATTGCACCTGTTACAATCAAAGCTGAGTAATAGGTTTTCAAAAATATACGAATTACAATGAACTTACAAGAAATATTTATAAATAATAGGCAAGTTATACAAAGACCAATATTTTTTACAAACGTGAATGATGCACTTTTCACTATACGCCTAAAATTCTAAGTGCACCGAATATACCATTTTCGAAGCAAATCCAAACTACATGTTAATTCACAGCACAACCATACATGGTGTTTTATTTTTACAAGACAAAATTATTACATTATTATTTGATATTTATTTTATTGCAATCTTATTTCAATATTTTGGAGTAGATTTTCGAATTATAACTACACTAGGTACCTATAAATATTATTCCAGCCACGAATCACGAAATTACAGTAATTCAGATTATGTTCCAAAAGCTAACTGTTTTGCAATATTGTAAGTACCTTACTTTTAATTTAATGACCGAGAAAATGTGTTTTGAATTCTACTACTATGGATGGATAATTTTAGTTATTAGAATATTTATTACACCTCATAACATCTAGGATTTTAACCTCGTGACCTTGACAGCCATCATCAATAGAAACAGTAATTGCTTGATTGAAGAGGTACCTATTTAATTAAGTTGTATCAATTGATAAATTCTTTACAAAATAAGGCCGCCACGCAACTGCAGCACACGCTATTATTGCCTTAGTGAACGCGCGGAAAACAGCGAATTGGTAGACAGTAAAGGGCCAAAATACACCATAGAAGAGAGATGTAATTAAAAATCAACTAATAGAATAGTTTTTTTAACACCAATATAAAGTAACTTATTATCATTTTGATAGCTTCTCTAGCAGGCGGTACAACTAACTGTTTACACCCCTTTTCTGTTATTTTTCGTTTTGGAAACAAGTGCGCGGAAGTAGTGTCTGCGTTATCTACGGATAGCAATGACTTCGGCTATTCCCGATTGTCCCCACCCCCAGCGTTCCTACTACGACAAACAGGAAAAAAATCCCGAATGGTCCTACCTCCGTGTTTTGACTAGATACAAACGGGATAATACATTCCCGATTCTTCTTGCCAACGCACGTTTCGACTATGAACAAAAAGTTCAATCAGTGTTTAAAATAAGAAAAAAAAACAACCTAATGCATGCATATGAGATTATATGAATAAAACAGTTCCTATTGAGGACTTTATGCATGCCATCACTGTCGTATAGACTGAATAAAAATCTCTAGAGTTAAAGATGGTCTACATCTACTTTCCTATCACAATACGTTCGGCAAGTCTATCTGGCGTCCTACTTAGGCATTTTCTTAACCAATTCCTTCCTACACATCCTGTCATGCAATAATAATACTTCTACTACAGCGATAAGATCCAATCTGCCAAATTGAGGTAGTCATGTTATAAAAAATTCAAAATTGATTAGTGTAATTAAACTGCAGCACCAATGTTAGGAAAGTTGTGAACCTAAAGCCAGAAAAAAAATGATTGACTGACAATGTTAAGATACAATTCAAACATAGCCTTAATATTGATGGTATTGTATTCAATAATGGATTTCTTGTGAATAATTACAGTTTATATTCGTCAAAATATTATCAACCAATAAATTAAAAAGTTCTAAGGTTGTTTCAGAGATATAACATATTCTATTCACTATTGAGCTAAAATTGTATGTCATAGAAATAAATTCTACTTATACACCGCAAATTTTTAATCGATCGTCACTCTGTCATTTTGTAGAAATCCAAAGTTCTGACTGCACAGATACAACATGGTTACCCTTCTGCATTTAAGTTTTTTTGGTAATTAAAAATTTGTGGTGTTTTTGGTCAAAAATGGTTGAAGAAAAAAATTGATCGCATTCAAGCACAAAGTATATTTACATAAGTATTTTTACATAGGTATAGGTAATATGGCTACTGGGTATGTGTAAAATTAAGTAAGAAGTCAGTTTTGTAAAACCAATCACAGCGGCAGACCGGCGGAGTCATAGAGTAAAGGGACTACTCCATCGCAGCGCGCGCATAAGCATCAAACTGCGTGCGCTGCAGTGAAATAGCGACATCACGATCTCAGAATCATGCATGACAAATATTTTGCCACAAAGGCATTCTTACACTAGTGAAAAGATTTGATCAGTGTCATGTGTCGTCAATTTGTTGAGATGTCTTCATATGTCTCCCTGAAGATATTAGGTTCTAATCATTGAGCTTGATGAGTATTGACATAGCACTATCATCGCACCAGCACTTAAATCTTAACCTAATGATGTACCGTTACATTCTTTCACATTAGATTTTCTTAGGCATACTAATTACGATCTAAGTGAAATAGTTTGAGAGCCCTTTGTTATTTTTCTTATCCACGTTTACAAAGCTGACCACGTCATGCATCTCTTTCGTTGGTATGGCAAAAGACTGTGACTAAATGTTATCTCAACTAAACAAAGCAATAATTTTCATTATTTCTGGATGAGAAAAATTAGCATTAGGCTCTCAGACTCCTGTGAACGATGTCAGACACTGCATCAAAATTACTTTGAAATACAAACAAGAATTGTAATATACGCATTTCTGAACAAGAGGATTTGTGAAGAGGCGCACAGGCTATAGGTACTATATCCTGTGCGCCGCTCTTCAGAAATCCTATAACCGCAATAGTATCGCTTACATCGGTGGCGGTGTTGGCAGTTGGAAGCATAAGCAATCAAACGACCGCCTAGATATCGCTGTTGATGCACGCGATACTATTGCGGTCCGCGCCAGATATGTAATTTTAATGCAGTGTATTGTCACAGCTTAGCCTATCTAGCCGTAGAGCTGCCGCTCTAGTAGTCTTATCATACGTTTTGGCTAGTTATATGCTAAAGAAACCCATATTTACAAAGCGGTCAATGTGCACATTAAAATATGCACTACACTACAACAATGCCAAAGATTTATGAGGCATGTGGATGCAGTGAGCATGCAGACTTCCAATTTGGATAAGATGCTTTCTTTGTACACACACAGAGAATCTAACGCATTGCACAAAGAGTATAAATAGCGTGCGCCGCGCGCAACGCAGTGGAGTAGCAGCCTAAAGATTGACTTATCATAACTAGAACTATGATCATTTTTGTATGTGATTATGCAAGTTTTATGTTAAGGTTAGCAAGTAAAATAGTTCAATACACTATGTAGTTTTTGATTTAATGATTGGAAGTCTGTTCACATTTACACTAGTAAGCGTAATCCCGAAAACAAAACAATCACCATAAGGCGTCAGTTTATTGCATGTTTCACTTATGATACGTCTCATCGCACTGTGATGTTTCGATCGAAATAAATATCCTCTTACACTAACTGAACGGAAGAATGTTCACAACCGATTACGGTTCCTTATAGCCCTAAGGCGCGCGCGGCGCTTCTTTGCGGATTATATGTCCCCATTCTGACTTATCCCAATCCTCTTGATGAACTCCTCTTGGAGCATCACTGTCTTGATCAGGTTTTGGTGGGGACCATACTGCATTGGGACCTGGTCGGGTGTAGAGCAGTATTGCTGAGAACCGTCAGTGATTATCACACCCTGACCGTTACTGAGGGTACCGGTGGAGTCCACAGAGTTCCAGTACTGTTCACTGGGTGAGGTGTTGTTAACACCCGGCGGCGGCGCGGCAGGCGCACCCGTGTATCTGAAGTACGGGTTCTTAAGATCCAAGGTGTTGGATGATGAAATATTTGTGCCTTCTAAACTTACTTCCATAGTCACATCGTAGCTCTGTCTTTTGTTAGCAAGCAGCAACACACGTCCAGTCAATGTCTGTCCTTGTTTGGCAAATATCGGAGTTTCCAGCAGGCACCGGACTTGGTACCAGTGGGTTAAAGGTTCCGTGGGTGCAGTCGATAGCCATATGTGTTGTGTGGCTCCAGCAAACAGAACATCGAACCAGAATGCTAGACCGTGGCAAGTACCCGATTGATTTAGCTCAAATTTGAAAGGCACTTCAATTCGATGCAAGTCAGTCTCGTGAGCATTGAGGAAGTCAACTACATGTCTGACAGATCGTGACATGCAGATGCGAACATCGAAGGTGTCTACAATTGGCTGCCTAAAGTATTCCTTCATCGCTGCAGTACGGAGGGCACTCAGGTCTACTCCATGAAAGCATGCTTGATACCAGAAGTTGGCTTTGTTATACTGTTCCATGAACAATGCATCATCTGTAAAAGGTGCTATGTGCAAGTCTCCTCTCGTAGGGTACATGTTACCATTTGGTTTCAACCATTTCTTAGCATGTAAATAAGTTTCTAGCATCCTCTCATTGTACAACATGTAACCCATTGGCTCGGATATGATTATATCTACATTTTCTGGCAGTTCAATTTCTTCTATCTTACCGGCTACTACAGTGATTCTGTCATGGAGGTTATTCGCGCGGACGAGCGCTTGAGCGTGATGCGCCATGTTACTCGCTTCTACGGCGTAAACCTTCCGCGCGCCAGCCTGCACCGCAAAGAACGACAGGATCCCTGAACCCGCGCCGACATCTAGTATCACTTTATTCTTGAAGTCATTGATATTTGATAAAATCGCACGCTGGTACGTACTAGTTCTCACGTAGTCCTGCATCATATTCTGTTGCTGACTCAGATAACCATAAAACTGGAAGTATTGCATCGCAGAGGAGTCTTCCGTCCGCACCGTAAATACGGATGATGACCTTCCCGCCTTGATTTTGCTGACGAGCAGGTGGAAGTTCTGACATTCAGCGTCCGACGCGAATTTGAAGAACAAAGTCTCATTGTCGATCGTGAATATGTACGACTGACCAACTACCCGGGAACACTCGGTCTGGCTGTGGACAGGGAACTCTAGCACCTCTTGCGCGAGCACGGGGTCGGCACGGATCACTTTTACACTCAACCCCTGAGGGTCGTAATCCACGTTTACGTTTGTGGGATAGTTGAAGCGAGGCGTCAGAGCGCCATCGCTGTTGACAGCAGAGACGAGCACCCCGCGAAATGTATTCGCCATTTTATGAACTAAGCACAGGCTCACTGTTTGGGCAAAATATTGTCCACTTTGTTGTACACACGCGTTTTTGGCAAACAAAGAAAAATGCCGTTGGGAACTTAGGGCCGGTGTAAAATCGATCACTGACAAACTCCCTCTTTTTTGTCTATGGATAGCAGCGTGCACGCCATTTTTTTTCCTGAATGTAAATTATCATAGAATCATCAAATCACAACCAAAATAAAATATCCGTTTATTTTGGTTCCTTGCAAATAAAATAATCAAATAAAAAGAAACCAATCCAAAAAAATACTAGGTATTTTTTAAGTTTACTGACAATACGTTACGGATTCTTTTTAGGAAAGTTTTTTTTTTATATCAATATGACGAATTACCATAGACAACCAAAAAATTATTAATGATTTTTCGACGAAACTAAATAACGCTAGTCACTGTCAGGCAAGTAACTTTGTCAGTGTCAAATTGTTCACACTGTCAAACACATGTGACATTTATGTTTTGAGGTTAATTTAATTTGTGAAGAATTTTATTTTCGGTCTGGTACTATTCTTATGATTAAATCTTCCAAATTAAAATAGCACTCGTACTACTAGAAAATGAGTAAGAAACTAAAGAATATGAAATGGAAGTCAGTGCCTCTAGAAGGCTTTCCTATCTCCATGTCCGATAAATTCGATGGATTTGTTGGTTTGGAAGAATGCACAAGTTATGGCTTGGAAAAAGAGAGCAAAAGGCCGAGAAAAGTAATTAAAACCATTGTTTTTTTTTTAACTAGAAGTCTGTGGTTATATCCTTGAGTGAAAATTAAGTTGATTATGGATTTTAAAAGCCTTTGTTAACGGTTTATTTTCCGTTTAAAAAATGGAAACAAATACCATGTGTTCTCATTACAATTTTCAGAAAAAGCCAGAAAAGAAGCGAAAAACCCCTCAAGAATCTGAAGAAAAAGAGGTACCTTCCAAAAAATTAAAGCTTTTTCAAAACCACAATACAAAAACTAAAGAACCTAGCATAAAACCTCAAGAAATCAGACTATCAAATGGATTTGTTGTTGAGTCATGTAACTCTGCTGCCCCATCACACAATAACGAGTTATCTAGCGAAAACAACACTCAGATTAATAATGAACCTGCACAAAACAAAAAGAACCGAAAGAAAAACAAAAGGAAGAAGAAAAACAAAGATAAAAAATCAGAAAATAGCAAGCCAGTTACAGAAACAAACACTAAACTAGACAGTAACCCAGTTCCAGAGAGTAAAAATATCAAAATCAAAAAGCGTAAGTTAGGAGACGAGAATATGCAATCATCAGATCTTACCCCCGAAGACATGCTGACTTGGGCGGAGTTCAAACTACAGGAACCAATTGTAAAAGCACTTATGGAACTGGGATTCAAGAAGCCTACGAAGATTCAACAGCTGTCTTTACCTGCTGCTATACATGGTAAGTTTTATTATTTTATTAATTATTTTATATAATTTTTTTAATTTGGTACAATGACCACCAACAAACCACGAAAGATTCATTACATTCTTAGTTTCTTATCTAGGGAAGAGGAAGGGGTCACTACTCAGGGGGAAAAGTACAGTGAAGGGGGTAATGCACAATGCTGGGGGGCAATGCACATTATGCACAATGCACCCTTCAACGGGACGCCAGTGCAGACCCCTACACATAATAAGAATAAGAGGTCACACCTGCCAATAACCAAACCAATCCTACCCAAGACTTTGAATAAAGAATTCCAGATCAGCACTGCTGTTCCCCTTTAGACAATTTTGATAACACTTGTAAGAAAAATAAAACTGAAAACCTACTTCAAATTACAATCTTGACAAAACAAATTAATTCAGCAATTCTGATATTTAAATATTTTAAGTTATGGAAAACTTGTAAGAGTAGGAGGGAGACTTTTGGCCAGCAGTTGGGTAATATGGGTTTGAAAAAAATTATTATATTTAGGTCAAATTGAATCTATCAAAAAAATTACTATACTACGGCCGTTCAGAGAATGCGTTCCTGATTTGCGTCGCGATTGAACTGACGACGTAACTTTGTAATGGCGTTGCAGTTACGATAAAAATGATTGCTGGTTTTAACAATTGATGAGCATTAAAACAACATTATTATATCAATAATCAATTAACGTTATAATTTTGTGCCAAACTCAAATGCATTCTCTGAATGGCCGGACTATAGCAGTAACCTACTGAATGTATTCAAATGGCCACTTTTGTTTGTTATTGTATGTGGTAACTTTATTAATGTCTTGGTTAAATTCTAAACAAAAGCCATCATTGTTTATTCCCCAATTCCAAAGAACCCATTTTATCCATAACATGAAATATGTTGTGATTATACTAAAATGGAACTAAACACTTTTTTTCAGGTCGCAGGGATATTCTTGGAGCAGCAGAAACAGGTAGTGGTAAAACACTAGCATTTGGCTTGCCAATCCTTTCTGGCATTCTCAAATTAAAAGAGAAAGCCGAAACCAAAGGATTGGACGTCTATGAGATACCTTACAAAAAAGGTCCTGCTAAGAAAAAAGAGGTTGTAGTTGAACGTGAGAAAAATAAAAGTAAGAAGGTAGAGCTGAAAGCTAAAGAGTCTTCAGAAGATGGTTATAGCAGTGGTGAAGACAATGATAATGATGAGTCATCTAAAAAAAAACCAAAAGGGGCATTAAAGAAGAAATTCAAAAAGGCAGAAGACTATTTAGAGGAATATGAAGTGCCAATAAGAAAAGGAAATGATAATGAAAATGATAGCGATGATGAAAATTACATGCATCTATCAGATATGTTGGACTCTGATGATTTAGCTGACAATAGTGATGAAGATGAAAGTAAAAATAATGATGAGAGTCAAAGTAATGACGAGAATAGTGATAATGAGAGTCAAAGTGATGACAATGACAGTCAGAGTAGTGATGAGATTGCTGATGATATTGTCAGTGATGATGATGAGTCAGGAGTGGAGGAAAGTGATGGTATGGATGAAGTTGAATCAGATGAAGAAGATTTGGGGAACCCTAACGAAAATGGTAAGATTTTTATTGCAACCATGAGTTTAAAGCGTCGATGACACATGGCTTTTTACACACTACAAGCCAGCGAGTTCGCTTGTAGCTTGTAAAGTCGCCCAGTGTTATTAACTTTTTTACAATCTGCTTGTTGATAATCCTTCCCGAAAGCTAACACGCTCACACGCTAGCTTTTAAACTCGCCAACAAGCAGCGTGTAAAAAAGGAATGTGTCATCAACAATTAAGGGTGCGTTTCCAAAATCTCCACTTCGAGCACTGTGATTGGCCAATTCAAGGTCCGCTCCTCTCCACTCCGCCTAGCTCCGCGTCAGTGGAAACGCACTCTAATAGTTTCACTTGTAATCTACCGCTCTATGGCGACGGTCAACCGCCGTATTATACAATTCATGCTACATAAAATTGTCAAAGGATTTGGACATGGGAGAGCATTATAATTATTAATGTGTAAAAATGCAACAGCAGTTCTTGAATATTCTATTGCTTTTTAATTTGAAGCCTTTGTCTGTCTGTCTGTATGTAGTATTTTTTTTTTTTTTTTTTTTATTTATATGGGTACACAAACAGTTACACAATAAAGACTTAAGGTTATGTTAATAATAAGTATCCTAGATTAATAATTGTGAAACCAACATCGTTTACCACAGATTACTATGAAATATTTTTATGTGTAAGTACATAGTTTCGATGTAGGTAATACTATACTAAATTACATTAGAGTTAAGCTAAATTCTCAAGAACCTTATTTTAAAAGTACTTGTACGTGCTATTGTTATATCAACAGAGTTGAAGTAAGTGTTATAAGAATGAACTAGACGATACATAGGTGATCGTTTACCGGCGTTAGTGCGGCATCGCGATAGTGCGAATAGCTGACATGGTTTACGGCAATGTACTCTAGTAGGTATTCTGTAACATATTTTGTTGATAAGCGGAATACAATCATATCTGTTATGGCATAGATCACACAGTAACATGGCTTCTAGTGTTCTGGTATCATAAGCTTCCAAGCAATGTCTTATTTCAAAAAAAGTCTTACAATAAGGTACATGAAATAAAAAAGAAATACAATAAAACAGAAACTTATAGGTAAACAATTTAAAAAGAGAAGGAATATATATTTATATTATATTATATATAAAACTTTATAATATAATATAAATTGTTCACCGTGTGTGTTTATGCATAATTATTTAAAAAAAAAGTTTATTTCAGAATTCACACATTTCCATCGAGAATACAAATTAAATTAAAATAAATCAATACAAATTAAATTAAAATAAATCAATACAAATTAAATTAAAACAAATTAATGAAAATCAAAATAAATTAATACAAATAAATTAAATAAAGAATTATCTTCTATCTTGTGTGTTCACTGTTCACAGGTATGGGCTGTGTGAAAGTCATAGATAACATAGAGATCCCCGGCCACGTAGTGACTAAGACTGGCAAGCCTATGTATGCTCTCATCCTCACTCCGACCAGAGAGCTGGCGATTCAGATCAGCCGGCATCTTATGGCTGCTGCTAAATATACAGGTAAGCTCCAAATTATTTCGTTAAAATGTATTTGAGAGCGCTAGTAGTATTGCACTGGACTGTGTGAAATTTACATTGTGTGTGTATTTCTGGTTGTGAGTAGGATTCTTTTACAGGAGACTCTTACACGTCCAGGAGACTCTTACACTTCTAGTAGACTCTTGCACCTCCAGGAAACTCATACACCTTCAGGAGACTCTTACACCTACAGGAGAGCGCCTACTACTCGGGCGAGTAAACATGACACCTGGCTCGAATGACGTTTGTGCAAAGCACTACGTGGAATTGGATAATCTTGATAGAGAAGAGGTCCTGTAATACTTGGTAATGATAAGTATTGATAAGGCTTCGCAATTAGAGGAAGAAAAAACACGGAGGGCGCCGCGCGGGGCAGCGGGGGAAGCATCAAGTCCCAATCCACTTGACAGTCAGGTGTCATGTTGATTCGCCCGAGTAGTAGTTCCACTCTTCACTTGCCTAAATAAAAAAATTCTCTTTTTATATTATGGCTATAGAAACCGAGATAATTGCGAAAACCAATGTTGGTGACGTTTGGCCTTGAATAACTTCTTTTGCAGATGTGGGATGGATGGGGACTTTTCACAGATCGTTTATAATAGTGTTCCAAACATCTGTATCAATTTTCATCTCTGTGCGAATTACTGCAACCGTGAATGTCTAATTTTATCGGACTATTGGCCCTGTTTGTACTTAAAGTAGTATAAAGTAGTATGGTATACTTATTTGGAATGTTACCTACGAGTTTCTATTCTTATGAAGCCAGTTCTAAATCATTTGATTGGCTGCTGATGACATCATATCCATAGTAATAATTTAATACTTAAGATTTATAAAAAATATATGTATGCGCTTCGGCCGACGATCATCTGATATATAAATGTATAAAATATATAATGTATAAAAATTAGCAGTAGGTGATTAGTAAGATTTTGATATAAAAATGAAAGTGTTAAGAAAGGCTACGTACTACATAGTTATTCTAAAATATTAAGCAAGTCGAAAACTGTTATGATTCATTTGTCATTAGAACTCAGTTAATTTTTAATTGTGTAGGACTATTTACTTACCTAATAAGAGATACCTGTTATTGGCTATTATATACAAAACTTAGTTAAGATACCCATAACCTAATATTGTAGCTGTTGGTCTTTTCAATAAATAAAAAAATAGAAGCTGTATTTTTCCATCAGGCATCAAAATAGCGACTATAGTCGGTGGTATGGCTGCTGTCAAACAGGAGCGACTGCTACGCGCAAGCCCTGAGATCGTAGTCGCCACTCCGGGCCGACTGTGGGAGCTGATCAACCAGGGACAACCTCATCTGCAGCAACTGGACACCGTCAAGTGAGTACCAACGGTACAAAGTATTTATTTGGACACACAATCATTTTCAGTTCTAGCAATCGACTATTCGGGCGAATGAACATGACGCCTGGCTGACACTCTCGCTCGGAACTTGATGCTTCCCCCGCTGCCCCGCGCGGCGCCCTCCGTATTTCTTCTTCCTCTAATTGAGAAGCCTTATCATTACCAAGTATTACAGGACCTCTTCTCTATCAAGATTAAACAATTCCACGCTGTACTTTGCACAAACGTCATTCGAGCCGAGGTGTCATGTTAATTCCGACCGAGTTTTATCCCCTGAATCGAATGAATGAATAATTGGTTTATTTGTCCTAATGGGGGCTTCTCATGGCCTGTGTTACCACGGGCCGTGTAAAGCGAGCGGCCCGGGGCTGCTCAGGCGGGCGCGTATTATCCGTTATCACAGACCGTGAAAAGGGGTGATCTGGACACGTCCGCGCGGCGTGCGCTCGCCCGTACAGATGCTCTTGGCACGGCGCGGCGTGTATTAGCACAGGCTGTATAAAGCGACCATATACAAGTTTTAAAAACATTCTTAATTCTCCAGGTTCCTAGCCATAGATGAGACTGACAGAATGATGGAGCGAGGTCATTTCGAGGAGCTGACGCCGCTGCTGGAGCGTCTGAACGCGGACGAGGCGCGGAAGGCGTCGCGGCAGAACTTTGTGTTCTCAGCCACGCTGACCCTGGTTCATGACCTGCCCACTCATATGAAAGGGAAGAAGGTAGGATTATTTTCAAATAAAAGTAGAATTTTAATTTTTTTATTTATTATTTTTATCATAATTTTTTAAGACTGTAGTAACCCACTACTGCCCCCTTTCTTCCACTCTCCTCGACACATTTATTAATTATTATTGTTTTTTTTGTAATGTGTTTTGAGTATGTATAACGATACTATAGATGAATAACAATGTTCCTATAGAACAAGATGGACGGTATCAAACCAAAAGGGAATCGTAAGACAGGACCAAAAACTTTCAGACACCTTGTCAATAAAAATGAAATATCTCCATTTTCAAATAATGTTTGTTACTTTTTACGATGTTGTTTTATTAACAATGAAAAAGCCTAGTAGCTTTAACATATTACTGTTACTTCTCTTTTTCTAAAATTTGCAACGGACCAAAATGTACCTACTAGAAGTTAGCCGAAGTGGCTCCCTTTTACTGGGCATATTTTCAATGTACCAAATGTACTACATTGTGTTTCTATTCTTTAATACTTCTGTGGATTACCACAGAAGTATTAAAGAAGTGTGTGAGTGTGTTCGTTTAGATAGATAGATAGATAATTCTTTATTGTACACATGGAAAATAACAAATACAAGACTTAAAACTAATGAGTGGTACAATTGGCGGCCTTATCGCTGAGAGCGATTTCTTCCAGGCAACCAACAGGTATTGGAGATGATTTAAATATAAGTAGCGGGGCAGGGCGTACAACTGTTTCCAAATTAATAAAGGATACTATGTTTTATAAAATCCTAATACGTAAATAACCTATAATAAACTAATACATATTAAATATAAATATATGTACGTATAGATAATGCTTGATGAATGTGAGAAGTATAATACTTAAATATTACTTACTGTTGTGTGTGTTTAGCCTTTAGATCAAACGACTGGATTTTGACAATTAAATTGCCATTAGATTCGACTGGGTCACGAGAAAGACTGATAAGATAAAGTGTTAATAAATTCCTTATAACGGTATGCAAGCGGAGTCTCAAAAGCTCAGTAATTTCAATAGCTCCAGTGCCTCACATTAGAAAACAGTAATACTTACACATTACTACTTATCAGCAGAATCCTGGTTTCTATAATACTGGGTAAAAAAAAACACTGTTGGAAAAGTTTCACCGTATTGATGTTTTCTTACAGGTGACAAAACACGGCAAGATACTGAACAGAAGGGTACAAAAGATGACGTCAGAACAGAAGGTCAAGCGATTGGTGGATTTACTGGGAATGACCGAGCCAAAGGTCGTTGACATCACTCAACATAACTTAGGTAAGTCAATTCCAGGTGTTTCTTATCTTCTTACTTGTTCCTGAACGCTGAACTAGTTCCTGATCAGTTTATAATATTAGTTGGACACTTGGTGTCTATCACCACAGAAAAATTAAATACTACGTACAACAGAAAGGTCCAAAAATCCCAGTCCCATATAGGTATAGACTTTTCTGCGAAAGGGTTCGTGTTCATGTAATGGTGGCTTTACATGGCCCACGTTAGCACGGCTGCCCGTGCGGATGCGTATTGCCGTGACAAAATCACAGGCCGTGAGAAGGGGTGATCCGGGCTTTTCAGCAGCGCGCGCTCATTCGCACAGATAACCTTGGCGCGGCGCGCCGCGTGTTAGCACAGGCCGTGTGAAGCCTCCATAAGATTTTTGATGTTTACTTTATAAGGAAGTAATTGAATTGTTTCAGTAACAATTTTTCGTTTTTAGGCACGGCAGAAACGCTAACAGAGTGCCGTATCACCTGCGCTATGGAGCACAAAGACGCCTATCTGTACTACATACTCAAGCGTCACCCGGGCAGAACTATCGTGTTCTGTAACTCTATAGGCAGCGTCAGACGGTAAGTTCACTCTCTAGTGCACGAAAGGAGCCAGTGCACGAAAGGAGCCTCTTCAAGGCGCACTTGAAATACTTTCACCACACTACTAGTTCGATAGAACAAAGAAATTCGATAGAAAAAAATCACTAGGACACGATAAGAACTAGACTCTTGGTATAGTTAAAACGCTACCTAGCGCCGGCGAGCTGAAGACTCACTTCAGACATTAATCAGCATTGGGCCAATCGCAATCAGCATTAGGCCACCCGCAATCTGCATTGGGCCATCCGCCAATCCGCATTGGGCCTCCAATATTGTGAAATGGAGTAAACCGAATGAAATATTTTTGATTTGATATTATTAACATGTTTTTTTTTTCAGATTGGCCACTCTGCTTACAATACTGAAGTGTCACCCGCTTCCTTTACACGCGAGCATGCCGCAGAGGCAGAGATTGAAGAATCTCGAAAGGTAGGTTATCGAAACAAAAAACACTTAACTCAAATTTACACTTTCATAATCGAATATTAATTTATTTATTTATCTTCCAAAACACCATGTTCCCCAAAAAAAGTAAAAAAGCCGTGTTGGCGGTGGCGGTGCCTCGACTTTCGATCCGAATGTCGTGGGTTCGAACCCCAATGGAATTTTCTGTTCAAAAATTATCTATGTGCCACCACCTGGTTCGAAAGAACGATGGGTTCCCATCCAGTAACACCCAAACGAGTAACACTGTTACCCGTTGGGATTTTTATTCCCATCAAGTAACACCCCTCGTCAGGGTGTTACTCGTTGGGTTTTTTTTTCCCAACGAGTAACACCCATGTCATGGTGTTACTCGATGGGAATAAAATAATAGAAATGGTGTTACTCGATGGGAACAAAGTGTAACACTTGATTATTTTTAAAGATGATTTTTGAAAACTAGTGACACGATAAGAAGAAGACTATGTTCCCCAGATTCCGCGACGACCCTCACGGCGTGCTCATCGCCACTGACGTAGCGGCGCGTGGGCTGGACATCCCACTGGTGGACCACGTGGTTCAGTACCAGGTCCCACGCACGGCGGAGAACTACGTGCACCGCAGCGGCCGCACCGCGCGGGCCGATAAAGAGGGAATCAATGTGCTAATGGTGGAGCCTGCTGAGGCGTATCTGTACTCCAAACTGTGCCTTACGTTGAACAAGAGTAAGTCCAATTTTGCATGTTTCCACTCACGGAGCAGAACTATGTGCACGGTACGGGCGGATAGAAAGAGGGTCAATGTACTGATTGTATTGTATTGTATTTATTTGTTAAATTAAAACGGATTGAACCAGCCTTCCGCGTTTTCAAAATTTTGACAGAGCGTCTGGTCAAAGAGACGCGTGGGCTGGACATCCCACTGGTGGGGTACGGGCAGGTAGAGAGGGGTCAATGTACTGATGGTGGCTGAGGCGTATCTTTACTTCAAATTGTGCCTTACGTTGAACAAGAGTAAGTTCAGTTTCGCATGTTTTATAACAGTAGAGGCGCATTGTGCATAAATGTTCTGGTGGAGCCTGCTGAGGCGTGTCTCTCTCTACTCCAAACTGTGCCTTACGATGAACAAGATTAAGTTCAAATTTACAATTTTGTTATAAAACATGTCATGTTTTATAACAGTAGATTGTAGGACATAATTTTAATTTATTTCCTAAGCAATTACTTAACTCGCTTGACAGTTCTTAAAGGTCTGAATTTGGACCGTTAAGAACTAGCAAGTGTGTAAAGTAACGTGTAGCGTGTAAAATTGCTAAGGGACTTTGACAGTTTAGTGCAAGTAGGTCTAATAGAACCTTCAATACGTATTGAAGTACCCCCCACTAGTGCTGCCTCTAATGGATTATTTTTGTAACTTCATAGGAAAATAGCTAATTAAGGGCAATCCTCAAATCCAGATTCCATACAAAAAGTTTCGGACAAATACTCAAAAAGTACGCCGTATTATAGTAATTTCTTCACACTATTCGTTTCGTCCATGTTTTTTGATTTTGTCAACAAAAAAAGTGAAAGGTTTCATACTTTATTTAGATTTTATACGTGTTTTTAAGTTAGTAGGGTTAATTATAAAACACGTATAAAATTTAAATTAAAGTATGAAACCTTTCACTTTTTTTGTTAACGAAATCAAAAAACATGGACGATTTGATTGAGTATTTGTCCGAAACATTTTGTATTGAATTCGGATTTGAGGATTCCCCTTAACCGTTAAAAATGTAACTTCCAGCATCAGAAGTCCCTACGTTCCCCGTCGCGTCGCACCTGCTCGCCCCATTAAAGGATCTGGTGACGGTGGCTCGCGAGCTGGATAGCTTGGAGCTGAGGAAGCGCCGCAGTGCGCAGGCGCGCGGCTGGCGGGAAAAGGCGGCGAGGGAGATGGACATCATTATCGATGACGATGATGTGTATCCTTTTGATAACTTTGAGAGCCATGATTGGATAATCATGGTTTTACAAGAACATACAATACGGCCGACGTATCTTGGCGAGTCTGAACATAGGCTATGTTTGTTACCTCAGAACTTTGTTGTTTATAAACTGATTTGAAAAATAATGTTATTTGTTTGTGAGGTCAGTCACAGAAACAGATTGGTCTCATAGAAATTTCATGAAAATCGTTTCAGTACTTTGGTTTTTAAATCGAAATAACTCAAAAAAAGTCAAGTGAAGTGATGTTGTGTGAGGTGAAAAAAATGGTTTTCAAACGGCTGGATTGATTTTAATCAACCAACAGCAGTCCACTGCTGGATATAGGTCTCTAGGCGCGGCACTGAGCCCGATCTTCGTCTCTTCTGTGTAAAATATCAAAACATTCATTATTAACTCCCTAACTCATACCCAGTCCGATGCAACAATCTGACCCGACTATTGACCGCTCCCTGAAGGGACTCCGTAAGAAACTCGATTCTATGCTGTCGCGGCCGATGTTCCCTCGCGGCTTCTCATTCAAGTACCCCACCCTGAACGAACCTAATGCGTTGATTATGCCAGAGGAAAATGCGTTGGAAGTAAGTAATAAACGCCATAACTGATGCCCAATCCGACGCGACGCTACCAATAAACAGCGCTCTGAAGCTAGGCGCTCATCCCTCTAAAAACTGAACTCCAAGCCAAATGCCTTAAAAACACTATTTTTCTATTTCCAGGTAATGAAAAAGGCTCTACAATCTGGTGAATTAAAGAAAGAAAAAAGAAAAAGCAAGAATGCGCCGCTTTTGAAACTAGGAAAAGGCATTCATAAGAATAAGAAGTTGAAAAAGACAATAAATAATAAGTGATGTAATCATGCCTATTTATGATTAATTATATATTTTTATTTCTTTACCGGTCTTTTTAATGCTATTCTGGTATTGTACGGCTGTTGGATCTAGGCCGGCTTAAAATCTTAAATCATTCCGTCTCACTTCAGCATTCGTTGGTGTTCGTGTCACACACTGACCTCTATATATTGTGGTGTCACGTAAGTCGCTCTATAGTATCTTATTGCGTAATAAATAGCTTATTGTTAAAAAATAAATAAATAATAAAAATATTTTATTTCGGACTATGTACTAGAGATCCATATTTCACATCACATTTCATTAATACATTTCATTATAGCCGGGACCTACTATCTACTGCATGCCTACAAACCATCCATCAAAGAGAATATCTTGGCTTGATCTGTGGTTGGCCACAGGGTTAAGGACTCAATTATAACCACTACGTTTACCATCCACAAAAATGATTTTTTTTTTCTTTCGAAGAACCTAAGTGCTTCGGTTTTGGCTTCACATCAAAGGTATATAGCCAGTGTCAGGTAATTGGAGAGATTCAAAGAGCTTTTATACTATGTATCTAGAGAGCTAACACGCCATTTTGTTTTATTTAAGGATTAAGAATTCTGAACCTTACGACTTGGAAATAAAGTTCTTTTTTAATTAAATCTAAATATAAGGATTTTAATGCTTGATAGAGACCCCCTCGTTAAGGAGTGTGTCTCGTTCACACAGTTGCCAGCATACAATAAAAATTAACATGGCCATAATTTTTGAAATAAGTGGGACAATTTTCGAAATTAGACGATTTGCTCTAAATGTTATTCAGATTCATTTGAAAGGTTTAGTACAGTCGCTGTCATGTAGGTTAGGTACCTAACTGCCGAGAATAATAATTACTGTTCGAAAGAAACAGTATTAAAACCATTGAATCAGATATACCTCACTAGAATGCGGCGCACCGTCCTCTTTTTTGTTGATATTTTAATGCACCTATATATAATATAATTTTAAAACAATAATGCAAAGTAACGTATGTATATAACATTGATAGCTTATTGAGCAGATTGAATTTTCCCTTGGTTGCTTGTTTATGTCTCAATGAAATATTCAAAGTTCAAAAATTATGGTCGCCCTACAGAACGAGACACACTCCTTACTGGTTCTAGCTCTTTCGGCTCGCAGTTTTCGTATGAGTCGGCATTCTAGATACATAGTATACAAGTTCTTTGGAAAGATTATTTTGTCATAGGTCAGAGTCGATAAGTCAAGTCATGCCCCTGTAAAGTAGTGGTGGTTGCGACTTTACTAGAGGCTTCTATGGAGTTTTGGAGGCAACACGAAAAGTCACGTTTTACAGCATTATACTATTCACCAACACTCATACACGTTCACGAGCACTTAATGGATAAAAAACCACCGGTTTTACACTTAAACACTCAAAGTTATACAAGTTTTGTCAATTAATTTAATGCCGCCAATGCGCCATTTTTCATGTTCCCGCCAAAACTCCAAAATGATTTTTAAAAGTTGTAACATTTTGGACAATTGCGCGGGATGAAACTATAAAATCTGGTACTTATTTGTGCATGTCATTGTCACATTTGACAGATGTATTGGAATGAATGTAAAGTGAATGAAGTAGCGACTAAAAATAACCGTTAACGTAACGTTATTTGGCTAAAAGACTGCTATCCAAGCAAGCCTCAAGAAACGTCACATTAGATGCGCGAGCATGACTTAATTTTCCAATATGGCGGATGACGCGCGCTGAGCTCCCTGCCGCCCGCTCCCGTTCCGTAGTTTTTCGCCAACTGCCACTCGTCTCCAATGATTTCACATTGTGATGAATGAAAATTATAGTGGATAAGTTGTAAACGCAAACCAAAAGAACAAATAAACTTGAACTCAGCCCGAACTGAGTTGTAGTGAAACAGTGCGTACCAAAGGTGGATTCGTGGTTGTGTACCAGTTCTTCCTTTTGTGTTCCCGCAGTGTTTACGTGCTGAAAACGGTGCATTGTTGAAAATATAGGCCACGGAGCCGCAGCGAGCTGTCTTTGATGGGATCTTGTTGATCAACAGGTAAGCAGAATTTCAAGTACTTTAAAAACTTTCTATTTACCAACATACTTTGAAACTTCAGGTTTTACCTGAAAAGGTATCCGAATATGTATCGAAAGGATTTGCTTCTCTCCAACGTATTAGTTAAACATTTATATTAGTATATAGAGTAGTAATTTCTTATTGGAATGCGTGTAAGAAACGGGCGGGGCGCTTATAGGGTGCGGCGTCACTGGCTGGCCCACTAGTCCGCGCTCTAAACCGACACGTGATTACAATATCCATAATTCCTCACCTGATAATTGCTTACCTAATACAAAAACAAATTACGTTCAAAAGAGAAAACCATGTATAAATATTTAAATTCCATAGAAACCACTAACACAAATGAATATCGCCTGAAGCGGTTTCTAAAACTTCACTTGCAAAAAAAAAAGATTCATTGATTTTGTGAAAAAGTTTACGATTAAAAAAATATGTACCTAAGTACAGAGGTGACCGCCAAAAGAGATGAATGGAAGAAGAATTTAAAGTGAATGCTTGAAGATGATAATTTCACCCTACACCCTGCCCTGGTCACAGTCCACGCAAGGAAACTACAGAGCTGATGACCGCTGTGCGGGCTAGATTGCTTATATTCTATAACTTTAGTTAGACCTGACTTTCATTTCATCTCAAGGCGCACTTGAAATCTTTTCACCACACTGGTCCTAAAGAAGTAGTGACTCGATAAGAAGAAGATCACACACACATAGTTTTGTTGTTGGGCCTACTGTATCCATTTCATATTTTTTTTTACAATAATTATGGTTATTTACAAACAGGTCTTATAATCATTGATTTAATTTTATTTGCTAATTTAGTACATAAACGAAATTAACTTTCCTCAACATCAGTATTTTTGAATGCCTATAATTTCTATAATTTTCTTTCATTTTTTCCTGCCCATGAGTAATCCAGTGATCAGTATTTATTTTTGGGTTCGTTAAAGTTATCTGCAATTGTGTAATCAAAATAAAATGAGCTATAAAGTTAACTAGTAGGAAAATTATTGTAGATTAGAAACCTCAAATAGACTAGGTGTGGCAAATTTATATGCAACATTTCCTTATTGATTGATACCTTTACTGTTATTTTATTATTATTATTATTTCCAATTTTGTGCTTAACTTTACCAATATGCCCAATATTAGTGTGAAAGGCCTTTGCCTAATTTAGAGTATAAATTGTTTTAATTTAATTTTAATAAATGCATTATTTTTTATTTAACACCCCTTTTATATTATATCCCCAAAATATAAATATATTAATTAATATGTACGGAGACTGTACACGCCCCCACACTTTCCATGGCCTCTCTTTAACCTCAGAAGGTTTGCTGGAAGAAAACTCTTATTAGGGTTAAGCTTGCCTTTGTACATGGCCTTTCTTTTATGATTTATATTCTAATATGTTTGTGTGTACAATAAAGAATTACAGAATTACAGAGTATTAAACAAGTACTCGGCCCATCTCTTGTGGGAAAATTATCCTGCAGCAGCAGGTGCTATAAATAACCATAAGCCAGTGTAGTCACTAATAAAGGTTTTATTTCTATTCATTGACTCATTACTATTATCACTGAGTAATAAATAAAACCAGTTAACTACTAATACTCGTACATAACACATTTACCAACATTTATCATATATTCACCGCACACAACTATCCATGGCTTAGGCTTGATGACGATGACCTCCCTTGGATTCCCTTATTTCGTTCAGCTATCAGCTTTCTTACATCCAGAATCTGACATCAATTTGACTGCAATCTTATAAAGCATCGATGACACAACTTTTTTACACACTATAAGCCAGCAAGTTTGCTTGTAGCTTGTAAACTCTCCCTGTGTCATTGGCTTTTTTACAATCTGCTTGTTGACAATACTTCCCGAATAGCTGAGTTAGCCACTCGTTCACTCGCTAGCTTTTAAACTCGCCGGCTTGTAGCGTGTTAACTAGCCGTGTGTCATTGACGCTTAGAGCGAAATTCCTCATGAATATGAAATGGCTAGTTTATGAACTACCAAGATTCAGCCAAAATGTTACAAGCCTCAAAACTAAATTGTTGCTCTAACCTCGACCTTTTATCATTGCTGAATGTGATGACATCATCTAGATAGCGCTGTGTGCTAGGTGTAGGTACATAACCTACCTACCCACGCAAGTACCTACAGTGTCGTGGCCGTGAGATGACATCATCATTTGTAATTTTGTGAGGACTAATTTCGTTTGTATTTTTTGTGTGTTTTTTTGTTGAATATTCAATCTATCACGTAATGTAAACGGTTCACCTACTTCATTACACATTTATACCATTTTTTTTTTGTGGTTTTGCATTTGGTATAATATAAACACGAGGCACAGTATAGGTAGGTTAGGTACTTTAGAGGTATCTTCGACTGGCTGTCCTGGACCTTAGATCTTTTTTGGACAGAAAACCAGGGTGAGCGGGGAGTTTCATGAACAGTTTAAACTAGGCTAGGTTAGGTAGGCACCTACTCATTAAGACTTCGCACAACACACACACACACACACATCACATTCACACTCCACACACACCACTGACAAACACAATGCGATTATTTGTTTGTTTGTAATTTACTGCTGTTAGAGTTACTAATTATCTACCCAGACTTACCTACCTATAATTTTTATATATTTACAGTAAACAAAATGTAGACTCAATCTGTTTTAAGAATAGTATATATTTCATAGCTTATATAAGAAAAAAATGTAACTGTGAGTCTAATGTTAAATAAATAAAATAAAAAACTAAATAGGTGCCTACATTCGATGGCGTACGAAAGTCGTAGACGTGGGTATGCGGATTGCCAGCTTGAAATGGAGATGGGCAGGACATGTTGCCAGACGGGGCGATGACCGATGGACCAAGGAGTGGTGGCCCAGGGACGCGAAACGCCAACGAGGCAGACCACCTGGCAGATGGACCGACGACATTGCTGCGGTAGCGGGCAAATACTTGATGCGTCTCGCACAACATTGCGACAAGTGGCGTAATGAAGAGGAGGCTTATACCCAGCAGTGGGTGCAGACGGGCTGATATGATGAGGTACATTGGACATCACTGATCGTGTACCAATTACGCTCCGAATTAATCTGAGGCTGAAACATTGACCAAGACAAGAATTTATTCTTAGGTCTACTATCTTATGATAAATGCCGCACGGCGAGTTGCTAAAACAATAATTTTCTAATGTTATCATGAACGTTTACCAGAAAAATCGCCATTTCCGGCCGATTCAGCGTGTTATTGTTGCGTTATTTCTGGACATGGATACTGGGTGGTCTGTTTGTCTTGTTAATGGACGCGAAGGTTTCACGAGTGGCTAATGGCTCTGGAGTGGTTATGTCATCAATGAAAATCTGAAATTACAGACATGGTATTTCGTTGAACAGTTGCCATGGTAGCAAAGCCTGGTAGCGAAACATTCGTGAATGGACGGGGATCGCGATACCGCTGGACTGTTTCGCCTCGCTATGTATCTTGAAAAACCTGCAGAGCTGACTGCTAAAGGATAATTAATGGAGCGTGCCATGCTCGGAATCTCACTTCTTGACCACATACCCCCAACATCGAGATACGACGTCGTACGTCAGTGGTAGACGTTGGTTCACATATCGCAAGCTTGAAGTGGAGATGGGCACTTGGCTGGAAGGGACGACGGCAGATGGACCAAAGCGGCAACGGAGTGGTGGCTGTAGGGTGCTCGCCTACCTAGAGGCAGACCATAATAGAGGCTGGTTAGATAGATCAGTGTCTATCTTATTGCTGGACAAGAGTTTTAAGCTAAAGTATTCCGCTGCCTGAATGTGGCAAAGGCAACGTGTTGCAACCTTAAAATTATAACCTGTATGCAAAATTTTTGTCGGGTATTTTCGAGCTGTCTTCCATGTGATACCAAATAATACAGTAGGAACCTTTAAGCAACTTGACGAGAGATTGGGAAAAAAAACAGTTTGCCCAATCTCCTTCGCTGATATAATCATATTAAACCAAAAAAATATACTAAAACATTTCGTGAGGTTGTAGTAACAAATTCACGGCTTCACTTTTTTGAATTTTATACTCAGTCAATTTATATCTTAAAAAAATTACAAATGTGCAAGCGATGTAGCGGGCTAGCGGCGCGCGGCTTAGCACGTTCTCTGATGCCATTCTCAATTAAGAACCCATTCGTGGAACGGATATAAAACCTTGACTCACAGCAATTAATGAATTAAATCTCATTGCACCTAATCGTTGTTGACCATTAGGTGATGTCACTTTAAATTGTATTGGTGACATGGCAAAACAACATTGTTGAAATCCTTGATGTTTCCTGATTTGAATGACAAATTGATGAAATCGGTAGATAACTGTAACGGTAGATGACGACACCGTGGCTTAGTTGGTAGTGACCCTGCCTACGAAGCTTGGTGTTCAGGGTTCGATCCCCGGCCGGGGCAAATATTTGTGACGAACACAAATGTTATGTTGTGATGTCTTGTAAGAGTCCATGCCACCTGCGACACAGGGAATCCTAGTGCAGGGGTGTGAGTGTGTGAACATTTATTTATTTATAACTCTAAATATACCTACTGAAATACATATCAATATTATACATATTAAAAGACTTAGTCCTGACTGACAGACAAAGACAGGCCCGACCACTGAACGTAGAGAAATGAAACTTGGAGGATGTGTTTTTCAAGAGCTGAAAGTGAGTACTAAGAAAGCAATTTTAAAATTCGCGACCCAAAATAAGATGCGGGTTTCAGCTAGTAATGTAAATATAAATTCAATTAATTCAGTTAGCAAGTAAACGTAGCGTCTCTAGCTAGAGGTCATCATCATCCACAGCCCATAACTACCCACTGCTGGGTGTAAGCCTCCTTCTGTACACGCCATTTTCTCCGGTCTTGTGCTTTTCGCATCCAAAAGTTGCCCGCGACTTTCGTAATGCCGTCGACCCACCGCGCCAACGGACGACCACGACTTCTATATCCCATTTTCGGCCACCACTCGGTTAAAGCTTTACTCCACCTGCCATCACTTCGCCTGGCCAAGTGTCCTGCCCAGTTCCACTTTAGCTCCATAACCCGATTTCCGACACTAATAGCTAGAGACACTAGCTAGAGGTACAAAACAGAATACCTAATTCATCTCCTCAGCTCTTAGCAGATTAGGTATTATCGGAACAACATACCAACTTATTCCATCCCGGAGAGCTCCTTCAATGCGCGCCATTTCGGCTGGTTCCCAACTTCATTATAATTTTCAGCTGGTAAGCATTCTACTGCTGGACATAAGATTTCCTAAACGTGCGCCATCAAGCTCCTTCCATGGCTTGTCCCTTGTTTGTTAGCACCATGTAGCTTGATGATCTAGACTCCGGACGACATAACTAAAACGCAAAATTAGGTCATGTTGTGGTAACATTACATACTTTGTAAGTCAACTTGTTATTATCATAATGTATGCACGCTTTGCTGAAAATGAACAAGTTATGATAGCATTGTTAGAAAAGCGATAACATCACAAGTTAGCAACCGTGTGGAATGAGTCACGTTTTCACACAAACAGAGATGCTGTGATAAGAAGCTCAAATAATGCATCTTTTTGTTGTATTCTTGTTAAAACTACGTAATCATCATACTTATTTCCTTTTGATTTTTTTTTCAGTATTTTAGTAGTCAGATAAAATATTTGATTCGAATTTGAGAGAATAATGGGATTAAGCAGTATTATATGTGAGTATTATACTGTATTAACTAAATTAAACTGCTGCTCTCGGTTTGTCTTGCGTCGTGTGAGGTTTTATTTTCAACAGACTTTAAAAAACTCAGAACTTTGTTGTTTATAAACTTATTGGAAATAAATATTTGGTTGAATGGCTACACTTTCAGATTGGTCCCATACATATTTCATCAAAATTGGTTCTGTGGTTTTAAATCAAAATAACTGATGAATAAATATGTCGTCGAAGTAAACGAAATTGCGTATTTTGCTTCCATGTGACTTTTAAGTGATGTTTACGGTCATTAAAACAGTCCAATTGAAGTCGGTAGTCTCCAAAGTAGTTTCGAGTCCTACCTAGCCCTGTAGGAGGTTGTAGAAACGCGTTCGGCAGAGGCTGGCTTCAAACTCCAAGGCCAAAAAATAGTTTATAAACTCTTCAAACCTCTCTAGGGCTTAGAGCAGTTTGAAAATGTTGATACCAGAGAGTGCTCCATCCATTCTACGACATTAATAATAGCAGTTTATTTAATTATGTAGGTGTTTAACCTGAAAACCTACAATAGCAGCTACGCAAAGTTTAACAAACCCAAGATATTAAAACAGCTGTTTCTTATCTCGATGGCACAGTTTTCTGTTTACTTTGATACGGAGATAAAATAGTATTTCCTATGCGTGTGCGTACGTTGTTAGTTCTGTAATCAACCTGTTTAACTTATCCTCAAGAAAAAGTCAATAAGTGGTAACTGTGTAACAAGTTCTTCTTCTTCTTATCGTGTCACTAGTTCCTTCGAACCAGTGTGGTGAAAGGATTTCAAGTGCGCCTCGAAGAGGCTCCTTTCGTGCACTAGTACTAAGAAAGAGAAATGAAAATTTTGCAAACTTAAATGTACCTAGCATGTTTATACAAATGTGTATTTTTTTTTGTTATTGATATGCGGCTTTAGTGACACTGCGACCGTTGTCGGTCTATTGTGCTCGCCACTTGGACCTATGCGGTTAGAGTTCCTCACTAAACCCTGCCGCTATGATGAACTGCAGGAGTTTGTTGTGGAAAGCTCAACTAACTCATTAGGGCTTAATATGTGTTTTCCCAGATAAATACTGCGCTTATGCATAAGCCCTGTATAGCACTGTTATGGTAACGGGCAGGCGTAATCTCTTACCATCCGGAGAGCATCAAGAGAGAACATAAAAAAACTAATTTGTGGGTGTCGGCTAATTCATAGTATTCATCGGATTATTTGTCTTATACTCTACGGATTCCCCCATAAAACCACTGATGCAATACAGCATCCTGTCGTCAAGTTTACGACAGACGACATTAAATTGAGCAATGACGACGCCACGGTTTACGGTCAGTCCTGGGAGACCATGACATACTCCCATACTCTCACACCATCCTACGTGAAGTACGAATACTCGTAAAATCCACGATGACGTTTTAACAAAGAATGATGTATCATTTTAATCAATGCAAAAATATAACTGCTCATAGATAATTGATTGATTCAGGCGTTACTTTGCGGAAATCCATAAATATCAACAAATTATATAAATATATTTAGTAATAAATCCGCTAAATTTCTAAACAAAGGTTTTAATAAACTTAACTTTAGTTCAACTAAACCAAAGAGTCAAAGAACAGAAAACAAAAGTTTAAAGATGCGACACGTGTTTCGCCTCTACACGAGGCATCATCAGGGGGGTTTGGACTCGCCGAAGTTTGAAACGAGAGATCTCTCGTACCTTTGTTTAGAAATTAAGCGGATTTATTACTAAATATATTTATATAATTTGTTGATATATAACTGCTCAATTCAAAAACTCTAATGAAGCCGATTGTTGCATGCATAGCTGAGTTACATGGTCCATAAGACCAGGATAGAAATCTATATCTGTAAAATTTGAAAAGGGTATTCATTGAGAAAACTGAAGAAAACTAGTTCTAAAAACTTGAAACTTTAATCGTGAAATAACTGACTTCTGTATGTACTGAGGCAATGCAGCCGGTATCCTCAACACGCTGCCAACGGGTATCGAGTTGCGCAGTTGAGCTATCTAATCTATAGAACGTTTGCAACGGTCTATGGGTGGCCCAATTATTTTCTCTTGTATATTTTGTAATATAGATGTTGTAGTTGTTAGCTTATGCTGTATTTAATGTATTAAGTAATGTGAGAGATTGTAAAACTTACCAGTCATGTGTCACCGAGATAGGAATCAATTTGTTGATACATGATAATTTTGATTCTGTTTTGGTCTGTTTTGTTTCTTCTGCTAATGCATTTGGTTGGGCGCCAACAATTTTAAAAGGAACAAATCGTGGGGTGAGCTCATAAGTTAGTCAGATGCTGAGCTCATTACTTAGGTTCCAGAAGACAAAAACGATGACTTGAAAATTAAGTCAGCACTTACAGATAAACATAGTTCTAGGTTAAAGTATTCTCGCTCTAAACCAGTTTTAAATTGAGGTAAATATACGTGACTCTAATTGCTTGAAAACCTGCTAAAATACTATTTCCAAGGATGAAATTTCAAAGCTCAACAGAATGTAGAATTTTGATGCGAAGCTGTTGAAGTTGCAAACCTGCTCGTGAATGTAGTTCTTTACCCAAAAAAGGAGCAAAATACGTTTTTGCGGCATCCGAAATTGCGGTTTGCGGACTCGTTTTGAACTTGAGATGACCAAAGTTTGTGGAGCACTTAAGAACTTTTCTGTTATCCTTAAAATTTGACGTTGCTTCCGAATTTCCAACGAGCTTTTTATTAAGTACCGGTTAATGGTGTTCTCAAATATCATTCTCAAAAGTCCAACTAGTTGAACTTCCTTTGCGTTGCGAATTAACAAAATTCCTTTAACTTATAGTACGATGACACACGGCTTTTTTACACGCTACACCCCAGCAACTTCGCTTGTAGCGTGTAAAGTCGCCCAGTGTCATCGGGGTTTTTACAATCTGCTTGTTGACATTCCTTCCCGAAAGCTAACTCGCTGACACGCTAGCGTTTAAAAACGCCAACAATCAGCTTGTGTGTCATCGACGCTTTAGTATAGTAAGCGTCAAACAAGTTGGCCTCTGGCGAACCACGTGACAAAGATGCGCAGAACCAATTTGACCTAAGAATTGCGTATTAAGCCAGTCAATCAATACATACTCCTATATCTACCCTCTGAAGAGATGCAGCGTTATTTTATTTGTCCTTTTCAGGCTTCGTACCTATGATATTGTAAAGTTTCAGTTAAATACGTTCAGTAGTTTTAACGTGATGGACGCTCACACAAAAAAACAAACAGTCTTCCAATAAAAAAAAAAATTGGCATGTTATCTAAACTCCTCTGAACACATTTCCGTCAAAAACAACATGTACCTACAGGAATTCGGGCCCTACTACTTTATTATATGTATAGATCATTACACAACTTCTTCTGTTTATCGAGTCACTAGTTCTTTCGAACCAGTGAGGTGAAAGGATTTCAAGTGCGCCTCGGAGAGGCTCCTTTCGTGCACTTTCGTGATTATACGACTAATAGCATAGAAGCAGAGTAACAGTAAAATCCTAAAGCCCTCATAACAGGATCACCGATTAACTCAATTACTAGAAAGACGTTTCCTCCTCAGACTGTCTCCGTACATGGTAGCAGATTGAATTGAACTAAGGCCAGGGTCTGATTAACAGTTAACGAGCGGCTACTTTGCAGGGGGCCTGTTTGTTTGTTTCCTGTAGAGCTGTTTAGTACGTGGGAGGCTGAGATTCACTGCGAAAAACATCTCCGAAGATGAGTCCTAGGTAAAAAATCAATTTAGGTTGTATAGGACTCCGTTATTCAGTGTATTATATAAGAATATCAGATGACACAGAGAGCTAGACTGTATAATTTATTTAAAGCCAATCCTTAAATCCGAATTCCATACAAAATGTTTCGGACAAATACTCAAAAAGTACGCCGTATTATAGTAATTTCTTCACACTATTAGTTTCGTCCATGTTTTTTTGATATCGTCAACAAAAAAAGTGAAAGGTTTCATACATTAATCCGAAACCGACTTGAAACAATACACCCCCACTGCTATAAAATTATTTTATGAATATTAAAAAAAAACGAGTGAGCCTTACAGTAGTCGAATATGATGTGTAACATCTGACATCTCGTTTGAATTTGAAAGGATTCTATTTACATCATTTTTCTGAGGTTGGTGTCATCTGACGGCCAAGTTCCTGTTACACACTTCCGTTGAATTTCATGAAATCACTGCCACACATTGATAAAAATCGAGAGGAAGATGTTCACTATGTATGATGTACTTATATTGAATCTCCGAATGCAACAAAACACAAGGTCTTGCATCATCGTAATCCACTGCCTCTAATCAATCTCTCCTGGATGTCAACTTCCTCTTCATCTATCACAGGACGCGCTTTAGGCCAAGATAACACAAATTCAACGAATTAAAACTGAACCTATATGATGGCTCACCGCTTCCCTTGTCTGCTGGTAGACCAATTTGGCCCGCCCACACGTCTACCTAGCGTGCCTTACACTTGGGCAGATTCAGAGTTCATTTACGCCTAGCGTGGGCGCCCCACTACGACGCAGCTTACAGCTATATAGCTGGTTCAATAAGACCTAATTTATTACTGGTTTACAGTATTTGGCGTTGAGGTTTTTAAGCTGTCCGAGGCACTTCTCTTTCATATAGAGTGTCATAGAGATTAAGTTTCAGTCTGCCCCCGAAAAGACTCAAAAACTTAACTAGTTTTTATTCAGTCTCTCTAATAAGTTGGTATATGAGACTTATGAGAAAGATATGCAAATATAAACTATGTGTAACAGTGTTACTATGTACTCTACTTCTGACGGAGTCTTCGTTTTACATAATTTACCAGCTATCCATCTATTTCCGAGCATTCATATATTGTAATTTTGTAAAGCGATTCCTCTGCGATCCATACATTGGTGGTTTGTTAGCTGTACTTTCGTAAGCTGTGTCTACGACCATTGTTGCTAGATACCGGGCACAATAACATAATTTAACATTGAGTAATACTCGCCTAATCTAATTTCATATTGTTTGTATTTATTGCTCAAAATAAAACTAATGTGTTGTTCAAACATCAACTCAAATGAGTGACGTCTCGTTGGGCCGCTTTCCAGCATTTATTAACATAAAATGGTTTTATGTTTAAAAGGTTTTTTTATCATAATGCAAACTGTAATTGTATGGGTAATTAATTACTCTAACATTTATTATGTTTTACATTTCACAAAATCAACTTAATTAATTATTCAAACATGTATACAATTTGTTTGTTAATATCCCTACAATGCCGAAGGGGGGGTGTTCTTTCCCCCCGCGGGAACAACGAATGTTCTACGACTTTTTGAATTTCCATTGTTTTCATTGAAGAACTGTGCACCAAAGTGCAGCTGATTTTTAACGTGGTGATTACCCTAAAATCAGCTGTTTGGTGAACTTCTGACCTTGACCTCAGTAATGTTAGTGATGAGACAGATTAAGGCTTATCTTACAGAAAACTTAACATCATCTGAGAGGCAAATGGTTTTTATTGTGCTAGGTTTTGTTGTTTAACTTAAATGCCATACGTAATGGTGTACCTACAAAACATCGTGAGGAAGTTGCATTTTGCGCCAATAAGTAGGTACTCCATAAATCCGCATTTTGGTCTATGTGTTGGAGAAACAACGATCACGCTAGTGAAGAGTTTGACCATAGTCCAGGTAGTGGGAACATGAACATCAATTATGTCAGAGTACTTTGGATCGAGGACAGAAACAAGATTTTTCATAGTATTTTTATTGGTAATTTTGTCTTGACCACTCTTGTCTTTCATATTCTTCATTTCATAGCTAACGAGGTTTTCAGCTACTCGATACTCTTTCGATACTAGATGTCACTAATAAAACTCGTTGGTACAACATTTTAGACATTTGACATTTTGTTTTTTCGTAACTATGGTTATGGACTGAATTATTTTATAAATTTTAAATGAATTTCTTCATAAATTCAATAAAACATGGCAGAAGTGCTGTGTTATGAGCTGCAAGAAGACAAATTGACTCAAACTTCGGCTTTACATAAAGTTGTTTGCGTAAAGTGAAAAATAACTCAAAAATGTGTAATGTTTGTGCGTTCGTCGGTCGGTGCAGTCCTCTGCAGGACATAGGCCTTTGGCAATGTGCGCCATTGTGGCCTCTCTTGCCGCATCCATCCTGCGGGTGCAATGCAACTGTGAATACTGCAGACTACAAGTACCTACCTACTATAGGAACTAAAAGAAAAGTCCTCAGTAAGAAATTGATAAATAAAAATAAAACGAACATTTGTATGTATTTTCTCTTAATCTCTCAATAGTTTGAAATAGTCTTAACTAAATTATGTAAAACTTTTCTTAATTCTTTACATCGAAAGGTTCATAAATACCTACCTACTCAACTTACCTAGATCACAGGCGTGAGCACATGTTCCTTACGTGTGTCTATGTGCGACGTGGAGGGTGTGTACAGATGGAGAAGTAAATAGCAAATAGGGTTGTCTTAAATAATTATTGTATGAAAATTTCTGATACGATGTATTCAACCTTTGCACACGTGATAGTATGTGAATATATGAAGAGTGTGAACTCTTAGTCTGAATTCGCCCCCTCAGGGCTTGTAGGGACATAACACTACACGTTGTATTGTTAAAATATTTAGCTCGCTTTAAAAACAGTACCTATTCAATTGCATTATAATTTTCGCTCCAATAATATTGAAGTGACTACCTCTTATAAACTGATGAACGCCCGGCTGCATGCACGAAAACGTTGACGTCATTGCCCGGTAACGCTGTAATTGTTCGGTAACGCTGTCATTGTCCCGTTACGCTGGTATTCACGTTAAACTATCATCCGTAAACCAACATTACAGACAACCAATTTTTTTTATCAGGTTTTATGTTAAAACAATATTTTTTATTGCTAACTACATTAATTAGCATATTACAAGCAATAACGATGCGTAAGCGCACGTCCCGATATCATATTTATTTATAGACGCGATAACCTCTAGATAGCGTCACCGACCCTCACATTCGGACCTATTACTTCACGCTGAGTAATGCCTTTGCTGTGAAGACTGTGATCCTTTGGTAGTCACCATCCGTCACTTGCTTTTAAAACTACGATCCCGCCCCCCGTTAAGTCATTCGGATTTTAGCAAGATATAGGTACAAACAAACAAACAAACGAACCCGGAACACCAAGCTTCGTAGGCAGGGTCACTACCAACTAAGCCACGGTGTCGTCAAAGGTAGAAGGAGAGGAAACAATCTTTGCTTAGGTAATTATCCTACCAATATTATTAACGCGAAAGTTTGTAAGTATGGATGGGTGGATGGATGTTTGTTACTCTTTCACGTAAAAACTACTGAATGGATTTTAATGAAACTTTACAACAAATAATATAGCTTATACTTCAGAATACCACATAGGCTACAATTTATAAAGATAACTGCGCAGACGAAGTCGCGGGCACCAGCTAGTTTACTTATATATAATGAAAGGAAACGTAACGTCTTAGAGGACGTAGTGGCCGAGTGGCTGAGGCCCTTGCCCTTCGATCTGATAGTTGAGGGTTCGGATCCCAGTAGCAGTCATGCGTAAATGGGGTTTTTCGGTCGAAAAGATCTATGTACATTGTACGCATTCCACGTTCTCAAAAAGGTGAAAACATCGAGAGGAAACCTCATGTCAAAAAACAGATTAAAAAAATCTCTGGTATGTCCGCATTGGGCCGCGTGGTGGATTAAAAGCTAGAGTAGGCCTGAGTCCTATCTGTTAATGCTTATGCTTTTGAAGACACAACATAGAGAGAAGTTCCTTGAGCTAACGCAGGTTGCGTTTGTAGAGCGGTAGAGCCACTCTAAGAAGAAGATAAAATACCCTTACAAATAGAGACTAAATTATCAAAATAAAAGAAAAGTTTATCATAAAGGTAATTTTTCTTTTTCCTAAAGAATAATGTATTGAATAAACAATACTTAAGTCTGATGACGACACCGTGGCTTAGTTGGTAGTGACCCTGCCTACGAAGCTTGGTGTTCCAGGTTCGATCCCCGGCCGGGGCAAATATTTGTGACGAACACAAATGTTTGTTCTCGGGTCTTGGATGTTGTGATGTGTTGTATGTGTCCATGCCACCTGCGACACAGGGAATCCTAGTGCAGGGGTGTGAGTGTGTGAATGTTTATGTTTTTATGTACTCATATGTACTCATAAACATAAAAAACATAAACATTCACACACTCACACCCCTGCACTAGGATTCCCTGTGTCGCAGGTGGCATGGACACATACAACACATCACAACATCCAAGACCCGAGAACACACGACGACGAGTGTTCAGTAACACTACTGTGTAACTGAACACTCGTAAGTTATCGAGGTCAGCGTAAGTGAGTCATAATCAGTTGATTAGGCGTCCATCTCGTTAGGATTAGTTAGCTCGGATTTGATTGCTCTATTATGGTGAAGCTATTTATGACCCAATCGTTTCTTATAAATGCCCTGTTGGAGGTACCGTTAGCTACAATCGTGGTCTTAGAGGACTTTCTAAAGTAAAATCTAGATGGAAAGGTTGCGTGCCGTCGACCCAGACGGCTTCGATGTTTGATTAGTCCTGCGTTGAGGTAATTACTCTTTTGTAACCCGATATTATGGAGTGGAGACGCCTGTACATTTTTTACGTGACTACGTCTAATAAATCGATTAACGCCGGCTGCATGCACGAAAACGTTGACGTCATTGTCCGGTAACGCTCATTATGACGATGTCACGTTATGCTATCGTCCGTAAACCAACTTTACAGACAACCAATTTTTTTTATTTGACGAAGTGGCGAGACTGTAGAGTCAGTACAAGAAAAGTGAGGTTATTAAAGAACTGGGGAGAATAGTTAAGCAAAAAGTCATGTACCCAACTCAGCATTGGTTGAAGCTGAGATGCGTATTGCTAATGAGTCTAATGACTATTGAGTAGGAACAAAACCATTATTTAACTTAGAAAGAAAGAAAAAGGAATAGAAAGAAAGAAATTGTTTTTATTTGCTAGAAAGACATTAAGTAGTGAGGTATTTTAAAATATTAAAGCTAAACAAAACAAACATTGCATAAAAAGAATATAAATTTAACAAAGTACCTAACCTACATAAATATGATACCTAGTATATTTATGTCGCAGAGTTTCTAGCAATAAATGGACTCAACTCAGCGTTATGCTGGATAGACAGATTTCCCCATCTATCCAGCGCTGGTTTTCAGTTGCTTCACAAACACCGGCAAGTACGAAGTGAACCAACATATATTTTAATGCAAAACCAACAGCGGGGCCTAGCAAACAGACTGACAGTTGAGTGGTTTATGTGTTCCACTTGAACCGTGTCAAGGCGCATGTGCAGTCAAGTACCTATCACCCAGTATCCACTTTGCAAGTTTATTATTTGACCTATTCGTTTTTATAGAGTGGACAGAAGTAAAACATTTCTGATGCTTAAATTCGATAGAACTTCGTATTTGCATACATTGCATTAGACTTCTCCTTCAAACGCCTTAGCTGTAATGTTTACCCGACTGCGAAAGCCGTAATGTTTTTGTTAGTTGTTGTTAGTGCTGGACGTAGGCTTCTCTCATTTCGCGCCAATGATCTCGGTCTTCGACTCTCCGCATCCACTTTGTACCGGCTGCCTTACGTAGGTCGTCGCTCCACCCGGCCGGAGGTCGCCCTACACTGCGTTTGCCGATACGCGGTCTCCACTGAAGAACTTGCCTGCTTCAGCGGTTGTCGGTTCATCGGCATAAATGACCAGCCCACTGCCTCTTCAACTTCTATTAAAGATTTATGTTATTCTGAAATTACGTACGCAACTGTCTCTCATCCGCTGTCCTGCCTCAGAATAATTTTTAATCCCTTCCTGCCAAGCCTAACCAGAATTCTTGAAAAAACTCAGGGCCACGACAAAACTGTGTCTCCAAGTTTACGAGTACCACAGTTAAGCTCCTATTACGGTGACGGCACCAGGTCTTGGCCGGATGCTGTCGACGCTTTGGCATGCTGAGAGGTTTGATGAACCTAGATTTAATTACATCATCGGCGATGAACAAGTGCCAATTTTGAGTGATTTGTGATAGAAGCTCAAACGAGTTTTGCAGCTCGGTTATACCACATCCTGTGTATCTTATCTTTAAATTTATTAAAGCCTTCACAACTTCAGCTCAATGCCCGTAGGAGAAGTACCCAAGATACGGAATAGATGAAAAACAATATTCTGATTTCTCTGGAGCCAGAGCATTCGGAATTAGCTAATAGTGAAATGGGGTTTTGCCGCATTTTCCCCATTTTTTCTTTCCCCTCCTTATCTCGTAATTTATTGGATGTAAATGCAAGTAATATTTAAAACTGTTTCGCCAACGTTCCAAGCTTCAAAGTTCCCTCCCAGGAAAATCCGGCTCGAAGGACCATGTAGAAGACTACGTGAGGTGTTGAATTAGAACCAAAGAGTATGTTCACTTCGTTTATTAAAACTTTTACAAGAAAAATGATGCAAGCGCATTGAGATCACATAGATGAATTATTTTTAAAATGCAGGACCTGATTGTCCGTAGAAAAAATGCACGACCACAGACGCACAGCCGCGAATCGAATGCACGGTCCGACTACTTTGTGTCGCGCTGCGACAATTGAGTTATTACAGAAAAACTCTTAAAACGTTTTTTTTTTAATTGGAGGACAGACAGGAGTAAATAGTTCAATTTGTCCCCCTATTGGTGACGGGGGGCATATAGAACTTTTACAATTAATCAAAGTTCCGTCTGTCCCCCTTTTAGCAACAGGGGGATAGAAAGAAGAGATGGCGCAGTACCTAATAATGAGTGTAGGTAGATATAGATTCAGCTTCTTCTTTGACCCATCTGTCACCCTGCTCTGTCCCCCTAGGGTGGCAGTAATAGTCCACTAGCATAGCTTCCAACCAAGATTCCATCACCTACTAAATTCTCTTTTCCGTATTACTGAACTGCTAATTCCAGTTTTATTGCCTCATGCATGACCACACCATGAGGTCATGACTTTAACGGGCTGAGTTCTTAAACTTTATGACTTGAGGAACAACTTTAATGCGTCAACTACGATTTACCATACAATGTATTTGTGGATTCAAAATGGCTTGAATATCGGTATAGAAGGAGCATGCATACTATTCATTATAAATAATAATTAAAAGTATGTAGTTTATTTTTACCATAAAGAAAAAGAGCATGAATTATGTAGGTAACTAACCAAAAAGTTTTTTTTTCCTCTATAAAAACCACGGTCATCGAGTGGTTAGGATGTAATTATTTGATTGATCAAAAGCCAGCCGCCAAATTCTTCAAATGATTATGCAATAAATAATAATAAATACATAAAGCCAATCCATCAACACAATCAAAGAAGAGATAACATCATATTTTGACGAAACGCTAATTCATATAGATGACATACCTATGGGGGCGTCCATAAATTACGTGAGGTGTTTTATTTAATTTTCTGTCCCTCCCTCCCCCCCTGGTGAGATGTCGTGAGATTTTATTCAATCCCCTCCCCCATCCCCCAATCTCACGTGAGATTTTTCAGAATGTGGGTTTCTTACGTAAACGCGTTGGATTGTTATTACAATTTAAACAAAGGACTTATATTAAATCTTAAACATGTACAATCTGGATTAAATGGACCAAAATGGTATAATTTTTTTTTGTTTCAAACAGAAAAAAAATTGCGTGATATTTGCCGAGACCGCCCCTCTCTCCAACGTAAGATTAGATGAGATTTGACTCGACCCCCTCCCCCCCTTAAACACCTCACGTAATTTATGGACGCCCCCTATGTAGTATAAATATGAATGCACACTCCAATTGAGCCGTAGCTCTACCTACCACCCAGAACCATATCTTAGAACCCAGACTTTAAACGATAGAGACTTACCTCACATGTGTAAGGTATGTATTGTACGACTATGTACGATTCATTGATTCATTTACAGTTTGCCAATTAGAGGCCACACCTCAACAAACTGGCTTTGGTCGGCTCGACCTCAAATGGAACCACGGCCATAACTGCAAAAACTGATCATTTCAAATGTTCCAAACACCATTTCATTACGCCCAAATCTGATCAATAAACTGAAAGGCGGAAAGGTTAATTAACAGATAAAATCAAATATCAGCGTTTGAATGAGCTTTGAAGTGTCTAGACTGAAGAATCTAAACGTAACGGTTAGCCTCTCTTAAACGGATAATTTTAAAGATTGGTCACAGATGTTGTACTAGACAAAAAAGTTAGGCATAGACCGTTGTTCAAAACACTTAACCATTAGTCACATTCAAAGATGTTATCGTGGAAAAGAAAGAATACTTAACTTTTTGCACGCAGACAAAGTATATATTTATTGTTAAGATTTAAAATTCCAAAGCAATCCCAAGATGATGTCATGAATGACTAGACTAGTACTTAAGGCTAATCCTCAAATCCAATTCCATACAAAATGTTTCGGACAAATACTCAAAAAGTACGCCGTATTATAGTAATTTCTTCACATTATTCGTTTCGTCCATGTTTTTTGATTTCGTCAACAAAAAAGTGAAAGGTTTCATACTTTAATTTAGATTTTATACGTGTTTTTAAGTTAGTAGGGTTAATTTTAAAACACGTATTTGCCTTGAGGATTCCCCTTAAGATGGTAACGATACTTTACTGGACACACTTACCGTCTTATCCAAGGTATGATCAGTATTCTGAAAACTTCAGGGACCCAGAAATTAATGCCAAGGGTTTCTTTGGGACATCTGCCAGGTTGCAATCAATGTTTATATCCTCAAAGTTCGCATTATATCAAGAAAAAACCAATTGAATAATAAATTTTACTTATAAAAAGCGTTCATTCATGGACGGCTTGCTTGTACAGACCCTATCGCGTCGACACTTTCAATAAAGTCTGCCACATTGTTTACAATCTCCGTGACCTGTTTTCCCTTGCCTTTATCGACACTGCAACTGTTGCACCGATTTACATGATAAAAAAAACAAGTATCATGCTAAAGCAAAAAGTTCTTTATTTATATATACTCAGGGTAATATAGTTTTATTTTTATTGTTTCAACATTATTAACCTCTATCACTGAATCGGTAATTGCTTTCTTGACCTTTGTTACTATCATCCAATTTTCTAATGATAATTTCAGAGTTGGGAACTTTCAAGACCTATTTTTATTTTCTATTCATCATCAATCAGCCAGTAACTTCACTTGGTTGGTATTGGTGCAATTTAATTTATTTGTTTCTGTGCTTTTGACCTTACACAAAAGAGTGCTGAAGACTCTTCTCATGTAGGCATTATGTATATGTAAGCTGCGCGTTGAACTTAAAGAGGCGCCTTCAAATCTGCGAGACAGAATGAAGACGCTGAATGTATCCTTCAAAGCCTATCCGGGACACCGCGCTCGTTGCACGCGAAACCGGTCTCCTAACCGCCGTATTTTTATAGATGGTGATGTCATCTTGTCTCTACTAAGTATCTGCAAGTTGCCGACAATTTTTATACAGCTCTACTTTCAAAAGAGATTAAGGATCTAAAGCTTATGAATCTATTCTGCTGCCGTTGGTCTTTTATACTTTCCTTCTGAGGAAAACGACAAGGACCTATATTCTACATCTCACCAATAGTGCTATTGCACTTATTCTCAATCATTCCTCACAAAATAATCACATTTGCAAACACATGCGTGTACTTTTCGTACACGCATTTAATGCATAAGTCTCATTTTAGCGACGCTATATCAATTATCAATCCCACATTCCAAATGTTTTATTCCGACATGTGTTTCCTCTCATGACCATAAAAAAACCATTATCCGACCGGTTCCTCGTGCCCCTCCATTTGAATGTGATGTCACCGTTTCGGTTACATTAACCTGGTCAAGCAAATTGTCTTTTATCATTGCAAGATCCTCACGGTTCTTGAGCTTTTTCATTTAGTCGCATATTATAACAGAAACATTCGATTGAAACTGCTTTATAGGGATTGTAATCGAATAAAGATTTGTGAAACTGGCCGGGTTGGATGCCGTTTGTGAAAACTTTGCAGTTCTATTGAACGGTTCTCCCACGGCCTTACGAGCTACTTTCATACACGCTCCGCTATTGAATGGATGATTCGAAGATACGTTACTTTACGTACAACATTCCCATCATAGAGTTGTATTTGAGCGATTCATGGAGGGGCTGTTCGCATTCTTGCTTTAATAGAAAATAGTTTACAAAATCAGCAAAAATACGAATCGCCATGTTCGAAACAAGTTTTTCATGTTTAATGTTTAATGTAATGTTAATGTTAATGTTGCAAAGTAACTAAACGAGCGAGGCGCGATCCTAAAAATACCGCGATACCTGATTCTGAATTAATATCGTATATATCTGAATCTGTATTTCTAAATTCAGATTCAGGTAGAGCTATCTGGTTACCAAATAATGTTGACGCGATTGCGTTTTGTGTAACATTGTCTGTCGACAGCCAAGTCGCTTCTCCTGGTTTCCATACCACTCGATAAATCTTAGTGACATCTTATAATTACTTACTAACTGTGCATGTCACAAGTGGGATTTAGTGTGGGACTTTAAATAAATTGCATCAGATTCCGCCTTCAAAGTTAATTAATTTTACGTAACAGAACTAGCTTCCTATTATTGTGAATTAGTTTTATTACGTGAATATTTAACTAGCTGATGCCCGCAGCTTTAGTTAATAAAATTCCTTTCTTAGTACTAGTCTACACTTCTTGACGCACATGCCATCCAAATTTCACGTCTTCACGTTCAGTAGTTTGCCTGTGCGTTGTCTGTCAGTTAGTCAGTCAGTCAGTCAGTCAGGACTAAGCTTATTGATTTACTGCTGTTTTGTGCAGTTTTGATCGTGCAAAATAGGAAGTAAAGTACGTACCGTACAGTGGCACTTTGTCTATTTAAATGATTCTAAGATTTTCGACTTCCTACAAAATTTTCAAAAGGCTCAATTGCTCCAACTCGATACCCGATGGCAACGTGCCGTGGATACTGGCTGAATTACCTCTTTGTATTGCAAGGCTTATTCTTTGGCTGAGATAGCTGCCAGCGTTTTGCCAGCCCTCTGATCACGCGTCGCTTCGACCAGACGGGTTTATTACAGCATAAGCTAACTACTACAATCTATATTACAAAATTTATAAAAAGCTCAATTGCTCTAACTCGATACCCGATGGCAGCGTGCCGAGGTTACTGACTGCAATGCCTCTTTGTATTGCAAAGCTTATTCTTTGGCTGAGATAGCTGCCAGCCCTCTGATCACGCGTCGCTTCGACCAGACGCTGTGACAGAATTTAGAAAACGCGGTAGGCTCATATTTTCCTGATAAATATGGACCTAGGTAAGATTTTCTGGCTCTAACGTTGTTCACATCTACAAAATACAATGTTGTAATAGTAACATTGACGTCGTTACCCTTCGCTCATATCGCCAACAACCGTGACGGTATGATACCATATGAACAAGTTGTCACTATTGCCATTGGCCATTCCATTGTTCAGATGGGACGGTCAACCGTGAACAGGTGGACTGGACGAGCATCCGACCGGTTGACCGACTGTTTTGACTGACTGTTTGGACTTTGTGATTATGACTTCAGGATCATTGGTGCAGTGACTTTAGTATACAACGTTTTTGAGAAATTCACGTTGTTGTTATTTTATGAGGATTGTTAATAACAGTTCTTTCAGGGCTGTTTTTTTAACCCTAATTTCTAAGAAAAGTATCGTACTGTGTGTATGATAAAAAGTAATTTTCATAAAACTCCTAATTTCGTGTTGGCTCTATGAAGCATAATTGCGAAAAATGCAATGGCGTGTAGAAGTGAAAAAAATGCAGTAGGCTATTTTGCTGATGATAGTTTTTTCTGACCTAAATTTTCAAAAAAAATATTGTTGGATTCCGACGCGACATGCATTATTATGTTGCATGATGGCTGACGCCATTCAATCACGATTTCGTAGGCCAAAAGAGGGCAGCTATCGAATTTGATACTACAGAGTCAGATGACACCCAGAAGACTCACAAGCACAGATCGGCGTAAAATACTAAGTCATGAGCTTTGATATATTTTCTGTATTATTATACCGGCATCTCCCCACATATCTATACACTAGTAGTATATATAGTAGTATATATAGTAGTATATATAGTAGTATATATATTAGTATATATAGTAGTATATATAGTAGTATATAGTAGTAGTATTAGTAGTGCACTATGGCTAGCTTTCAAAACAAAGTTTATCAGAACGCTCAAAAATTACTTATTAATAAATAATAAATAAATATTATGAACATTTCACACAATGCCATCAAGGCCCAAACTAAGCATTCTTCTTCTTATCGTGACACTAGTTCTTTCGAACCAGTGTGGTGAAAGGATTTCAAGTGCGCCTCGAAAAGGAAAGGAAAGGTCAGGTGCACAGTTCTCTACTTGGCACTTGACTTTGGAACATCAGAACACAATGCTTAGACTCATATTAGGCATTTCTAGTGGAATCCCACCTTAAGAGGAGCACTAGTCTGGAATCAAAAACTCGGGGGCTACCTCGAGTTTAGTACTCGTTTCATAATATAGCATTCACAATATATAGCTGCGATTGTCTGACCTGTGCTATCGAACTGGTTATCGTGTCTGCGTGTGTGACGTGTCCTGGGACCCTCGCAATGTTTGGATTTTTGCTTTCAATTATAAGATACGCATGCACGGCACAAAGCTAATGAAATACGGTATGCCCCGAACGAATTCTGTTGTTTATTCATGATTGTGGAATGCGTTGCGTGTAGTAAAGTATCTGGTGAGCTATAGGCGTTGTATAGTTAAAAACTATAGTTATATAGTGATTTAATTCACATAACATAAAAAAAATCTTGATAAGATTTGGATCGCCTCAAGAGGCCTCTATCTTTCTTCCAATGGCTCCTCCAATCTGGCTTCTGACATCATATCCCTAATGTTGGTGCGCGTATTTATATCGGCCCTGCTATTATGAAAGAATGCCAGTCACATCTGGTGCGGTTTGTTAGTAGTGAACCTACGTATGGAACAGTCATCCGGATTCCATTGAGAAATTAGTGTCTGGAGTGGTTAACCATTGTAAAATAATTATGTTCTCTGAAGAGAATCGTTCTCATCAAAGACTGAAGATTCAAGCAGGACGATCTCGCAGTCTTCACAATATGAGTAGGTTTTCTATAGGCACGCGTGCTCTATCTTCGATTATTGTTTGATTTCAGATTTCAGATTTCAGATTTCATTTATTTGACCAATATAACAAAGACCGTTATACAAGGCAAGTCAAAAATACATAATGCGATGATACCTACAGCTTGGTAAAAGCTATGTAACTATGTATTTGAATATAAAATAACTAAAATTACGAAACAATTCTGTCACTAAGGGAGGCCAAAAATAAGTGTTTTAGCATTTTGGTACGAAACACTAAAACCCAGGCATATGTATGGGTGATTCTTCAAATATTGGGCAACAAGTTTTCGTCCATATTATTAAATATTTTTTTAGTATTGATAATGCTAATATAACCGAATAAAAGTGTTTATTTATATTGACTCGCATAAATAAAAAAAATAATAGAATAAATATTTAAAATCCTTCCATAAATGTTACAAAAGTAAGTCCCTAGCAGTGTCCGTGCACCAAATTTTAGTACGTGAGGCCGTAAATATCGATAACCATTAAGTTAACAACTTTTTAACGTTACTTAGAATAATAAACATAAAATTATTCATCTATTTATCAACATTTTATTAGTTTTTATTAAAATATTCAAAAAATGCAATGTTAATGTATTGTCCTCAACTTTCAGCATCAGGCCCAGCTAGCTAACGAAATTTAAAATTTCTCGTTAAATAAGTGAGCTACAGAATTAATAACGAGGTTATTATTTTATTTTTACAATATAGTTATCAGCAAATAAAAAATATGAAAAATGTGTGAACGTGTTTTTCCAGTCAGTGTGTCAGGCCCTAGGTAAGTAACTTTATAAATAAATAATATTATTTACGAGGTAATTTTTTAATAATTACAATTTGTTTTTAAGTCCGTTTCTAGAGAAAACATTAGATTGTAGCGCTATTAGCATAAGGCAGTTTATTCTTAAATTTTTACTCAAATCGTCAGTCCCTTGCTATGAATGTGACTAGGGACTGACGGAGAGGCCAGGTACTGATAAACTAGCATTTATAACGTACAGTAAATGTCGAAATTAGTTTATTTTGTTAAACGACTATGTGTTTAATTGATTAATATTGTTTTATTTTTGACTAAAAATAAGTCAAATATGTCTAAAAAGTTATAATCTTGACTATATATTACTACTATATTATAATCTATTTTTCATAATGTAAACGAGTAATAATATTTCAAAAACGTAATCAATCTGATTAATTGACATTGTCATAACATTTGTGATATCAAATAAACAAGAACCTGTTACGTTTATGTTTGTTTTCTTACAGTTAACTTCCTAATCATATTTGTCAGTCCCTAGGCAATCTAGGCACCTAAATTGTACTGGAGTACTTCCTCGTCAGGCCCTAGACGCCTAAATTTGTAAAACCTTAAATTTCGTAAAATACTATATTAAGTGACTGGCCCTTTTACAGGTGGTACAATGATTTAATTATCTACCATAAATACCACTTAGAGATCTAATTTAGATTTAATTATACTTAGTTCAAAAATCACCCTGTTTTTGTGGAATGACCCGTATAGCAAATAGCAGAAGATTAGTACCATATTTTGAACTTCGGCTCTTGTCTGAGAGTTATCTTCGGCTCTTGTCTGAGGCCGAGACAGTGCTCTCGGCCGAGTACTCAGTACGTGTGATCTAGGCATTAGAGTGAAAACTTACTATGAAGTTTCGTACCTACCTATAATTGCTTTCGCTGTAAGTAAAAGAAAGTTTTTAAAGTTCGCGGCTGGCGAAATGGCTACACTTTAATTGAAACCAATTTGTGCGCCCAATTTATACCTAAAAATCACTCTCTAAACTAATGTAAACTACTGTTACTTTCATATAAGAACCCATTCTTCGTAAATTGTATGACGTGCTTCTAGTGCAGGTGTAAACTGAGCATTCTATTCTGGTTTCTCCATCTTGCGGTAAGTGTGAAATCTTTTGTAATAATGGCTATGTTTAGAGTTTATAGCGTCATAATAATGTTTGTATGATCGCCTCGGTCGCTGCCAGCCAGTTAATGTCATAATTCAGTACGTAATGCACTTCGCACAAACATATTGTATGTTACAGATGCTCCACACAAATCGTACCAAGGTGAAACATTCTATTGTAAACATGCCTATCGACCAACACGATGTTTGTTTGAACATTTGAGCCGTTAAAACCATTTTTTCCCAAATTTATACCTTTCAAAATATACCAGCCAACTTAGCTATGGGCTCTAGTATCTAAGTCAATATCAATCGTAATGCCCGAGATACACGAGGCTAGTTTTGTAGGGCTAGGCTAGTGATAGTAAGCTAGCAATCTAGCAGCCCTGGCTTCGTGTAATCAGAACTAGATTAATTTCTAGGCTACTAAGCTAGCGAAAAAGTAAGCTAGTTCTGTTTGCATAAAACATGAGCTGCTAGCTTGCTAGCTTACTATCACTATCTCGCTAATCTGGCTTGAAAAACTATCTCTGGTATAAGTCGAAATTGATATTAGAAAGAAAGAAAGAAAGAAAAAATATTTATTTTTGACATAACTGTACAAGCTTAAACATACCTTAAACCAAGTACCTACAGTGCAGTCAAAAAAGGGCTCATGCTCAGCATGTGTTGCAGTAGACTGCAACGCTGGTTTTCAGCATGAGCCCTTGGTTGACGCACGGACAATACAGAGACAGTACAATGCAATACGACACAAAACAATAATTATATAACATTTCATTCGTATATCTAGATAAGCAATTTTAGTGACAGGTATTGTAAGTTTAAACTGCTACTATACTACTATTTATATATATATATATATATATATATATATATATTACTGACAAACGAAGTTACATCTCCCTCAATCTGCCTCTGTCTCAAAGGCACATTAATCAAATACAAATGGGAGGCTAACAGGGCAGCGATGACTTCATTCAGTCGGTCACCGGGTCCATCATTGCGTTAGCCCATTGAGCTGGATTGGCTGCCTTGATAGGGTTTGAGTAATAGCGTTATGAGACACATTTAGTTACTTTGTACAAGATGATATTCTGATTTCGATCATTGTTTGTGTGCCGTCTGTGATGTTTGTTACCTCAGAACTTTGTTGTTAATAAAATAATAAAAACCGAAAACCGATTTGAAAAAATATGATTAGTTTGAAAGGTATTCCAGATTCCCATAGAAATTTCAGGAAAATCGGTTCAGTACTTTGGTTTTGAAATGAAAATAACTGAAAAAAAAATACGTCACCAAATCAAACTAAATTGCGTATTTTGCTTCCCTGTGACTATTCATTGGTGTTTACGGTCACTAAAACAGTCCAATTGAAGTCGGTTGTAGTATGTTTTTGTAAAACCTTGATTATTATTGATTTAGCAATTTGCAGGCACAGACATATTTCACCTTAGCAAAAATGCCTTCAAAAAGCAAATTAGTATAACTCTGTCTGAAACACACACATAGATCATTAATTACTCATATACACACACACGGACACACACACACCTACCCTCACCTCACCTACACACCCCACACTCACACATAAACTCGTTCTTCATTCTTTACGCGTACCCACTCATACTCACAATATAGTATTTTTGTTATTTTTAGACACATAGGTACTATTTACTAATAAGTTTTAAATTGTTTATATTAATTTACCTTAGCGACATATTTTAAAAAACCTTATTTAAAAAGTAAGAATCTGTTACTGGCAATAGGATAAGTTTAAATAAGTATATACATACATATGGAGTGCTGTTGATTCTATGATAAATAAATAAATATATATATATATTTAGTTTCTAGTTTATATCCTTTTACGGTGTTGCTCTTGTTTTGTCAATGCATTCTACCAGTTATGTTTACCATTATTTGGCTCCATCTGTAAATAGGGTTGCAATTTTACCTAGAATAATAATTGGTAAAGCTGGTTTGTATTTATATTATTTTTATAGCATAACACGTTACTATTTCATTCTACACTTATGAATGACAAACATTGCGATACGCTTACATCAACTCTACACTGATTCTGATAACACAATCTTATCATATCGCGCATTCACGTGCACTTGTTAGTAAACTGAGTTCTCAATAACTCTCATATGACTTACTTATTGGAATGTCTTGTATGACTGTGTCTGTGCCTTTTAAACGATTTGCATTTTAATTTTAATTTTTAATTTTAATTTTTAATTTTAATTTTTAATTTTTAATTTTAATTTTTAATTTTTATTTATTGGGACAACAAACAGCTGCAATATACATTTTACTTAACAGTTATAACATCTTAAGCATATTAATTATATTTCAGCCCACTACGTTATCCACAGAGTTTTAAGAGAATTATTTACTTATGAAGACCACTAGAGGGTCGGTAGGAATTATCTATAAGGTGAGCAGCTTCTATCAGTGTTGTAACAAGAGTACCTTCTAAACGGTGAAGGAAAACATCTTGAGAAAATCGGTTTGTCATAGACCCCAAGAAGTTAACAAGATTAACAATAGTAATTTACAAATGTCGAATTGTCGTTATCGATATTCTTAGAGAGAATACAACCAAATATACATACAATTTTAATTTGCATTGTGAATTATTAGCAAAATTTATTTCTTAGTACACGCCTACTCTACTTGACGAATATACCCTCCGAATTTCAAATTCAAATTTTCGTTTTTTTGGTTCTGTGGTTTGGCCTGTGCGTTGTCTGTCAGTCAGTCAGGACCGCGCTCTTAGTATATTATATATATATATATATATACTTCATAGGTTTCATATGTTTGCCGGAGATTTATTTAGGCCGAATGTTGTCTGATTAATTTGAAATAGCCCTGTGAGTAGTTTGAATAAGTACATCTAGATTCATCTTAAGATCACTTCTCAGATTTATGTCTTAGTAGTTTCTAAGTAATTACAATAAATTACTGCAAAATATTACCGATGTTCAAGAATAATTTAATTCTTTGATAGTGTTATATATTTTGACTTCTCTTTTATTATCATCGATTACGTAATTCGACGAAAATAAGTATTATTTAGTACCTATAATGTTACTCTATCTTATCGTTCTTATTACTTTTTTTCGTCTCCAGCACCTAACGAATCTAAGGTCAAATGTTATCTAGTTCCTAAGTCATCGTAGTTAATGGAGTATCGACCCCAATTAACGGGTTCCATCACTCTTTAAGTAATGATTGTATCTTGATTAATGAAGTTTCTGATCGAAATTCTATTAGAAAGTCTAGGAAAGTAAGAGCTTAGTAATACAGACAGAGTAACAATCATACAAATCGGTGAGTCGGGTAAATAAAATACACAGTTAATCTTCGGAATCATAGCACAACCCACTTCGGTGATAGAGTCCTTTGTCACGATAACCGTGTAATCGTGTCGTGTTCTAATTTTTGACGTGACTACGTCTAATAAATCGATGAACGCCGGCTGCATGCACGAAAACGTTGACGTCATTGTCCGGTAATGCTGTCATTGTCCGGTAACGCTCATTGTCCCGTTACGCTGGTAGTCACATTAAACTATCGTCCGTAAACCAACTTTACAGACAACCATTTTTTTATTTATTGTGTAAATGTGTTCCGGAGAGCGCAATACCCGCTTTTCTACTAAGAGTTATTCGTTACCTTCCTTCCTAACCTGAGCTACGAATACAAGTCAGATTTATTTTATTCAAAATCTCAAACCAAAGATGAAAAAAGTATACGTTACTTTGTTACGTTGGCATGAAATAAATAAAATAGTATCCTGTAAGACCGGCGTCTATCTGTCTGTTCTCGATCATAAAATATATTATTACGTATCATAAAATGTTATTATTTTATGTAGTACGTGTTGGATTCTATGAAAGCGTATAGCTTGGCAGCCGACGCGACGTATACACCGCACGTGGTACGTAGAGCCGTAGAACTGTGAGGCATGGAAACCACGTACGGTCATAAAAATTAGGCAACAAAAGATGGCGAGCTCATAAGCTGCGAATAGTCTTGATATCCATTTTGAATTTTTCATTACAACCATTCTAAATAGCTAAGATATACATTATGTATTGCAAAACAATAAAAAACTTCAGTGATATTGCAATAGAAATATTCTGAATCACTTCTGAATGATAGCGACCTGAATTTGACCCTTAGGTTTCAAGTTCACTGCTTCGGGATGGTTCAGCAAAGATTTAAATATTTGGTTAAAGCTCTAGCTAGACCCTCTATCTAATATTGCATTGGAGACATCTGTAAAATAGTTTATAAGATTAAATTTATATAATATTTAATAATAAATAAAGATTTTAATAAATACTAAATATAAACGTTCAGTAATAACTGTTAAAAATAGCCCTACACAAAACGGGATCAAGATATTCGATGCCTATCCAAGTTCTTCAGTCCTCTAGTGATATGGCTCGTTCGTACCATTATTGAAATCTTTTATTTTAGATTCAAAACTCTAGATCCAGGCTAATTTGAACGATCAGGAGATACTGAAATAACAGGCCTTCACAAAACGGGATCAAGATTTCCCATGCCTTTAGCAAGTCCGAGTGTTTTCAATGCTCTAGTGCTATGCCTCGTACCATTATTGAAATCTTTGATCAAAACTCTAGACTGATTTAGACGTTCAGAAGATACTGAAATAACAGGCCTACACAATACGGGATTCTGATTTTCCATGCCTTTAGCATGTCCAAGTGTTCTCAGTCCTCTAGTGACGTAGCTCGTACCTTTATTGAAATCTTTGATTAAAACTCTAGATCCAGGCTTATTTAAACGTCCAGAAGATACTGAAATAACAGGCCTACACAAAACGGTATCAAGATTTCAAATATCTTTAGCAAGTCCGAGTGTCCGAATTGTCTTCTCAATCCTCAATTGCTATGGCAATATAGGTAGTCTTACCATTGTACGTTACATTTCACAACTTCAGCTGGCTGGGAATAGCCGGACACTTATTTTGATCGTGGCTCATTGTTGGCTTTTGTAATGTTCTATTTTAGTATTTACTAACTGATGCCTGCAATTTCGTTTGCGTTGCGAATTAATGAAATCCCTTTCTTAGTATGCGCCTGCCTGATAATAACTTATTCCTCATTGGCACAAAGGATTACCAGTTGTTGTAATTCTCATTAGTGAACTTTTCGTTCTGCGTAGAAAAACAAATCGCCCATTTTCATACGCTCAGGCTAATCCAAAGCTAACGAACGGATTTCGACTGTAAAATCGAAAAATTGTAAGTTATTTTCACATTGGTTCGTCGTACGTGGCTTTCACAAACAGAGTCACAGTTATTCCAATATTAAACATGTTTTACACACGTCAAATATTTCGCCTTGGTGCGTTCTTTACTTATCCGGTCGGTTTCGAAACAGTCAAAACTTTATTTTCCTCATAATTTTGTATGGATTAACTTTTAAGTGAACTTTCTTTATAATGATTGTGTTTATCTTTTTCAGGTAATGAAACCACTGGTGCGCCCTTTGCGAAACACATTGAAAGGTAAAACATTTATAAAACTTCTTCACAAACAACATTCAAAGGTACGAAACATTTCAACCCCGTCAGAAATTGAAAAGAGATGAAAATCTGAAGGCACAATCGCTGTCTGTTCCGACACAATGAATTTTAAAACCAAAACAAACACCCAAGACTGCGATAAAACCGCGGTGCTATTCTACAAAACTAACTTTCCCTGTACCATAAATTTCTTCCTTCCCGTTTAATCCCCCTTACAGTCTGCGAGAGATCGCTCGCGACATTGTTAGGAAAATATCCTTTTATTGTGCCAAAAGCAAAAATCACCCTTATTCCTTAGAATTACGAACTTTAACATAAATTTTATGTGCTAAAGCGAACCTTAAAACAATGGTGTTAGGAATGGGGGAAATTTTATGGCGGTTTACCCAAATTGTGTGGGCTCTGTTTGCGTGACTATGGGGTTACCGTTTTAGTATCGCGTTGAATTGTATTTGTGAGCAACGATCATTATTGGCCGCTATTGTTTCCAAAAGCTACGGCATTTCGTTAATTTATTAATGATAATTTGTTCTAGTGTAAAGAGTATAAACCATTTTATCTGGAGTTGTTACATTAGCAACTTACAATGAATGATTGTACATAATAAGAGTTAACGATAAATAGAGTTCCAGTTTTGGCTCAATATTACAAGATCTCACGTATTTTTTCGGCAGTTCGGCAAAACTCGTTTTGACTTTTATTTATTACATTAAAAAGGTTTTTGCTGGGATTCCATTTTCCACACACAATATTAGGTGCGTAATAAAATAGATAGAAATTAGTTATGATTTAAACCTAAAATAGAAAATAAATAGTACAATAAGCGGTATTATCTCTAACAAGCGATTTCTTCTAGACAACCTTCGGATAGAGAGCAAAAAAACTGAGAAAACTTGGTCTGGTGCATACTAAAGTGTAATAAAATAAGGTATGGTATTGGTATAATCTCCTCAGCTATCGCTACAGGAAACAGAGTATTGGTCGGCAACAGATTCTCTCTCGTCATTGTCACGTCATTACCGAGAACTTCCTTCAATCGTGGCTGCCAATTACCAAGCTATGATGGCATCCACTTGCTAGGCGACGGAGCCTAACTCAGTTTGCAAACTTGCAAGCAACCCATCCTGCTTCTGATGCAATTATTATCAGAGATTGATCGACTGAAAACTAGTTAACGTGTATCGTATCGCTTCAGAATTGACTTGATGGTAACTTATAGAGTACTAGCTGGTGCCCGCGATGGTCTGCGCAGGTATCTTTATAAATTGTAGCCTATGTGTTATTCTGATGTATAAGCTGTTATTGTAAAGTTTCATTAAAATCCATTCAGTAGTTTTTACGTGAAAGAGTAAAAACATCCATCCATCCATCCATCCATACTTACAAACTTTCGCGTTTATAATGTTAGTAGGATAGCAGCAATGTCATATCGTAATATACGTTTGTTAGGATGGATAGAAAGATAGGAGTGTTCGTTCTTAATTCACACCAAAATTACAGAGCCAATTGAGATGTATTGTATGTGTTGAGAGGGTATGGGTGTATTTTATGAGGTGGAAATGGACAATATCATATTTTTTATCCCGATACAAGGCGGGCAGCATAATATTAACATAGAAGTTAAATAATATTTTATTTATCTACGAATGACACTCTAAGTAAAAAATTGGTTGTCTGTAAAGTTTGTTTACGGACGATAGTTTAACGTGACAACGTCATAATAAAACATTGATGAAATGGTTGCATACTTTTATGAATAAAATTGACAGCGTAACGGGACAATGAGCGTTACAGGACAATGACGTCAACGTTTTCGTGTATGATTTATCTATTTATTAGACGTAGTCACGTCGCAATTCACATCTGAAAGAAAGTAAAATGGACATAGAGACTAGGACTCTACATTTTTGTCATGTTCATATAAGAGTTTATCAGCAATGCATGCAAGCATTATTTACTCATTTCCTGTTTCTTTATGCCGTCTTCCGTTTACTAGAAATCAATGGCCATAACAATTCAAACCACGAAGCGTCATGCACGACGAACATCAAAGGACTACAGAGGAATGCAGCGAAAGTCCCCCAACCATAGTTACCGGCTAGGTAACTTTGGGCGTGTACTTGCACAGTTACACCTGTACTGTACTCTATCTAAATACATAGCACAACTACACATTGTATTTACTACACATCTTGGTTTATTTTCTCAGAACTTAGTTATTTATAAACCGATTTAAACAATTATTTTTTATTCGAAAAGATTGGTTTCAGTTTGGTCCCAAAGAAATTTTATGAAAATCAGTTACTGGGTCCAGTACGTTGGTTTTGAAATCTACGTAACAGAAACAATGACGTCATCCAAGTAAACAAATTGCGTATTTTGCTTCCCTGCGACTATTCAGTGGTGGTTACGGTTACTAAAACCTTATCGATCAAGCTGAAATTCGGTAAAGCAGATTTATAAGCTGGAAAATAAATAGGTTGATTTTCCGCTCGATACCACGTAGCCGAAGCCACGGACAGCAGCAGTATAGGGGGAAAATCTTTACGTTTGATCGATAGTTACGTATTCGGCCAGGCTGACAGTTACAACCGTAATATATACAACACGAAATCCATTAAAATACCCCAAATCCATACGTCATCATAATGTTATGGTGAAGGGGAACATGGTGAAATTTGATCAATAAATCCATGGGGGTAATCTGTCGTCACGCCAAGTCCCCAGATTTAATACTCATTAGAAGGAGCCTCTATCTACTAATAGGCAAGCTTTATTTAATTAAGCATTAGTAAATAGCACGCACAATTTCCTCCAAAAATATATCAAATCCTTGATTATCACACCGTATAGGAACCCAGATTTTTCCCATAGTAAGTATGCAAATAGAATCATATTTTCAACAGACTTCAAAAGTTGAGAAAATCTCAATTCGGTTGTTTTTTTTAATGTTTGTTACCTCAGAACTTGTGTATGAACCGATTTGAAAAATCTTTTTTTGATTGAGAGGATATACATTCAGATTAGTATGTCGGTAGTCAAAAGTCAAAATTGGTTCAGTAGTTAAGATTTAAAATCAAAATAACTGAAAAAAATGTGTCGTCGAAGTAAACAAAATTGCGTATTTTGCTTCTCTGTAACTTTTCAGTGGTGTTAACGGTCTAATTGAAGTCGGTTGTTGTATGTTTTTGTAAAATCTTGATTATTGTTGTACAAAACGAAATGACATTTCAATTCACAAATTCCTAAACAAATATTTTGCTAACCAAACCATAGCTAAAGTAATGGGTGGATCTTTGCATTCAATGTTTGGGGTGAAGATGACGTTATTTACCCCCAGGATCTCCCTCGATTACACGTGCGATTGTGTCTGAGTGCAGAGGGTGCGACGCGGTCGGTATTCTTTGTTTTCATTCTTGAATCCTCAGGTTATTGTTCTTACCTCACATACTTCGTGAAGTGGGATTGCTCTGGTTATAAAGGGCTCTTGTACTTCATATGAATTGAGGGCTTGTTGACAACCCACTTCACAGCGATAATTATGCGGAGTAATCAGAAATGGTTGGCGTAACTTTTAATTTGAGAAGTTTTATTCATGCGTTATCACGTCGATCAGAACGCCTTTTCCTTAGCAGTAATTATTGGGTTAAAGATAGAGACCGAATTTCTTAGTGCGGTTTCAGACTAGCGTATTTCTGTCGCGCGTATACGGACGGATTGGTAATCGCGAAACTTAAAAGTCTACCGCTCGTATACGCGCGTATACCGGCGCTTACGCTCGTTTTTTCTAGCGAGTGTCATCATGAGGCGTTTCTTGGGGCTTGTCGCGCGTACACGCGCTAAAAAAACTAGAGACGAGCGGCGAATCCTCTGTTAAAACTCTTAATCTGAAACCTCACTTAACTCGAAAGATTGCGTATTAGACGATTTTGCTTGCTTATTTGTTTATCGTTTCAAGCGTCGATGACACATGCCTTTTTTACAAGCTGATTGTTGGCGAGTTAAAAAGCTAGCGTGTGAGCGAGTTAGCTTTCGGCAAGGATTGTCAACAAGCAGATTGTAAAAAAGCCGATGACACTGGGCGAGTTTCACACTACAAGCAAAGTCGCTGACTTGTAGCGTGTAAAAAAGCCGTGTGTCATCGACGCTTTATATTTTATTTTGGGAGTACGCATATATTTCAATTTAATTTTAAACCACGCCTTGAACAGTTAACAATCTGCAATATTTTAGCTTAAGAAATGAGGTCAGAGGTAACCGAAATACATAATATTCTCACTGACCCTAATAAATTAACAAGATAAACTAAGGTCTCTTAAAACTCCGACGCTTCCGAAAATATCAAAACCCGGTTTAACCCGGGTTTTGATGCTAACAACAATTTTAAACATATACACAACAACACTTACACTTACTGCTATCTTTTAAACCGACTTCAAAAAAGGAGTTTTCTCAATTCGCGTTTACTTTGCTAATTTATGGATTGATATTGATGATTCTTTTTGTTTAGTCAGTCATACTTCAGAGATGGTCCCTTAATTTTTTTTTCAAAATCTTTTTAAAACTATTTAACTGGAAAAACAAAGTATTTTGCTTTACTGTGATTTTTAATGGTGTTGACGGTCACTAAACAGACCAATTGAAGTAGTTGGTAGTATGTTCTTGTAAAACTTTGATTATGTCATGTGATGTTTGAGAATAAGCTGTCCTATTAAACTGACGACGATCAGGAATCCTCAGCGATAAATGAAGGTAATTCTCAGTCACAAGCAGCTCCTAATGGGGCCATTTGTAGTGGATCGAGAACCCCACTTCACGCGGCAACGGATAGCTTATCTCTGTCATGCTTCAAGGCTTTTAAATTTTTATTTCGTTACCTTTGTATTCCAGAGACAAGCGTAGTTGTATTTATTTACCGACTTCAAAAGAGAGTTTCAATTCGTTATTTTTTAATGTTTGTTACCTCAGATTTTTGACAGTTTTCAACCGATTTGGAATAGTCTTGGTGCAGATTGGTCCCATAGAATTTCATCAAAAACGGTTCAGTAGTTATGTTTAAAAAAAAATAACTGAAAATATATTTCTTCGAAGTAAACGAAATTGCGTATTTTGCTTCCCTGTGACTTTTCAGTGGTGTTACCGGCCACTAAAACAGTCCAATTGAAGTCGGTTGTAGTATGCTTTTGGTAAAACTTTGATTAGTTTAAAGAAGAATCCCTCCAAATCAAGTAGTGCTTTAAGTATTTTATATATTACCATCATTGTCGTGATACTATACAATAATAAGCTGTATTTTTTTTTTATATGTAGTCTATACTCAATGAGATATTCAAATCAAATCAATTTTATTAACAAATTATATAAATATATTTAGTAATAAATCCGCTTCATTTCTAAACAAAGGTTTTAATTAACTTAACTTTAGTTCAACTAAACCAAAGAGTCAACGAACAGAAAACCAAAGTTTAAAGATACGACACGTGTTTTGCCTCTACACGAGGCATCATCAGGAGGTGTGGACTCGCCGAAGTTCGAAACGAGAGTCTTTAAACTTTGGTTTTCTGTTCGTTGACTCTTTGGTTTAGTTGAACTAAAGTTAAGTTAATTAAAACCTTTGTTTAGAAATGAAGCGGATTTATTACTAAATATATTTATATAATTTGTTGATATTTATGGATTTCCGCAAAGTAACGCCTGAATCAATCAATTATCAATTTTATTGTCAAAATGATTAGGTACAAATACAATAATTAAAGAGTAGATTGAGCGCTATTAGTTGTACAGTGTAGGATACCATTTACAGTAAGAAGGTGGCAGTGCGACCCAATCTAAGCTGAAAGCTTGTATCTTGGGCTTTTGATTGTTTTTACAAGTGGGTGGTTATATTGATGAAATTTATGTTGCGTTCCGGTAAATGAACCTGATAGTAATAAATAGTATAAATATATATAGTAATAAATCCGCTTTAATTCCAAATAAAGGTGCCAATTAACTTACTCTTCTCACGTTTCGGATTTCGGCGAGTCTCCTGAAGATGCCTCCTGTAGAGGCGAAACACGTGTCGATTTTGGTTTTCTGTTTTCGGCGCTTTGGTTTAGATACAATTTTTTTAACTAGAGTTAAGTTAATTGGCACCTTTGTTTGGAATTTAAGCGGATTTATTACTATATATGTATATTTATACTATTTATTAATATATATGGATTTCCGCAAAGTAACGCCTGAATCATTCAATTATCTTGAACCTGATACTTCTACTGGCCTAATTAAAACCAGGGCCTGACCTCATAAAATTAAATATCCAGCCGGGCTCAACCCTGCAAAATTAAATATCCCATCAGTTTTGTGTATTGGCTTAAACCACTTGACTGCATCTGACCCGGATAGTAGGTATTCGAACTCTGGATCCGGGAAGCTCCTGGAATCGATCGACTGAACTAGGACCCGAGGTGGAGGTCGGCTGTGAATGAGCTTGTACAGTAAGCTGCACAGACATGTTTTACAGTTTACAAACTTGATGTTAATACAGTGATTACTTGAAGATATAATCTAAATAAATGTAAGACAGAAACACGATTGGTGAAACTTTTCTCGATAGATTTATTTTTTGAAATAGGCCCTCTTAAAATCTGATTTACATCCATCCTCCGAATTTAGAGAATATTTAAGGTTTGTTTTTATACTATTGAGTGAGTAATCATAGAACTTAGATAAATGTAAAAAGATTTTTTTATAAATGCAATACTTTTCAAGCAATACGATGTTTTATCATTTGTCGCTTACGTCCGTTACTTTAGAGCGACAAAAATCTATATCTAACCTCTTCCCTCGGGGTAAGGTGTCTAATTGCGCTATCACTGTTTTACAATTCGGCAGCTGTCATTTCTGTCAGTTTCACACATCCTCTTAAGGCTGGTGTGTAAGCTGTGTGGAATAACGCCTGTAGATGAGATAATGATTGGAATGGTTTTGACTGTATTTACTTTCCACTGGGTTTTTAATTCTATTGCTAAATCTTATTATTATTATTATTCAACCATTATCTGTATATATGTCCCACCGTAGAGCAAAGGCCTCCCTCCTCTTCTTCCACAATTAAGATATAACGTAAAAGCTTGGGAGTGTATACATGTATGTGCAGCTGACTGTACATTCCGAGCTCTGTGACATCATGAATGAATTGGAATTTGATTGTAGGAATTGTCAATGAATAAACGGGTGCGTTTATTGTGTTGCACTTCTCATCTGCCCTTTGTGTACCGATCGGACTTGACTGATCTCTGTTATTATATGTTTATTGGTAATCAACAGCATACATATTATGAAAATTATCTTAAATATAGTATAAGTAACAATGCAAATTATAGATTACCCAGTATATATAAAGAGTAATATCAATGCGAGTTTGGTACATATTGAACTGACAGGTTACCTACCTACATGAAATTCTACTTAATGAAGTTATAACCCGCAGGTTGTAGGTTGTAAGCTACTACATTACAAAATAATTAAAAATAATTTTGCCTGCTTATCTACTGAATACTAATAGTAAGTTGCCATTAGGGTGAGTTTACATAGTGTGCCAAGTTACAGCTAGCAGTTATTATGCCGAAAGAATACAAAATTTATTTAAAATTGGATATCAATTTGTTCGATTTACTGATTAATTATGATGTATGAACGAAACATGTGCCCGATGAAAACCAAGTCCTAATTCTTGAACTGCAGCCAACGTAATGCCAGAAGCATGAGTAATGCTAAAAGCAATCAGGGCGTTAACTCCAAAGTCAGTAACAGGTAGAATGATAAAGAGCCAATGAACCCATGTAATTGATTCCGGGAACTGGCGTGGAGCCAACGCTGTCGGTTCCACCCACCCCTACTATGATGAAGTCGTAGATAGCGGAAATGGTATTTCCCTGCATAGGAGTTAGCTTCGTTTTTGATTCGGAATCGAATACGTCGTAAAAAACTAATGGATTGTAAGAATGAGTAGAATTTTCATCGTGTGCAGAATAATTTTTGCATTGAATTTAATGTAATCGACAACATGAAAATAAGCTCTCGAAAGGTAAACCTTTCTCATAACATTAGTTTGATAAATAGTTTTGTTTGGAAACACTCACCTAGAATTTTTCGTACGGTTGATAATCGTTCTCGTACATGTGGCATGTCATGTACGATCAATATTTATGTCTCACGTTGTGTGAAAGTTTGCCGGTTTGACCAATTTGTTGTACAAATATTATACAGAGAGGCACAGGTTGAGTTATGTAAAAACGACTGAGTGAGTAGACAACAAGGCTCTATTCTCAGATTTCTAGATTGATAACAAATATTTATTGTAATAACTTGCAAGCAATTATAAATCAACAGTCTCAGTTCTAGAATCGTTATAAAAGTGCTTTGGATGGGCAAATTTATATCAAATCCAATCTTTAAACCAATCATCTTTGAAGACTTCTTTAAGGATGATTTGGTTTATAATCAAATATTTTAATATCAGAAGACCTTTGATGCTGGTTTATTGAACATTCACTGTACTATCAAGAAGATTGTGCTTTCAAGTTCTGATTGTTTTCGGATATCTATAAAATGTTATGAGATCGTATTCTTTTGATATTTGCTCAATAGAAGGACGACGAAATGCGTGAAACTCGCATTTTTTCTAATAAAATTTTGCGTATGAAAGGTATTCTCGAAAATAAGGCATCTTTGAAAATTAATGAGTGTAATAGAATATTATATTTATTTTGTGAATAAGGCAAAATATTAATTACAAAATTTTGTCAGAGCGTCTGGCCGAAGCGACGCGTGATCAGAGGGCTGGCAGCTATCTCGGCTAAAGAATAAGCCTTGCAATACAAAGAGGCAATGCAGCCAGTATCCTCGGCACGCTGCCATCGGGTATCGAGTTGGAGCAGTTGAGCTACCTATAGAGGTTTGCAACGGTCTATGGCGGTGGTCCAATTGATTCCTTTTGTAAATTTTGTAACATAGATTATAGTAATTAGTTTATGCTGTTATAAGAAAAATAAAAAAATATAACTATTAATGAAAACAGACAATTGTTTGTGTCTTTGAATTGCAGAAACATAATACCCAGGTCTCTGCCTCGATTAGAAAATATTTACCTACTATTCTCTAATAAGTAACAGAAAGAGCTGAACAATGGAAATATAAGATCGCATTGTGTGCTAATACACTGTAGATTTATCGATATATCTAGCACCAGTAAGACTGGTTTCGTAAGCCGTTAAAAATATATAGCATACGTGAATTTGTACTTAATTTAATAGCATTTAATTAAATAGAGTGCATCTTACAAGGTAAAATTACTATAGCCAAGATGGTTTAATTTAATAACGATCGGATCGGAAGCACTTTTTGATTCATATCGAATTGAAATTGAAATCTACGAAATCCATTTTTTTTTTTAAATAGAACGTTCTCTACTGGAAAAACGCTACAGCATGAAAAACCATCGGCCTATGTAAATTAAGTCCCGTGCAGCACTGTTTTGGTTATGGGCAAGTGTAATCTCCATTAGGAGAACGCCTAGCTCGTCTCATTACTAGTTTGTATAAAAAAGAAACATTTTTTTTTTTTTTTTGCAAATTAGCATCGCACACAGGTTTGATGACACAATACAATAAGGATGATCAGTAAAGGTAAAAAACAAACATTGATGAGTTAACTACTTATCAAAAATAATGTTTAAAATAAGCTTTACATTAACATATATATTTTTTTCATTTTTTTATTATTGATTTGCGGCTTTAATGACACTGCGACCGTTGTCGGTCTATTGTGTTCGCCACTTGGATCTATGCGGTTAAAGTTCCTCACTAAACCCTACCGCTATGATGAACTGCAGGAGTTTTTTGTGAGGAAGCTCAACTAATTCATCAGGGCTTAATATGTGTTTTCCCAGATAAATACTGCGCTTATGCATTAGCGCATTAACATATAACCATTGCAAGTTAAATAAAAGCTTGTATAAAAATCAAGTCTTACTTGCGTATTAGACATCCCTATTCCCCAACCTATAAAAACCCTATACCTTTACAACAACAGCTTCTTACATCCGTCACTACAACCACAGTAGGCACAACAGTTACTACACAAATACTACCTTCCACCACAACCTTAGCGTCCGGTAGAGCGGCTAGGCAGGTCGTCGACCCTGTGTGACGTCAGCTAACTGTGCCAACCCTGATGGCGCAGTTAGCTAGGAGTAGAAGGTAACTGGATTTAGGACCTGTGTAAAAGGAGTACTGGTTAGAAAGGTGAGGGAAAAAGAAGAAGAATCTTTGGAAACGGCTAATATGTTTGTAGTTTTGAAGCAGCTATCTTGACTGGCTGGCATAGAAATTACGCATTGATCGTTTTGTCAAATCGATAGCAGGTAAAATACGTTAAATTACAGTGCCTTAGGCTACGACTGTTTTATGTTTTACCGTTGGCAGGCGTCCGGATGTCATCTAGATGGGTACCGACACAGTTTCTGATATTATGCCGCAAAGCAGTAATGTGTAAGCATTACCGTGTTCCGGTTTAATGGGCACAGTAGCTAGCTACTGAGCTTTCGACACTGACCATCAAAATGTTTCATTTTGCACGAGCGCTTTAGCCACTGCTAAAGCGCTCGTGCACCGGCCTATGTGAATCTAAGTCCTGTGTAGCACTGTTCTGGTCATGAGCAGGTGTGATCTCTTACCATCAGGAGAGCGCTAAGATAGTCACGTCTCTTGTTTGCATAAAAAAAACTTACTAAATATACTGATCTTACACTTCAAATATTAAAACATATTATCGGATTGAGCTGAAGTTTATGGGCTGTGAGAGGACACAGGTTTCTTTGTATCCCGAAATTACGACAGAAGCTGCGAGCAGAAGCCACTAAAGCATCATGTAGAGTCGAGTCCAAATTAATTAAAAGTTGGGGCACTTTTACTAAGGGACACGTTCCTCGGGACAAGATTACATGCCCAGTAAAACAACTCCTGACCATAGAGCTGAGCTATTAAACCTTATGGAGTTAAGCTTCTTTGATATAACTGTACCCGTGATTGGTTCAAGATGATAGGCGCTGACCGGTTGGTTTGGCTGCGCGGGCGCAAGCGGTTAAAGCGGAAGGGTTATTGTGTAAAACAACTTAGCAGGGAAAGTTGTTGGTTGTAGCCGTTCAATTGAGAACAACTTTGGTAAACTTGTGCGAGAAAACAATCTGAAATTTGTCACTAGTTCTTTCGAACCAGTGTGGTGAAAGGATTTCAAGTGCGCCTCGACGAGGCTCCCTTCGGCACTTGACACATGTTTTCGAACTTTTTAGGTTCTATGATAATATATTTCCTACTTTTTGCCCAAGTTCACTGGCCGAACAAAGAATTATGCACTGATTGTTAAAACGATTAGGGTATAAAATCATAATAATAGTGTTTAGCTCTTTCCATCTTACTTCTAATCTAAATCATAAACGTTGATAATTCCATCCATCAGACTTGAGCTTGATTCACCCAGCTAATATTTACCGACATTTGGTTTTTAACAATACGACACTTTCAATGTGCCGTGTGGTTTGCATAACAATATGGCTAATGAAATACCTCGTATGTTATTTATGCCATGGTACGAGGAACAATGCGAAATCCATTATACGCATCGCGTGCGGCGGGCTTTTCCACGTAATACCATGGCATGGAGTGGCTTTTGTTTTGGTGTTGAAAGACTTTAGAAAATTACTTTTGAAAGTCCGTGGTTTAAGTAAAGCGGGGAATTCACTAGACGGACATGCTCGCGGGCAAGTCTGCAGACATAAACAAGTCTGCAAAATAAACATGACACCTGGCTCGAATGACGTTTGTGCAAAGCACAGCGTGGAATTGGATAATCTTGATAGAGAACAGGTCGTGTAATACTTGGTAATGATAAGTAATGATAAGGCTTCGCAATTAGAGGAAGAAGAAACACGGAGGGCGCCGCGCGGAGCAGCGGGAGACGCATCAAGTTCGGAGCCACGTGTCAGCTAGGTGTCATGTTGATTCGCCCGAGTAGTACAGGTCCGGCAGGCATGTCCGTCTAATGAATTCCCTGCTTTAGTCGATAAGCTATGTAGGTACAGTCAGCTGAACATAATGCATACATTCCCGAGCTTTTACATTTATATTACTCATAATTGTGCAAAGAATAGTGCACGCGAGCATTTTCAAATTAATGTAGTCATCTTACTTGTCAGAATTGTTTTCAGAAGAAGCTTTGCAAAATTAAGAGTATAATATAAATCTAAAAGCTTGAGAGTGTATACATGTCTGTACAGCTGACTGTAAGATAGCTTTCAATAAATAACAGAAGTCTGGTTCATCATCAACAGTATAATCTGGTTATTCTTGTATTTTCTACGCCCAGAGCCAGATTTTTTTAGAACTTTCCTAAAGGTCTCGAGTTCAACTTTGGTATATCCAATCGTCATGGTTCATATGCCTCGTTTATAACGGAGCCCTGCGTATAAAATAATGTATCAAAAGTACCTACCTACACTGTCGAAGGCCGTAGTAAGATACCATCAGTTGTATGTTGTTTACCTTGTATCACCATAATATCCATCGAAATGACGATACTGATGGTCGAATGGCAAGTGTATTGGACTGCCACGCCTGGTGTCGCGGGTTCGATTCCCGCTTCAGGACAAAATTTGTGTGATGAACATCGATGTTTGTCCTGAGTCTGGGTGTTTTCTATGCATACTATGTATGTATTTACAAAAAAAAGTATTTAAGTATTCTATCAGCAATCGGTTCCCATAGTACAAGCTCTGCTTAGTTTGAGACTAGATGGCGTTGTGTGAAATGTCGCTAATATTTATTTAAATGTAGAGTCTTAAATCGGAGTCATGCTGTATTCGTTACATAGTTCTACGTATGCCACAAAACTGTACTACATACTTGCTTGTAAATTGTTAGTAAAACATACTTGTTTTGGACACACGCCAGCGCAAGGGAAAAGTGAAAGTATGAGTACCTTTTGTTGGGCTAGACTAGACAGTTGTGTAACTCCGTGTTTACTGATCATTAGCTGTGATGAAGCGGTAGATGATGCACGTTTGAGAGCTTGCATATATTTTCGCACTTTTGAACTCTTCTTTCAAAGAAAAAACATGAATAAAAATAATACAGTAGGGTCAATTCAGACTGAAAACATATCCGCCCACAGTTTATTGCCTTGGGTCTCCATAAACGACTCTTTCATAGTAGAGTTCTGTAGACATGGTCATTAAATTAGTATTGCTTGGAGGCTACTTTATCAAGCCAGGATAATAAGACAGTGATAGTATAGTGATAGCTAGCAAGATAGCAGCTCTGGCTTCGTGTAAACAAAACTAGCTGACTTTCTAGGCTAGTAAGCTACACATAGCCCAAGCTGCTATTTTGCTAACTTACTATCACTATCATGATATCTTGTTTTGAAAAACTACCCTCATGTACCCCGGGAATAAAAGCCATTACCATTTAGAATACCTTAAAATAATTGTCCTAATTATCTGGCTTGCTAACTGACACGCAAGGGCACAGGTATGTACATTCCACGGGCGCGGCGTATGGCAGGGCGCGCCGGGGCGTCAGGTCTGTGTAATTAAATTATTATTCCTCTCAAGTCTCGTATCCAGGGGACTGTTTGACCTAGTCACTTGTCGTTTGACTCCTAAGTTGTTCCAAGGTCAACGTTGATTCAACATGTATTATGTCTGTACATTTAGGTCAGAGATGAGGGGTGGTAGAGATGAATGGATGAAGAAAATTGGTTGTGCCCATCCCATCTAAGCGTGATATAAGGATTAAGGACAGGGAAATGATGATGTCTGTATCATTTTGTTTCACGTGACTACGTCTAATAAATCGATTAACGCCGCCCGCGCCGGTTGCATGCACGAAAACGTTGACGTCGTTGTCCGGTAAACGCTCATTGTCCAGTAACATTCATTGTCCCGTTACGCTGGTAGTCACGTTAAACTATCGTCCGTAAACCAACTTTACAGACGACCAATTTTTTTTATGTTTGTTACCTCAGAACTTTTTTGTTTATTAACCGATTTGAAAAAAACTTTATTTGTTTGAGATAATATACGGCGGGCTTTACCAATTAGATCAAGTTACCTATTCACTGATAGGCAGCTTATACGAGCTATATATCAGAATACACATAAATACAAATATGCGATCCCTATCATATGATAAAACGTTGTTGTGCATGACCTAGTCATCACTTAGCTGCACTGTCTGAGTGGCAAGGTGGCACGACCTTTCTACAACCTCTTAGAAAGGTTGAAGTTGAAGATCGGAGTTGTTTACTTCGACTTACGAGTATACACCGCAAATTTTTAATCACCAGAAAAAAATACACATAATCAGTTGCCGTTACTGAACACAGAAATGTCAAAAAAACTTGAAAAAATTCAGTCGTATTTTTATCAAAATAAATTTGATAAGAATTGGATAACTATACCGTTAGGCGATACCCATCATTGATAAATTTAAGTTTTATTTATCGTTTTGCAAACCCGGGTACCCAGCTCGAGCCAACTCGCAATAGCTCGGCTCGGGCGCCGCACTCGCCCTGCTATCACTCTGTCATATTGTAGAAATCCAAAATCGAAACCGTAGTCGAATCCATAGAACTGTTAAATATAAGGAATCATCACATTGGTTGGAACATTTTGCTGATGGATGAATGACAGCTGAATATGGTGTCGATGACGCTGTTTATGGCGGCATTTGCTTTGTCGGCTGCGGGATCGTCGTGAGAATCTTAGGTTGATTCGAATTACTTTACCTTTGTCAGGTTGGGATAAATAATCATAATTTCGAGAACTTGCCGAATGTAGGTATTGTATTATTAGCTGCCTAGGACTAAATCGCCTGGCACACACGCAGCAAACCCATTGCCGTTGCTTTAAGGGGAATCCTCAAGGCAAATTTCCATACAAAATGTTTCGGACAAATACTCAAAAAGTACGCCGTATTATAGTAATTTCTTCACACTATTCGTTTCGGTTATATTTTTTGATTTCGTCAACAAAAACAGTGAAAGGTTTCATACTTTAATTTAGATTTTATACGTGTTTTTAAGTTAGTAGGGTTAATTTTAAAACACGTATAAAATCTAAATTATAGTATGAAACCTTACACTTTTTTTGTTGACGAAATCGAAAAACATGGACGAATCTAATAGTGTGAAGAAATTACTACAATACGGCGTACTTTTTGAGTATTTGTCCGAAACATTTTGTATGGAATTGGATTTGAGGATTAGCCTTAAGGGGAATCCTCAAGGCAAATTTCCAGTCCATTGTCCATATTGTCCATCTAGTGAATTCCCCGCTTTAGTTATGGATTTGCTTCACAAGAAACAAACGTAAACTACAGCTCCTTTAACAATTCAATGTAAGGCTTCCTCTTTCTGTCCGCAGCATTAACATAACATACTCGTTTCCTACTTCGCGTGCAGACTCGCTAATGGCCCCCATTTTCGGACAGACTTCGGAATCTCAATAATAACAGTTTTAAACTGCAGTTTGAACGGAAGTTTGCGAGCGTATTTCGAAACCAACGCCTGATCTGATAAGCTTTATGGTTATTAGAGGTGGGGGGGATACTAATTGGATTTGGAATTTAGGGTTTCCTATGTGTTGGCGTTTTTTAGTTGGCTATACAATTCACAAAACCAAATACACACATGAATGAATGAATTAATTAATGAGTGATGATGAACGTAAAATTCAATAAATTCATCTTCCTGGTTATTGGATTGAATCTCGAATTGGTTTTTTCCGCGACCTTCATCTTATGCTGTACATTTAAAGCTATATCTGCATATGGATAAGTAATAAAATATATATACTTTTTTTGTTTTAAAGGTTTATTCAAAGCTCTTTATGCCATAGCGGTAAGCACAAGTTCCTGCAGGTGTATGGGACTAAGGGTGAATAATTTAGACTACGTCTGTCTGGTTGGATCGATATGCCGACGGAAAGCCTTACTTAGTCTATGGTCCAGATGTTACCGGCTGTTCGAACATAAGAAACGATCAGAAACTGCTTGTCTCCAAAACCACAATAGATTTTTTGATTTTTTCCTTTATGAACCCTTAATCAGACATGTGATACTGTAGCTTATTAGATTCTGGATATATTCAGATGGATTCTAGTAAATCCGTTGATAGAGATCTGAGGAACGTTCAAATACTTAAAATTCTGGTTGAAATCCCATCCACGTCGCCACGTGTTCAATACCTAAACTAGGGGTAGCACCATATCGAGACAAGCTTATGGAAATACGGCATGCTGAAAACTACTGAATACTGTTAATTACCATTTCGGGACGGAAAATCTATATTGGCATCGGGTAGAAGTGTTATTACATAAAACTTATCGAACAAACGTTGCTTCTTGCAATACACAGAAGTCTCCTCCAAGAGGTTGTTTGTTAGCATCTTTCCAATAACCCTTTAGAGATCGTTTGGTCTAAGAATGCAAGCCACTCCACTAGCACGATCGTCTAAGTAAGGACATTTATATGCCTTAATTCCTTAATTCCTGAAAGACTTTTTTTACTATTTATAGGCTTGCGTTTGACCACAATCTCACCTGATGGTAAGTGACGATGTGGTCGACGATGTAGCATGCTTACCTAGAATAATCCTATTCACTCTTGCCTTGAAATACTGAAAGTCCCCTATGTATACACAGTTTTATCAACAAGGCGACTGACGTGGGTGGATACGAAGAGAACAGGCGCCACCCTCGGCGACATGATCCAATTATTAGCTCATCATACTCTACACCGGTTTATTGCATTCAGACGATTAATATTTATGTATAGACGTCTGTGTCGAGACTGGAGTGATTAAATGAAATCCAACTACAGATTTATATGTCCTTGGACTAGCAAACAGCTTGCTCTACTTTGGAGTTTTATTTCTAGTAGAGTCACAATTTTACATTAGCTGCTGACCTTCGTCGTAGTAACGGAATTAAAAGTTGTCTGTGTATTTGTGTATTCATTTCATTAACGAGATCCATACCGAATTTCAGCTTAAGGGGAATCCTCAAATCCGAATTCCATACAAAATGTTTCGGACAAATACTCAAAAAGTACGTCGTATTATAGTAATTTCTTCACACTATTCGTTTCGTCCATGTTTTTTGATTTCGTCAACAAAAAATTGAAATGTTTCATACTTTAATTTAGATTTTATACGTGTTTTAAAATTAACCCTACTAACTTAAAAACGCATATAAAATCTAAATTAAAGTATGAAACCTTTCACTTTTTTTGTTGACGAAATCAAAAAACATGGACGAAACGAATAGTGTGAAGAAATTACTATAATACTGCGTACTTTTTGAGTATTTGTACGAATCATTTTGTATGGAATTCGGATTTGAGGATTGGCCTTAATCGGATTAGTAGTTTCAGAGTGATAGAGAATTAAACAGCTATGTCTTCATTATATTCTCCCAAATTTTCGCATTTCGAGTGTTACTATTATTTGGATAATGGGATTATCATATAGATTTCTTTTGAGTCTAACACCCGTATTCTAAGACGATTTTTTTACTTGAAATTTGACAGGGACAGCCGACACCTTAAGTAAAGCGTCGGCCAGGACTGACTTAGAATACGGGTGTCACATTTGAAATTTGACAGGAGACAGGCGAAACCTTTGTTTGAGGACTGACTTAGAATACGGGTGTCACATTTGAAATTTGAAAGGTTACAGCCGAAACCTTTAGTAAAGCGGCGGCCATTTTACTACTTACGTAAGGTGAGTTTGTGGACTGACTTAGAATACGGGTGTAAATGTATGTTATACTAGTAGAAAATGTTTTACATAATGATAGGAAACACAAGGAGTATATGAAACTGATAGTAAACTTTAGCAACATAACAACAATTGACAATACAGCTCAAGATTTCCCCATAACCTTGCTTTAACCTACTGTACAACAGTGAACGTGGGTTTATCAAATCAAATCAAATCAAATCTTTTATTTCAGTAAATAATTTCACCATATTTTGTTAATATAAGGCTTATTCTAAGGTTAGTAACACATTCAAAATTATAAATTACACATAGCCAGTCATAAAATTAAATTAAACTGTATAGTTTGAAATTAAATTGGTATTGAATTGGTATTATCGGAGTCAAGTGAATTATTTGGCGTACCTACCCGAGGGCACTATATGCGTCTTCGTCCAGTGGCTAAGTATCGGGCCATCCACCCGATCTGCCACTGTCCTCAGGAGGCTGTTGGTGCTGTGCTGGTTATAAAGTACCAAGAATATTAGCCCGGATTATCAAGCTGATGGAATTCAGCCTAAACACGCGAGAAATGTAAGTTTTTTGACCTTGTATCTTGACAAAAAGTCTATTAAAACTATTGCAAATAGTTTTTTTTAGATGTAGTTCCTCATTTAAAATATTGCAATCTAGTTTTTTAAGCATTTTTTTATGTCAACCGAACAGACAACCATACAGAGCTGTTATGCCAGAAGCATTTGTCCATTTACAGCTTCACACTGAATTTCAGCCCGATCGCTTCAGTATTTTTAGCGTGATTGAGCAAGAAATATGTATGTTTCCGCAAACTTTCGCCTTTATAATATAAGTGGGAAAGCGGAAGTGTCAAAAATTGAATGAACTTTCGCAATGCGCAGGCGCCACCTGACTACGGATTGACTCATTGGCTGGTCGATAGTTAGATATAGTAGTAGCTATTTTAATTAAGCCATTGTAATATTAATTAGCATTTTGTCAAGTACGCGCCGCGAATAGTTGAGCACAGTTTGATAATTGCAGTACGTATACTTTGAAGATGAGGTATATTAACAAAATTAAAATTCAGAAATCGAATCATACTTTTTACTTTAATATTATTACTTGGTATAACTTGAAAATATGTCACATTTAGCAGACTTGCTTTGGTAAATATTCCATTTGCATTTATAATAAGTTTTAGCTGCAAATGACTTTGATTCAGAAGATCCGTTGCATGCAACACAGCTATTAGCGCTCGTCCACTTGACATTTTGATATTTTGATGGTCAGTCTCAAAAGCACAGTAATTTCATTAGCTACAGTGCCTTTCGAACCAGAACACAGTAATGCTTACTGCTTTGCCGCAGAATATCCGGCACTGTTTTGGTACCCATCTAGACTGCATCCTGCAGATGACCTCCCAACGGTAAAATCCGACATCCGACAAAAAACGTTTCATATTTTAGTCTCACTCTCAATCCTAACTAAGGTCGCTTGGAAGAGATCGCTTCTTAGCGATAAGGCCGCCCCTTGTACATGCTCTATAACTTGTATAAGTATTTAAGTTTTTTGGTACAATAAAGAGTTCTCATTCATTCAAAAAGATGCGATCGTAAACTTTACCTTCTGTTCTCGTTTATACTGTGGTGTGACAGTATGATGTCATACCGGCATCGTAGACGGTCAGGGCTATGCTGGTTATGCCTATTCGGTCACATGCCTAATCGGGGAGCCATTGTGTGGATGCCATTGCGTCGTTTAGGCTTCAATTTCAGAGTTCAAATGGTTGTTTACTCGTATCTATGGCTCTGTCTGACTCATACGAGTACAGAGTACCTAATCTACTGAACGGGTGTTTTCGAAGGCAGTCGCAAGTAGTGCGTAGCAGCAAATCTTATTCGAAAATTGCTACTGCGCAACTTCTGAGTAAGGCTTTCATCCCGGGAGTCTCGGTCTCGAAAATTTCGAGAGTCTCGACGATTTTTCGTTATTTTCGAGACTCGAGACTGGATGGTTTCGGTACCGGGAATAACGAGACTTTCGATACTTATAAAAATCTTAACAATATTCAATGTAGAGTAGCCCTTAGTATAATCTAAAACAAGGATAAGACATAGTGGTATAGTCTTATGACTTTAGCTTACCAAAAAAGGGCAAATTTAAAAAAAGTAATATGTGTGGAATGAATATAAATGTAAATGGACTCCCATTTCCGCACTTGGACTCCTGTCTGAGTACTTTAGATGGATGGATTCACACCCCGAAGCACTTTCGTTCGGTGCGCGTACGTACCATAAAGCTGCGTGTACGTCAATTTTGTATACATAGAGGTACGAGAATTTGTCAAGTTTGTATACAGAGAAGCTACGTGAATTCGTCAAGTTTGTATACATAGAGGCAACGTGAATTCGTCAAGTTAGTATAAGTAGAGGCTACGTGATTTGGCAACAACAAATCGTGAATAATTCAAAGAATATTTTGAGCCCCACTCTTTATACAAATTATTCTTTTCCAGAAGTTTCGAAAATAGCACCCCGAGGCTGGAATGTAAATGAAATCTGAGCGTGGTGCAAAATGTTTGCACAACTTTGTATACCTATTTACGAGTTGGAAATAACCATTCAAGCTTCAGGATTTTTCGTAAGCATCTTAACTTAACTTTATATCAAATGCATGAATTCTAGAAATGAGATTGGTTCAAAGTTTATCTTTTCAGTCGACTTCACTGGGATCTACAATATGAGAAACTGGTGTTTTGCTATAAATTTATTCCTCCAGGTGGAGACAAGATCATTTAACACTGTCTGAAACACATAAAGATTTTATCAACTTCAATTTTATTGCCACTGCATTGCGCTTTTCCGTAAACCTCGTTTCATGAAAACAAATATTTAAGTAAAACATTTGAAAATCTGAATAAATCATCATTAATGAATGGGCCAAATCCTAAAGGTTGGGGAATATCGAAAAAACGGCTCGACTCGGTGTTGATTTTGATGAAAACCAAAACTACATGCTTAGCAAAAAATTAAATATTCAAAAGTAACCCTTTATGTTCTAGTGAAAAAAATTAATTTGTAAGCTTATTACGATGAAGATGTTGGCGATATTGCAGTTTTAGAAGTTCCATTATATTGCTGACTCGACATAAGTTGGAAATCCAATACCTTACCTACCTGACATCATCAAATCAGACAAGGTAAGACTTAAATATGAGTATGAGAATTAAAATAGAATTCTGAGTAAACATATATTTAAAGCGGATATAAACAAGGTTTTGTCATTGATAAATGTGCTTTATGAAGTCATCGGTCATCACACGTCATTCTAGCTCATATTTTATTGATAATAGGGGTCATTTCATGAATAAGAATCAAATCACCAAAGTTCGAAGTCTAATTTGAGGACAAACGTATGATTTCCCAGAAATGTGGTAGAACATTTGTGATACTCTACAGTGCCTTGTGCCAGTAGTGCACGAAAGGAGCCTCTTCGAGGCGCACTCGATCCTTTCACCGCATTGGTTCGAAAGAACTAGTGACACGATAAGAAGAAGAAGACGTACCTATGCCTTGTTTATTTCGGTAACTTTACCAACCCCAATATTTTTTTATCAGCCATGTTTGTCCCACTGCTGGTCGAAAACTCCCCTTATTTATTTCAATAAATTGCGGCATACGGCTTACGTAGTCCACATTTTGAAGAAGAAATCAAGTTCGTCCCGCCATCTTCTCCTTTGCCTTTCACGGCCAATTCCGGTAAAATTAAAATAAATCAAGTCGTTTATTATTAAGCTACAGCAAATGCCGATTAGGAAGACGCGTAATATTTATCTTGACTTGGACTTATACCCTTTGAAATACTAAATGCAAAAGAGTTCACGAATTCCATCAAGTGTTCTTTGTCATTTCGTCACGAGAACCCGTAGTGATCTAGTTTCTTGTTTGTGAATCGTGACAGACGCAGTTCCCAGTGTTTACTTTACAAATATTGGAAATCCATGCACTAATAAAACCGTCGATATCAAAACAACATAAATTTCCCAGTATTTACGATAGTAATACTCGTAATTTTCGGGTAAATTGAGTTCGTTGAAGCTGGAACTTCAGATGCTTGTCTGAAGTTTGTTATGACATACTTAAACCTTTGAATGAAGTAGAAGAGAGAAGAGGTATAAATGGTTCATCCTGGCTCTACCACCTTGCTAAAGAATAAATAATTTTGCAGGTACCAAATCTGCAGAATACAGTAAGTTGAAGAAACTCAACAGCCTTAAAGCGTTAGGAATTCTTCATCATCATGACCATTTTCATATTTTGTCTTTACAGTATTAATACATATACATAGGCAGGATACATGCCTCCCTCAGTATCCGCCATTCAGCTTCATACTCGTTCCTTCTTCATTGATTACCTCTACAATTAAAAATTTGGTGAAATTACGAATAGAGTAGCAAATAAATGCCAGCATATCATAACAAGAATCGCTGGCTGGCAGCCAAAGCCTTGCAGCATCCTGTCCATTATCTCAACATCGCCAGATTGATAACTTACATTTCCTTTGTAAATATTGATTTTCAGATCAGAGTATCTGTGTCAAATGTTCTGAAACATTCATTTAAATGATGGAAGCTTTGTTGAAATCTTCTGAAGAAAATTCCGCAGATTATCCTCGTATCAAGTTACGATACTTGGAAAAGTTGAGCGTGGGTTACTTAAAAGTTCTGCCATCAAAAGTACGAACTGTTTAAAGCTTATTGCGTACTAGCTTCCCGCGGCTTGTGAAATCATCATTGTCTCTTGCCAGCTCATAAGTTATTCCATCCACGGTAAGCGCGATACTCACCCGTAATAACGATGATAACTATGTGTGATAATCGCGCGAGTCTCCGAAAAACTATTGCAAACCGTTGTAAACAAGTCAATTACTGATAAGTGATAACAACTTAAAGGCCCAGAATGCCCGAAGGAGATTGGGAAAAACAGTTTTGCCTAATTTCCTTCGCTTATGTTAAACATGAAGTCAAAACAAAAAATATACTTAAACATTTTGTGACATTTTAGAAACAAATTCACCGCTTCACGTTATTGAAATTTTTACTCAGTCAATTAATATCTTCAAAATGTAAAATTGTGCTAGTGAAAAGCGGCGCGCGGGAACCTGGCCTTAAACAATATCTGAGTCACCAGCACCACATTTCGAAAGTTACGTATGGCTACAAAAATAAACGCGAGTCCCGGACTCTTTCTCAATTGATCGAATTAGGGACGCGGCCTACAGGCGCCTGCCGAGGTCAACCGATCCTCGTCAACCTCCTTTATCGGATTATTTTTAGGTCACATCTTAGGCCGGTCTCACATAGAAGGCCGGGATAAATGAGAATACTATAATATGGTATGTATTCGTACTTCGATTCAAGATTTATTTTGAGTAGGGTGAGTCATCATTCGAAAATAAACACCGATGACATTGTTGCGGTCGCAAGAAGTCGTAGGTGGTTCCAGACGGTTTTATGCCTTTTGGAGTAGCCCTGGTTAAAATATATTTTTCGGAATTAATAAACCCTAGTTGCAAAAAATAACTGTAAATTATCGAAACAATATCGAATTATTCCCATCTGTCACCCAGCTAGGCGACGAATCTGCGAAAAGCTACATGCTGGAGATGTATGCGGCAAGCCGAAGACAGGGTGCGATGGCGCGCATTGGGAGAGGCATATGTCCTGCAGTGGACTTCGATAGGCTGATATTGATGACGATCCCAAGCACGTCCTGTTTTGAAGTAGACCCTAACTTGAGATGTCGTCCTTCCATAGTGGTCCCTTTGGTATATTTGTCGCTCAATAAAAGGGTTCCATCAAAGGCGAAAGGGCCATTATTGCAAGCTTGTTAGGCCATAAAACACCCGACTGAAGCGATTACAATGGAACAACTTTAAACAATACTGTTTGGAAGTAAATATCTGTTCAGATAGTATCTCTTAATAGTTGAGAAATATAATAATCTTCACTTGAATGTGACCGAAACCGACACGAAGCAAAGGAAATAGGGCAAAACTGAAACGGAAAAATATACTAAAACATTTCGTGAGGTTTTAGTAACAATTTCACCACTCCACTTTTTTGAAATTTATAGGTATTCGAGTCAATTTATATCTTCAAAAATTATAAATACCTTAAAAATAACATTATCTATACATATAATAAAGCAGAAGACCCCGAATTTCTGTACATATGTTTTTTTTGACGGAAACGTGTTCAGACGAGACTAATGAACATGCCCCAATTTATATATTTTTTGATTGCAAAACTTTGTTTGTTTGTGGGTTTGTGTGTTCGTCCATCACGTAAAAACTACCGAACGGATTTAACTGAAACTTTATGTTATCATATCTAATAAGCCTGAAATGGTTATAGGCTATATAATATTACGCTAAATCTCTTCAAATGGTAGATATATAAGTTTAAAGTTTGTATGGAAACAGTTTTTTTTATGAGTGTATATACATCTCAAACTTTGGAATTATATTTTACAAAATAAATAATTAGATACGGGTTTCACCGATTTTCAGAATTAAGGTTAAAATATGTAAAAGTACGGATTTAAGGTGTTATAAGACCAAAAGTTGAATGACCCTATCTCCTCAGGTAAACACAATATTTAATTGAAAGTTGCATTTTTATAATCTCTAAAGATAAGTACCGCTAAGTTTTTCAGTTTTCTACTAAATTCAATGTTTGAGTGGATAAAAAGAGGGTTTGAAAATGTGCAAGTTTTGATTGACTTGCTTAGTACTGACACTTTGCTATTCTGTGATATTTATTCCGCGGGTGGATCAAACAACACCGACAATAAACAATTCGTCCACGGGTGACGAAGTCGCACGCGGGTACAGCTAGTCATTAATAAAAATAATTTCTACCACGTTGCCGTTGACTCTACCCATAGACTATTGTGAAGTTGGTAGACTTGACAAAACAATAGAGTCACATTCAATATTTACCCACAAACTGCAAAATGATGTTTCACGAGACAATGAGCCACTTTCGTTCCCACGATACAGCTGCACCGAGACGGCTATGATGGCGTACGTTGGTTTTCGTTGATACACGGGTATAGTGACCTGTCGCAATATTTGATTGCTGCCTTGTTGGTATGTACTCTTAGCTGGATGATGCGATGAGATTGGTGACTTCCTTGGTTAGTTTAGATGATTGTTTTGAATGAGGTAATTTTGTGTTTCTTTCGAAATGCGAGGATACCTTAGTCACTTGCTTGGTGATGATTGTACAATTTACGTTTGCGTTGTCTTGATGAAAAATCACAATTAAAGATAAATATTTGTGGATTGCCATAGACATGGATGTTATTCTATTAACACAATTTACAAAGCTTTATATCTCAAAGATTAAGGAACGCTGCTCCACAGAATCTCTCAACATTCGGATATAATGTAAAGAATTAAAAAGAATTTGCATGAATTTCGTCCACGTAGTACCGAAAACGTATATCTTGGTCTTCACTCAAAAGTGTTTTCTCTTCTTTCCAGGTGTTGAAGGTCGTGGGGCATCATGCCGGAGAGTGTGGCCAAGGAGGCCAAAGCGGCCAAAAACGATGCAAAGGCCAAAGAGTCTCCGCGACGCCGGCCCAGCGGTAACCTCGCCAAGGTCAAGGTGGAACTCCTCGATGGCTCCACAATGGAACTGGATGTCGAAGTAAGTACCATAAAGTAATCTTGTCTTGGCCATATCTGTCGAAGAACCGATATGGCCTTGTGGCCTATGTTCTTCGATTTCGGCCATGTGGATGACGATCTTCGAAAGGCTATTTCTAGAATTCTCCGATCGCCTTAGATGGGACAGGACAGAAGAGAAGAGGCTTGTGTTAATCAGTTACTTTACAGCCATGTATTGATGACTTTTGTCTGTAACCGCTGTCTGGCAAAAGCCGGTTTTATGAGCCGACTTTTGTATCATCATAATATTGCTAACATCCGATACTTCTTCAAGAATGGTGAAACTCAAATCATTACCTACTACTCGGGCGAATAAACATGACACCTGGCTTGAATGACGTTTGTGCAAAGTACAGCGGGGAATTAGATAATCTTGATAGAGAAGAGGGCCCGTAATACTTGGTAATGATAAGTAATGATAAGGCTTCACAATTAGAGGAAGAAGAAACACGGAGGGCGCCGCGCGGGGCAGCGGGGGAAGCATCAAGTTCATCGAGCCACGTGTCAGCTAGGTGTCATGTTTATTCGCCCGAGTAGTACCTGTTAGCAATTTCAGTGGCCTCTATGGAGTCCCATGACAATATTACTGTTCTTATGTCCTATATGTGTTTTCCAGAGAAAGATCCGTGGCCACGAGCTGCTGAGCACGGTGTGTGATAAGCTGAACCTCGTGGAGAAGGACTACTTCGGGCTGCTGTACGCGGACCGCGGGGATCCGCGCGTCTGGATCGACCTCGAGAAACGCGTCTCTAAACTTATCAAATGTAAGTTCTTGCTAATGTGAACATCACCATCTGTATTCAAGCTATCCTTTGACCTCTGCCAGCAGACTTCATGCATAGAAATGACATCGACAGACAGAAACGGAAGAAAATTAACACTGATTACAAAATGTTTTTCCTTCATTGCCTTCTCATCTTTAGTTTTCTTCTATCTACGTAACTATTGGTTCGCATTGACGTTTTTAACACAATTGTACAGTCAGCTGCACAGACATGTATACACTCCCGAGTGTTCACATTTAAATTACTCTTAATTTTGCGAAGTAAAGTGCACGCAAGAATTTTCAAATTAATGAAGTCATCTTACTAGTCAGAAGAAGAATGTCTTTGCATATATCTGAATATCAGACTATCTTCTTCGAGCCAGAACTCAGCAGCCACCTGATCAGAACTTCGGATGTTACCTCTGTTTATAATCCTGATAGATCGACACCAATGGGTTGAAAGGAAGTTGGACACAAACTCTGAGACCTCAGTTAACCAATAGCCTTATTTATACTCAAGAATAAGATAATGATGATTCCAGATGAGCCTTGGATGCTGCGATTCGCCGTAAAGTTCTATCCTCCGGAGCCGGCTCAGCTGCAGGAGGAACTGACGAGGTACCAACTCGTGCTGGCTGTGAGGAGGGACCTGCTGGAAGGTACGTGTATTAGATTTTCTTGAAAATGTGACATTTCCATAAGTTTGTCATAAAACATTACTTCCCAGAATTTGATTTAAATAAGCGACCCTCTATGATAGCGCAATAATTACAGAACGTGTTTTTTTTTTTAATTTTCTTATCGTGTCACTCGTTCCTTCTAACCAGTGTGGAGAAAGGATTTCAAGTGCACCTCGAAGACTTTCGTGCAGTACTACTTTGTCAAAATAAACATGTTCAAAAAATCAATTCCTGGCTAGGGTAATTGATTTTTTGAACATCTCAGAAAAAATATTTAATAACGAAGGAAATATTTACGATATGTTTTAGTATTTTTTTGTTTTGATATGTTTAACCTAAGCGAAGAAGATTAGCAAAAACAGATTTGCCCAATCCCCGTCGAACCAAAAATGTACAAAAATGTTCAAAGAGGTTGTAGTAACGAATTCACCGTATTGACAAAATATTATTTGCCACAAATTGTTTAATCCACCATGCAGTTTTAGTTTTCATCGAAATCGGCCCCGAGGGTCCATTTAGCGTTTTTCGATATTCCCAATACTTGAAGATTTGGACCTAAGGTGCTTTACCACCAGAGATGTGCTATGCTACGTTGCTATGGATACGTTTGATATCCACCAATCATATTCATTGGTGCAAATAGCTTAGCATTGGTAGAAACGGTTTCAACTAAGCTATGTTTTTTATATGGAAGGATGCGTGCTATGGATGTGTGCTATGGATGCCTGCTATGGGCTGTATTGTATATCTCCACTCACCGCGCCGGCCTCGCCGCTTCCCTACTATCGATACATCGTATAGCTCGAGCTGCGCATCTCTCTCGCACAGCTACTTTGCGGCGGCGCATCTTCATAGCGCATCTTCCTCGCACACTATTTTCGTAGCGTAGAATTCACATCTTCGCATAGCACATCTCTGGTGGAAAGGCACCCTTAAAATGAAACATTCCCTACGCTATCCCTCCAGGCCGTCTGCCCTGTTCGACGGTGACGCACGCCCTGCTCGCGAGTTACCTGCTGCAGTCGGAACTGGGGGATTACGAAGACAAGGAGGTGGGCGCGGGCCTGTGTAAGCAGCTGAAGCTGGTGCCGCCCTCGGCGTGCACGCCCGAGCTCGAGGAGAAGGTCACTGAACTACACAAAACGCACAAGTGAGTGTCCAACTGTATCAAGCCATCACTCTTGTCCATATAACAGCTTTATTTTCCTATTAAATTAAAAAAAAAATGGTTGTCTGTAAAGTTGGTTTACGGACGATAGTTTAACGTCTAACCAGGGTAACGGGACAATGAGCGTTACCAGACAATGACGTCAACGTTCAAATTAGACGTAGTCACGTGAGAAGTGATACTAAAAATATATTAATGTTCGATAACAGTGTACGGACCGCCTGTGGCGGTAAAAGCCTCCTCCAAGGTTCTCCAACTAATTCTTTCCCTTGCTCTTTTTGGCCAGAGTTTTCCGGCCACCTTTACAATGTCGTCACTTCATCTTGTTGAAGGTCTTCCCCTTCTTCTTTTTGTGCCTCTGGGTGTCCAGTTGGTAAGTATATGGCTCCACCTGTGGCCGGCCCAACTCCATTTAAGGCCTAAATATTCTCAGAACTACGCTACGTCATCCGCCCTAGTTCTGCCCCTATAGACTAGAGCCATAGATCCCCTTATATCTTGATTTTACTAATGAAGGTAAATGTTCGAAGAATATATAGTATAGTTTGAAACTGTTTGGAGGATAAGATAATATAATCGGATAGTATAAAAAAAGGTAGAGACTTGGAACTTAAATTGGATTGTGTGTTCGTCAAGAAGTGCAGGCACGTATTAAGAAAGGGGTTATTTAATTCACAATGCAAACGAAGTTGCGGGCGTCAGCTAGTAAATATATAAAAGGCTTGGACCGGACTGACTGACTGAGAACGTACAGGCCAAACCATTAAACGTAAGGATTTGGAAATTGGAGGGTACCCATGTTCAGTCAACAAAAAGTTGAGATGCATACCATGAAAGGGGTTTTGTTAGTCGCAACGCAAGCAAAGTTGTGGGTCCAAACTAGTCGTTTTATTACAATCTATTCTGTATTATTCTTCTTGAAAGTTCTAAATTATTCTCAAAAATTTCAAATTATATTGCAAACTAGTCGTTTTATTACAATCTATTCTGAATTATTCTTCTTGAAAGTTCTAAATTATTCTCAAAAATTTCAAATTATATTGCAATGATTTCAGGGGGCAAACGCCAGCAGAAGCGGAGCTGAATTACCTGGAGAATGCTAAGAAGCTGGCCATGTACGGAGTGGACCTCCATCCCGCCAAAGACTCTGAAAACGTGGACATTACACTTGGAGTCTGTTCTTCGGGACTACTCGTGCATAGGGAGAAGTGAGTCACACTTTAGTTAATATCCGAAAATTTGTGAAAATGGGAGGATCAATGTGTTCTTATCATTCATGCTAAAACTATTGAACCGCGAAAGTTGAAATTTAACATGTTTCCTTTCAACTTTGTTGTTCTCCGCTGCGCATCAGTCTTCCCCAAACACGTACTTTTCGGTGAAGAAAATCATCGTGAGAAAACCGGCATGTCTTCATAGAACCTAAAAAGTTCGAAAAACATTTGTCTAGTGCACGAAAGGAGCCTCTTCGAGATGCACTTGATATTCTTTCACCACCCTGGTCCGAAATAACTAGTTCTTTCGAACCAGTGTGGTGAAAGGATTTCAAGTGCGCCTCGAAGAGGGTCGTTTTGGGCACAGAAAGAACCAGTGACATGACAAGAAGGAGAAGAAGAAGAAGTGTGCTTATAGAATAGAAATGTTTTTATTTGCTAGAAAATAAAAAAACTAAAGAAAGCTTCCTACCTGCAGTTACTTATAGGTTAATATAATAATCCCGGCAAAAACCTGTTTAATGTAAAAATAAAGCCAAAACGAGCTTTTACCACCACTAAAATAGGTGAGATCTTGTAATATTGAGCCTTGACTGGAACTCTATTTATCGTTAACTCTTATTTTATACAATCATTCATTGTAAGTTTGTAACAACTTAATTCGTTTGTTGAATTTGTTTTATTCACTCCAGATACCTAAATATATGATGAGAAAAGAATAGAAACAAAATTAAATTTAAATAGAAAAATAAAAAGGGTTTCATAAGTAATTCATTTGTAATTTCTCAGACTTCGCATCAACCGCTTCGCGTGGCCAAAGATCCTGAAGATCAGCTATAAACGTCACAACTTCTACGTGAAGCTCCGGCCGGGGGAGTTCGAGCAGTTCGAGTCCACCGTCGGCTTCAAGCTGGCCAACCACCGCGCCGCCAAGAAATTGTGGAAGACCTGCGTCGAACATCACACCTTCTTCAGGTGAGCTGTGGTCACTCATAGTCCACGTCAAGTATGCGGGAGACACGAGCAGTTCGAGTCCATCGTCGGCTTCAAGCTGGCCAACCACCGCGCCGCCAAGAAATTGTGGAAGACCTGCGTCGAACATCACACCTTCTTCAGGTGAGCTGTGGTCACTCATAGTCCACGTCAAGTATGCGGGAGACACGAGCAGTTCGAGTCCATCGTCGGCTTCAAGCTGGCCAACCACCGCGACGCCAAGAAATTGTGGAAGACCTGCGTCGAACATCACACCTTCTTCAGGTGAGCTGTGGTCACTCATAGTCCACGTCAAGTATGCGGGAGACACGAGCAGTTCGAGTCCATCGTCGGCTTCAAGCTGGCCAACCACCGCGACGCCAAGAAATTGTGGAAAACCTGCGTCGAACATCACACCTTCTTCAGGTGAGCTGTGGTCACTCAAAGTCCACGTCAAGTATGCGGGAGACACGAGCAGTTCGAGTCCACCGTCGGCTTCAAGCTGGCCAACCACCGCGCCGCCAAGAAATTGTGGAAGACCTGCGTCGAACATCACACCTTCTTCAGGTGAGCTGTGGTCACTCATAGTCCACGTCAAGTATGCGGGAGACACGAGCAGTCCGAGTCCACCGTCGGCTTCAAGCTGGCCAACCACCGCTCCGCCAAGAAGCTGTGGAAGACCTGCGTCGAACATCACACCTTCTTCAGGTAATGACTCTAATAAGTAATGGTAAAGGGCAATTAGATAATAATAATGTTTGGACACTTCACACAACGCCATCTAGCCCCAAACCAAGCAAGCTTGTACTATGGGACCAGATAACGATAAATTCATCAATCATCACACAAATCTTTGTCCTGAAACGGGAATGGAATCCGCGACATTTTCTTTTGTTTCAGTGCAAAATTCAAGAGTTAAAAACACAATTTTGTTCTCTTATATATCCTTATTTTTATCCAATTAGTAGATCAAGAGGAGCGAATGTGTCCGACCTATCGCTCTTCTGATCCAATTTTTGCTAACCACAGTGTTGAATCTTTAAAAGCCAATGAAAGAGCTAGACACTTTTCCGATGGTCAGATGTTCACTGATCCGCTCATGACCGAAACATTGCTACGCAAGTCAACATTAGCCCACATATATAATATACACATATATGCTTTTAGCGATAAGGCCGCCCATTGTAGCCTCTATTATTTTTGGTTTTTTTATTTGTTTCCTTTTATAATGTATATTTCCTCGGGGTGTACAATAAAGAGTTACTATCTACTATCTATCTATCTATATATCGTATATGTTATCCCACAGGTTGACAACCCCCGAGCCGGCCACCCGCAGCACGCTGTTCCCACGGCTGGGATCGCGGTTCCGCTACAGTGGGCGCACGCAGTACGAGTCCCGCAACGCTGCGCCGCAGCGGCCCGCGCCACACTTCGCGCGCACGCTCTCTAACAGGAAGCTTTCCAGTCGCAGCATGGACGGTAAGTCTCAGATAGAAGGAGCTACTGGCCGCGGCTTAGGTCGCGGTGCCTCTACAGTGGGGGCACATAGTACTAGTCCCGAAACGTTCTACCGTAGCGTCCCGCGCCACACTTCGCGCGCACGCTCTCTAACAGGAAGCTTTCCAGTCGCAGCATGGACGGTAAGTCTCAGATAGAAGGAGCTACTGGCCGCGGCTTAGGTCGCGATTCCTCTACAGTGGGGGCACATAGTACTAGTCCCGAAACGTTCTACCGTAGCGTCCCGCGCCACACTTCGCGCGCACGCTCTCTAACAGGAAGCTTTCCAGTCGCAGCATGGACGGTAAGTCTCAGATAGAAGGAGCTACTGGCCGCGGCTTAGGTCGCGGTGCCTCTACAGTGGGGGCACATAGTACTAGTCCCGAAACGTTCTACCGTAGCGTCTCGCGCCACACTTCGCGCTAACTCTCTCTAATAGAAAACTTTCCAGTCGCAGCATGGACGGTAAGTCTCTGAGTCGTGGTTCCCTTACAGTGGGCGCATTCAGTACGAGTCTTGACATGCCACGCCCCATTGTGGGTGCAATCTCTTAAACAGGTCCAGTCGCAGTATGAACGGTAAGACTCTGATAGAAGACTAGCTTCCGGTTAGTTAGCTTCGTGGTTCAGCTTTAGTGGGCGCACTTGTTATGAGTCCTGAAACCTCCTACTGTAGCGGCCTGCGTCCCACTTTACACGCCCCACTTTGCCCGCACTAGGCTTTATTTCGGGGAAAACTACGAGTAAAATCCAGTATGGCGGCTCGAGACAGCTCCGAGTGACGTGACATGGAGTAGGCCATTTTTGTACCACTTTTTATGTATAAAGAAATGAATCGATTTATTAGACGTAGTCACGTCAAAATCCGTATCGTCCGCCAGTATGCGCAGGCCATTACTTGGATTCAGCGACTGTAGCCGTTGAAGTGTACATCGTAAATAAACAGGTGTCACACAGTGTGAAGCGATGCGTTCTCGGAAAACCGCCCGTTGAGTTTTATTTAGAGATGATGGACATAGATTTTTGTATATTACTCGGTATCGTTGCATCTGCCTCGCATTTTGTTTACAAAAAAAACAAGTACATAATACCCCGACCGAATTCGTCTCTCTTCAAGCTCAAGGTCTAAGAATATCGATCAATATTCATAAAAGGTTTCGTCCTGACCGACTGACTGACTGGCCAAACCACTGGACGCAGAGACTTGAATATTTGGAGAGTATGTTCGATCCGTGAATTTTGTTAACTCCCAAGGCAAACGAAGTTGCGTGCGTCAGCTAGTTGGCTATAAATCGATTTGATTCAGTCTGCCATAAATCATAATTTTAATGTATATACAGTGAAGCAGTGTAGCCCGAGAAATGAAGTCCAAGTCGTAGCTTCATTACAAAAAACAGCCGTGTTGGCTGAGTGGGAGGTGCCTCGACCTTCGATCCGAATGTCGTGGATTCGCTCCTAGTCGTACACTAATGGATTTTTCTGTTCAAAAAATTTATGTGTGCACTAAAACTAAAACACGTGCTTAATAACGGTTATGAAAAACATCTTGAGTATTCGTGAGGAAACCGGCATGTCATAGAACCTAAAAAGTTCGAAATCAAGCGCACAAAAAGGAGTCTCTTCGAGGCGCACTTGAAATCCTTTCACCCTGGTTCGAAAGAACTAGTGACACGCTAAGAAGAAGAAGAAAAGTGTCTAGTTAGTCTCGTAGCTTCATTAAAAAAAAAATTATTCATTTATTTTCAGACAATACATCCATATTACACACGTAAAATAATTTTAAAAAAATGTCACAAAAATGCTAGAAATATTTACTTATTTATTTATTTGTTGATAGACGAGCAGCTTTCGCTGATGTCTCTATGTCACACAGTAAATTAGTAAACATGGAAAATTAGCTACATATTCGTTTCAATTTAATAAGGTATGTGCACACGGTAGTCATTTAGCGTGCGTCTGCGCTATACATGACTCACTGGTAAATGATTTTCGCAAGTAGAATGAAGTAATTTATAAGGAAGTGTTTACTTACCACGTCTGCTCGAAGCGCTCGAGTTTCGCGGAAATTATACATTTTGAGGTATAATTTCCGCGACTTCAAAAAAGAGGAGGTTATCAATTCGGTTGTTTTTTTTTATGATTTTTACCTCAGAATTTTGTTGTTTATAAATCGATTTGAAAAATTATTTTCTTTTGTTTTGAGGATATGAAATCAGATTGGTGTCATAGAAATTTCATCAAAATCGGTTCAGTAGTTTAGATTTTATATCAAAATAACTGATAAAAATATGTCGTCGAAGTAAACGAAATTGCGTTTTTCGCATTTTTTTGTGAGTTTTCAGTAGTGTTAACGGTCACTTAAACAGTTCAATTGCAGTTGGTTGCACTATGTTTTATTAAAACCTTGATTATTATTAGAGTTTATGAACAAAACCGAATTCAAAAACTTAAACTAACTAACTACTGAAAAACCAACTGGCTTAAAAAAAAATAAGCTAAATTAGTCACTTAATGACGTCACAATCCGGTCTGAAGTGACAATTGGACTGTTTAAGTGACCGTTAACACAACTGAAAACTCACAAAAAAATGCGAAAAACGCAATTTCGTTTACTTCGACGACATATTTTTATCAGTTATTTTTGATATAAAAACTAAACTACTGAACCGATTTTGATGAAATTTCTATGGGACCAATCTGATTTCATATCCTCAAAACAAAAGAAAATATTTTTTCAAATCACAACACTTTCAGTGAAAGCGATGGGTATACACACCGATTTGATGATGATGTCAACAAACACGACCTTGACGCATAAGTGATGCTAAATGCCTGACTCACTACCGTTGTCACCTTGCCAGGCTGCACCGGATGGGTTTATGCATTAGTCACTAGTAAATATATTTGTTTTTATTTTGAAAAGAAGAAAACTGCATCTTGATAAAAAAAAAGTTTGACTTGAAAAGTTCAAAAACTATAACCGACTACTGAACTAGCTTAAAGTTCAATTAACGACTTTACTATTTAGCTCCAAAAATCCGTCCTTTTTTTTTAACCCATATAAGAACACTCGGATTATTGAGACTAATCTAACAATACCTGACCTGTCAAAATCCATGCAGCCGTTTAGAAGATACGAGGTAACAAAGAAATTTGCATATATACATACATACAAGATACGCGCGAAAAACATTACCCTTCCTTGGCAGTCGGGTAAAAAGTATGAAACAAGAAAATGTTCTCATCTGAAATTGTTATGTGCTGTGGTCCATGATCGTATACTACCCTAACAACACTAAGATCATAAACTTTAGGGCATTTTTTTTTAGTTCATAACTTTGTGTTCTAGATGGCGCCCTTATTCAATTTCGTGACGTCACATAATACCTAATTTGTCAAATTATTATAAGTAGTTTTTGGAAGTAAGGACAGATGAACATACATACATACCCACATAAATACTGTTCAAAATCATAACTCCTATTTGCTTCGCCGTAGTCGGGTAAAAATACCCTTTAAAACTTTATTGAAAAAATAATTCGAATCTAATTCTATTTCTATCATAATCATAACACTCAAACCCTTCTATAAAAATACGCGGAATTCAAATAAACTAGACTACCAAAATAAAAACCTAATTTCAAAGTAAACAATCGATATTTTTATTGGCAACCTCTCGCGTACGTACGTATGTACTACGTACACTCAGCTCCATACATTGCACCCGAACACAGATTACGCTACAGTTGTTATGAGACTGTTCTCTCATTAAGATACTGAATTGTTAAGTCGCAACAAACTGGATAAGCCTATCTCGCCTTCTCCTATCTTGTGTTGGAAAGTAAAACAGAAAAAAAAACAGAAAAGCTTATTAAATCGCGGCTGTAATGATGATAGATCAAGTGTTACCAAGGCTTGGTTTGGGCTGCAATAAGTAGATAGATACACTATATGCACTTAATGCGTAAATAAAAAAAAATCATAAAAAGTAAAGAAAATGGGCAATTTTATCGTTTTAAGCTATATCTTGAATTGAAACATACCTCATTTAACTCTAACCAAACCTACAATCTCATCGAAGCGCGCTGTAACCAACAACCAAAGGCCAAAATCTCAAGTCCAAACTGACTCACTAGCATAATGAGACAATAGCCTAACCGGCAGTTCTTGGCCAGTCTAGCCACAGACAATACACAGTTAGTACGTCACTACTCAATAGTGAAGTAGACGATATTTATACACTATTCACTCATAGATCTACACTTCACCATGGCTTGGCTATAAACGCCCAGTTGATAGGCGTCGTCTGCCGGTACACAACACCCGCTAATTTTGATACGGTTTTCCCAATTTTAGGGAAATATTTTCGGGAAAAGTGAAACATAAGGGAGTTTTTAATTTTTATTGTGGAAAGTGAAAAGTGATAATGGTGTTCAACGATTGTTGGAACCCTACCTGTACTTCGTGTATGTATTTTGCTGCTTTTTTTTGTGGATGTATGTCTACATCCACAAAAACTTACTTTTTTTTTTGTTTACTGGCACTGAGTGTGCTGCTACCTGTACCTACTTGTAACTGTAATTTGTGTGTAATTGCAATTTTATTGGTAGCTTTATTGAATTTGAATCTTAATAATGTTTGTTTGTGAAATATGGATCATAGTAGTCTGAAATAAAATATTTTTATTTTTATTTTTTATTTGTTTTAAAAACATTCCTAATATTAAACTTGACTTACTTACATAATGATTTTTTTTATTTTGCTAAAAACGCAAAAGTCAGTGATAATGGATTTTGTTTGTAGCTCAATCACACCGAAACGGCTGAATGCATCGAACTTAAATTCGGTTAATCGTGGTTTTTTCATCCTATGTATATTGTCTCTATTGTGCATTAGGTACCATTCGTTGCCAACAGAGCTTTATGAATAAGTATTCTACGTTTAAATATCACCTTTGCGAGAGAAATTAAATAATGATATCCTATGTTTGTTTCTATATTGCGTGGGGAGGAACAAATTTTCTGTTAATATTTGCCGAAATCCAGCCGTTCTGCAGTTGATTGACATTCGATTTCACACTTGGCTAATTAATTTTTATTTTGATTATGAGTAAACGTCGGCCCTGAAACCGGGACAAGTTTTTTATTATCAATTAATTTAAGAATAGTTGCTGCATACCAATACTGTTACTAATACTATGTATATTGTATGAATTACTAACATCTTCCATCTTTCCAGCTCTGGCAGCCGGCGACAAGGATGAGTCGGTGCCCGAAGCATCGAAGCGGCACACCATGCCTCCGCAGCCGGCGCCGCGGCCGACAATCAAGGATAAGGTACTATACTACACTACACTACATACACATACACACATACATACATGAGTGACTAGAGACGTCGCTCTACTAAGATGAATGAAACCTGTCTCTTTCTAAAAGCCGTTGTGTAGGTGCGATTTTTGAACGTTAATATCTAAATAACCGTTTAAGCTGTGTTTATGAAATTTTAGGTACTTCATTAACTCCGGGCTTTCAATACATAAACCAAATTTGGTGTGTTTATATTGATTAGTTTTTTAGCTATGACAAGGTCAAAAGTGGCCCCAAATGGTTCGTGTAAACTTACACACAGTGCTACTCGCCAGTTCGCTGGGCCTGACCGTGGCTTGACACACTGTCGTGTGTCGAGATACTCATTATGATTAAATGGAATGGGTTATTTAGCGCTTATTATTGTCATTATAATATTTAGTATCTTTACACTACCACTTAGTAACCCACACTCATAATACTAATTAGTCAATTATAATTAGTACTTTTCTAAATCTATTCTTACTTTTCATAATCAATGTCATCAATCTGCTCATTATCTTATGTCATTTAATTTGCGTTTTAAAGTTGTTTTAAACATAAATAAATGTTTGTTATCGATTAAGATGTTAAATTGTGAATCAGAATCTAGTTTTTAGACTTTATCAAAACAATTTTGAAACGCAAAATCATAATCAAAGTTTATAGGACAGTCTCGTCTATGTTATGATTAAAACTGTGTAAAGGGTTAATTCCTATAACTTACTAATTAAAGGTGACTGATAGATGCTTAGCAAAATGTTATCGGCTAAGGCCCCTTTCCCACTTGTCGGGTGTCGATTCCGACAAAATGTCAAACGAAGTTGCGAGTAGTTTTATATTAAACCTGTCAGTTGCCTTTATATTTTGATTCTGTGACTGTCCTGTGACCTTTGTCCCGTAACTGACGTTCCACCTTCGCACGCTGCTGGACAGTTCCGTCGCGTATCGGGAGGCACCAGCGCCTCTTCTGCCAGCTCGCTGGAGGGGGAGTACCTCGCTGAGAAAGCAGAAAAGGTGCCATACTAACCCTTGCATTTTCCTCTCTAAATCCCATACTTTGCAATTTTTCTTGTAAATGCTACTAGACCCCTATTTTTTACTCCTAAAAGCCAAACTAACCACTGCTAATTGCCTTACTAAACTCTGCGCGTATCGGGATGCACCAGCGCCTCTTCTGCCAGCTCGTAGGAGGGGAAGTACCTCGCTGAGAAAGCAGAAAAGGTGCCATACTAACCCTTGCATTTTCCTCTCTAAATCCCATACTTTGCAATTTTTCTTCTAGCCTCTATTTTCTCTTCAATGCCATGTAAACTAAATCCCCTGTTAATTGCTTCAATAACTCTGCTCGTATCTGGAACACCAGCGTATCTTCTGCGAGCTGAAGACGAAAAACCTAACTCAGTAAGCAGAAAAGGTACAAATTACCGTATAATACCAATCCTTGCAGTTTCCCTTCTAAATCCCATTCTTTGCGTTTGCGTTATACTGACCCTCACTTAGTACATTTATGACGTTTACACTCTTTACTGACTCCAGCAGTTCTACTGCTAAATGCTTTTATTTGAACCCTGCTGTTTTCCATCTAAACCTTTAGTTTTCCGTCTCTATATCTACAAGTATATTTACATGCGAAAATCGATTTACAGCAAACTTACTATTTCCAAGTTAGTTAAGAAACTCAAATCATAATCATAACTCTCATAATTTTCCACATAACTAAAAATCGCTCTTAATAAATCATTACGCGTTGTTTGTTATGTCAGTAGTTATTGCACTGTAGAAATATCTAGTATTTAAAGTCATTGTTAGAAAATACATTTAAACAAAAAAATGTTTTTATCAAATAATAAATTGTGTCTAAGTTTGACAGTTGTGTATATTTTGATCTTCAGAAACCCCCGCCTGGAGCCGTAAAGGTCATGCCAACAGCTGCTCCCGAGAAGAAGGAAGAGAAGAAATTGGCAGAACAGCAGAGGAAACCCGCTGAAAACGGTGCGAAACTGGCCTGAATACTTCTTTAGTTTCTTATGCTTTGATTTAAATACACGCGAGATCCAATAAGCGTTAAATATAATTTCCATTCAAGGTTATTCAAGGCACATAATGTGAAAATATTTCTGGTGTTTTAGGTACCGACACCTCCAGTGATCCTGGCATCGCAAACAACTCTGAATCGACTCCCAAGAAATCCAAGGTAAGAGTTCAAATCAATAAGAAAAGCTATGTCAGTTTCATAAGCAAGAATGGTAGTTCAAGCATTTAACGACCGAAGCAATGTGACGTCCGATATCGTTGTGTATTATAAATTTTTGTAAATAATCTTTTTGCAAATAGAGCATGCACTTTGTAATCAGTTCGCAGTTTAAATATGAGTTTTCGCATTGTCGTACGCAATACGTGAACGAAGCACACGCATTTTATGATTTTATTTAATTTGTTTTTTTTTTCTCGTCCTTCCCTTACCTCATTCCTATCCAGATCGGAGGTTTCGGACTTTTTGGCGGCAAAAAAGACAAGTCGCCCAAGGAAAAAGAAGAAAAGTCACCAAAATATAAAGACAAGTCACCGAAAGCAGACAAATCGCCAAAATCAAAAGACAAAAAAGAAAAAGAGCCGAAAACTAAAGTTGCAGTACTTGATACGTCAAACGAAAGCTCAAACCTTGACGATTCGCGAGAAAAGAGCCCGGCTAAAGGCGAGAAACCGGGCTACACCAAACCATACGAGTACACAGATACGGAAAAAAGCCCTACACATAAAAAACCTTTCATCCAAGGTGCGTTCAGTTATGAGAAGGAACCTGTTTCTGATGAAAAGCAAAGAGCAGTTGACGAGGCTCAAAGCCCAACCACCAGAAAAGCTGGACTTGCATTCAACTATGCTCCAGGTGAAGACAAGAAAGTCGCTGAAAGCGCCGAAAAGCGCAAGACTCCTGAAGATCCTAGCAAGCTCAAAACGCCTGGTATTGATTACGTTCAATCCGCACTATTGAAGGAACAAGCTAAGAATCTCATTGACCCAACATTAGCCCTTCTAGATTCCGAAAGAGCTAATCACGAACCGCCAGTTGCCGCCGCCGTAGCGGTACCATTGGCTGCTGGTAAACCTTCAGACAATGAAATAGAAGTTGTTATCATCACTGGAAGATACAATCCTAAGTCCAAGAAACTGGATGATGCAAACGGAACAGTTCTAGTCACTAAAGGGACGATCAACAGAGCAAATGGAAAGATTCAGACTGACAAAGAACAAATAAACACTAAGTCAGGGCAAGTGACCTACACGGACCCTGCCACTGGCAAACAAGAAACTAAGAATGGTCATGTAGACTCTAAATCTGGTCACATCCTGTTTACATCTGGAGTCATTGACCCTAAGACCGGTAAAATCGACCCAACGCTGGCTCAACAGTATTGCTTTGTTGAGAAGGCGAAAGATAAAGTAGGCGCTAAGCCTGGACGAGAAGTGGACCTTGTTGTTATTACATGCAAATATGATGGCAAACATAAGAGGCTCGATGCTTCTCATGGACATGTGGACGTATCAAGGGCCGTTGTTGGCCCTGACGGCACCGTATCATCCAACTACGGCGTCATAGACCCGAGAACGGGCAAGATTGACTACATCGATCCCAAGACAGGCAAGCAAGAGCCAAAGCAAGCGTACGTTGACCAGAAAACTGGCAACATCCTTGTCACAACTGGAGTAGCTGACCCTAAATCAGGAAAGGTTGACTCTTCTCTCGGCCAGCAATTCAGTATCGTTGAAAAAGACGCGACTAAAGCGAACAGAGAAGTCAGATTAGTAATTGTCACGAGTAAATACGACTTAAAGAACAAGAAACTAGACCCTACCTTCGCTCATGTAGACTCCGTCAAGGGAGTTTTAAGTGGAACCGACGGTAAAATCTACACTGAATATGGTATCATCGATCCGAGAACTGGAGAGATTCAAGTTACTGATGCTGCCACTGGCAAGCAAGAAACGAAGCATGCTCAAGTGGATCCTAAAACTGGAAATATCCTTCTATTGTCTGGTGTCATCGACCCTAGAACCAACCAGCTAGATACGTCTCTTGGCCAACAGTACAGCATTGTCGATAAACCAACAGATACCTTTGGTGCGTTGCCAGGCAAGGAAGTTCAAGTCGTTGCTATCACAGGCAAATATGACTCGAAGCACAAGAAATTAGACAACCCTAATGGATTCGTTGAAACGTCTCAAGGAATCATTAGTGATAAGGATGGAAAAGTCCACACAAACTTCGGTGTGCTCGACCCTAATACAGGAAAGATACATTTTACGGATACGAAGACAGGAAAACGTGACTCGAAACAAGCCAATATCTGTCCTAAGACCGGCAGTTTCATACTAACCTCTGGTGTCATTGACCCGAAAACAGGTAAAACTGATTCTTCATTGGCTCAACAATTAACTGTAGTCGACAAAGATGCTCCTAAAGGAATTCCCGAGAGATTTGCCAACTTGGTCATCGTCACAGCTAAGTATGACCCTAAGAGCAAGAAGTTAGACGTTAGCAATGCTCACGTTGACTCAGTGCCCGGTAAATATGATGATAACGACAAAGCGCATACAGATTTTGGTATTGTTGACCCAACTACTGGAGAAATCGTATTTACAGACCCCTTGACAGGAAAAGTTGACGTGAAGAAAGCATCGGTAGATCCTAAGACTGGAAACTTGCTTCTCACTTCAGGAGTGATTGACCCTAGAACTGGACAGCCTGACTCCAGCTTGGGACAACAGATTACAGTTCTTGATAAACCCAAAGACAGATTTGCAGCAGTACCTGGTAAGGAAGTCCAGCTGGTGATTATAACTAGCAAATATGATTCTAAATACAAGAGGTTAGACAACCCCAACGGCTACGTGGAAACGTCGAGAGGTATCGTCGCCAGTGATGGCAAAGTCCACACCAACTTCGGTGTGATCGACCCCAAGTCTGGAAAGATGGAATACGTCGACCCCAAGACTGGCAAACAAGAGATTAAGCAAGCGGTCGCTGATCCCAATACTGGTCATCTGATAGTCTCGTCCGGAGTTGCGGATCCTAAGACAGGAAAGACAGACTCTTCTCTTGCTCAGCAATTGACGATTGTCGACAGAGATGCTAAAGGTATTCCTGAGAAATGGGTCAACCTTGTCATTGTAACATCCAAATATGATCCCAAGAACAAGAAGCTCGATCTTGATAATGCTCACGTTGATACCTTCCCTGGAAAGATCGGCGCTGATGATAAAGTACACACTGAATTTGGGGTTGTAGACCCCAATACAGGCAACATAATCGTCACAGACCCCGTGACTGGCAAACAGGAGGTAAAAAAGGCCTCTGTGGACCCGAAGACTAGAAATCTACTCTTGACATCGTCCGTAGTCGATCCATTATCTGGCCAAATCGATCCTACATTGGGACAACAGATCAGCGTTGTCGATAAACCAAAGGATAAGTTTGCGACAGTGCCTGGCAAAGAAGTCCAACTCGTGGTTATCACAAGTAAATACGACCCCAAAAACAAGAGAATAGATAACCCCAACGGTTTCGTTGAAGTCTCGCGTGGTATTATTGCCCCTGATGGCCGCGTCCATACTAACTTTGGCATCGTTGACACAAAGGCAGGAAAGATTGACCAAATTGATCCGAAGACAGGCAAGTCTGAGACCAAACAAGCAATTACTGATCCCAAAACTGGACATTTGATTCTGGCTTCTGGAGTTATAGATCCGAAGACTGGAAAAGTTGACTCTTCCCTCGCTCAGCAATTCGCGGTTGTCGACAAAGATGCGCCTAAAGAACGCTACGTCAACTTGGTTATCGTAACATCCAAATACGATCTAAAGAACAAGAAACTGGACCTGGCTAATGCTCACGTTGAGACCATACCTGGCAAGGTTGGAGCCGATGGCAACGTTCACACTGAGTTTGGTGTAGTCGACCCACTCACTGGCGATATCACTATTATTGACTCGAACACAGGCAAACGCGAGGCAAAGAGAGCTACAGTTGACCCGAAGACCGGTAACCTTGTACTAACATCAGGTGTCATCGATCCTGTCACTGGCCAAGTAGACCCAACACTAGGCCAACAAATGAGTATCGTCGACAAATCCAAAGACACATTCAAGCCTGTACCTGGCAAAGAAGTTCAGCTCGTGGTGATCACAAGCAAATACGACCCCAAAAACAAGAGATTAGATAACCCCAACGGTTTCGTTGGAGTCTCACGTGGTATTATTTCCTCAGATGGCCGCGTCCATACTAACTTTGGAATCGTTGACGCACAGGCAGGAAAGATTGAACAAATTGATCCGAAGACTGGCAAATCTGAGACCAAACAAGCAATTACTGATCCCAAAACTGGACATTTGATTCTGGCTTCTGGAGTTATAGACCCGAAGACTGGAAAAGTTGACTCTTCCCTCGCTCAGCAATTCGCGGTTGTCGACAAAGATGCGCCTAAAGAACGCTACGTCAACTTAGTTATCGTAACATCCAAATACGATCTAAAGAACAAAAAACTGGACCTGGCTAATGCTCACGTTGATACCATACCTGGTAAGGTTGGAGCCGATGGTAACGTTCACACTGAGTTTGGTGTAGTCGACCCACTCACTGGCGATATCACTATTATTGACTCAATAACAGGCAAACGCGAGACAAAGAGAGCTACAGTTGACCCGAAGACCGGTAACCTTGTACTAACATCAGGTGTCATCGATCCTGTCACTGGCCAAGTAGACCCAACTCTAGGCCAACAAATGAGTATCGTCAACAAACCCAAAGACACATTTAAGCCTGTACCCGGCAAAGAAGTCGAACTTGTTATTATCACGAGCAAATACGATGCGAAGAACAAAAAATTAGATAATCCTAATGGTCATATTGAAACCTCAAGAGGTATCATCGCAGCTGATGGTAAAGTCCACACCAATTACGGTGTCATCGATCCTAAATCAGGAAAGATCGAGCATGTGGATCCTATGTCAGGCAAAACCGAAGTCAAACATGCAACAGCAGATCCTGGACTCGGTTTCAAACCTGGTACTCTTATCCTAACATCAGGAGTAGTCGATCCGAAGACAGGCAAGGTAGACTCTTCATTAGCACAACAATTGACCATTGTCGAAAAAGAAACTAAACCAGTCGAAAGAGAAATCCATCTCGTTATTATTACTACTAAGTTTGATCCAAGAACCAGAAAGATTGACCCAAGTCAAGGACATGTCGATACCGTCACCGGAACTATTGGCCCAGACGGTAAGATCCGTACTGCTTTTGGAATCATCGACCCAGCTACTGGCGAGATCGTCGTCACTGATCCCAAGACGGGTAAAACAGAAACCAAGAAAGCCGACCTAAATCCTGCTACGGGCCACATGGTCATTTCAAGCCAGGTCATAGACCCCAAGACTGGAAAGGTCGATCCTACGCTGATACAACAGTTCAGCATCGTCAACAAGCCTGTTGTTTCTCATCCTAAACCCGCTTCGAAAGGTGAAGTGCGTCTTGTTATCGTTACCAGCAAGTATGATCCCTACACCAAAACTGTCGATGCTAACACGGGAACTGTGGATGCTGCTAAAGGATACGTCAGCGCTGAAGATGGAAAGATCCACACAGAATTTGGCATCATCGATCCACGATCAGGCCAAATTCTCTACAAGGACCCTATAACTGGAAAGCAAGAACTAAAACAAGCCAATGTCGATCCAAAGACTGGAAATCTCATCGTGACATCTTCTGTCGTTGATCCGGCTACAGGAAAGGTAGACCAAATGTTTGCCCAACAGCTGACTATTATTGACAAGCAGAATGTGCTGAAACCAGCGCCACCTCCAGTGACTCAGAGAGTAAGCGTTTCCCCTACCAAGGTTGTTCCCTCGCTGGTAAAGACCCCAACACCCCCGCCAACGCAAACGCCACTGCAATCGCCCGTGCGTACATCATCGCCTATCATCAGCAGCTTTGCTAAATCTTCTTCGCCCGCGCCATCACCTGTCCAAAAGACTCCACCAGCTAGGCCGACAATGGCAGCTCCGGAACCACCGAAGAGGAAGATTGTCAAAATCATGGTCATTTTTACTAAACTCGACCCCAAAACTAAGAAACCAGACCTACACACAGCTGAAGTCGAACATCTTACTGGAATCCTGGATCCTAACGGCCAGATCGAAACTAAATATGGCGTTATCAATTCTCGCACTGGTCACATCGTGATTACTGATGAATCAGGCCAGAAGAGAACCAAGGAGGGATATGTACTCACGGAAACTGGACAGATCTTTATAAACTCAGGTGTCATTGATCCCAAGACGGGTAAAGTAGACCCACACTTAGGTATGATCCTGAGTGTTGCCAAACAAGACGACCCAGTAGTCGAAATCACAACAATTACCGGACCGATTGACGGAAAAACTGGTAAAGTAAGCATCGAAGACGGTACTGTTGAACTTACGAAAGGTAAAGTTGATGCTGATACGGGACACATCTCTACTAAATACGGTGTCATCGACCCATCCAATGGAGTTATATTTGTCACCGACACGTCTGACACTAAACCAGTAGAAATCGATGAGAACAACGGTCAAATTACAATTAGAGGTGTTATTGACCCTAAGACTGGAAAGCATGATGCTAACCTTGGTCAAGTCATCGTAGTCGGAACACATATTGACCCAGTAGTCGAGGTTACTACATTCGTCGGCAAGGTCGACACAAAGAAAGGTTTGATCGAACCCAAACACTCTCTTGTTGAAAGTACTACTGGTCAATTCAATCCAGAAAACAACAAGATTGATACAAAGTATGGACAAATTGATCTTGTGAAAGGCACTGTGACGTACAACGATCCCAAGACTGGCAAGTTCGAAAGCAAAGATTTGAAGGTGGACCCTGTCACCGGCCAATTCTTGCTGAGGACAGGACAAGTCAATCCCAAATCTGGCAAGCCTGATAAGGATATCGGCAGGTTGATCTGTTTGCGAATAATCAAAAATAAGGTAGACCCAGTTTCTGGAAAGCAAATCGTATCTAACGATCCAAGGAACGTCAAAGTCGATCCGAAGACCAACCAGATATGGATCGCTGGACCTAAAGACCCTCAAACAGGAGAAGTGGTATACACAGCTGGTCAAATCGACCCCATCACTGGCTACATTATCACCATATACGGTCGCCTTGATCCGAAAACTGGCGTCATTGTTAGAACGACAGAAATCGACAAGTCCCTCATCAAAGTTGATCCCATCAACGGACAGATTTACACTGCCACAGGAGATGTTGACGAAGAAAACCAGCCTTTGTACTCGGCATCTCAAGTGGATCCAGGCACGGGTGAAATCTACACGAAGCTTGGAAAGATCGACCCAAAAACGGGCCGTCTGATCATCATTAAAATCTTCGTCATCACGCAAAAGGACGAGAAGGGCCGCGTCAAAGAAGTTGATCCTAAAGAATGCACCATTGATGAAACCACAGGCAGAATTATCACTACTAAGACTGTATATCTCTACCAGATCATCGATCCTATCACGGGTGAAACGATCGACGTAGACCCAGATGACCCAAGGTTGAAGGGCGCTAGGACCACCGTTACTCAGACCATGACACTATCCGGCAAGATCGACCCAGTTACAGGCAGAATAAAGACAGAATACGGTGACATTGACCCCGACACCGGCGATATCGACCCAAGCACTGCAGTCAGAGACCCTGTTACCGGACAGCTGATCCTACACTACTCGCAAATCGACCCATCTCACTTCGAAGACAAGAGCGGCAACTACACGATAGAAAAGGAAACCGAAGACTTACCGGCGAATATCGATATTCAAACCGTCAACACGCATAAATTCTCAACATTCGGTAAAGACGAGAGTCCACAGAGAGGAGACGAGCCCAAAACGTTCACAGAATACACGACAAGCGAGCACATAAGACATCAAGGCTACGTATCTTCCAACACCCCTCTTTCCTCAAAGATCCCCATTTCACAGCGCTCGAAAAAGACGCCCACGCCACCCGTAGTTGTGAAAACGACCACCAAGCAACTGCTGACGAAAAACGACGAAGGTGTGACGCATAATGTGGAACAAGAGGTCGAGAACCTTGGCACCGGTGAAGTCACATTCTCGACCCATACGAACAAGGTGCGTTGAATTCATAACCCTAACCGGCAAACGAGACGCCACCCTTTTATATTTTTTTCTTAATTCGTTGATGTCCTTAATTCGTTTTTTTGATGTCCCTAATTAGTTTTTTTTTCTTTGTGGCCTATTTACAAGCTTGTAGTATCAATGTTTTTCCTGTATATAGTAAAGCATGGTAGTCTAACCCTCTTAGGCGGAAAGCCTTGAGCCGATGGAGGGCAAGAGTCCCTACATGACCGCCAGAGCCGTGACCACGCGCACGGCCACGACCCACCACGACCTCGACACGAAAGCGAAGACTCAGCAGATGGAAGAGCGCACTGTAGCCCAGACGGTGACGTCATCAGCCACCAGGCAGGAACAGCGGGTATTGACGCAGGAAGTCAAAACAATGGTCACCACTGGCGATAAGGTATTTGACAATCCCAATATACTCCTCTTCAATTCATTTTGAGCATGGTTTTTGTCCTTTTAATTTACTTAAGTTTATTCCATTTTAATTTTGTTTCGTATTAATTTGAGTTTGTTTCTTTTTATTTTCGGCATTTTCATTACGGTTTCATTATGGCAAAGACCGATTGAAAATGCATTATGATTGAAAAGCCAGGCCAATTCTCAGACACGATAGAAAACTTTGCTTGAACCAGTAGTAAAAGCATTTGTTTGTGTCATTGATCAAAAACACTGAACAGATTTCAAAAATAAGCACTAAATAATGACTTCGCATTTGCTTAGCCCAATGAATGTTGTCTTGGCAAACGAAGCAAAAATGCTCTGCCCAAAAAGCTGTCACTGCATGTTTTGTTAATTTCTCCTTTTTTTTCTCCCCCTTCCCACCAACGCATCGATCGGATCGACTAACGCATGGAATGACGTCTGTGATACCAACGTGTGAGACCCCTATCATTCCTGTTCGTGTGATAACAAACACCGTTGTCATAACTGGTGACTGTTGTCTTCATATCGGCTAACCCCACCATTATGGTGTGTCCCTTCTTTTACACCTTTGGTCAACCTTCTATCCTTTCTTATTGACTATCCATACATCGATTCTCATCCTTACATCCATATCCGTGGGGCATGTCCGTATCACATGGATCGCCACAGCTGGCCAGACGCGGCTCAGAGAGCTCGCTGAGCAGCGGAGACTCTGGCACGCCGATCGACTTCGAAGAAGGTGCTGGCGAGGGTCATTACTATGTCACGGTAAGCGCCGTAGTGGGCAATGAAGTTACAAAGACATACTGACACACTTACTGACTCTCGCATCTACCGCTGTAAGCAGTTTAAATATGGGGGCTAAAATGGAGGAAATAGAATAGATAAATTCCCTGTTTCAAAAGATATATATTTTATATGAGTACTTCCAAAAAACGAACGAAAGAAATTAATTTGACGAATTTCATTGACCACCACCTTCTCATTGACTTTAAACTTAATCACCTTAAAGCAAACTACCGTAGCCACAAGCAATTGATGATGTATGTAGGTAGAATAAGTTTTTCTTTGATAGCGTTTGTAGCATGAGTTTGTGATTTTCGAAATAGCATGTTGCATCCCGTTGAGATTGGCATTTGAGAGTAGTTCCTTGAGTTTGATTTGAAATGTTAATTTGAAGTAGTTTTCCGAACGTTTTGTTAACATTGTCACCAACATTGTGATGTGAGTCAGTGAGTACATGTTATCAATCAATATTACATTGTATTTATCACTTAAACAATGTTCGATATTCAATATAATTATTAATTATATATATATATATATATCAATATAAGTCTCCCGAAATCCGAAATAAAACAGTACAAAATTATTTTATGATCTTATTCTGAATTAAAATTAGGTTTATCAATTAAATCAGTTCAATTTATTTCAATACTAGTAAAAATAGCTTTCATATTTAAAAAAGCATTATGCGAACCATGATAAATCGCTTCCGAAAGATATGGTTTAAAGCAGCGGTTCTAACATAAGCCCTTGTGTGACCCCAGGAACCGGGATCGTACAGTACTACCACCACATCCACAGTCATGGGTAACGCCCCCTTCGGCAGTATGGTGCACGGACAGACCACCAGGGTAAGTGACATTTAGTAGAACTAGTCTTACTTAGGTACTGAGTTATGCTTATTAGGGTATGGTGACTTAGTCAAAAGCTTGTGTAAAATCATGTTTCCTCGTTCAATCGTAATTTTGTGAGCAATGCTTGTAAGTATGTTAATAGGGTTAAGTACGCATAGAACGCAAAGTTGAACGCATAGAAAAATAGCATCTTTCTGCCAAATGTGTAGGCCACTCGGTCAGAAAATAAGGCAATGAAAGCATAGAAGGATGTACGGGGAATTTTTGGTTTTATTTCTTCTTCTTATCGTGTGGTGAAAGGATTTCAAGTGCGCCTCAAAGAAGCTCCTTTCGTGCACTTGACACATGTTCCCGAACTTTTTAGGTTCTATAACATGCCGGTTTCCTCACGATTTTTTTAATAGAAAAAACCATTGGTGTACGATTGGGTTCGAACCAACGACCTTCGGATCAGAAGTCGAGGCAACTCCCTCTCGGCCAACACGGCTTTTTGCTTTTGCTAACATTGGCGCAATAATATCCAAAAATAACATTTCTGAATAATTATCCACCTATATCTCAGATCGTATGGTCAGAGCTTGTAATGATCACGAACTTGGGAAATTTAGCACCGAATTCAAAGATAATGTTGTTTTGTTTGCAGACAAGCACAGGCCCGGAGCTCAGCACGGAGACGCACGAGACTCACGTCGAAGGCGGCGAGGTGGTCTCGTCACAGACCATCAGCTCAAAGACGCGCACCGTCGAAACTATCACCGTAAGTCGTACTGTCAGTGGTAGTGAAGTAAGCTGGCCCCTTATCTTTCCACGATCATATATTTTCAGTACTATCATGAAGTATTATTTCTACTTTTCAACACACTTCAAAAAAAGGAGGATGTTCTCAATTCGGTTGAATGTTTATTTTATGTTATATCTTTTTTAATGGCCAATTTGAAAAAAAAAAATTTGTTGGAGATGATAAACTTTCAGATTGATCCCATAGAAATTTCATCAAAATCGATTCAGTAGATTAGTTTTTAAATCAAAATAACTGAAAAATATGTCGTCGAAGTCTACAAAAATGCGTATTTTGCTTCCCTGTGACTCATTAGTGTTTATGGTCACTAGAACTTGTGTATATCTTAATACTCTGTGCTAGAACAGCCCAATTGAAGTCGGTTGAAGTATGTTTTTGTAAAATATTGACACTATTGAGTCATGAAAAAGTGACAGTGTGGCAGATTCTGAAAATTGTCAAAGCTTTTGAAAATTTCAAACATTTAAAACATGCTTTAATTTCAGTACAAAACGGAGCGTAACGGCGTAGTGGAAACTCGCGTGGAGCAGAAGATCACCATCCAATCGGACGGGGACCCGATCGACCACGACCGCGCTTTGGCTGAGGCCATTCAGGTAACCTACTAAACCAGAGACCAGTAATATCCCCCATATACAAAAGATCAGTTAGGGCGAATAGTACCACTAATTCTCGCACATGCTTCCCTAAGTTTTAGAATATTTAAAAATTACTACTCTTAATCATGAAAAAAAATCATGTGTCACTTATTTCATAACTTATAGTACGATGACACAAGGCTTTTTTGCACAATACACGCCAGCGACTTCAGCGTGTAAAGTCGTCCAGAGTCATCGGCGTTTTTACAATCTGCGTGTTGACAATCCTTCCCAAAAGCTCGCGCCAACTATCAGCTTGTAAAAACGCTTATGTGTCATCGTACTATAAAACAAAGTATTATGTTAGTAAATAAGTATGTTTAAAATAGAGCTAAGTATAATCTAAAGATCTTTTTATCTCTTTAAATGTTTTCATATTGATGTGTTTTTCAAGTATTCATATAAAGATTCATTTTCTAATTATATTATTGTACCTAGGCTGTAGAGTTTTTTAAAGTTTCTGTACCCAGCAGCATATACCCTAGCCCCTAAGCTTTGTATTAGATGTGAAAGTACCTACAAAATTCGCAATATATTTCATAATCTGAATTAAAATTGAATTTCTTGTAAACAGGAGGCCACAGCGATGAACCCAGACATGACAGTCGAGAAAATAGAGATCCAACAGCAAAGCACGCAACCGTAACCCACTACGGAACCAGCCACGTAGTATGTAAGCTCCATCACTGCGAATATCTACTCTAAGCCGTCGATTTAAGGTCGATTATAAGCTGGCAGTTTCGAACAATTTGGCGCAGCCTGTGGGATTTACCGCGGATACTACCCTAAAGCGGGGAATTCACTAGAAAGACATGCCCGCGGGCAGTTTGTATGGGCATGTCTGTCGCCAAAATACACTATATAGACTCATCAGCAGCTCAAGCCTGTAGGAGTTCCGAAGGGACTCAATTTTTAGCTAAAATCAGCTTCGGGGCATGGCCCGCGCAGACAAAATGAGATCGCGCGGACGAGCAAAGCGGGCAGACTGACTGCGACGGTCCTACACTAGCAAACATTGCACAGCAAATTGCAAAAATTGCAAATTTGCAAACATACCTATAGTAGCGAGGTCTGACGGGCATGTTTTCAATTCAATTCAATTACTTGATTTTCTATAGGAACATACAAGAACTCTTGGATTCGTCTTTGCTTACATTATTATCACATGTCTGCAGATTCGCCCGCGAGCATGTCCGTCTAGTCAATTACCCGCTTAACGTCAATGAAATGTTGAAAAAATGTTGGCGCAGCCGGTGGGATCGTTCGAAACTGTCGTTATTCTAATATAAGTTATTTAAAATATTAAATAATTAATGAACGTTAATTATATTGAATATTTAGATGTTGTGACGTCGCGCACCTTCGACTTACGTTGACTTGACAAATGCAATTTTGTATAAATAACTTAAGGCAAGCATTTTTTCTCTTTTTAAGCTTAGGCTAAGGCAAGCAGACATCCAGAACTGGGCTTCGTAGTTTGAGTAAATGTTGCCATAGTAAAAAAAAAGTGTAATCTAAATTATCTTGTCGTTTTGTGTGTTTCAAAATCTGGCCGAATCAGTTTTGATTTACGCAAAAATTCATCGTGAAATAGCTTTAAATTGTCACACGAATGAAACCACCGTTTTTAGATTTTAAAAGTTTATTTTTTTTCTCGTCTTTAAATGTTTAAAAATCATTACAATGTAGTGCGGGACTAAAATCGTTTGTCTCAATATCGTTATCACCGTTTTGTCTTAACCAATAACGTTACTGGTTACTGTTGCTGATAACAGTTGCTCATAACTGTTACTGATAACTGTTACTTAGATTTCATAACTAGTTATTTAACCCGTGGTTCAAAGGTGTTCAATGACAAAAGGGTATTACATATTCGAGCTCTGCAAAATGTTTATCTTATCAATTAAAAGATGTATAATGACATGTTGCTACGGTGTGTATTGTATCGTATCTAAAGATCACCATTTAGGTGCTACTATTTAGGAGTTAGTTTAACATTTATAATGGCAATTGTGTGTTGTGCAAGTTATTTTATACGTAAATTGGTAGCTTTTTGCTGGAGATACGTCAAATGGGATACAATTCTGGAAAGAATGCAAGTGAGGCAGTCATCGTCGAGCTATTTAATGATTGCAGTAAAACGTATGTGACAGTTTACTGTCGTTTTAATACTGGAAATATCTAAGATATTATAAATATCCCATTTGACTGTATAAGAATGATAAATTTAGAGAGCTTAGTTGGTCAATGTTAGATATTCACATTATTTAAGGCCAGTTGAGCATTTCGTTATTTTATTTCGATTGTTAAAAATAACGATAAAAATTAACAACTTTTTCTAAATAGCGTTTCACTCTCGTGGTTTCGTTATTCGCAATACGTTAAAATAACAGGACATTCCAGATTCACAAACTAGAAGTCTAGATAAAACGCTAGAGCATGACACAAAGTGTTTTATTTTTTCTTATTTACATAGGGTTACTTGTTATTTTTTGTACTCGATCTTTGTCTTCTATTTTGCAAGCGTTATACTGGTTTTTTTTTCATCAGTATAGTCACATTTTGTGATTATCATTTCTATGAAAGTGTTACGAAATAACAATATTTAATAGTTAAATTATTCGCTTTCATGTAACTATGTAACGTTTGCAAAATTCAAAAACATTGATTAAAAAAAATAAGTATGATACTGATATTGTACAATTTATATGTTTACATATTATTAATATATTTCTTACGCTAAGTTACAAACAGCGTTTTCAATACATATAAGTTTTTATTATATTAATATCGAGTTGTCACTGATTGTAAATCAGATTTAAGTGTAATATTTCTTTACAATTATTTTATATTTTTTTATCAATTTGACATTTATATTTGAAACTTGACATTAATCGAGTGGTTTTAATTTATATCGTTATAATAATTCTGTTGTGAAATATTTACGATGTATTTAAAACGAACCATGTTAGTTTTAATAGCGCATTCGCGGAGAAAAGAAGTAACCTGTTATAACGATAACGTAACACTGTGAGGAATTGATATTATAACAATAACAGTTATTGACTTTTCACCGCGTCTGTACTTTGTCCCGTCTCATTGTTTGAACTTTTTCTTGCGAGTATTCTCTATGAATGTTTGCAAGTAAAACGGTATTTATTGTAGATGTTTATTTTTCTAAATCCGTATTATTTGATATTTAACGAGAGGTTATCAAATAGATTACAATAAAGATGCTTTGTTTTAGAAATGCATTTTGATTTCATTAAATAATTAAGATATTTTACCCACAATCTGAAACACAAGCTAGTAGGTAGGTAACAATCTATAGATAGGTACGTAATATATCCTAAACAGCGCAACTTTTTAATCACCAGAAAAAAAATCACATAATCAGTTGCCGTTACTGAACACAGATATGACAAAATTAAGTAATTTTTCTGTCAAAATGAACTTGATAAAAATTGGATAACCATTACTGTTAGTTGTTTTCCTATGGATTAGCATCAGGGGGTACCCATCATTGATAATAATTTAAGTTTTATTCATCGTTTGGCAAACCCTAGCTCTTCTGCATTGTTTTATTTCTTCCCATTTAAGTTATTTTGGTTACTTATTAAAAATTTGTGGTGTTCAAAACAAGCTAGTAGGTAGTCAAAAATCTATAGAAACGTAATCTATCAATCTGTAAATACTAATTGGAAATCTTCACACTAGTTGCTACCCCCGGCTCTGCCCGTTTGGTACATATACCTATAGAAAGTAGATAGATATATTCTTAAATGCACACCATAAAATGATACATGAAGAGAAACAATACTAAAAGAAAAGTGGTACAATGGGCGCCCTTAGCGTTAAAAGCGATCTCTTCCAGTCAACCTTGGGATGGACACAAAATATTGGAACCAACAAGGACGGCGTACAAGTAGCCTATGTCCTAAACAATGACCATACCGAATTTCAGCCTAATCGATCTAATAGTTTTGTCGTGATAGAGCAAGAAACATCCACACATAATAATATGATTTATGAATAATATGTACCTACCCATCTTAGGTTTTACTTACTTGACACTTTTTTTTAAACACGCATGCTTTCTACGTGCTCTATAAATTCACCCCAAAGAGTATATAGTAGGAAGTAGGCATACATAAATAACGGTGTTCCTATAGAACACCAAGATAGACATTGACTCCTTAACCCTGTGGCCAACCACAGATCAAGCCCATTCCTATGCCATTAGTTAGTGACTGATAAGTGACGAACAATGGTCTGACTCCCAGGATTTGTGACAGCCCCGTTCCTGAGATATCAGTGAAAATACCTGGCCTACGGTTCTGGATCCAGAACCCTGTGGCCAAGTACTTTTGCAAATAATACACAAACCACTGCATCTTATGGCCCCAGATTTTTAATTCGCGTTAGAAACGCCAGTCACTAAGCCCTAGACAAAGAACTAACTTCCTAGACCCAAGAATACCGAAGTTAAAAAAGTCCGGTCTAACATTTTGAGGTTATAAAAATAACCTCAAAATGTTAGACCAGCTACCCGAAAGAAAAATGCTAGGAGGCTGATTACTATGCCAAACCTTAGTGACTGATTTGTGACTAACAATGAACTGAGTCCCGGAATTCGTGACAGCCTAGTTGCAGAGATATAAGCGAAAATACTTGGCCACAGGGTTCTGGTCCAGAACCCTGTGGCCAGGGCTTTTCGCTAATTTCTCAAAAACCGCTGCATAATAAGACTCCATTTTTTGTATATGCTTTAAAAACGCCAGTCACTAAACCCTAGACCTAAAATTAGCTTCCTAGGTTGTTTAATAATAAATCCTAGAAACATGTTTTGAGGTTATAATTTATTAACAGAGTGACCATATATTTTGCTTCATTGAGACTTTCCTTGTTTTGTGTTACGTAACAAAACGTATTGTTGCTTAACGTAAATGCTATAATTACCTATTGTCTATTCCATTCACATCCTAGCCTAGACTATTGTAGAAGACTACTGTTTTAGGCAGGTAAGCAGAGACGGATTATCCTTAAGGCAAACTATTAAAATTATTGTCGTGTGTTTTTATCTACGCAATAGAGCTCAATCATAAAGGCGGTCAATAATAAAGTGGAGCTGCAATAATAATAATCCCACATTGAAGCTGCGTTTAAGACAAAATCACAATAAAGTTCGAAAATAAAGCACGCATCCGGAGTATAAAATCTACACTCATGGTCTACAATATAAAATGAACACAAAATCTACACTCCATGGTCTACACAAGCTCCAAGTTACTATTGTACAGCAGTTTCCGCAAAAATATACTTCAGTTCAAGCAAAGTTTAAGGTAAATTGGCTGTTGTTCTAATTTATGACAATAGCCGTCCCGACTCATATATTGAGAAAAATGAGAAAGAGTCGTTATTTTTCAGTATTTGTAGTACTTTTAAGCTTTTATTGCGTGCTAATTCAAAGTATTATATTCACATGATATCCACATGAAGGTTTATTACAAAATTTTCGAATCAAACAAAAGGGCAGTGTAATGAAAAATAAATTTATTATATATATATATATATATATTAAGATTGTAAACAAAACAAGACTGATATACCCTATGTATATAATAAGGACTGAATCAAACTTTAAATGTAAGTATTACAAGTCTAGCTGATTGGACATAGGTACATAGAAGTATATTTTCAGCATTCCTTCTACGGAAAGAAGCAGCAGCTAGATCATCGTGAGCACTAGCGGCAATCCAGAGCAAAATATTATATTTTAGTTTTACTTCCAAGATAGTGAAGAGGCATGCATATTTAGACTGAAAGATCTCTACATAGGTACTTGCCTGCCTAAAACAATATTCTAGGATATGAATGCCATAGACAATAGGTAACTATAGCATTACGTAACGTAACGCAAAACAAGGAAAGTCTCAATGAAGCAAAATATATGGTCACTCTGTTAATAAATTATAACCTCAAAACATGTTTCTAGGATTTATTATTAAACAACCTAGGAAGCTAATTTTAGGTCTAGGGTTTAGTGACTGGCGTTTTTAAAGCATATACAAAAAATGGAGTCTTATTATGCAGCGGTTTTTGAGAAATTAGCGAAAAGCCCTGGCCACAGGGTTCTGGACCAGAACCCTGTGGCCAAGTATTTTCGCTTATATCTCTGCAACTAGGCTGTCACGAATTCCGGGACTCAGTTCATTGTTAGTCACAAATCAGTCACTAAGGTTCGGCATAGTAATCAGCCTCCTAGCATTTTTCTTTCGGGTAGCTGGTCTAACATTTTGAGGTTATTTTTATAACCTCAAAATGTTAGACCGGACTTTTTTAACTTCGGTATTCTTGGGTCTAGGAAGTTAGTTTTTTGTCTAGGGCTTAGTGACTGGCGTTTCTAACGCAAATTAAAAATCTGGGGCCATAAGATGCAGTGGTTTGTGTATTATTTGCAAAAGTACTTGGCCACAGGGTTCTGGATCCAGAACCGTGGGCCAGGTATTTTCGCTGATATCTCAGGAACGGGGCTGTCACAAATCCTGGGAGTCAGACCATTGTTCGTCACTTATCAGTCACTAACTAATGGCATAGGAATGGGCTTGATCTGTGGTTGGCCACAGGGTTAAGGAGTCAATAGATAGACAGTATTAAACATTGCACGCCCGAGACGGCAGAATATATTGATACCAATGTAAATATTTAAGATCTGTAAAAACATATATTTCATGCAATAAATTAACTTTGAACTTTGAACTTTAAACCAAAATGCATGCGGAATACAGGACAGAAAATTTTCAGACATCCTTTGTCTGTAAAAATTATCTATCTCTATTTACCTAATAATCTCTAATTTCAAATATTTTTTGTTACTTTTTTTACGATGTAGTTTTAATAACAATCAAAAGCCTAGTAGTTTTAAATATGATATTTAACTAGCCCTGTTACTTCTCTTTTTCAAAAATTAGCATCGGACCAAAAAATACCAAAATGTACCTACTAGAAGTTAGCAAATGTGGCTTCCTTTATATTAGCGCATTTTCAATTTAAGTAACTACTACACTGTGATTCTATACTTTAATACTTCTGTGATAGTAGGTATTTCCCAAAGAACTTGTAAACTACGTATCTAACTACGATCCTATAGAAAATCATTGTTATTCCCGATCTCCCGGTACTCAGTGGAGCAAGCAATATGACACAATCATGCCACAGTATCACCATCAGTTAGTACGAACACCCTAACGCCACAGTCTGTAACAGTTAGTACAAAACTACGTAAACTTACGGTTATCCAACCAAGTAGAGAGATAGCGTCCCGCGCCGCGCACTACTCGAAATCTAGAGTTCAACGGAATCGCAGAACCGACCCGACTGGTTCGGTTCCTTAGTTCTCTGGCGCCCGTCAGCCAGGCGGGAGTGGATCGATACTCGCCCGCGTAAACATAAAACACCCATTTCTAACAACAAACCAACGTTTTTTGTCTAAAAATCACAAAAAAGCGACGCCGCATTAATCAAAACAATAGATTCAAATTGTGTGAATCGGAACGTGTTTCGAAATTCAAACCGGTGATTTATTTTACAAGAATTCGGCGGAGGTTTTATGAATCGGCCGGAAGCAAAAAGGTTTTATGGGATTTCACAGGGTAAGAATCTGATAACTTATTTACTTACTAGAAAGGAGAAATATTTTGCGCTAGGTAGGAAGGATCAGTTATTTCCTACTTATAAGCTTAGGTGTTTTATTCTCAATATATTATATACAATATATATAATTATGTATATGCAGAATATAAATAATTTAAAAGCGGTATTAGCTCTACCTTCTCTACATACCTCTAAAGGTAGGTACCTACATATCCATCGGCTATTCGGGATAAGGTAAAGGTCATTGAACAAAATTACAAATCTATGTTCCTAAATGGGTCATAGAGTTATCAAGCAAGGCTATTTTTTTAAAATTGATAGGTAGGTAGGTAGAAAGAAAAAATATCTAAAAGTACCTATATAGATACCTACAGGATGGCTTCTTGACAAGGGCACTGATGGCCAAGTCCGAAACCACAAGAGTTAGAGAAAAGTCGTGAAGTTTTTAAATCATTTACCTACATTTGACGGAAATCGACCAGAATGATTTTTTAAAAAAAAAGACGCCATTATTGAACCAATGGACTTTGTTCCTGATAAGGATCATTCTTTGCAAAAAAAGTATTACTAAAAATTAAAGGAGTAGCACATCTTCTAGCAAATAAACAATACTTATTTCATTTCATTTTATCTACGCTTTAATAAAATGTTAAGTCAAAAGTAAGTAGGTAGTAGGTACATACCTACATAGCTGCTTAAACACTACTTCTAATAATGTCCATTCTCAGAACAAGTTACCATTCTATTTCATTGAGTTGCAATTCACGCACATGCTCACACGGCACAATCACAAGCTGTTATTCAATTGTGCCATTCGTAGCTGAATGCACTGAATGCACAGCTGCAAGCTTTGATTACTTTCACACTCAATCGCCTGCATATTTAAGTAATAATATTTATGTATGTTATTAGGTATAGGAATTCCGATTAAGTACCTACTTATTGATTCATGTGCTTAGGAATTCTGATTTACAGATTCAAGTTCTATTTCTAGGTGCGATATAAGCGATATTCACCTTATGTACTGTAACCCAACTAATTAATAGAACACTCATAGAACAGATTTAAGAATGTATTGAAGTTTACCTCAATGCTAAAAAATCAACACAATGATAGAAAAAGAAAAAAGTAGAGATAAATAAGCTAATATTTTTCATTCTCTGCATAACTCTCTGCAGTCAAAAAAATATACTCTGCCTTTTTTTTTGTCCTACAGTGGGACGATTCAGCTTCCTTCTCCATTCTTCTCATCTCATCCTTATTTTTTGTCACTGGCCTAATATTGTGGATCCAAACGCAAAGAAATAAAAATTCTGCAGCTGATGATTGCAGAATTTTAGACCAACCTTATGACGACGTTCATTTCGTATTAATATGACGAATTTAGCCAATCTCTACCTGCGTGAAACCAAACGACCAGATTGACCACTTTGACCAGTTGGCAAAAACTGCACATTATTATTCTGCAGGAATCCCAAGGATACAAAAGCTTGACATGGACGTGGAATTAACAACTGTGTTGGGATGGTATAAAGTTTACAATCGCTTTTCTCATCATCGCGTAACAAAGCTTTTTTCGAAATTACTTTTCTTTTATTTTTTATCCACTATGTAATTAACAAAGGCAATAATTATTGTGAGAAGCATAATGATTTGAACACTAAATTGTTTGTATTTTGATTTTATTTATTCTTTATTATTGTATCAAGGCCTTTTCTACTCTGGGTAAAGCTAAGGTTAGAAATAAACACTTAAAAATATTTTCACTTCTCATGCTCGTAAAGTTATTTTTTTTTTATTTGGGACGGTCCTTCTTTAATATATTATAAGGAACCTTAAACATAACTAATTTCGAATTTCGAATATCGTAGTTAAATTCGGTAGCTGTCTCTATTTTTGAATTACTAAAAGGGCGCTCATTTGAGTTCGAATTTGTATATACCTCGTTCCTGAAGCCCTTATATCTTATTATGCTTGCTTCAGGCCCATAAACAACTATTAAAGGCTTCACCTAATTTCTTGCTTCACTGCATCTCACCCTAAGTTAAGTTTAAAGGCGGGACTCTACATTTCTAATTTAAGCCTCTATCCGACCAATCAGCACTGGAGCTTAATTATGGTAAAATATGGTTACAGCACTAAACCTCGGTCAAGTTCAATAAACTCTGACGGCTTGATGTCGCGACAGCTTTTTAAAATGCGTAAACTTTACTGTTTCATTGTATTATTATTACATAAGTACAAACTTTGTGTAAATCAATACAACTTAAAGTCAAATAACTTAGGTAGGTATTTTTTTTCTCAGAATTAGATTAGTTAAGAATATGTAGAGTAGGAGAGTAAGAATGACCAAAGGTACAAAAATGGCCAAGGCCAGCAAAGCAAAACAATAGACGTCTCTTTTACAAAAAGTAAAGAGAAAATAGATACATACTCACTCACCTACTTCAATTTTACTAAAAATATTTAGTACAAACAATAAGCTTACTACACGTACACTTACTTAGCAAACATAAGAAGGTAATTATGGAATCTTAAAATTCCGAAATTCAGAAAATAAAAACTAAATCGTTATCCAAGTGGGTAGTACTTTTAAATCCTTAAATAATATTTAAGTAAGTAAGTATTTATTTATGTCAAATGTCGTTGAGTAGGCACTCCTAAGCAGTTAATGGTAAACCCAAATAAACAAGGTTAGCTATCTTCAAAAAACTGATGACCGTTAACCTCGACATGGCTATTTCCACCGACCCACCATCAGAAGATACGGTAATAGCCACCTTGCCTTACGGCTCAGCTCAATCCCTAAATTTGGAATAGCTTTTACTCAGATTGGTGTTGCGTGAAGTGGAATGGCCATTTTTGGCACACTCTGAAATATTGATCCATTCTGTTTCAATTCTAGTATCTTGTAAAACTGAACTTATGCACTTACCAACATAGGGAACTATTTACCTGTAATCTTTGAAAATAATGTTTAACCTTACGGTAAAGCCACAATTAGGTAGGCAATACCAGTCAGAATCTAAAGTTGATATCCATATTCAGATATTTAAAATCGCTTTACACCACTTATTATAGCTCAACATCGATATAATCGCTCAACATAATTGATTAAGGTTAATTTAAGAATAAAATATAAAATATAATGATATTTTTAGCAGGAACAAAAAAAATATAGATACCTACCTACCTACTTATCAATTTTGTCGTAAACTGAAATACTTTTAGCGGTTTTTACGACCAAACAGGCCCGTTGTGGCCCTTTCTTATCACCTAAGTACCAGTTACCAGTAACCTACAATCTTCATAATATCTTGCTACCTATACCATAATCTCTGAAATCCATCTGAGAGTATTATTTCACAGTAATAGTTACGAAATTGACCCATATACACCGCAGGATTAGATTATCTCGAGACCGCAGGAGCACATTACCGGGTTAATTTAGTTCATTAGCTGGGTGTATGAAGCCGACCACACGCTACAAAACTAGGTAGGTTCATAGTATTATGATAATAGCTACAGAGTATTTACTCTGTGGTATTAGAGAGGATCATGTAGCTAGATACAATTATAACATTCACACACTCACACCCCTGCACTAGGATTCCCTGTGTCGCAGGTGGCATAGACACATACAACACATCACAACATCCAAGACCCGAGAACAAACATTAGTGTTCGTCACAAATATTTGCCCCAGCCGGGGAACCCGGAACACCAAGCTTCGTAGGCAGGGTCACTACCAACTAAGCCACGGTGTCGTCATTATGGAGGGAGTTCTTAGTTATTATTTTTTGTAAAAAAAAACCGTGTTGGCCGAGTGGGTGCCTCGACTTTCAATTCGAAGGTCGTGGGTACGAACACGGTCGTATTCTGTTCTAAGAAATCTATGTGTGCATTAAAACACTTGCTTAACGGTGAAGGAAAACATCGCGAGGAAACCGGCATGTCATAGCCTAAAAAGTTCGAAAACATGTTGTGTCAAGTGCACGAAAGGAGCCTCTTCGAGACGAACTTGAAATCCTTTCACTACCCTGGTTCGAAAGAACCTCAAACTCGATAAGAAGAAGAAGTAAAAAAAGGGCAAAGAGGTAAGGTAGGCACTTATTAAGCATAATTTTAAGTTGAATGTTCAAATACGATTGATAAATTGTTTATGAATAAATGATATGATATTATAGGATCATGAACGCTGTAACAAGTAAGAACCCATAAAATAATATTTTTTCACACCACCTGCTCGACAATATCCAATTACATATCATGCTATCATCAAGGTAAAGCAAACCATTACCTACCTAGGGAGGTAATGTTGTATGAAACTCCCTAGGGAAGTAATGTGATTTGAATTTGGAACGTCAAATTCGTGTGGAAACTCGTGGAAAACTCTAACTAAAAGAACGCCCATATGGCATTGTAAAAAGGTTTGTTCTAAAATCGAACTGGCCACTCATAAAAAAAAAGAAAAAAGGCGCGACTTCAAAGATTGTAAAACAAAAGACGGTGTTGGCTGCTTAGTTCGGAGCCCTGGATTTTTATTGCCTCGCAGAAGGTGTGAAAAGTAGAGTATGCTCCTCTGGGATAAAGCCTGTCTTCGTCTTGGGTAGCTTGAACCCCTCGCGTCACTCAAGACTCTACATAACTCCCTCACTTCGCTCAGGAGTTAACTGAGTCCCTCGTTAGCTCAGGGTTCAATATGCCACCCGCGACATAAGACACTGCTTTATCCCCTTAGTGCATAATCTACTATTAACACCCATAGTTATTGTGCACTTTTGCTACAAGGCAACATAAAATAACAACAGCTCAGAAAACCAGGCAGATTGCCAATTCTCTAAACCTGAGAGTCGTAAAACTGATATTGGGATAAGTGCAGCTGATTTACTGCGAAGTGTGTTACAATTTAAAGTAATGGCTGAGATTATCTGCAATGTTACCTATGCTACTCTGCCGTACCAATCATAATCACAGTAAGTCGTATTTTTGGCGATATTGAGTTACATACATATTTGGAACCTTTACAACGAGCTCTACCTTTCTATATATTCAAAGTTTTAAAATGTGGCCTTAAACCTATAATTCTAAGAAGCATAACTACAGTAAGTCGTGTTTAGCAGCATGATTTCCTTATTATAATTACAGTTGTTACTGTTGCTTTTTTTTACAAATCTTAAACAATTTCCAATTCATTATCACAGTAAGTTATCTTGCCTTGAATATGTTAGGTAACATGTATTTTATTTTACAATGATTACATAACATAAACACAGTAAGTCAGTACTCACTGTACTTACGTTCAGGTCAATAGTGAATAATTTGTGAGTAATCCTTATCATTGTTACAGTAAAAGTTCTAACTGTATTTATGCTTTGATACACCTTATATTTTTGCGTAGTTTTACTAGGGCAAAATATACAAATGCCTTAGTTACTGTGAATGGTAAGGTAAGGAGCACTGACTAGCGAGGGTTGTGCGCAGGATTCTGCAACAAATTCTATTCTTCTTCTTCATTCTTCATCGTGTTACTAGTTCTTTCGAACCAGTGTGGTGAAAGGATTTCAAGTGCGCCTCAAAGAGGCTCCTTTCGTGCAATTGACACATGTTTTCGAACATTTTAGGTTCCATAACATGCCGGTTTCCTCACGATGTTTTCCTTCACCGTTAAGCACGTGTTTTAATGCACACATATATTTTTTGAACAGAAAAATCCATTGGTGTACGATCGGGTTCGAACCTTTGGATCGAAAGTCGAGGCACCTCCCACTTTGCCAACATGGCTTTTTTTTCAAAAACAAATCTAGGTACATATTTAATTAATAATATTTAACACAAGCTAACACTCAAATCATCAATTGCGTTGCGAATTTTTAAAATAGTAGATAGTCTTAGTAGGTACTCACTTTCGTAAACTTTGACCTCCCGTTTGGAAACCCCTTGGGGTGCTTATATTAAAAATTCCTTTCAGCTCTCGATGATCACACCCTTTAAGTTTCAAGACTCTACGATCAGAGGTTTTGCCTGTACGTTGTCTGTCAGTCAGTCGGTCATTCAGGTCTAAGCCTTTTATATATATTGATTAATTAATTGCAATTGGTATAAGAAACACAACGCCGTCGGTTGTTGTAGCCTGATTTTTTTATGTGTTAAATAGTACATACCTAACTCAAACCGATCTCAAAGGATACTCGTAATCAGTTGCATATTGGAACTGAGTAAGATGATGAGACTGATTTGTTGAACATGGTTTTATATAACCACTAGCTGGCACCTGCAACTTTGTTAGTCAGTACTAAGCCATTAATATTATATGAGAGAACATTTTCATGTTTCTAGAATACCTACCTATGTGGTTTCAGATATAGGTATATGGCATTAATGTTAAAACTTTGACCCCCCCATTTGGAAAATTCCTTTCTAAGTACTCACTTTCAGCTCTCGACAATCACATCCTCCAAGCTTAAGGCCAATCCTTAAATCCAAATTCCATACAAAATTATTCGGACAAATACTCAAAAAGTACGCCGTATTATAGTAATTTCTTTACACTATTCGTTTCTTCCATGTTTTTTGATTTCGTCAACAAAAAAAGTGAAAGGTTTCATACTTTAATTTAGATTTTATACGTGTTTTTAAGTTAGTAGGGTTAATTTTAAAACACGTATAAAATCTAAAGTATTGAAACTCAGGTTCTCAAGTGGGGCAGAAGGCGTTCACAGTGAGCTTCCATCGCGATCTGTCTTGAGCTTCACGTTTAACTTCGCTCCAGGATTTACCTCAGGCTTTGATCTTCGACCTTCTTCTTCTTACCGTGTCACTAGTTCCTTCGAACCAGTGTGGTGAAAGAATTTCAAGTACGTCTTCTTTCGTGCACTCGACACATGTTTTCAAACTTTTAGGTTCTACGACATGCAGGTTTCCTCACGATGTTTTCCTTCACCGTTGCGAGAACGCGGGATGCATACATAAATCTTTTCGACCGAAAAAACCCATTTACGCAAGACTGCCACCGGGATTCGAACCCGCAACCATCAGATCGCAAGGTAAGGGCCTCATCCACTCGGCCACCACGTCCTCACTCGGCCACCATGTCCTCACTCGGCCACCACGTCCTCACTCGGCCACCACGTCCTCACTCGGCCACCATGTCCTCCGACTCCACCGATCTTCGCCAAGTCTGCTTGGGACGGCCACGCTTTCTCTTGCCCTACGGGATCCAGTATAGAGCTTGCTTGATGTGTTTTTTGGCGCCCGGCGTTTATTGCAGCAGGGCCTTATCAAATAAAGCGTAGGTACCTCTACTATAAAAGTTCCATCTGTGACCCTGTTGCTGAAAGCGACAGATAAAACTTTTTAGATGGGAATAATTCAAAATGTCATAAATTTTAACCATTACTTGTTGGGGTATGTTACCGTTTACATTGCATAGGTTACAATCTGTTTATTTTAATACTTAGCAGTAGAATTATTTTGACGTAAAAGAGAATAATGAGAAAAGAGGAATGCAATGATAAAAAGTGGCTAAAATAAATATGAGGTGGGCCATTTTAGCGTGGACGATCTCTACACTAATGCTACAGATTGTTGCGTAAACATTCTCAAATCGTAGTTGTAATAACAATTACCTACGAATTCCTTGCCTGTGCCAAACATATCAGTTTATAAATAAGTGGAAAAATGGATATGGGAAAATCTGGCATACCTCCTTTCATCTTCCTTAGCGTGTAGGTAAGCTGTTGGCCGATTCTGGTGCCAGAGTTAACAAGTCTGGCCATGACCAGAACATTGCCACACGGGACTTTAGTTGTTGTAGTTACACTAGCTACAGTGCCCTTCAAACCGGAACTCAGTAATGCTTACACATTACTGCTTTGTGGCAGAATCTGATAAAATTATAGTGGAGTTAGTGAAATTTTATGGCTAGCTAGAGCAAGACGTTTTTTACGAAAGCTGGCTGATATAGGATATGCAGAGGCCCGATCACAAACTTTCGCATTAACGTTATCGTAGCGTATCCGTCACCGAGAAGTTAACAGTTTGTATAATTAATTATTTTTCACAACGTCATACAAACTGTTGACTTCTCGGTGACGGATACGTTAACGCGAAAGTTCGTGATCGCGCTTTTGAGCTGAAGATCAGGCAATTCACGGTTCACCAGTCGGTTCCGGTCCGTTCACGGTGAGATTATTAGCATGGACCTTTCTCTGGGCCTGTTCGACCAGAACGGTACATAATCAAAGAAATAATACCTTCTCAATGTACCGTTGAGACGCTCCTGCGAAATTCCGATTAAAATTTAAATTGGGTGGTAACTTACAGTCTGAAGTCAGAGGAAGTCTGAAGTAAAAATACGTCTGATCAGTAAAGATAAGTCATAATTTAAGCATAATCAGTGTGATGCGAGACATTCGTTTGCACGAGTAGCCGCCGTCGATTTGTAATTGTATTTGCTAACGATTTCTCGATTCAGAATGAATAAAATAATATGGTTAGTTTGTACATCTAAGGTAACAAAAAAAAAAAGACTATGTATAGTTAGTAGGGAATAGTAGATTATGCACTAAGGGGTTATAGCAGTGTCTTATGTCGCGGGTGGCATATTGAACCCTGAGCTAACGAGGGACTCAGTTAACTCCTGAGAGAGGCGAGGGAGTTATGTAGAGTCCTGAGTGACGCGAGGGGTTCAAGCTACCCAAGACGAAGACACTGCTTTATCCCAGAGGAGCATACTCTACTTTTCACACCTTCTGCGAGGCAATAAAAAGCCAGGGCTCCGAACTAAGCAGCCAACACCGTCTTTTGTTTTACAATCTTTGTAGTCGCGCCATTTTTCTTTTTTTTATGAGTGGCCAGTTGGATTTTAGAATAAACCTTTTTATAATGCCATATTGTGGGTGTTCTTTTACTTAGAGTTTTCCACGAGTTTCCACACGAATTTGACGTTTTTCCAAAATTCAAATCACATTACTACCCTAGGGAGTTTCATACAACATTACATCCCTAGGTAGGTAATGCTTTGCTTTACCTTGATGATAGCATGATATGTAATTGGATATTGTCGAGCAGGTGGTGTGAAAAGTATCTTTACACTTTCAGAGAAACCCGTGTGAACTCATTGTGCGTAACTACCTAGTTAAAGTGCTATTTAAACGAGACGTGGTCTTCTTCTTCTTATCGTGTCACTATAGTTCCTTCGAACCAGTGTGGTGAAAGGATTTCAAGTGCGCCTCGAAGAGGCTCCTTTCGTGCACTCGAAACATGTTTTCGAACTTTAGGTTCTACGTCATGCATTACATTTCCTCTCGATGTTTTCCTTCACCGTTGCGAGAACGTAGGATGCATGCATAGATACATAGATTTTTTTCGATCGAAAATACCCATTTACGCATGACTGCCACCGGGATTCGAACTCGCGACTATCAGATCGCAAGGTAAGGGCCTCATCCACTCGGCCATCATGTCCTCCGTACGAGAGAGAGGGAGAGTAAACGAGACATGATGAGACGAGGTTTATTGAGATACAAAGACGATACAAATTGTCGAGTTGCAAGTACGAGTCTCGAGGTTCAATTCCCTCTTTCGGACAAACATTTGTGCGATGAACATCGGTGTTTGTCCTGAGTCTGAGCACGTCTGGGTGTCTATGTATTCTATGTATGTGTATGTAATAACAAAAGACAAGTATGTATGTCTTAATTATTGAATCAATTTATCCAAGTCTGTTTAAACTATTATTTTTGACATTTTGTTATATTATCATAATTTATTGACTATAATATTATCTTTGACATTTTTTATTTTCTTAATCTGTAAAGTAAATAATAAGTTTATTTATTTTAAACTGTACATTGTGTGTAGAATAGTGTTTGGGCGCCTTGGAGTTATCTGTAAGCCCATTCAGAGTTTTTTTCGAAATAAATATCTAAATATCTAAAATGTAGGTATCGGGTATCGAGTTAGAGCAGTTGAGCCACGTATAGATCGTTTGCAACAGTCTATGGATGGCGCAATTGTTTCTTTTGAAAATTTTGTCATAAAGAAGTATAGAAAAGTACAATGAAGCTTAACTAGGGCCCATATGATATATACCTTAGAGACTATCATAAATATTTATAAAAACTTATCAATTAGCGTGTCACTGGCACTGGGGCAATGACGTGCGCAAAAAAATATATAAATAAAATATAATGAATATAATAAAATATAATTAATGACGTGTAATAATAGATGGTAGTAGTTAGCTTATGCTGTTATACATATCCCTAGACAAGACAGTATATAAGTTTAATATTCAATCAGTTTTCTGGTTCCTTTATTATAAGCTAGCTTCAAAGTACAATGTAGCGTTTATTCTATTAGCTCATAAATTACGTCACTTATTACAGCGCTATTGGTTAATTTTTTATCGCGGGATTGAGGTGCATAATATATCAATACGTATGATATGATCACAATTATGAAGTATAGTTTCAATTGCATAAAATGCCTACACGCAATTGAAACAATAAATATTTCTTTGACTTCGAACTCTACAAGTGTTTTAAATTGAATCTCGTTACAGAACAACAACATGCGTGAGAGTCTGCGCAGGCTGGCGTCTGATGAAGCCATGGAGCGGAGGGAGGGCGGCAGCCGGTGGGTCAGAGTCGAGCTGCTGGACGGGGACCACGTCACGGTGGAGCTGGATGTGAGTTTGTACTAGAGCAGCATCATGCATGAGTCTGCGCAGGCTGGCGTCTGATGAAGCCATGGAGCAGAACGAGGGCGTCATCTGGCGGGTCAGGGTCGAGCTGTTGGACGGAGATCACGTCACGGTGGAGCTGGATGGGAGTTTGTACCGGAGTAGCAACATGTGCGAGTCTGCGCAGGCTGGCGTCTGATGAAGCCATGAAGCGGAGGGAGGGCGGCAACTAGCATATCCATGTGTCACGTGTCACATATCACGTGTGAAGCGTTAAGTTGGTTGGCAAGTTGAAAATTTTAGACAGTGTCGTGACGAGCAAGGTGCTCTATCGATGGCTAGAGATCTAGATCAAAGTTCTAAGGTAAAAATCATTTGAAAAAAAATTGAACTGAATAAAGAACCTCCTCCTTTTGAAGTCTTTGAAAAATGAAGAATTTATTTATATCTCCCGAAGCATAGAAAAGCGCTTAGTTATATCTCTTGGCTACCTATTTGTTTTAGAGCAAAGCCCGTGGTGATGATCTTCTAGACAAGGTCTGCGATTCCCTGGAAGTGGTAGAGCGGGACTACTTCGGGCTGCTCCACGCGCAGAGAGGAGACCCTCGCGTCTGGGTGGACCTCAACAAGCGCCTCTCCAAGACCTTCAGAAGTGAGTTACATCCTCATTTTAAACTTTGTTTTAAACCAGGCCTCGGGTTGAACTACTTTTGATCCGATTGGGGTTCAATTACGTAATGAAGTTTAATTCTTAACTGCGACTTAAACCCAACTGCAACGTAGATAATCAGGTGATATCGATTGGCTTTTTAAACTCGGATTTGCCGCTCGTGTTTTGTTTTTTTGCAGCGCGCCCGTAATACAGTAAAATATACTGTAATCTGAAACCTCATTAATTTTACCGTGCGTCTGGTTTGAACATAAGAAAGTTGTGCAAGGCGCACTGGGAGAAGCATGTCCTGCCCAGTTGTGCACTACGAAAAACTGATTTTCATTTTGATTTTCAAATACTAATTGTTACCATACCTACTCATAATTTTCCAGATGAGCCATGGGACGTAAAGTTCGCGGTGAAGTTCTACCCCCCGGAGCCTTCAGAACTGGTGGACGACAACTCCAGATACCAGATAGGACTCGCTGTGAGGAGGGATCTTATTGAAGGTAACGTATAGTGTATGGTCCTAACCACAATAATATGCAAATATTGTGGGAAGCTGTTAATTGGCTAGATAAGATAAGATAAGATAATTTATATATTTACTCGTAATTACATTGTATATAAGCATTAGAGGAAATAAGGGACTACTGCTGCAGGACACCACGCAACTTCGTTTGCATTGTGAATTAAAATCATCTATAAAAAAATTCTTTCTTAGTACGCGCCTACAATTATCCTCGAAATTTTAAGTCTCTACGTCCAGTGGTTATCCTGTGCGTTGACTGTCAGTCAGGACTAAGCCTTTTATAGATATTTATGATTGATAGATTGACAATAATTATAAGTACCTGACAATTTATCATCATTTCTTTGATATAACTTTGAATTACAAATTCCTGTGCAAGCCAAGCATTTTTCATTTCTTTTAGAATATTCTGGTTTCCTCATGGGTTTTTAACCAATGGTTGTATTTGCAGGTCGTCTTACATGCTCGGGGATAACGTACGCTCTCCTCGCGTCGTACATTCTCCAATCAGAACTGGGCGATTTCTCCGACAACCACATGAGTCCGTCCCTGCTCTCTAAACACCGCGCCGCACCTCTTAGTGCCCTGACGCCGGATCTGGAGGCTAAGATAGAAGAGCTGTACCGAAAACACAAGTAAAATAAATATTCCTAATAATATTGTGTGCGAAAGAAATGGATGTTTGTTGTATGCGAAAAGATAAGAGTATGGAAAGCTCAATCACACCGAAAATACAGAACCGGCTAAACAAAAATCGACTAAAAACTAACACATAATTTGATGACATAGCAATTTGTACGAGATATTGAGTAGTACTGCTATTTTTTGTTAACCCTTTTACTCTAAGCCCCTATTTATTATGACTTTTGACTACACTCCCAGAGACCAAACGCTTTTGACTAACTCGTCTTTTATTCAGTTTAGTCCTTAAAATATCCTTACTTAAAAATTAATTGCTTTACAAAAAAATTATATCAAGTGAATTTAGAATCGCAGAGTTTCAAAATTCCCTTGAATTTATCTTTTAGGATTCACGTAGTCACTACTTTAGGATTTATGTTTATTTCGTAGTGATCAAACCCTAAATTGAATTGATTAAATAGGTAATTAGGTTCGATAAATTAAAAACCGAATAATTGGTACTGATTGATGTATTTACCGTATCGCGTTTGAACCGAGACTGAATGCTTTACAATAATAAGAATGTATGCTTTACAAGAGCTGTACAGATTGACTTATAGTTAGTATTAGAGTATAATGACGTATTGAGTTACAGCTTATTCAATAGTAATTAAACACCATATGTAGTTACGCTAGTTACGCTACAATCTAATAGGAAAATTCAAGGGGTTTTTAGGACTAACCCTTTTATTCTTTAAGAATGTGTTTACTGTGTGTGTAATGAAGCAGTTCTACTCTATTTCCAGAGGCCAAACTCCAGCGGAAGCTGAACTGAACTACTTGGAGAACGCCAAGAGACTCGCTCTGTACGGAGCAGAGCTTCATGCTGCACAGGACATCGATGATATTCCTATCGTACTGGCAATCTGCGCCAGCGCTGTGTCTATCTACCGGGACGGGTAAGACATTTCTTGGAACGGCGTCCCCTGCAGGATTCCCTTGATAACCACCACCACTTAACCGAGTACGCTAAGAAACTCGCTATGTACGGAATAGATGTAAATGCAGCACAGAACGCTGTATTTTAGCTGAAAAATCTCTACCAGTGTGAATGTGCCTGTTGTGCTACAGTTTTTATGTTATTAAGTACTTACTAGGTATTTCACAACTTCGTTTTCATTGCGAATCTTGAGAATTTCATAATTATTAATATGCCTTCTGAATTTCGAGTTACCTATTATGTTTAGTGGTTTTTGTATTGTCCATCAGTCAGGGCTAAGTCTTTCAAATTCAAATTCAAAACTATTTATTACGAATAAGTGTGATTACAACATTTATCTAAAAATTAAGTAAATAAATAAGGTTCTCCTTAGTCAGTTTATGATTAGCATGAAATACAAATTTACTAAAAAAAAAATAATAGATAAAAAAACATTAATTAACTGTAGTATTATTAAGTATTGATTTTTATTATTTTTTTTCCAGCTTGCTAATGAACCGCTTCCCCTGGGCCAAGATAATAAAGATCTGCTACAACAAGCGCTCGTTCACGCTCAAACTGCGCGCCAGTGAGTTTGATGAGTTCGAGACTCATCTCAGCTTTAAGTTACCTTCGACCACTGCGTGTAAGAAGCTGTGGAGATGCACGGTCGAACATCACATGTTTTACCGGTAAGCTCACGAAAGTTCAGGTTTAAAGTTAGGTTTAAGTCTTAAGACTTAATTAAAACTTAGACTGAAACTCGGCTTATTCTGAATTTCTGACATGGGTCTTTTAGAGACTTTTGAATTGATACAAAATTGTGTCCATTTGTGACCCAAATATAATTATTCTAAAACTAGCTACTGCCTGCGGCTTATTATTGCAGAATAAACGTGTGAACATACCTACAAACTTTCACATTTATCATATCAGTAGATAGATATATATATATGAACACTTTATTGTACACCACGTGAACGCAGAATAACCTTAAGGCCTTTTCTACCAACTTTAAAAAGCAGGAGGTTATCAATTCGGTTGAATGATTTTTTTTAAAATTTTGTTACCTCAGAACTTTGTTGTTTAAAAACCGATTTGAAAATTATTTTTTTTGTTTGATAGGATAGGTACTTTCAGATTGGTCACATAGAAATATTATCAAAACGTTTCAGTAGCTTAGGTTTAACCCAAAAATTATATTAAATTCTCTCTTTTCGATTTGTTATTTTTTATTAAATAGTTCATATCTTTCCACAGCCGGGAATCCCCAGTCAAAGTGGACCGCATAGTAGGATTTCCGCGTTTTGGCTCACGCCGCCTCTCCTGTCGCCGCACCTTGCGTCAACTGCGCTCTGAGCCCTGTCAGGTGTCTGCCTGACACACGACATCCAGACAGGACATACCGACATACATGCCGTCGGTGTATATGGATGATCTGCTGCATTTGATGTATGGGAGGATAGATATTACAGTGAAATGATAGCTTTTTCAGATAGAAGTAATCTTATTGCCCATATTAGTGACTATTTTTTTAGTTGACAATCGTCCATTAGTTTAGTACCGTGATTTAATTAAGAAATAGTTCTCATTTTGACCTGTTTTTTTAGAAGTGAAAACTTCTTTATGTGCGTTGACTGAGCAATTTTTTTTGTGGATGTTAGAGTCAAAATTCATTGACGGTTAAAACCAATATTGACCGAAAAAACTAGTCGATATAGATATTGACCGAAGCCCTTAGTCAATGCAGCAGTCCTTAGTCAAAACTAGTTTTGGCTGCCTTTCGCAGTCAATATTGGTTTTAGTCAAACCTCATAAAAATTGCGGTCAGTGAAAATTAGCAGGATTTTTATTTATAAAGTTACATACCATATACCTACCATATACCTACCATATATATACCTTACATAACATAATTCCTTACTAACGGATGATCGTCAAATATTGGAATTGGCCTTAGTAGTTAAGTTAGTACCTACATAAATAGATTAATGTATGATTGTGTTGACGGATGCATTATGCAGTTTTAGGTTACACTTCAAAATATTTTTTTAATCCAATAAACATTTTATTACTTAGGATAAACATATTATTAAGATAAAAAATGTAGATAGGCTAAGAAATACCTAAGTGCCATTATTAGTTTTAATATTATTTATCAAGCTTTTTGCATTTGAGAGGTTTTGATCATCATTTTAGCTGTTATATGTACTTATCATATATATTGAAGGCTTCGTCCTGCCTGACTGACAGACAACGCACAGGCTAAGCCACTGAACGTCGAGACTTGAAATTTAGAGGGTATGTTCATCATGAAGTGTAAACGTACCTACACGCGATTAAGAAACTATATGCGTACTAAAAATAAATTGTTTTAATTCTTAATGCAAACGAAGTCGCGGTTGCTATATAGTTAAGAATAAACCTCAATTTATTATAAGTAAATAATCTAACTGATAAATAAATAATACAAAAAATAGGCTTTATTTTACCATCTCATCAAGTAAAGTCGGTATTTTGTTACGTTTAAGCTAAGTTTTAATTGTGTTTTAATGTACTTTTTAGATAAATATATGTGTAAAATGGCAAAGAATGAATAAATAATATTTTTGATACACACAAACAAATAAGGATAATTTTATTTACTAACTAGAAAATGTCACAGCTATGTAAGCATGTAGATGCTTAGTAATTTCATAACTATTAATATCCCTTACCCCCTTTGTCAAAGTCAAAGTGGGCCACATTTACTCAAGATCCGAGCATTGAAATCTAATACCTTATTTCGATTGGAAACGTATTAAATAATTTTTTTTATAATAATAATAGTCAAACGTTTGACCAGCACCTCACCTGATAGAAAGTGACGGTGTGATCGAGGATGGAGCACGCTTGGCTAAAATAAACTAATTCACTCTGGACTTGAAGTCACCGATATTGTAGCAGTTTGGGGAAACAGACGCCGGTAAGGAATTCCACTTGCTCGTACTTGTAATAAAAGATGATGCAAAACGTTTAGTTCGAGTCGATGGAATGTCGACTAGGTACGGGTGGTACGTTCCTGTAATTGAGTCCTTAACCCTGTGGCCAACCACAGATCATGCCGATTCCTATGCCATTAGTTAGTGACTGATAAGTGACGAACAATGGTCTGACTCCCAGGATTTGTGACAGCCCCGTTCTTGAGATATCAGCGAAATTACCTGGCCCACGGTTCTGGATCCAGAACCCTGTGTCAAAGTACTTTTGCAAATTACACATAAACTACTGCATCTTATGGCCCCAGATTTTTAATTTGCGTTAGAAACGCCAGTCACTAAGCCCTAGACAAAAAACTAACTTCCTAGACCCAAGAATACCGAAGTTAAAAAAGTGGTTATTTACAATTTTAACAAAAGAAATACAAATTATCAAATTCAAATGTTTTACATAACGCAAAACAAGGAAAGTCTCAATGAGGCAAAATACATGGTCACTCTGTTAATAAATTATAACCTCAAAATATGTTTCTAGGCTTTATTATTAAACAACCTAGGAAGCTAATTTTAGGTTTAGGATTTAGTGACTGGCGTTTTTAAAGCATATACAAAAAATGGAGTCACATGCAGCGGTTTTTGAGAAATTAGCGAAAATCCCTGGCAACAGGGTTCTGGACCAGAATCCTGTGGCCAAGTCTTTTCGCTTATATCTCTGCAACTAGGCTGTCACGAATTCCAGGACTCAGTTCATTGTTAGTCACAAATGAGTCACTAAGGTTTGGCATAGTAATCAGCCTCCTAGCATTCTTCTTTCGGGTAGCTGGTCTAACATTTTGAGGTTATAAAAATAACCTCAAAATGTTAGACCGGACTTTTTTAACTTCGGTATTCTTGGGTCTAGGAAGTTAGTTTTTTGTCTAGGGCTTAGTGACTGGCGTTTCTAACGCAAATTAAAAATCTGGGGCCATATGATGCAGTGGTTTATGTGTAATTTGCAAAAGTACTTGGCCACAGGGTTCTGGATCCAGAACCGTGGGCCAGGTATTTTCGCTGATATCTCAGGAACGGGGCTGTCACAAATCCTGGGAGTCAGACCATTGTTCGTCACTTATCAGTCACTAACTAATGGCATATGAATCGGCATGATCTGTGGTTGGCACAGGGTTAAGGACTCAATTTCCTGTACGCCTGTTTGTCCTATGGTATAAGAGGGAAGGAGGGTTTTTAAATTGCTCCGCCACGTCTACCTAGTTTGCACAGGCCATATGACGTTTGACGTCAGAAAGTCGCTTCACGTCATTATCCGGACAGGCAAAACCTGCCAGTAGAATCTTATTGAGCTTTACCTACCTACTTCCGTAATAGGTTCGAATCTTCGGTAGTCTAGGTTTCATAATTTATTTTCCTTTACGTAATTAACCACGTTTTTCCCTGTAAATATATAAGACGTATATCGCCCGTAAATCCATTAGGGTTAGCCTGAAAATTCCATGTAGGTTTTATTTAAAAAACAAATATCAATAGGTATATAATAAGGCTTGGTCCTGATTGACTGACTGACTGACTGACTGACAGACAACGCTCAGGCCAAACCATTGAACAAGAAGACTTGAAATGCAAATTTGGGCGTCAGCTAATACATACATAATATACCTAACTTGGTAGGAACTTAGAATTATAATTCAGAATTTCTTTGTAGGTTTAGTTAGAATTGCTGAAGAATAGTTTATATTTTGCCGGTTCTGCCCGGTGCTGACACACTCCGTGCATGGCACGCGACGAAGCAGTGGGCGGACACCTTTCACAAACAAGACAGGAAATACAGGAAAACAAATACTTAACAATTATTATTACCAACAAAAGCATTTACGTAGGATCCTACAAATCTATTTATACGTAGTTTGTGGTTTTCCCATAATATACTTTACGTAAGGCCTGAAATATGTTTCCCTCTATAAATATCACATAAAGGCCCAGCATTCATCATCAGCGATCAGTTCTGGCAGTTCCTCGGCAGAAGGCGCTTGTGTCCAGGGTTTGAAAATTCTGAATTTCAGATCGTCGATCGGAATAAAGTATTTTGTACTGTCCGACCGAAAAATCCTGAGAAACAAGGTAAGTTCATTAATATATTTAAGACCTTCTTTGTAAACACATACATATTTTTTCTAGCAAATAAAAAATATTTAATTCCATTTCGTATAATTAAAACTGACTAACTGACAATGCACAAGTCGAGCCACTGAACGTAGCGACTTGAAATTTAAATGTTCGTAACCCAAACGAATTTGCGAGTGTCGACTAGTTTTTGAAAAATTTCGACAGTATTTATGTGTAACATCTTTCCTCTCGCTTTCTTGAAGTCAATGAGAGTGATTTCGTGAAAAAGGACGAAATTATGTAACATGAACCACCACCTACAGCCATTTGGCCATTATAGAAAGTGGTCATTAATTAAGCAAGTATTTAGACTTCCGGCGAAGACTTTTTTCATTTCTTTCTTCCGGTTTGTATTTCCGAATTTCTACACAACCATGGTTAAAAAATTGTAGTAAAAAAAATCGGTCTTCTTCTTCTTCTTCTTATCGTGTCAGTAGTTCTTTCGAACCAATGTGATGAAAGGATTTCAAGTGCGCCTCGATGAGGCTCCTTTCGTGCACTTGACAACATGTTTTCGAACTTTTTAGGTTCTAAAGCCTAGAATACATTACTTATAAGTATTTTTTTTTTGATAGTGCACATTAATTACTTTTTAATGTACCTACTCTAATACTATTACAATCTAGCCAAAGTAGGCCAATGAGTAACTCTAACTTAGTTTTATAAATACAGATATCAAGAAAGTGTCCAATAGCAGATTTCTTACAAGACTCTAATTAAGAGGATATGTGAAACTGTCAGAAATAACAGCTGCCGAATTGTAAGACAGTGATAGCGCAATTAGACACAGTGATAGCGCAATTAGACACCTTACCCCGAGGGAAGAGGTTAGATATAGATTTTTGTCGTTTAAAAGTAACTGACGTAAGCGACAAATGATAAAACATCGTATTGCTTGAAAAGTATTGAATTCATACAAAAATCCTTTTACATTTATCTAAGTTCTGTGATTACTCACTCAATAGTATAAAAATAAGTCATAAATATCCTCTAAATTCGGAGGATGGATATAAATCAGATTTTAGAGTGCCTATTTAAAAAAATAAATCTATCGAGAAAAGTTTCACCAATCGTGTTTCTGTCTTACATTTATTTAGATTATATCCTCAAGGAATCACTGTATTAACATCAAGTTTGTAAACTGTACCGTTACCGAGTAAGAATGAAACCCAGCGACTCCAAATTTTCACATAGCCTCTTAAGGGGAAAACACGTCGTTAATGTGTTCTTTATAAGTAGCACTATCACTGTCACTACACTTCACTATTTATTAAATATAGTATCTACACTGCACTACACTAACTCGAAAGGTTTCGTTCTTTTAAGTCTTCTCACTATGTCCGTGTTTGTCGAGAAGCTGGATTGCCTCGACGTTCAAATGATGATAAGTACTTACCTACAAATATTTTTTTCTAGATGTCTACCACTGTGCTACTCCTGGCTCTGACGATAGCGTCCAGCTCAGCGCAGCTAGGACTCGTCAACTTGGCTACCAGCACCGCCAAAAACATGATGTCAGACGTCAAGCAGTCTATAGACACCACCCTGGTTAGCTTTGGGAGCAGCAAATGTAAGTGTGCAAAGCTTTTTTCAACCGACTGCTGATGGAGATTCTCAATTCAGTTGAACGTATTATTTTTTATATTTGTTACCTCTGAATTTTGTTATTTAAAAAGCGTTTTCAAAAATTTTAAAGGATTTACTTTTTAATTGTTTCCCATACAAACATCAATTTGGTGAAGAGGACGTGGTGGCCGAGTGAATGAGGCCGTTGTCTTGCGATCTGATAGTCGCCGGTCCGAATCCCGGTGGCAGTCATGCGTAAATGGATTTTTTCGGTCGAAAAATCTATGTATGCATCCCACGTTCTCGCAACGGTGAAGGAAAACATCGTGAGGAAACCGGCATGACAAAGGACAGAAAAAAAAATGTTCAATGGCATGCGACATCCACCAATCCGCATTAGGTCCGCGTGGTGGATTAAGACCCACTCGCTCTCCTGTCGAGAGTAGGCCTGAGTCCCAGCAGTGGGAACATTATAGGCTGATTATGAAAACATCAATTTCGGTTCAGTAGTTTAGTTTTTATAACATAATTCTTGAAAAAACGCGTTGAAGTGAACAAAATTGCGTATTTTGCTTCCCTGTGACTTTTCGTTTACTTCGACGATATATTTTTTTCAGTTATTTTGACATAAAAACGAAACTACCGAACCGATTTTGATGAAATTTCTATGGGACCAATCTGAAAGTATATCTCAAACAAAATAATTTATAAAATAAAAATAAACATTTATCTGAATTGAGAACCTACTCCTTTTTTGAAGTCGGTTGAAAAGGGTAGTTGGCTCCAAATAGCTGAATTTCCTTCCTTAAAACTAGCTTCCAACAGAATGAGAAAATTGAAAATTGTGACCATTCTTGCAGGCACTGCTGTGAGAAAGCTGATCGGCGTTGATTACGAGCAGGTGGCTGGAGCAATAGAACCCGACCTTGATCAGCTCACCCTCAACTTTGCGTCTGAGTGAGTATTCTAGAGCCTTTAACTTCTGTCAGAAGAAGGAATTTCCTCTACCGATGACACCGGGGGAGTACACACGCTACAAGCGAACTAGCTGTCTTGTAGCGTAAAAAAAGCCGTGCGAGTGTCATCGACGCTTAAGAGCATTATTGAGAATACTAACTAATCATGCCTTTACTTTTGCAGTCAGCTGCAAGCTTCGTTCAAGCTTGGTACAGTGGCGAAGACCTTGCCTCTAACGCCAGGGTTCAACCTCCAACAGCCTCTCGTCATCTTCATGCACGGCTTCATCGATGACCCCTCGCTCTTCAACTTCCCCGGAGTGAAAGCTGCTTTCCAGAGTCAAGGTAGAGAAGAAGTTACTTTTTACCTTTTGAAACCATAACTTCTTACTGACGACACCGTGGCTTAGTTGGTAGTGAGTGACCCTGCCTACGAAGCTTGATGTTCCAGGTTCGATCCCCGGCCGGGGCGAATATTTGTGTGACGAACACAAATGTTTGTTCTCGGGTCTTGGATGTTGTGATGTCTTGTATATATGTATATGCCAGCTGCGACACAGGGAATCCTAATGCAGGGGTGTGAGTGTGTGAATGTAATGCAATTGTGACTTTGTGTGATTGCTGTACCCCCTGCTGGGTAGGTCCTACCTAAATAGACCCGGTAAATCCCCTTTAATGTTCCACTTGGCTTGGTTTAAGCTAGTCTGATCCACTAGCCTCACTCATTATTGCTTTTCTTCAGGAAAATATAACATCCTGGCGCTGGATGCGAGCCCCCTGATCCGGTTTCTTTACCTTCGCTCCAGCACCTACGTGCGCTTCATCGGGGAGAAACTGGGGCAGATCCTGGCTGCCTTGGTCGAATGTAAGTTACATAGATAATAATAATATTATCCCGTATCGTCCCGCTGCAGGGCAAAGTCCTCCTTCCCTTGTTTCCACAACTTTCTGTCCAGTGTATGTGTATTCAGCTAGCCACGCCATCTTCGCCTCATGCTTCGGTATGTTACTTATAAAACATAAAATATCAGGTCTAATAGAAAGCTCTTGGCCTATTGCCTTCTGGGAGGAGTCTAAAATGATGGTCTGACCAAGTATCCAAACAGCTGGAGATCAAGCAGAGAATTATGGCAGAAATGAGCAGTTGATTGAGTTCTTGCACGGAGCCACGATTCTCCACTATTGGAAGAGGAGGCAGAAGCCATCGAAAGCAAATAGCACTCCTTACACTATTATTATTATTATATGGAGCCTGCGCTGTCGAACTGCTGGGCAAAGGCCTCCCGCCATTCCCTCCATTCCTTTCCTGTGCCAAACTGGTACAGTCTTGGTGGAACGAAATGAGCGCGTCCCGCCTTCTCCTTGGTCTGCCGCTCAAGTAACTTAAATTCTTGTCATCAACAACTGGTCAGAACAAAGATTTTTATGGGTTTGAGATTTGGATGGAGAACCGGCAACCGTTGGGGTACACGTGTTCTTGAGTGGAAACCACGTCTAGGCACGCGCAGTGTAGGACGACCTTTATTGGCCAGATGAGCGATGATCTGCGCGTATCAGATAGTTATATCAGAAAGTGGATAAGAAGAGCCGAAGATCGGGCTCAGTGGAGCTATGGAAGAGACATACGTCCAGTGGACTGCTGTATAGGTAGGTCGACAATTGACGATACGGATGGTAGAATGGCAAGTGTATTGGACTGCCACGCCGGTGTCGCGAGTTCGATCCCCGCTTCAGGACAAACATTTGTGTGATGGACATCGGTGTTTGTCCTGAGTCTGGGTGTATTCTATGTATCCTATGTATGTATAAAAAATAGTATATAAGTATTGTATCAGATCAGTTATCTGGTTCCTATAGTACAAGCTCTGCTTAGTTTGGGGCTAGATGGCGTTGTGTGAAATGTCCAAAACATTTATTGCAAGCCGTGTTGGCGGAGTGGGAGGTGCCTCGACTTTCGATCCGAAGGTCATGGGTTCGAACCCGGTGTTAGTACACCAGTGCATTTTTCTGTTCAAAATCTATTTGTGCATTTAAAACGTGCTTAATGGTGAAGGAAAATAAACGGTGAAGGTGTCATAGAACCCATAAAGTTCGAACACATGTGTCAAGTGCACGAAAGAAGCCTCTTCGTTATTTTTTTTTAATTTATTTATTGATCTCCAAATTCATAGTCATGTTATTTCTTCCAGCTGGCCTTAGCCCCGAAAATATCCATCTGGTAGGCCACAGCTTAGGCGCCCACATCTCCGGCTTCGCTGGCAAGTCATTCTTCAACACCACCGGGTTCCTTGTCGGTCGAATCACTGGACTGGACCCGGCCGGGCCTTGCTTCACGAATGTGGATGATGAGGTGAAGCTGAAGGCCTCTGATGCTGCGTTTGTGGATGTGATACATTCTGATGCTGGTGTTTATGGACTGACAGAACCAATTGGTGAGTAAAAAGCCGTGTTGGCTGAGTGGGAGGTACTTTGACTTTTGATCCGAAGGTCGTGGGTTTGAACCCGTACACCAATGGATTTTTCTGTTCAAAAAAAATATTTGTGAATTACAACACGTGCTTAACGGTGAAGGAAAACATCGTGAGGAAACCGGCACGTGATAGAAGCTAAAAAAAAGTTCGAAATACATGTGTCAAGTGCACGCAAGGAGCCTCTTCAGTGGTGAAAGGATATCAAGCACCTCGCACTTGAAATCCTTTCACCATACTGGTTCGAAAGAACGGTGTCCACTCACCTTCTTCTTATAAGAATAAGGTGAGTGGACACCGCTTGCAGGTCACTTTTGTCGACACGATTGGTCGAGTGGGAAGTGTGTTGGACTGCCACGCCGGTGTCGCCGGTTCCATTCCCGCTTCAAGGCAAGCACTTGTGTAATGCAAAATCAGCTTATTAATAATGTTCCCACTGACGGGACTCCACCCTACTCTCGGCTAAGAAAGCGAATGGGTCTCAATCCACAACAATTTTTTTTTTTAAGTTCTTTGACCAGTTGGTATTTCTCACGATGTTTTTCTTCATCGTTACCTACCTATGTACCTACTGTTTGGTGAGATATTTGCTAACTAATCACCAGATTTTTTTTTAGAATAGAAAAGGTAGAATAGAAATGTAATTTATTTTGAGTAACACATAAAAAAATTAAAATTAACAGGTAGCTCTGAAATTTGACGCTCCTCAGCGTCTGCACCATGGATTTAGGTACTAAAGAAGTACCTAAATCGAAAATCATTGGTCCTCCTGTGAAGTTACCAGAGTGAGCTGACAAAAAACAGCGTCATTCTCACAGCTCCCTTTCTCCCCAGGTGACGTGGACTTCTACCCGAACGGCGGCGCTCAGCAACCTAACTGCGTGTTCCAGTTCTGCGCGCACAGCCGAGCAGTGGAGCTGTTCGCAGAATCTGTGAGGAATCCCAAAGCGTTCCCAGCTCGAGCCTGCACCGACTGGCACCAGTTCCAGGGGGAACAGTGCTCCAATGATATCAGGTTAGATTCTTTAGACATCTGCAGACTTGACGTACGCTGTAGCTGTTCAAGAAGGCGATGGGATATTCAGCTGGCTGTTATCCGATCCTAAGCATAACAAGGCAAAACTATTGCCTATTGTTAAGGCATGTTTAGACAGGGTCAGTGCACAAGTCAGTATCGGCGCCGAAACTGCCGCCATCCGTGACTTCATTCGTTTACGAACGTTTTAAACGAAAGTCGTGGATGGCGGCAGTGTCGACGCCGATACTGATTTGTGCACTGACGCTGTAGGTATAAACCCGCCTTTATGCTTAGGTGTATGGATGAAGAGTTAGAAGTTTGTTTGTTATAATAATATGTAATATAATAATATCGAATTTGTTATTTCCTAGTGGTAAACAATAAAGTTATTATCTATCTATCTATCTATCTTTGTTCCTCAATGTTGCCAAAACAAGCTTTGCGCCATAGATAGGTAGGTAGGTAGGTACTCGTCTCGACTGGTGTAGGTACTAAAAAAACTTTAATGGGCAATGCAGAAGGGGTACTACCAAGTACTACGTTGTATGTGTAGTCAGAATTTTGGGTTTCTACAAAATAAGAGAGTGACAGCGGCGCGAGTGCGGCGCCCGAGCCGAGCTGCGGCGAGCTGGCGCGAGCGTGGTACCCGGGTTTGCCAATCGATGAATGAAACTTAAATAATTATCAATGATGGGTACCAATTGATTCAAAGCCGTAGTAATACGACTAACGGTAAAAGTTTTCAAAATATTATTCATGTTATTTTATTTTGAAAAAAACAACTTATTTTCTTAATGAATTTTTGGCTAAATCTGTGTTCAGCAACTGATTATATGAATTTTTATCTGATGATATTTTTTTTTCATAATATAATAAAGGGTGCTTTATGTTATTGAAAAGGTCTAATGTTAATGATTCACTTCCAGTCTGATGGGCTACGGCAGCCAGCCCGGCACCAAAGGCGTGTTCTACCTCCGAACCGGCGACCAGTCTCCTTACGGCCTCGGAGCCGATGGCCTGCTCCACGAAGCCGAAGGAGTCATGAAGACCGTGAAGTTTATAGGACAGCAGATCGTGAACCTACTGTTGTGATCAGTGATCACAAATAAATCTTAATATGAAGGATCTTTTTTTAATTCAAAATGATTTTTTGGATCCAATTAACGATGTATAGAAAACCAAGCGACTGCATCGAACCAAAATGGATGCGGAATACAGGACCAAGAAAATTTTCAGACAACCTGTCAATAAAAAATAAATATCTCTATTTTCAAATAATGTTTGTAACTTTTTACGATGTAGTTTTATTACCAATGAAAAAGCCTAGTAGTTTTAACATAATATTTACCTACCTACTTCTCTTTTTCGAAAATTAGCATCAGACCAAAATGTACTAGAAGTTCGCCAATGTGGCTCCCTTTTCAAGTTCAAGTTCAAGTCCACTTTGACATTTTGGTGGTCAGTGGGCAGTCTCGAAAGCCCAGTAATTTTACCAGCTAGTCTAGTGCCCTTCTAATGGGAACACAATAATACTTTACATTACTGTTTTGCGAATGAATTTAGGACACTGAGTTAATACCCATTAAAAACGGATGGTATCCTGCAGGGGACTCCTCTCAACAAAGATATTGAATTTTATATATATTAATTATGAATTCAAAACAAAATTTTAAAAAAATATTATTTAATTTTTCATCTTGAATTAAAACTTAAACTAAATGGCATCACTTTCTTTAGAACACTTTTTTACTGGTTAGTATTAAACGTAGAGAGTTGGTAACACAGATTTTCTTGTAGCTAATAAGTAGACGTACGTAGGAATTTACCTTTTAACTAATAAATATCTGATTATGCGCAGATGCACAGCAAACTAACTAATCAAACTATGCAAGTCAATTGATTGATTGAATGAATGAATGATTTACCCAGACTAAAGTAAATTTTATGCTTCAAAGCATTATTCTCCAGTTACGATTAATGTAGAAAATGACTTGAGGCTAATCCTCAAATCCAAAGCCATTCAAAATGTTTCGGACAAATACTCAAAAAGTACGCCGTATTATAGTTATTTCTTCACACTATACGTTTCGTCCATGTTTTTTGAATTCGTCAACAAAAAAAGTGAAAGGTTTCATACTTTAATTTAGCTATTATACGCGTTTTTAAGTTAGTAGGGTTAATTTTAAAACACTCGCTAGCTTTTAACTCGCTGGCTTGTAGCTTGTAAACTAGCCCTGTGTCATCGACGCTTTAGACATAGGGGTTGTAAGTTTCAGCCAAATAGATTAGAGACGAAATTTCCGGCACTCTTTACGACTCCATCTGTGTTCTTATAAGTGAGTCCTTCCTCGCCCAAGCCGAAGGGTTTGGTGCCGTTCGTCTGCAGGTAATACTTGCCGTGAGCGTCGGCAGATGTTGAGTTCAAGCCCATGAAACTGGAAAAAGAATGAATGAAATGAGTGAATGAGAACTCTTTATTGTTCCCATAGAAGTGTATGTAAGACTGGAGGGAAATCTACGTGCAAATTAGGGGGCATCCATTAATTACGTGAGGTAATTTTGGAGATTTTTCTGACCCCCTCACTGACACAGAGATTTGACGAGACCTCCCCTCCCCACGTGATATTGGGTGAGGTTTGACTCGACCCCCTCCCACCCTAAGAGCCTCACTTTATTAATGGATGCCTCCTTATACGTAATTGAAGACAATATCTGCAATATCCTATGTATATGTCACAGTCAAAACTCATTGCCGGTCAAAACCAATATTGACCGCTAAAAGCAGTCAATATCGATATTGACTAAGGGCCTTGGTAACAAATGCATCGACATCCTGATTACCTACTATTATTTATTACATTAAACATGTCCACCCACACAAAGCATGCAGTGTTCACTGCTCTTAGAAATAACACTGTTTTCTTTTATAAGTAGTTAAGTAAAAAAAAATATGTTTTAGTGATTATTTCAATTAGTGAATCTAATAATAAAAAATAAAAAAAATTACCCTTGGCCTTCTTGAACGCGTCCCGATTATCACGACAGGACGCGTTTTGCTCACGCTATTGGACTACTTAGTAAAACTTTAGGTAGGTACCTACCTGTGGTCATCGTGGCAGCATCCCTTCTTAAACGAGTCCCAATCCTTGCAGCGTCGCGCCGGGAACGCGTCCCGTCGCGAGATGGATTCCGCGAAGATTTCCACTGCGCGACTGTGACTGCAGCTTTCGAAGAAGCATTCTGGTTGTTGGGAGCCTCCGTTAGGGAAGTAGTCTATGTGGCCTGGAGGGAGAAGATCGAACTAAATGAACAGGCCAAAGATTGATGAAGCACGATTGGCCACTTGACCACATACATTTTTTATCTAAAGCGTCGATCCTCTTCTTCATATCGTCTCACACGTTATTTCGAACCAGGGTGGTGAAAGGATTTCAAGTGCGCCTCGAAGAGACTCCTTTCGTGCACTTGACACATGTTTTCGAACTTTTTAGGTTCCATGACATGCCGGTTTGCAGTGTTTTAATGCAGACATAGATTTTTTTGAACAGAAATATCCATTGGTGTACGACCGGGTTCGGACCCACGACCTTCGGATCGAAAGTCGAGGCATCTCCCACTCAGCCAACACGGCTCTCACGAAACAAAGCGTCGATGACACGGGATTAGCAGATTGTAAAAAAGCCGATGACACGTACTAGCGAACTCGCTGGCTTGTAGCGTGTAAGCTAGCCCTGTGTTATCGAGGCTTTAAACAGGCCAAAGATCGGGCGAACCTGGCGTGAGGGGCAAGAGAGATTTTAGATTGGACTGTGCTATTGTTAAATGCTCCATCATTTAACAATACTACTTTTTTCCTCCGTGACAATACTCACCAACAGTGTCTTTGATCCCGTACACACCAGCATCTGTGTGTATGACGTCTACGAAGTCTGCATCAGTTTTCTGCAACAATACCTTTGTGTTTAGTAATAATCAAGGTTTTACAAGAACATAGACAACCGACTTCAATTGGACTGTTTTAGTGACCGTAAACACCACTAAAAAGTCATAGGGAAGCATATTATACGCAATTTCGTTTACTTTGATGACATATTTTTTTCAGTCTTCTTATCGTGTCACTAGTTCCTTCGAACCAGTGTGGTGAAAGGATTCCAAGTGCGCCTCGAAGAAGATTTTTTTCAGTTATTTGGATATAAAAACGAAACTACTGAATCGATTTTGATGAAATTTGTATGGGACTAATCTGAAAGTATATCCTCTCAAACAAAAAATCGGTTCTCACACAACAAAGTTCTGAGGTAACAAACATTTAAAAAAAATCATTCAACCAAATTGATAACCTCCTCTTTTTTGAAGTCGGTTGAAAATAGCTTAAGTACGTATACAGGGTGTGTCGTAATGAGTGGATAATCCTTCAGGTGCGGGTGGGGGACTTCAGGACTGATCAGAAAATGAAATTATGTGCCCAGTAAAAATCCCACGGATTTAGAGTTACTGGACGTTTCCGAAACTCCCATTTTTTTTGTACCTTGGTAATTGTTTTTGCTGCCAAGATTACAAATCTTAGAATTTTCTTATTTTTTTTTTTATATTTTAATTTTTTTTTTAACACTCGTAAAACTCATGCAATAAATGTGTTATAGGTATCGAATTTATTTAATTTTCTTGTTTTAGTAAATTCCTTTCTTAGAGCATGAATTTTGCTAACAAAATTCCAATTCACAAAGTTAATTTTTATCGAACTTTTTATTTGAAAACACTACCTTTTCCCGTCTTAACAGGAATTTTCGTTGAATTGGTAGCTGGAAACACCAAGTGCTATACCATTTCGGAAAGCCAATAAGGTAGGCAAGTTTTTCACAAATTGGTCACTAGGGTCACCATACATTTTTTTTGCACCACAGGGGTCAAACTTTTGGAAAATGAGCAAAACACATTTTCTTTGCTAAATGATGCTATACAAAAAAAACTGTAGCTGTGGCACATAAACAGGAAATGCCATTCGATAGCACATTTATCCAGGAACACTCTAGCAAAAAAAAAATAAGAATATTCTAAGATTTGTAATCTTGGCAGCAAAAACAATGGACCAAGGTAAAAAAATGGAAGTTTCGAAAACGTCCAGTAACTCGAAATCCGTGGGATTTTTACTGGGTACATAATTTCATTTTCTGATCAGTACTGAAGTCCCCCACCCGCACCTGAAGGATTATCCACTCATTACGACACACCCTGTAGACAACGTCAAAGATAAGTATTCCCATGCAAAAGATACCCAGCTTCCCCTTCCCCTTGGTGAGGGTGGGTAAAAATAGGCAAAAATGGGTCACGTTTCAGTTTGGATACGTTCCATAAGGCAGTGTCCTAATAGAACGCGATGACGCGACCATCGCAAGTTCACGCGAACGTCGATCGCGCGATCACGCGATCAAACGTACTAACGTCAAATAGGCGTCCCAATTGGCATCGCGTCGCGTCGCGCGATCGCGCGATTGCCAATCAGGACGCCTATTTGACGTTAGTACGTTTGATCGCGGATTCGCGCGACGGTCGCATCGCTTGCTCGCGCGACGATCGCGTGATCGCGTTCTATTAGGACAAACGCCTAAGTACCTAAGTACCTTTAATCTTAAGTTTTCATCAACATTGCTGAAGCAAGGTCCGGCAGGGTCCAGTCCGGAGAGTCTGCCGACATTCAAACCAGTCAACTGTTTGAATCGCTTGCCCGCGAACGCAGAGATATGGGCGCCCAAACTGTGACCAATGAGATGAATGTCCTTGGGTTCTAGACCATCTGTAAGAGGAACTTTATTGAGAACCATGAAACTGAACAAATAATAGGTACCTAATGTTTGGACATTTGGTTGGGACGCCAAATTAAGCAGAGCTTGTTGCAAATGTTTGTCCTAAAGCGGGAATCCCCTCCCTACTCTTTGGAGGACGACTATAATCCATTGCAAATTAAAAAGGTCGTCCCCTGAGAATTTGGATGAATTCTCGTGTGTGTGTGTGGAATACTTACTACATAAGGGTAATCCTGAAGGCAAATTTCCATACAAAATGTTTCGGACAAATACTCAAAAAATTAATACTACTAATTTAAAAACACCTTTAAAATCTAAATTAAAGTATGAAACCTTACTAATTTTTGTTGACACAATCGGAAAATATAGACGAAACTAATAGTGTGAAGAAATTACAATAATACGGCGTACTTTTTGAGTGTTTGTCCGAAACATTTTGTGTGTCTTGCCTGGAGGATTACCCTTAATTACTGCGGTCGGAAGGAATTGCTCCAACCGTGTAGTAGGCCCCTAATTTTATTTAGTCTGTTTGGCTAATGGTAATAAAGGTAATGGCATGCGTTGACAGTACATACTAAAAGATCAGATTTACGTTCCTTTTACCGTACCTTTTAGTGACCTATGGCACGGAATATAGACGATAAACTTAAGTAAAATAATGTTTGACACGTTATTTATTGGTTTTTTTTAATTGAACTAATAATATTAGCTCAATTAACATTGTACATACATATTATGTACATAGGTTGCTACGGCCTATGGTTGGCCCAATTGTTTCCTTTTGTACATTATATATTGTAGTTTAGCTGCTGTAATAAAAGAAACAATTTCAAAGAATTGTTAGTAATATCAAAATTACTGCGCAAAATTTTTAAATTACGTATCTTTTTGCAAATTACGTACGTTTTGTTCTTTTTAAAAAATCATTACTGGCAACACTGATGTTTGTTGTTGTTGTTGTATAATTTGTAAACGGCGCCGGGCGGCGTGTGATGTTTGATTAAAATCTATTTCTAAATGAACAACTACTTAACTAGCTTACCTAAGCTAACAATTTTTAGAAAATACTTAGCTTATCAAAGGGATTAATTTTATATTAACACTATGGCAAGAAAGAATTATGCTTATTGTATCGTGCCAAAATGTCCAAATACGACTAGTAGAACACCCGAAAAACTGTTTTTTAATGTACCAAGAGAATCAAAAACCCGAAACAAATGGTGTCGAATCGTCAAACGACCTGCTGGTAAAAATCTTTCTACGAAAACTTCTCATCATTGTTGCGAAGACCATTTTGACGTGAGTACCTACCTACTCAACGATTTTTTATTTAATCCACAGATTAGTCAGAGTACTATCTTGATGCTGCTGATTTTGACGACTCGATTAATTAAAAAAAAGTAACCGTAAACACCACTGAAAAGTCACAGAGAAAATTTTATCAGTCTTCAAAGTCAGTTATTTTGATAAAAAATATGGAACCATTACGAAAGTATATCCTCTCAAACAAAAAAAATATTTTTGTAAATCGGTTTCTATACAACAAAGTTATGAGGTAACAAACATAAAAAAAAAACTGAATTGATAACCTAACCATTTTGAAGTTGGTTGAAAAATTATCAATTATACTTCTAACCTACTATTTAATTTTTAGATTGAAACTGATATGGAAAATTATGTGAAATATAAATTAGTGGGCGGTCAGCTAAGACTAAAGAAAGGTGTTGTTCCACACAAGTTTGATTGTCAAAAACCTCCAAAGAAGACGGTGCCCAGACCGGCCTTTTTGAAGAGACAACGACAAGAGTTTATGGAAAAACTTTTAAGTAGAGAGATACACCATGAAGATCTAACAGTGCACCCGGTTGAAGTAGTTGAATGCCCCGGTGTTCCGGTCACCGAAGAAGATGAAAATCCATTAAGCATACCGGAAGAACCTATAGTAAAAGTAAGAACAAAATCCAGAGGTGTACAAGTTAATATATGTGCAAAAATGTGTGATAAATCAACAAATACCCCTCGGAAGTGGAAATCTTATTACAAAAAAATTCAATAGCAACAAGTTAACTGTACTGGTTTAGTTGGTACTAGGGCATAGTACCGGGAAATCCCGGAACCGAAAATCCCGGGAAATCCCGGGATTCTCGGCTGTCTCCAGCACCGGTACTAGAAAAATCCAGAACCGGGATTTTCGGTACTTTCGGGATTACTTAAAATTTAGTGTATAAAGAGCTTTTTTAGGGTTTTAATCTTTAAAATCATAGCTAAATAGTGCATTCTGTTAGTACAAAGAAGGAAAGACAGTAACTCCTCTACCCACTAGATCCTACCCGCCCATCTTACTAACTTTCGAAGGTGGTGTTGATGTTCAGAACTTAGTAAATGTTGCAATATCAGCTTATTGTTGGTATCTTCGTCTCAATGCATTTATTTAAAGAATGACATGGGCTTTGGGGTTGTTTGTACTGACGTGACGGTCTTTCCACAACCTAAGCAACTGAACATATTATTTTTAGTAATTTAGTAATTTATTTATTTTATTTCTTATTATTATTTTATTATGAACCTGAATCGTCTCACTGCAGGGCAAAGGCCTCCCTTCCTTCTTTCCACTCTTTTCTGTCAAGGGCAACTGTCTTCCAGTCTTCCAAGTAGGAGTCTAGCTCGTCTCTCCATCTTTTCCGATGTTGTCATCAACAGTTTATTAGCCTACTATTAATAAGAAATAATGAATAATGATTCCGTTTTCTGCAATGCGACTGTGATTTATGTTTATTAAAACCAGCTAACTATGGATATACGGGTTTATAAGCTTTGTTAATGACATTAGTTCCCTTCAAGTATCTCAAACTCCAAGCGTAGCTCGGTTCATAGTGTATTATTGCGTCTTTTATCTAGATATCTAGCAGAACAGTGAGTGTTCACGCCTTGGTTGAGTATTTCATTATGGGTAGGACGCACTGGTTAAAAAACAATGGGTTGTGTCAAAGATACAACCGTAAATTATAAGTGGATACTTCTTTATGTTACGTCTTTGACAAAAAATTGAAACTGACACATATACTTATCGATAGTTTATCACAGAGGAAATTAATAAAATTGGCATTTTCTCATTTTAACATACTTATGAGGCCGATCATTGACAATGACATGATCATTGAGCATTGACTTGTGAAGATTAATAACAAATAACAAATAAAGTACGATTAAAAACTATTATTTTATCAGAAATCAAATCAACCTTCGTTTAGAAGTGTTGTTACGCATGTGACGTACTAACTTTTGAACTGTAATCCTATACAATCCTGCAATCAAAGAAATATCCACTTCAAAGCTTTCATTATAAGCCATTTATACTTGATATATAACTTAAAAATTGGGACTGTATTGATAATGCAATATTAAATTAGTTACGCGAATTTTCTCTCTTACAAATCATGCTTGCAGTAAATTATATAAATATAAAAATATAACTTATAACTTTTCGTTATTTTTCGCTCGATTTTTCTTTATTTTATAGTTTTTTGACGAGTTTTCTGATTGACTTAATAATAGGCTACTAAATATTTTCGGGAATACCGAAAATCCCGGTACTCCCGGTTCCGGCCGTGTGCCGGTACCGAAATCCCGGTACTGGAAAAAGGAACCGGTACTGGAGGCCCTAGTTGGTACCGATTGAGCCTGTTTACTTCGGTGCTCCGGGTTCAATTCCGGTTTAAAACAAACATTCGTGTAGGAGAGTGTATGACTCCTAATTTACCATAATCAGCCTATAATGTTCCCACTGCTGGGACTCAGGCCTGCTATCGGCAGGAGAGTGAATGGGTCTTAATCCACCACGCGGACCCAATGCGGATTGGTGGATGTCGCATGCCATAGAACATTTTTTTTCTGTCCTTTGACATGCCGGTTTCCTCACGATGTTTTCCTTCACCGTTGCGAGAACGTGGGATGCATATATAGATTTTTTTGACCGAAAACACCCATTTACGCATGACTGCTACTGGATTCGAAGCCGCAACCATCAGATTGCAAGGCAAGGGCCTTATCCACTCGGCCACCACTCTGACCTAATGCAATTTTGTGGATAACACATTTCATTTCATTTTATTTATTTTCTTATGACATGCTTGACTGAACATGATCACCCTTACAGCTATTTGCGAATTATTACCACCGGGCTTCGAACCCGCTACCTTTATATCGGAATGCAATTACCTCATCGACTAAGCCACCACTCACACATCACACAGCAGGCTTATTCTCGTGTAACTGTAGTATTTATTTAAGTACCTACCTACCTTTACATAATATCTAAAAAACGGCTTAGATATGTGATGTGCATAGACACCTAAGTTTTTATTTACCAAAAAAACTTAAATGGGCAATGCAGAAGGGGTAGGTACGGTCAGCATCAAAAGTTGATGACCACATTCAGATTTTCAAAATCGCAATACTTACACCATATTATATTTTTTTACAATGTGTGTTGTGTACAGATAACTTTAAACTTTAATGATGTTCATTCGTGATGTTCATTGTCGTGTTGAGCGATTTAGGGTTGTAAAGCGATTTTGAAAATCTGAATGTGGTCATCGACTTTTGATGCTAACTGTTCTACATTGTATCTATTCAGTCAGAATTTTTGGTATTTGTTTTGAAAAAAAAAATCGACTAGTTTTTCTTCTTTTTCTGCCATACCTATAAGTGATGGTTCAGTAACGGTAACTGATTATGCGTAATTTTTTTTGGTGATTATAAACTTGTGGTGTTTATCATAGAATTGTAATTTATATGTTGTGACATTACAGCAAAATTCTTTAAAATATTTTTTTAAATGGAGGACAGATAGGAATAAAATAGTTCTATCTGTCCCCCTATTGGTCACAGGGTGACAGATAGAACTTTTAAAATTAATAAAAGTGCCATCTGTCACCCTATCAGCAACGGTGGGACAGATAGAACTTTTAAAATTAATAAAAGTTCCATCTGTCACCCTATCAGCAACGGTGGGACAGATAGAACTTTTTTGTCCCATCTGTCACCCTAGGCGGACTGAGCAGGGTGACAGATGGGAATAATCCATGTATAATAGGTATAAAAATTATTTTTCTACCGCCTGTGATATAGGAAATCTGCAGAAAGTGTTTGAGATTTTGTGTGGATGTATGTTTTTTGTATAATGGTGTAGATTTCAGTAAAAAACTGCTGATGATTAACCGAAATACTCGTACTTTTGATGTACAGTCAGCTGCACAGAATGTATATTCTTACTTAGGTACTCTTATGCCTACTTGCACCAAACTATCAAAGTTCCTAAGCAATTACTTGAATGCCAGTTTTTAACGGTTCAATTTCAGACCGTTAAGAACTGTCAAGCGAGTTAAGTAATTGCTTAGGGACTTTGATAGTTTGGTGCACGTCGGCATTCATTTTGCAAAGAAAAGTGCACGCAAGCTTTTTCTAATTAAAGTAGGTAGTCATTTTAATTGTCAGAATTCTTGTCAGAAAAAGAATATCTTTGCAAATTTAATAGTAGGTATAATGTATACCTATGTAAAAACTTGGAGGTGTTTTTTACATGTCTATGCAGCTGACTTTATGTACACAGGTAAAATACGTCAAAACATTTTGCATTTAAGTACCTGAGTAGGTATTAGGTACTTTACTTACCTACTAAGTATCCAAATAATTAGTAAATAAATAGTATTAAGCAATAATTACAAGTTTTTCAAATCTTTTCGACTACCTACCTACTTTGTTTACTACAAATATTCATAAGGAAACCGTTCGCTTACATTATAATAATGGCTTATTACAATATTTGCGTAAGTATAAAAGGAAGCAGTTACATAGGTGTATAAATAGCATTAGATATCAGTTGAGAAAAGGATCGTCGATGCGACTCGTTACACAATTACAAACAAAATTGTGTCTGAAGAGGCCGCATACTTCTTCTTATCGTGTCACTAGTTCTTTCGAACCAGTGTGGTGAAAGGATTTCAAGTGCGCCTCGAAGTGGCTCCTTTCGTGTACTTGATGTGTCTGACATGTTTTTCGAACTTTTAGGTTCCATGACATGCCGGTTTCCTCAGGTGCTTTCCTTCACCGTTATCACGTGTTTTTTTAAATGCACACATTAGATGTCAGTGAACAGAAAAATCCATTGGTGTATGACCGGGTTCGAACACACGACCTTCGAATCGAAAGTCGAGGCACCTCCCATTTGGCCAACACGGCTTTTGGCCGCATACGACTCAATCGATCGAAACGGCCAATATGGCCGACTTGGTACCCTAACCCCTCGCTCGGGAAGGGTGAAACATAATTCAAATCTGGGTTAACGAAGCCATACAGACATTAAGGGTAATCCTCAAATCCGAAGTCCATACAAAATGTTTCGGACAAATACTCAAAAAGTACGCCGTATTATAGTAATTTCTTCACACTATTCGTTTTGTCCATGTTTTTTGATTTCGTGAACAAAAAAAGTGAAAGGTTCATACTTTAATTTAGATTTTATACGTGTTTTTAAGTTAGTAGGGTTAATTTTAAAACACGTATAAAATCTAAATTAAAGTTTTGAGTATTTGTCCGAAAAAAATTGTATGGAATTCAGATTTGAGGATGCCCCTTAAAGGGGTTAAAATAATTCCAATGGCACGTAGTGATGGTTTTTTTTGCCTTTTATCCAAATCGGGGTTAAGAAAACCATATATATAGTATGGGCCCTAAATATTTCTTGATTTACTCCTCTTGTTGTGTTTATCGTACTAATCTGTGCTTCTTGACGACACGATTGGTCGAGTGGCAAGTGTGTTGGACTGCCACGCCGCCGGTGTCGCGGGTTCAATTCCCGCTTCAGGACAAGCACTTGTGTAATGAACATCGCTGCTCGTCCTGAGTCTGGGTGTTTCTATGTATTCATGTATGTATTTACAAAAAAAAAGTATTCAGTTATCCGGTTCCCAGAGTACCTACAAGCTCTGCTTAGTTTGGGGCTAGATAGCGTTGTGTGAAAATTATGTCCAAAATATTTATTATTATTATTTATTCTAGCGACAAAAAAAATATTCAATCGATAACGGAAATTTATTCACATTTGAAATAATAAAATTACCGGTATTATCAAATGATGAAACTGGTTTGCGTGACAGGCTGATTATTATAGAGGTTGTGACAATAACATCACTATTCCACGTAAGAACGCTCATTAGGGCTGCCTTACGACACAACCTCAACTAGGCTAGCTTGTTTTAGGCGCCCTGTTGGTAAAACTCGTCTTCCTTAGGGTCGGTACACATCTGACAGAAAACGCGTCGCGTATTATCGGTCGCGTAACGCCAAAACAGACAAATATATAATAAAACATTCAACCTTTCACACCTAACCGATGATGCGTTAGCAAGCGTTATTGCGTCGAGCGTTCTAAGGCGTATTAACTATGATACGCTCGACGCATCTTCCGTCAGATGTGTACCGGCCCTAAGTCCAGAATTTGATCTGCGAGTTTCTGATTAAATAAAATATGTCTTGAATTACTGATATTTGGGGTTGTTTTTCAAGATTTTTCCTGTTAAGTCCTATGTGTTTGTACTGCGTTTTCAGCTAATTATTATTATGTAGATACTCAACAGAACAACACCAAAGTTACCCCATGTGACCTTTTTTAGGAGCGAATGTCGTTTCGACCTTTGCGAGAGCACGAACCAAATAAGCCATTACTACTAAATCGTTTGGGTTTTTGAGATAGTAAAGGTCATAAAAGCTACTTTAAGTGATAATACGGTCTAGGCTCAAGGTCAAATCAAGAGGTTGTAAGGGTCATGTTACCCTCCCGTGGAAGAAAGCTGGATTCGCTTTTGGTGTTAATAGATTAATTAGGTTGTTCTTATAATTGATTGGGTCTGTTGAATTTTAAGCTGGTCCACTAGCGGGGAAAAGACAGCAACCCTAAGTGGCGCTGTTATTGAAATATCCTTACACCAATGAGGTTAAATGTTTCTATAATAAATCATTGCCTTACATGGACTGTCATCTATCTGCAAACTGGTTGGTTAACTTTATAATCAGATAAAATGGTTTAGTTGTCATGGATTTCTAGACTTATTTCCGCACATGTTTTGTATAATAAATACGTACATCTTTATATTATAAATAGCGCAGGATTCGCCGTAAAAGGTTATGGAAGTTTTTAATTTATTTCCATAACCCAAGGTCTGAGATAATAATTGTGATTCTACTTATACACAACTAATAATATGATACCAGAGCAAATAAATCTTCCAAAAACGTTAAAACTTTGATAGACTCACTCACCCCATGTTAAAATACCATATTTCATTGTTGAGGGTACCAACGCATACTATAGGTACCTTTTATACACATCTATTTTATAGCGATACTTAATCGTAGGTTTGTACCTACTTAGTAAAATATACACCACAAAATTTGAATTACCAAAAAAATAATTAAATGGTCAATGCAGAAGGGGTACTACGTTGTATCTGTGCAGTCAGATTTTTGGGTTTCTACAAAATGACAGAGTGACAGCGGCGCGAGTGCGGCGCCCGAGCCGAGCTGCAGCGAGCTGGCTTGAGCTGGGTACCCGGGTTTGTCAAACGTTGGATAAAACTTTTATTTTTATCAATAAAGTCATTTTGCCATCTGTGTTCAGTATCGGCAACTGAAGAGGTATGTGTATTTTTTCTGGTGATTAAAAACTTACTGTTGACCATGGCGGCTAGACATTCTCCCAGTTTTTCCCCGATGAACTGCACGTAAGTGGAGGATCGGAGGTACAGGAATTGGATGAGGGAACTCGCGTCCAGAGCCAAGACGTTGGTGTGTCCTAGAAACATCCAATCAGATAACATAAAGTTTTAAAGCTGGATCTTGAAAAGAGCTTCATGGCTTATCAATGAAACAAGCAAAGCTTTTTGTAGATGACTCTTACAAACTCTTTCAGCGTTGCCAATAAGGAAATATTCCAATTGGCGTGCAATGTTTAAGGTCAAATTTAACAACTGCTCTTAACCAAAACAGTGCTACACATACACAGATTTTATAGCCAGCCTTGCAAGTCTAGGAATTTCATTCATAGACAGTGCTCTGCAAACCAGAACATAGCAATGTTTACACATTATTGTTGGTGTCATACCTAGTCAGAAAAACGGTAAAATGTGACGATAATCAATAGATACCTTTGCAATACATTTGCAGCACCTTTGAAATACATTGAATACCATTACCTACAGCATTTGCTATAAGTAATATTGACACTTGTCAACTTTGAGCAATGCTTACTAGACAAGGCAAGTATGTTGGGACTGTTAGGACGCTGCTGTCGCGGGTTCGATTCCCGCTTCGGGACAAGCACTTCTGAGATGAACATCGTTGTTTGTCCTAAGTCTGGGTATATTCTATGTAGGTAGGTATGTATTTACAAAAAAAAGCATTTAAGTACTCTATTAGTTATCTGGTTTCCATCTTACAAGCTTTGCTTAGTTTGGGGCTAGATGGCGTTGTGTGAAATGTCCAAAATATTTTTTTTAACTTACCTATGTTTCGGAAAGCTTCATTAATCATGGCGAAGTTGGTCTTCTCCGGGTTGTCTGTGAAGCCGTGCATGAACAGCACCAGCTTGTCGCGCGGCTCGTAGCCGCCGGATGCCGGCAGGAGACGCGCCACTGAGCTCAGGTTGAAATTCAGACGGACTTGCCTGGGAGACAACACAATAGCTTTCTTATTTACTGCCCAGAGAGATGGTATTTCTTGGTATACTAGCTGCTAAAAAGTAGACATGGGCCACGACTGATGCCGATTTGCACCAAACTTTCAAAGTTCCTAAGCAATTACTTTACTCGTTTGGCAGTTCTTAACGGTCTGACCGTTAAGAACTGCCAAAAAATCTGGACTGCTAAAAACTACCAAGCGAGTAAAGTAATTGCTTAGAAACTTTGACAGTTTGGTGCAAGTAGGCATGAATGTTCTAAGCTCAAGGTACTCCTACTCTTGATCTTGGCTCTTGGACTTTTTTTAATCCGTCTGTACTGTAGCCTTCTGTAGTCGAACTGCCAAAAAATCTGGACTGCTAAAAACTACCAAGCGAGTAAAGTAATTGCTTAGAAACTTTGACAGTTTGCTGCAAGTAGACATGAATGTTCTAAGCTCAAGGTACTCCTACTCTTGATCTTGGCTCTTGGCCTTTTTCCGTTTAATCCGTCTGTACTGTAGCCTTCTGTAGTCTTGCCGACGTTGAGACTAATGGCTACTTGCACCAAACTTTCAAAGTCCCTAAGAACTTACTTTACTCGCTTGGAAATTCTTAACAGTACAGATTCTGACCGTTAAGAATTGTCAAGCGAGTCATTGTCATTGCTTAGGGTCTTTGACAGTTTGGTGCAAGTAGGCATAACACCCATATTCTAACGTCGATTTTTTTCACTCAAGTGAATACTTACATTTGAAATTTGACAGGTGACAGCCGAATCTTTAGTAAGGCAGCGGCCATTTTTGCACTCACGTAAGTATTCACTTGAGTGAAAAATTCGACTACGAACATGGGTGTAAATCTATACCTATACCTTTGAGATGATTATGTACACTCGGCTCTGTAATTGTCTTTACACCCAGCTTACGCCGGTGTTCTCCTGTGATTAAACCACTCACACAAACACATCATGTGTGTGTATGTGTGTGTGTGTGTGTGTGTTTGTGTGTGAACAAACTACTGATGTGATTATACCACTTAAGATAGGTATACCTATAATTCTTATAAACCAGAAGTGGTTAAATCACAGGAGGAGACCGGCGTAAGCTTGGCGTAAAGTCAATTATAGAGCCGACTGTACATGTAACTTTTTGATATTATAGTATCTCAGTATTCCGTCCGAATTGAAGCTCAATAGTTTTAGAAGTTTGAAGCGAGATTGAGCAGCAAACATCTATCCATAATTTTTTACAATCCTAGATAGATACTTACGGGCAGATGAACTCCAGCGTCAGGCCGTTGAGGTCTGGTTCCTTATGCTCTTCTATTTGCTCATAGTCCACGCCAAGGAGTTTCTTCACGTTGGAACCTGGGTATAAGAATAATAAGTAGATTTATAGAGTAACCTCCCCCACGACAGAGGTCTTCAGAAATAGTATGATTTACTCTATCTGTTGGTGATATAATGACCTCCTCTATGACTGGGGTCTTCAGAAAGAGTATGACTTACACTGGCTGCTAGTGATTTGAGTAACCTCCCTCACGACAGGGGTCTTCAGAAATAGTATGATTTACTCTGTCTGTTGGTGATTTAATGACCTCCTCTATGACTGGGGTCTTCAGAAAGAGTATGACTTACACTGGCTGCTAGTGATTTGAGTAACCTCCCTCACGACAGGGGTCTTCAGAAATAGTATGATTTACTCTGTCCGTTGGTGATTTAATGACCTCCTCTATGACTGGGGTCTTCAGAAAGAGTATATCTTACACTGGTTGCTAGCGATTTGAGTAACCTCCCTCACGACAGGGGTCTTCAGAAATAGTATGATTTACTCTGTCTGTTGGTGATTTAATGATCTCCTCTACGAAATATCTTCAGAAGGAGTAGGTATGACTCACACTGGCTGCTAGCGATTTGAGTAACCTCCCCCACGATAAGGGTCTTAAAAAGGAGTATAACTTACACTGGCTGCTAGCTATTTGAGTGACCTCCCCACGATAGACGTCTTCAGAACGAATACTTATAACTCACACTGGGTGCTAGTGATTTGAGTAACCTCATCCACGATAAGGGTATTTAAAAGGAGCATGACTTACACTGGCTTCTAGCGATTTGAGTAACCTCCTCCACGATAGGGGTCTTTAAAAGGAGTATGACTTACACTGGCTGCTAGCGATTTGAGTAACCCCCCCTACGACAGGGGTCTTCACATCAGCTATCTCCTTGGTGAGAGCCTTGCCCGCTAAGCTCAACGCACTGCCCACACTCTCTCCTGAGCTGTATCGTTGAATCATGGCGAAGATGGCCAGAATCTGGCTCCAATTTGCAGGGCTCTGAGGAAATCAATATAAAACCATCTTATAGTCGCCTGGAAGACATCGCTTTTAGCGACAAAGCTGATCATCATAAATGTGGGTCCTTTATTGTTGTTTTAAGTTATTTTCAACCGTCTTAAAAAAAGGAGTAGGTTCTCAATTCGGTCGAATGGTTTTTTTTTAAATATTTTTTTCCTTAGAACTTTGTTGTATAAAAACCGATTTAAAAAAATATTTTTTCTTTAGAGGTAGGTAACACTTTCATATTGGTTCCATAAATTTTATCGAAATCGGTTCAGAAGTTTAGGTTTTAAATCGAAATAACTGAAAAAGAAAAGTCTTGATGTGAACAAAAATGCGTATTTTGCTTCCCTGTGACTTTTCAGTGGTGCCTACGGTCACTAGAACAGTCCGATTGAAGTCGGTTGTTGTATGTTTTTGTAACACCTTGACTATTACAAAACAGGGTGTTTGTTTTTTGTACCTATTTGTGGTGGAGACAGCTCGAAGGGGGATTACGACATTGAATAATGAAAATCATTTTTTTTTTTAATAGTCATTGCTCTGATGATTCACACAAAATACTTACCACGACCTATTTTATATTCTGGACTGTCTGTAATGTGGTTAATACGTTATTATCTGTGGAAATCCAACTCGTTTGTAAAATGACAGAAGTAATGTCATTAGGTAATTACCATACTAGTCTGATCACGCGTTTTATTTGTTCAATTCTCTGATCACGTTTCTAATCACGTCATTGTTTTGCAAAGGTTTTTAAGAAGTAATTTTTTTTTTGTAAGTATTTTCTTAGAACAACAGTAGGTATGTATTTTAATGTATTAGTAGGCAGGTTCTTACGTATTTTAAATAAGTAGCTAGGTGAGTATTAGAGAGAGGTATTTTTTATCTATTAGATGCAAAAAGTTTATCTAAACTCATAACGACCTTGATGGGACCAATCCAAATAAGGACTTAAAAAAATTACTTATGTACAGACAGCGTCATAGATAAGTATCCCCTTGCATTATAATATCCAGCTTCAAATCCCTTTAAATCTCCGTCGCGGCGAATGCAGAAGTTTTGCCTTTAAAAAATAGATTATACATGTATAACCGTACGTAAGCCTAAAAATAATTTTAACTATTACAATTTTTTGAAAGGATTTACTTACAGCTGGGTGTCTTGCGCATGGGGGATACTTATCTCTGACGCTGTCTGTACCTAACTATTTCTTACATTAAGTTAATACTTAGAGGTACTTTTTATTCTTTGTTTAGAAGCAAGGTGACTCGTGACAAAGAGGTGGCGCCTTATCGGCACAATTTAATTTTTATCTACAGTTTAATTTAATGCTTTTAATTTCAATTTTACTTTTTATTATTTGACTCACCTTATCATGAGCCTAAGATACAATCTTGCAAATAAAGAAGTAGCCACTTTACTTAATATTTATCGAAAAAAAAAATAACGACTGTAGTGTCCAAAAAGATAAAGATAAATTATTTGCCAAAAAAAAAAGTATCTACAATAAGGTATTAAATAGATTGGTGTTATATAATAAGTATATGTTCTACCTTGAGTTTAGGGCGTGCAAAATTTCGTCATATTATTATCAAAGAAATGAAAAAAGTCTATGATTATTATACAATTATTTAATGTAAAAGAGAATATAAATAATGTTACTCTCAATTTATATAAATTAAGTTTATGTCCCTACTGTTAATAATCCTAGATATATTCTAATTTCAAACAGTGAAATGGGACTTACAAAGAAGTTTTCATAATTTTGGTCTTCTCCCCACCAAGTGAAGTTGTATGGAAAAACCACAGACATTACACCACAAGAACAAATAACAAAAAGGATAAAAATAATATCTAAAATTTTGCAAAAACCTTTGTTTTATCTTATCGGGTTTAATTTAAGAACCAATTATTTATAATTGCCTGCATTGTTAACTAAATGTAGAGATAATTTAATTAGGTACTTTACGAAATAGGTATTTATACCTCCCCATTGATCATCGTTAAAGAAACATTGCTATTGAAATACCTAAGTAATTAGTTACTTATTTATTACCTACATTAATTAAAAAAAGTACCTAACCAAAGTACCTACCTAATAACTTTTGTATGACTGTCAAACCAATCTGCCCACTTATGGTTATACTCACTAACGGGTAAAATTGTAAAAAAAAATAAGTTTGATTATAATTCAAATTGTTAGCTAAAGAAAAAATAAGATTTAAAAAACTTAAAACACACCTTGAAAAAAAAACCTCCTTTAGCAGTCGGGGATAAAAATCAAAATATTCAGTAGGTAAACTATTCAATATTTAAAGTACTTGCCTACCATGAAACTTTGGACACCCTGTATAGTATTTACCCTTCCCTACCCTTCGGGTAAACAGTAGGTACACCTGAGTTTGTACCCAATATTATGTAGGTATCAAAAAATTGAGTGATAACCTATTTAAAATATTAGGACCTAATACTTACGTCTAAAAGTACGTAGAAGAATATTATAAATAGGTTATCACTCAATTTTTTGATACCTACATATTATTGGGTACAAACTCAGGTGTACCTACTACGTCTACGTACTTTTAGACGTAAGTATTAAGACCTAATACTTACGTCTAAAAGTACGTCAAAAAAAACCTATGAGAAGTTCTGATAGGTTTTTTTTGTAGTTGTTTTTCTAAAGGATTTAGGGGAGCGCTTAGGATCAAGAACCTACCTTCATTTTGTCTGCTTTAGCCACCAATTAAATTTCAAAAAAAGTTCGATTTGCGGTCAAAAAAGACCATAAAAAGCGACTTGACCCTTTCACGGCCACCGCTATGACTGCACTGGCCTAGCTAAAGGTTAGCTTTTATAGAATTGAGAATACTTGGCTACTTGTCACACGCTAGCCGCAAAAAAATTCACTTATTTTGTGACGAATTAAATAGTGAATTAAATAACATAATCTACCGGTCAAAATTAAGTATAACTCTCCTTATTGCTTCGGCGTAGTCGGATAATATAACTGAGTCAAGTTCAAGTCACCAAATTTTATTCTACATTTAGTAGGGACATAAACAAACAAATTGAAACATTAACAACATTTTTTATCACTTGAGAGACTTTCTTCGTCATTCTCGTCCACTAAATTTCATCCAATTCGGATGAATGAAATGACGAATCCATATTAAGTAGGTATTCGCCAAAGATTAATAACGGTGTTCCTATAGAACACCAAGATGGACAATATCAAACCAAAATGGAACGTAACACAGGACCAAAAAATTTTAGACATCAATAAATATGAAATATCTCCATTTTAAAATAATGTTTGTTACTTTTTACGATGGAACTTTATAAACAATGATAAAGCCTAGTGGTTTTAACATATTTCTCTAGCCCTGTTACTTCTCTTTTTCGAAATTTAGCCTCGGACCAAAAAACCACATTGGCTAACTTCTAGTACCTACTAGAGATGTACGCCGGTCGGCGTGGCGCACGCCGCCGATATTTTGATCGGCGTGAAATCGGCGCGGAATATTGATATTAGTCTTCTTTAAAAAAAACAATTTCAAGCACACCAAAACGCGTGTAAGTGTTTCGTTTACTGTTGTAGTGACTCATTTATCAACCAATACGTAAAAACCATTGTGTATGACTGATTAATTTTCGTCCTTCTCACGAAAACTAGTTAGTGACCAACTCTGGTGTCGGAGTTTTCAGCCCAACCGAATACCAAATTACAAATTGACTGATTATCTGACAGTCAGCCTACACTGCAGCTTACCTATATTCTTTAAGTATAGAAAGATTTTCCATTTAAATCTCTCCATAACTAGAACATACCTCAAACATTATATCAACCTTTTGAAACAAAAATACTTAAATAGCACAGCATCCATAAAAAATAAATTATATCGGACCATCCTTCCACATTAAAAAGGAGTTAAGCAAGGAAATCCTTTGTCACCCAAACTCTTCACTTCGACGTTAGAAGAGGTGTTTAAAACCTTAACACCCAGCTGGGAGGGAAAGGGCATTATCGTTGGCGAGAAAAGGCTTACCAACCTTCGTTTCTGACGATATTGTACTTTTCTCTTCTTCAGCCCTCGAAATGATGGTCAACGAACTTAACACCGCAAGCTTCGAGATTGGGCTGAGCATGAACAGCTCGAAGACTAAGATAATGATAAATAGTACTAAACTCAAGATCCTGGTGGGAAATGGGGAGATAGAATACGTCCATACTAGTATCCTTTCAGTCACGACAAGATCTCGAAACTGAAAGGCGCATCGAGAACGCTTGGAAAGGATACGGGTCCATGAAACATCTAATGAATGGTCACCTTCCCATATCGCTCAAACGGACGCTTATGGATGTATGTATTCTCCCCATCCTCACCTATGGTGCACAAACTTGGTCTTTGACTAACCAGCAGAAGTACGAATTCGTGTATAAGATAAATGTGTATAATTTCAAATATAAAGCTAAATAAGATCGCCTAATAAAAATGCAATGCAGAGAGCACTTCAAAATTCAACACGTCCTAAAAAAACACTTTTTTAGACTCTCACTTAGATTTCTTTCACGAAAAACTTGGCTTAGTATCGGATAAACACGGTAAAAGGTTACATTATGATATAGTGGAGAAGCAAATGCTTGCAGTTTTTTTTGGTTGATTCGCGGCTAAACTTGTATTTGTCCGAAACATTTTGTATAGAATTTGCCCTTAATTTTCCCTAGCTAATGGTATAAAAAAATTATGTATCTAATTCTAATTCTAATTTGGGGAAGGGGTTGCATATGGTCTGCACTGACGTTCCGCTGTGGGGTGTATTGTGCATTGACCCCTTTTTTTTACTAACTCTACCCCAGCTAGTCCAGCTCCCCAAAATAGCGAAGCAGGACCCTGGGTTGATGGATGGTGTGTTCCAGTTTCCCGGTAGGGTCATCTGGGCCCGTATCCAGGATTTTCCTCATGTATCATTCCTCAATTATGTATATTAATTGCCGTGTTGTTTTGTAAATTTCTTTTTAATAATAAGTGAATAATAAATAATGGTTTATAACAATTTTCAAGATAAATACCAAATAATATTACAAAATTTTTATTTTTTTTATTAATGACGTCCTTTGACGGCTATCGGTTTTTAAACCTAAGCATTTTGGCCTACCCTCATAGATAACAATGTAGAGACTGTTATGTATGCCTCTTAAGGCGAATCCTCAAAGCAAATTTCCATACAAAATGTTTCGGACAAATACTCAAAAAGTACGCCGTATTATAGTAGGTAATTTCTTCACACTATTCGTTTCGTCCATGTTTTTTGATTTCGTCAACAAAAAAAGTGAAAGCTTTCATACTTTAATTTAGATTTTATACGTGTTTTTAAGTTAGTAGGGTTAATTTTAAAACAACATTTTGTATGGAAATTTGCCTTGAGGATTCCCCTTAATAGACAAAATACACACTTATTGTAGGTAAGTTTCAGCGAAGCTGTTAGGGATGTAATTTTCTGCGCTTTCCACGATTTAATCCTGGTACGTGAGTCCTTGCTCGCCCATGCCATAGGGATCGCTGCCATTCGTCTGCAGGTAATATTTGCCGTGGACGTCGGATGATGTTGAGTTGAAACCCATGAAACTGGAAAAAGAATGAATGAATGAGTGAATGAAAACTCTACCCATGGTATTATAATGCACCCAGAATCCCGCGCGAAATGTTTTAGTATATAATATTTTTAACTCAGGCGAAGGAAATACGGCAAAACTCTCCTTCGCTAATGTTAAAAAATATACTAAAACATTTCGTAAGATTGAAGTAACAATAATTCACCGCTCTATTTTATTGGAAATAATACTCTCCCTCTTCAAAAATTTACAAAATTCGCAAGCGAGATATCATTGAAGACAATATCCGCAATATCTCGTACCTATAGATGGTTAACGGTGTTCCTATAGAACACCAAGATGGATAACCAAAACAAGATGAATGCGGTATAGGTATATGCATATGACAGAAAAAATTGTCAATAAAAATTAAATAATATCTATCTTTTCAAATAATGTTTGTTACTTTTTGCGATGGAACTTTATTAGCAATGAAAAAGCCTAGTAGTTTAATTTTATATATATAATATTTATCTAACCCTTCTAACTTCTCTTTTTCGAAATTTAGCCTCGGTTCTTCTAGAAGTTAGCCAATGTGACTCCCTTTTTTGTGACGCATTTTCAATGTAGGTACTACATTGTACATTGGGTTTCCGTACTTTAATACTTATGTGCTCTTACCCTACCAATAATTATAAGCAGGATGGAGATATAATTATGAATGATCCTGTCTTGAATGATTTACACAGAAATTTCGCCCCAGACTTATAGTTCTGAATTTATTTTCTCAGAAATATTTTTTTTTGCGCTGACGGATTTCTAAAAATCTTTTCTGTTTGAGCGGATTTACCTAATTTCAGATTAATCCCATAGAAATTTAGTTTTTAATTCAAATAACTGAAAAAAATTATATAGTCGTCGAAGTAATATAAAGTACTTTTGGTCGTCGTGATAGCAACAATCCTCTGGAACGCTTCCAATCCTCGCAACATCGCGTCCGTTCGTGCGAGGGATTAGTTGGACTATACACCGTAAATTTATAATCCACCAGAAAAAAAATACGCATAATCAGTTGTCTGCCGTTATTGAATATGGCAAAGAAACTTAAAATAAATTTGATAAAAATTGGATCACTTTTACCGTTAGTCGCTTTCCTATGTATTTGCGTCAGGCGGTAGGTAACCATCATTGAAAATAATTTAAGTTTTATTCATCGTTTGGCAAACCTGGTAACCTAGCTCGAGCCAGCTCGCCGCAGCTCGGTTCGGGCACCGCACTCGCGCTGCTGTCATTATATCATTTTGTAAAAATGCAAAATTCTGACTGCACAGATACAACGTAGCACCTCGTCTGCATTGCCCATTTTTTTTTGGTAATTAAAATTTGGTGGTGTAAATACCTCTGGTCCTCGTAGCAGGATCCATTCTTGAACGCGTCCCAATCCTCGCAGCGTAACGCTGGAAACGCGCCGGGTTGCTTGATTGACTCCGCGAACAGTTTTACCACGCGGCTGTGATTGCAGGTTTCAAAGAAGCAATCTGGCTGCTGAGAACCTCCGTTAGGGAAGTAGTCAATGTGGCCTGGAAGAAAAAAAATAAGTAAATGAATAAACAAAAGTTTGATGTAGAATAATTATTCAAAAAATACTCACCAAGAGTGTCTGTGATCCCGAGAACACCAGCATCGGTGTGTATGACGTCTACGAAATCCGCATCAGTGTCCTAAAACAATAAAGTAGGTCCTAATACACTATACACTATAATGTCGGACAGACACTTCAGTTAGGTAGGCACAATTTCGAGAAAGAGCTAAACCGGAGTATTCAGCTAGGCTGGGCGGCATTTGGGAAAATTTGTCAAGTCTTCTCATCGCCCATCCCTCAATGCCTGAAGACCAAAGTCTTTAACCAATGTGTACTACCGGTTATGACCTATGCTGCTGAAACGTGGACACTCACGGTAGGGCTGGTCCACAAATTGAAGGTCGCTAAGCGAGCTATGGAGAGAGCTATGCTCGAGTTTTCTCTTAAGGATAGAATCCGAAATGAGGTCATCCGACAGAGAACTAAGGTGGTCGACATAGCTCAGAGGAAGCAAGCTGAAGTGGCAGTGTGCCGGCCATATCTGCCGAAGAACCGACAACCGTTGGGGTAAACGTGTTCTTGAGTGGAGACCACGTCTAAGCAAACGCAGTGTTGGACGACCTTTGGCCAGATGGAGCGATGATCTGCGCGCTATAGCTGGTAGAAGGTGGTTATCCACGGTGGTTATCCATGGTGGATATCTCCTTATGGAGAGCCGAAGATCGAGCTCAGTAGCGTGCCTTGGGAGAGTCCTTCGTCCAGCAGTGGACTGCTATAGGTTGATGATGATGATGAAGATGATGAAGCCCTAATATTTGTGTTCAGTAACGGCAACTAATTATGCGTATTTATTTTTTCTAGTGATTAAAAATTAACGGTGTATTATCGTCTTAGTACCTTCAGCTTCATATCATCATCGACATTGGTGAAGCAAGGTCCAGCAGGATCCAACCCGGAAATTCTGCCGACATTCAAGCCAGTCAGGTTTTGGAACTGCTTGCCAGCGAACCCAGAGATATGGGCCCCGAGACTGTGGCCAATCAGGTGGATGTCCTCGGGTGCTAGACCATCTGTAAGGGGAGCTTTAGATAAGTATAAAGCTATACAATTTATAGTAAACCGATCATTTTAAATATTTTCGAGTTTGTAGATGAGCCATTGGGGTTCAGGGGCTTTAAGCTTAAGGTTAAAGTTTGGGTTTATTACGTACAATTATAACTCCTTTTACAGAATATATTTTTATTACTTTGGCAGTTCAACCGCTGATTCGTCTTATAGTACCTATACCTAGATTCTAGACGATGAGAACTCTCTTTGTTCAGTCTATTAGAATGGTATAATATACTTAGCGCTTATATTAGCGCAGGAATCACCGTAAAAGATTATGTAAGTTTTTAAACTATTTCCATGGCTTCAAGGTCTGAGATAACTAGTATGATTTTGTACACAACTAATAATATAATCCAAAAGCAAATAAAGCTTTGAAAACCGTTAAAAACTTTAAAAGACTCACCCCATGCTATAATACCATAAGACATTGTTGTACAAACATTTTTTTCAAGGATAAGAGATTTTTGTTAGTCTATAAACGTCTATAACACGCCCCTCAATGGCGGGCCATGCTTTTTGAAAATTTGACGTTTTGAAAAAATATCTCTACTAGATAGGTACTTACTGTTGACCATGGCGGCTAGGGTTTCGCCCAGTTTTTCCCCGATGAACTGCACGCAGGAGGAAGATCGGAGGTACAGGAGTCCGATGTAGGAGCTCGCGTCCAGAGCTAAGATGTTTGTATGACCTGGATACATAGATCCAATCAGATACTGTGATACACACACGCGAAACTTTTTGTAGACGACTCTTCTCGTGACAATTTGTATTTGCTTATGACTGAAATTCCGCCTGCCCATAGTATTGATAGTACCTACGGGTTTTTAACACAAGGGCCAACCTCGAATGCTTTTAATTTCACTAGGTACAGACAGCGTCATAGATAAGTATCCTCCTTGCATTATAATACCCAGCTTCAAATCCTTTTAAATCACCGTCGCGATGAATGGAGAAATTTTGCCTTTAAAAAATAGATTATATTTGTATAACTGTATGTAAACCTAAAAATAATTTTAAGAATTACAATTTTTTGAAAGGTTTTATAGCTGGGTGTCAGTGTCTGGTCTGTGCAAGGGGGATACTTATCTCTGACGCTGTCTGTACTGTGTTCTTTAAACCAAAACACATTATTAATAGGCAATATTTGGCACTGTGGCTTGGCTACCCATTTATCAGAGAAAATAAAATACATAGACCGTTACCACTCTGCTATATCGCTCTTCGATTTCAACTTTACCTTGGCTTTGCAAAGCCTCGTTGATCAATGCGAAATTGGTGTTCTCCGGGTTGTCGGTAAAACCGTGCATGAACACTGCCAGCTTGTCTTCAAAGTTGTAGCCCCCACATGCCGGCAGGACAGTAGCCACAGAGCTCAGGTTGAAGGTCGTAGTCATTTGCCTGGGACACAATAGATTAATTACTCTTTTGTATTTAATAAGAGCTCAAAAAGATCTCAAGAAGATTTGGAAAGACCGCCGAATAACTTAAACAACTAAAGTTCGACTAGCTTTTCCAATCTTCCTATACGGAGCCGAGACGTGGACATTGAGACTGAAGGAAAGGAGAAAAATAGACGCACTGGAGATGTGGTGCTGAAGACGTCTAATGAGGATCCCAAGGACAGCACACCGCACCAATGTCTCGATCCTAAAAGAACTCAACATAAAAGAAAGATTATCGTCGACTGTTCAAATACCTATACTAAAGTTCTTTGGACACATTACTCGAAAAGAGGACTCAATGGAGCGTCTACTGGCTCAAGGCAGAATGGTCGGCAAGAGATCCCGTGGTCGCTCTCCAACTAGATGGTCAGACCTCATCAAATCTCTCACAAACGCAACCACGACCACTCTGTCAAGAGTGCCCGAGTAAGAAGAAGATTTGATAAGAGTCAATGGAGGCCAAAGAAAATATGGAAGGAAAAAAAGGAAAGGAAGACTGTGTTAAAAAATAATCTTGCTACATAAGGAATCATGTCTAAGCTAAGGATGCGCAGACACGCCGAGGTCCCTGCGCCTGCGTTATCCATGTGGGCGCTGAATGTGAAGTTGTGTCGACTGCGCTTTAGAAGGATAAGGGTAAGAAGATAAATAAATATTTTGGTTAGATTCAAGTTCCGTCCATAAAGCGATTTGTAAAATTCGTTCATCAAAATCGGTTCAGTAGTTTAGTTTTAAAATCAAAATACCTACCTAACTGAAAAATATTTGTCGTCGAAGTTAACGAAATTGTGTATTTTGCTTTTCTGTGATTTTTTAGTGATATTTTCGGTCACTAGAACTGTTCAACTGAAGTCGGTCATAGTATGTTTTTGTGAAACTTTGATTAGGTATTTGTATCAGATCCTATTTTAGATGAAGGCTTAAGCCGAGCCATAAACTTTAGCTAAGTACAGTCGGCTCTGTAATTGTCTTTACACCCAGCTTGCGCCGATGTTCTTTTGTGATAAAACGACTTGTGGTTTATATTAGAGGTATATTTTAAGTAGTTTAATTACATCAGTAGTTTATTCACACACAAACATGAAGTGTTTGTGTGAGTGGTTTAATCACAGGAGAAAACCGGCGTGAGCTGGGTGTAAAGACAATAACAGAGCCGATTGTACCTATAACGAATTTAGAATCGCGCTCGAGCAACAAATATCTACTACTCGGGCGAATGAACATGACAACTGGCTGACGTGGCTCGAAACTTGATACTTCCCCCGCTGCCCCGCGTGGCGCCCTCCGTGTTTCTTCTTCCTCCTTATCATTACCATGTATTACAGGACCTCTTCTCTATCAAGATTATCAAATTCCACGCTGTACTTTGCACAAACGTCATTCGAGCCAGGTGTCATGTTAATTAACCTATCTTCACAGATCGATACTTACGGGCTGATAAACTCCAGCGTCAGGGCGTTAAGATCTTGTTCATCATCATCGTCTAGTTGTTCATTGTCCACGCGAAGGAGTTTTTTCACGTTAGAACCTAGGGCAAAATAATAAATGTCCAGTCACAAGATAAAGTATACCGCATTATTTTGCGGTCTTAAATCCACCACGCGGACCCAATGCGGATTGGTCCTTTGACAAGTCGGTTTCCTCACGATGTTTTCCTTCACCGTGAGATGCATACCTACATATATTTTTTCGACCGAAAAAACCCATTTACGCATGACTCCCACTGGGATTCGAATCAGCGACCATCAGATCGAAGGGCAAGGGCCTCATCCACTAGGCCATCACGTCCTCTACACTGGCTTTTAGCGAGTTATGTGACCTCCCCAACAACAGGGGTCTTCAGAAGCACTTAGGTAGATTTGTGACCTCCCACTACAGGGCTCATCAGAAGGAATCACTTACACTGGCTGCTGGCAACTTTAACGATTGTCCCTTCGACAACGCTTTTCACATCAGCTATTCCCTCTAGCACTGACTCGATAATACTCGCTGAACTATATTGTTGTATCATGAAGAAGATGGCCAGAATCTGGCTCCAATTTGCAAGGCCCTGGAGAAATCAACATAAAATTGTTAACAAGGTTGCATAGAAGGCTTAAACTTTAAGGCTATTAGCGAGAAACGGTAATTGGGTTTTAAGTTTAAAAAGTCTGTCGTTCCGGGTGGAATCTTGCAATTCAAATTCCAGAATCCGGTGACGCAGTAACAGCCATTTGCGGCTAACTGCATATAAGTCCATCCGCATCCGAAAAAAAAAACAAATTTTGAGCACTTCCCGATTAGTTTATCCGGCTGATAATCGATGACAATGTAAGTATTCTAAAACCATAAAATCCGCTTTATCTCTTATAGGACGCGAGATGGAGCATAAAAACGTGTTATAGCCAGATTTAAATCTATATTTCTTATTCAAATCTCTAACGATTCAGACCACAGGGAAGGCTGACTGTCCAATCCTTAGGTCCACGTCGTCACGTCGTCTCTGCTAGACCGAGTCAAACCGAGTCAAACCGAGTGCCGGATTTAGCAAGCACGGGGCCCGTAGATCAATCGAGGGGCCCTTGATCTGCTATGCGATTAAAATCAATAATATTTACCCGAATGCCAAGGCAGGGTTATATTTTTCGCGCGTATCTTGTATGTATATTTTCACACCACCTGCTCGACAATGTCCAATTACATATCATGCTGTCATCAAGGTAAAGCAAAGCATTACCTCTCTAGGGAGGTAATGTTGTATGAAACTCCCAAGGGTTGTAATGTGATTTGAATTTGGAACGTCAAATTCGTGTGGAAACTCGTGGAAAACTCTAAGTAAAAGAACGCCCATATGGCATTGTAAAAAGGTTTGTTCTAAAATCGAACTGGCCACTCATAAAAAAAAGAAAAAAGGCGCGACTTCCAAGATTGTGATACAAAAGACGGTGTTGGCTGCTGAGTTCGGAGCCTTGGCTTTTATTGCCTCGCAGAGAAGGTGTGAAAAGTAGAGTATGCTCCTCTGGGATAAAGCCTGTCTTCGTCTTGGGTAGCTTGAACCCCTCGCGTCACTCAGGACTCTACATAAGTCCCTCGTTAGCTCAGGGTTCAATATGCCACCCGCGACATAAGACACTGCTTTATCCCCTTAGTGCATAATCTACTATTATGTATGTAAATGTCTTTATTTCCTCGTATCTTCCAAACGGCTGGATGGATTTTGATAGTTAAGGTATCGTTAGATTCGTCTCAGCAACTCGACTCGAGTGTCTTTAAAAGTTTTTATTTAATTTCATTTCATATAGATAGATTTAAAAAAAATCGGTAGAATTTTTTTGTTTACCAATCCTATCGATTAGGATATCAAAATGAAGGAAATTAAAAGGAGATTACAAAATATGTACCTACAAGATATATGTTTAAATTTAATTTGGAATAATGAATTGGCAATAAATGCATATTATTTTTGCAGTCGGGATTTCAGTTTTGACAAATTTTAAGCATGTTGAAGATAAACTTAAATTTAATACCTATATAAAATTAAAATAAGGAGCGACAAATTTGTAACTAAAACCTCGTGAAACGTTTTGTAGGTACCTATATTTTTAATTTTGATATGTTTAACATAAGCAAAGGAAATAGGCAAAAACTGTTTTACCCAATATAATATAACGGACTGCTTTTGATACCAAAAACCTACCTTCATTTTTACTGCATTAGCCACAAATTAAATTTTAAAAAAAATTGCTGTCAAAGGTAACTACTACAGTGACCCTTTTGCGGCAACTGATAAGTATTAGGTACTACACTTGATTTGTTAAAAGTCTTGCTTTTATACCAATTGTGATTTCATACTTGCCAACTTTTCAAACACAAGCAGCGAACATTATTTGCACTTAAATGTGACGAATTGAACAAATTATATGAATATATTTAGTAATAAATCCGCTTAATTTCTAAACAAAGGTTTTAATTAACTTAACTTTAGTTCAACTAAACCAAAGATTCAACGAACAGAAAACCAAAGTTTAAAGATACGACACGTGTTTCGCCTCTACACGAGGCATCATCAGGAGGTGTGGACTCGCCGAAGTTTGAAACGAGAGTATTTATTATTATTATTGAGTAGTATTATTGAATGTGTATGTTTGTTTCGCTGTCACGTCAATAATTTTGATAAATTACACCAGTTTAAACTCAAAAACAACTAATTTGAGGATGTGTAGATGTATGATAATAAAATGGAAAGCCTTAGAGGAGGCCTTAGGACTTAGGAGGTCGAAGAACAAGCTGTATTGTTCAAACAACATGTTTATAAAATTTAGTAGTTACGCAAAACATGTACCTAAACAATTAGTTACTAAGGTCAGCAATAAAGGCTTATTTTATTTTTATTTTATAGAAGTATGTTTGTTACTCTTTAGGTCAAAACGACTGAGGTTATTTGAAAATTATATTAGGTACCTTTATGTATTAGGTAGGTAGGTACCTAAAATACTGAAGTATTTGAACCTATGCATTTTTTTTAACACCTACTAAAAACTGTTTATTATTAGTAGGTAATTATGACGTTATTAAAAATAATAAGCATTATTATTTATTTATTTTCACCACAAATCTAGCACTACCATATCTCCATAATACACAGAGGCTGGAAGAGAAGAGAGAGTTCGCCTTTGTACTTATATTTTTAATATTGTGCAATAAAGCATTTTCTATCAGAAGTATTAAATTAAAGAAACACAATGTAGTACATTGAAAACTGCGACCAATAAAAGGGAGCCACTTTGGCTAACTTCCAGTACCTACATTTTGGTCCGATGCTAATTTTCTAAAAAGAGAAGTAACAGGGCTATAAATATAAGTATTATGTGTTAAAACTACTAGGCTTTTTCATTGTTAATAAAACTGCATCGTAAAAAGTAAAAAAAAAAGAGATATTTTATAGGTAGGTATTTATTGACAGGGTGTCTGAAAATTTTCGGTCCTGTATTCCGCATTCATTTTGGGCTGATACTGTCCATCTTGGTGTTCTATAGGAACACCGTTATACATTCTATGCTAGGTATTTATCTATCTAAAAACCTACCACGCAGGCAAAGCCGCAGGCAGATATTGACAAATATTAAAATTATGTAGCAGGTGTACAACTTATGTAGCAGGTAGAACCAGTGTCAAAAGTAGATAGAGCATCAAAACTTAGACGTAATTTCACGCAATTTGACGTAGAGTAATGCCTAGATCACACATAGATTATTTATATATGTATAAATAAGATGCCATCAAAAACAATTTTGTAAAAATTGAAAAAAATTGTACCAAGTCTCGCTTTCTACCGTAAAAAATTCTGAGATCCATGTAACACCAAGCCGGTTATGTTATTAATTCCCTACTTAAGGGACCTACTGTCTTTAGTTATTACGTAATTAGCTAACCTAACAACATCTTATAGTGACCATTATGAATATTAAAAATCTTTTATATTTTAAATAAAATAGATTGACTTGACCATCGCATGACAACATATTGTATCTCACAAGTAATACAATAAATATATGAAATAAGATTGATTAGTGTTACTACGTGTACGTGTACGTGTACTACGTGTTACAGTCACTATAAGATTTTGTTAGTTTAGCTAATTACGTAATAACTAGAGACAGTAGGTCCCTTAAGTAGGGAATTAATAAAGTAACCGGCTTGGTGTTACATGGATCTCAGAATTTTTTACGGTAGAAACTACGACTTTACGTACAACTTGGTACAATTTTTTTCAATTTTTACAAAATTGTTTTGATGGCATCTCATTTCTTTTTGTAGGTAGTCTTCCTCTTTTTCTTTTACGGTATAGGTTGATGATGATGATGATGATCATCTACACCTATTATTCCATTAAATTATACATATACAGGTACGCTAATTCATTAATTGCAAATGCAACTTTGTAATCCCATACATTTATATGGGATTACAAAGTTATTTTTGCAGTTGGTGTATCTAGAAAACTGGACGGATATTAGAAAATATTTAAGTTTTTCCTTGATTTATACACTAAACACTAATTGCATTCTAAATTTGAAGCTTCCATGTCTGCTAGAAGTGCCTTAGACTTTTGATGATCGGTCAGTCAGTCAGTCAGTCAGTCAGTGACAAAATTAAGAATTTTGACTAGTTATAATTCTTAAACTACTGGTTCAAATTGAATGAAATTTCAAATATACCGTGTTTAAACAATGCCTGCTTGGGTACTGAAAATTCAGGCTTCTAGTTTTATCCACAACGAAGCTATAGGGGGTCGAAAATGGCCTGAACTGCTTCGAGAAAAGGATAGTAGCCACTTTTTTGCTCGACTTGGTGGGTATATAAACATAGCGCCGAGTGCTCGGCTGAGCGAGTAATGTAAGTTTTCATTGTCTCGGCCGAGTAACATTTTACTGTCTCGGCCGAGTACTCGGTACGTGTGATCTGGGCATAAGTATAAGTATTATAACTTTGAGAGCAGAAGTAAAATTATAAAAAAACAGTGTGATTAAGGCGACATTACCCGAACGAGCGTTACATAGCCGAGCGTGACGGCTCAGTTTCATTCAAAACCCACAAAATATAATGCCCAGCGTGTCTAAAAAAGTTTTAAGTTTAAAAATTAAGCCACTCTATTGGTCCTTATTTTGTAGAATCAGGGAGTCTGTAAAAACCTAGCAAGGTAACCACTTTTGCTGTTGACTAAACAATAGTTGATTGAACTTAGCGTTGATAGGTAATTTGTTACGTTACGTCACCTCTCAAAAAATTTTGCATAAAAAATGGAAAATTTCCAAAAATTCCCCCAGAGGCTGCGTTAGGGGGGAAAAAATAACTAAATATCCTACCTTGTGGTTTGTAGAGTTATTTACTGTGAGTAACCTACTTGGCCTCTTTGAACGACAAAATACTACTTAATTTTCTAAAGAACATGCTCCTTTTCTTTGAATGGCAAATGAAACAAGTTTTTTGACGTGACTACGTCTAATAACAGATGAACGCCGGCTACATGCACGAAAAGATTGATGTCATTGTCCCAACGTGACGTCATTGTCCCCTGACGGACGTGACGTCATGTAGGTGTCATCTTAGTTTTCTATAGGAACATCGTTATTCATCTATGTGTAAAACTTGACCATTTTGGCCTACCGCCACAGATTAAGAGGCTATGTGAAAATTTGGAGCCACTGCGTTTCATTCTTACTCGGTAACGGTACAGTTTACAAACTTGATGTTAATACAGTGATTACTTGAGGATATAATCTAAATAAATGTAAGACAGAAACACGATTGGTGAAACTTAACTCGATAGATTTATTATTTGAACTCCCTCCCTCAAAATCCCTCTTAAAATCTGATTTACATCCATCCTCCGAATTTAGAGAATATTTACGTTTTATTTTTATACTATTCAGTGAGTAATCACAGAACTTAGATAAATGTAAAAATATTTTTTTATAAATTCAATACTTTTCAAGCAATACGATGTTTTATCATTTGTCACTTACGTCCGTTACTTTTGAGCGACAAAAATCTATATCTAACCTCTTCCCTCGGGGTCAGGTGTCTAATTGCGCTATCACTGTCTTACAATTCGGCAACTGTCATTTCTGACAGTTTCACATATCCTCTTAAGAAGAAGCGATTGCCTGAAATTGCCTAAACCCCTACGAAGCTGTGAATAATAGGTATCAACTTATTATTCTTTTGAGACTTTTGCTTCGCTCGATTGAATTAATTATGTACTTACATATTTGTACCTAATATTTGAACTCAATTTGATATAGATCTATAAAATTGAACACCTGTTTCATCAGGAGGCATGAAATGGTGAAACTGCGTAGTGTTAAAGAATAAAAATAGGTAGGTAGGTACCTACGACTGTTTCGAATTTTGCGAACTGTTGACACGAAACAACTTAGTAAAAACTAGATAGGTACCTTACTTTTTCTTTTCTCATGCTTTTAAGTTCTATGTATTTGCTCGGCATAAGTAACTAAATGGCTTGCTTTTTGCACTTGATTAATCTATTTTTTTTTATAGCTCATTTTTTTTATTTTTTTATTTACACAACTAACTAATAATAATAAATAACACTAAATATAGATAATTATTTATTGTATACCTCGGAAAAACATACACATTGAAACAAAAACTTATGCTAAACAAACAAAAAAAAAATAGGTTACATTGGGCGGCCTTATCGCCATAAGTGATTTCTTCCAGGCAACCTATCTTACATACATATCCTTTATTCTACATTTCATCTAATCCAGACAATTATGATATCGGACGAGTACAACTTTTTCTGAAATTTCTTATTTTTCCTTTGACACTCGACATATTCGTATTAATAATAATAACACCATGTTACACTACTCGTCGTGCTATTATATTATATTATTAGTATCACATTACATTACAGCCACGCGACACTTTGCAGTGACTTGCGGAAAAAAAAACACTCGAAAAACATTATCATCTTTCTTTGCAGTCGGGTAAACAATAGCGATTGCCTGAATATGTGTCCTATACAATCAAACTGTTTATTTTTCCTACTTCAAGTTGAAGGCAAACGTCCTGAGGTCATTGCCGCCAAAAAATGATAGGCGCTTGGACTCAAATTTTAAAACGCTTATATCTCAGATTCGTAACGGAGAAAAATGCTGATTTTATTTGTGGTAATAGAATACAAAATAGTTTTGATTATAAACATAGCGGTAGGTGCTGAATGTGCACAGAATTTGAGAAAAAAAATCCAAACCATTTGAATGATATTTTGAAATTACTCAAGTTCTAATTGTCTTTCAGAAATGCGGTAAAGCTTAACAAAAACTGTTTTACGGGTTAAATCATATAAAGCTTTGAAATTCAAAGTCAAATATTAAATTTTCGAGAAAATCAGGTATTTATACTTTTTATACCTTCAAAATAGGTACACTTTGAAAAATTATTTCTCAATATTTATACAGAATTGGCTTCTGGGAGTTTTACTCTAGCTTATAGAATAATAAGCCGCATCGAATGCTAAGCTTCACTCAGAATGTCCGATATTATGGGCATATTGCACACTGTGCAACGTGCCCAGAACGCTGGCGGCACTGCCACGTTGAATGGCAATGCTTATACGCTGTGCAAATTATAAGCCAGCAAATTAATCTATTGTTTTTAACATACACCGTCAGTCATTTTTATAATAATTACTACCTACTGCCTTTTTGGCTCTGTACTGTACCTACTTACTAAGTATCTACTTTTAAGTAATAAGTATCACCAAGTATCAGCTCTCTTTGTGTTTGCTTTCAAATTGATGGACAGACAGACCCAAAGTTATTTTATAGTTTACCCGTTTTATTATTCCATCAAATAACTCTAATATAATAATTTTGTAAGTAATAATTCATGGTGAAGGTACTTACTACCTAATTTAAAATTATATACCTCGGTATGAATGGAAACTAAAAGTTATGTTACAAATAACAACATCTGTTCCAACATGAAATACCTATCGAGATTATAAGTAGCCATTTTAGGCAGTAAGTTGGATAAATATATCAAGTAGAATAAATTAGGTTTGACCGTTGAATATTAATCCAAATTATCGAATGGGGCGAAATGGAGAGACCTTTCTACGAAAAACGCTCTATAATTTATTACCTAATTAAGTATCATCGAACCAGCCATTCTTCTTCACACTGCGAAGAGCATTTTGCGTACTATGTAGGTATTTCCGGTTTGCCGTGAGAAAACCCTTGATTGTAAACAACTTTATTAGGTGATTAATAATAAAAATAATGTTAAGTACCTGTACCTATGTAAATATTTAGAGATAATAGATAATTACCTATCTTACAATGTAAGAAAACATATCAACTGATCTCAACCATGTGAGATTGATTTGAAGTCGTGATGTGAAGTGAAGATCGTCGGCCACATCTTCATTTAACATCAGGTGAGATTGTGGTCAATCGAAGGTCTGTCTCCAATAAAAAAAAAAAAGTAATAATATTATGTATTTATTTTCTATAGAATATATAGTGGAAAACCTTCCCCATATAGTTTTTATCCTGCGTGCCCCATGTAAACCAACCAAATCACCGCCGGCCGCGCCGCGCCTGCCCCGCGCCGCCCCGCCGCCGGCGCCGTCACATTCCCCAGTGGGGAATCCCGCTCCGCGCGCCGCCCGCTCTGTAGGGATGCGCCGCGGGCGAAGCGGCGCGAATGTAAGATCGTGCGTGAATTAAAAAAAGTTTTGTAATCTGTGGCTGTCAATTTTTAGTGACATAATGCCTGATTTTGACAACTTGCACACGGCGTGTGTCTGACGTTTGAATAACCTCAAAATTAAAAACGCAAAACATTGTTTATTTTGTGAAAATGGGCGAAGAATACTCGGAAAATAACCACGATGGGTCAGATCCGAAGCGAAAATGGAGAAAAAAACGCAAAAACTTCCTTTCCAACGCGAAGAAGTATGCAAAAAAGGGGCAAATGGGGCGAGGGAGCAAAATGTCTGAAGAACTTTACCAATACTTCGTCGGGATACTTGAAGCGATAAAAAAAGGCATTGAGGATGAAGAAGAACGAAGTAAGTATAGTGTTGTAGCTGGAGAAATTACAGAACCTTCTCAACTTGAACTTGTTAATAGGTTGCTATGTAGCCACTGTATGAAGTTCGTACACCTACCAACCTCGTTTTAGCCTTCAGGGTCCTGTTAGGTTTTAGCTATTCGAAGATTGTTCTACTTATTAGAATAGTGCTCGACAGTACAATTGCCACTTCACCGTGTAAATAATCTTGTTATAATCATAAAATCTTGTTTTTTTATAATTTTTAGCCACACTAGTAACCAACGTCTTAGAACGTACAAAAGGAGATGAAATCAACATTGTTAGCAACCAACTCGGGAGTCGAGTCATCGAATTACTCCTTCCATACGCATCAGCGGAAGACTTGGAACGGTTCACAGAAATCATTGACCCTCATCTACGTAAAATGGCATCAGATAATTTCACCAGCCACATCATAGAGACGTTATTAAGAGTTTCTTGCAATCGTGCCACTGAACATTTGCAAAATACTGAGACTGAAGAATCTGTGGTACCGAAAAAGAAAGCTAAGCTTGAGAAAGAACAGAAATTTTCTGACGAGCATATTAAGAATTGTTACAGCTATACGATGAAGATATGTAAATATGTGCTGAATAACTTGGAGGATTTTGTGTGGGATTCGTATGCTAATCATATATTGAGAAGTGCGTTGAAGTGCTTGAGTGGAATTACGTTGCTTCCCGGGGAAAAACCCAAAATGAACAGTATGGCTATCAAAAATGTTGACGAAACTAAAGGTTAGTTAATTTAGCACAATCTAACTCCCTTATATTATTACGTAAAAGAAAATAAGATAGGTACAAAAAAATAAATAGGTTCATAGGTTGGCAGTTTAATAAATTTTAAGGGCTGCCATTATGTTTGGTCATGAGATTAACTCCTAAGGCACTTAATGCTGGTAGGGCACTACATTTATATGTATTACGACATGATTGTCATACTGCTAAAGCGTCGTAGTATCGATGGTAAAATGGCGTACAAAAGTGATGGTGTCAATGTGATTTGGAGATATGTCTTATCTCAGAGAGATCTTTAAATTTATCACAGTTTTTCCAACTTTTTTGCCATTGTTTACATTTTTATATAGCCAATAACTTATTATTCCCGCTGCTTTGGAACATGAATGGCATAAATATTTGTAATCTACGCTGTTAGTACAGTGTCACTAAAAAAAATCATACATGACCTGGGCTTCCTACATTTTTGCCCCATCTCCTTTAGCCTTAGCAGTAGGTTTTTGTCTTAATAATATTATATGATTGATCTATCTATTCTATATTATGATTTCTCATAATAGTAATAATTTGTTACATAATTATTTCAGGCATACCACCCCATTTAACCAAGATGGAGTACAGGGTAGTCCCCGATGAGTTTAAAGAGCAGGTGAAAGAGTTTGCGAGCCGCCTCTCTGTCTGGCCTCAGTTCAAGGATCTACCGTATAAAGACATAACTTCAGCGTTACTACAAGTGTTGCTGTATGCGTTGAAAAATGTCGATAAACATATTACTAAGGTATTTTTTTTATGTGTAATATATTTCCTAAACATAAAAGCCCTGTGTCATCGATGCTTAAGTCATATTATGACTGAAGTGTCGATGACACAGGGCTTTTTTACACACTACAAGCCAGCGAGTTTAAAAGATAGCGAGTGAGTTAGCTTTCTGGAAGGATTGTCAACTAGCAGATTGTAAAAAAGCCGATGGGGTGAGTTTACAAGGTACAAGCGAACTCGCTGGCAACTCCGCCGAAACACAGTAATGCTGACACATTACTGCTTTGCGTCAGACTATCTGGCACTTTGTTGGTATCCATCTAGCTAGACTGTATCCTGCAGTGGGCAGGTCAGGCTGGACAAATAAGTACCTTCTTCTTCTATCGTGTCACTAGTTCCTTCGAACCAGTGTGGTGAAAGGATTTCAAGTGCGCCTCGAAGAGGCTGCTTTCGTGCACTCGACACATGTTTTCGAACTTTAGGTTCTACGACATGCCGGTCTCCTATTAATATATTAATCTAATGGAGGATGTGGTGGCCGAGTGGATGAGGCCCTTGTCTTGCGATCTGATGGTCGCGGGTTTGAATCCCGGCGGCAGTCATACGTAAATGGTTTTTTTCGGTCGAAAAAAGTCTATGTATGCATCCCACGTTCTCACAGCGGTGAAGGAAAACATCGTGAGGAAACCGGCATGTCAAAGGACAGAAAAAAAAAATGTTCTATGGCATGTGACATCCACCAATCCGCATTGGGTCCGCGTGGTGGATTAAGTCCCATTCACTCTCTTGCCGAGAGTAGGCTTGAGTCCCAGCAGTGGGAAAATTATAGGCTACTAATTATGCTATTAATCTAATGACATTTTGTTTTTTCATAGGATTTGGTAAAAAAGCTATTGGACGAGGCTTTCGCTCCCGAAGACTGGGTTTCCACCAGCACTGATGATAAGAAGGCGAAGGTTGATGTGGGCGCCATTGAGGAGCAGTCTGAACAGTCGGGTGGCAGTCTGCCGCCGGTGTTCGGGTCACAGTCGGCAGTTAGGTGAGTTACTAGTTGTAGGTGAGTTACTAGCTGTTAGGTGAGTTACTAGCTGTTTGGTGAGTTACTAGTTATAGGTTAGTTACAAGTTATAGGTGAATTACTCGTCGTAAGGTGAGTTACTAGCTGTAAGTTGAGTTAGGTACTAGCTGTAAGTTGAGTTGGGTACTAGCTGTAAGTTGAGTTAGGTACCAGTTGTTAAGTCAGTTACTAGTTTAAAATCCATTTATCTAACCTATCCATTCTTAAATACTGTCGAAATTTCTATTTATATACGCGCATATAAAACTTATTCATTTATTTTTATTTAAAACTTGCAGGTTACTAGAAGCAGCTCTCTTCGTCGCTAAAAAGAAGACGTACACTCAGATTTACGCTCGCTGCTTCATAAATCGGCTCGCTCGGCTCGCTACGGTGCCCATGCTCAACTTTACTGTGCAGAGGCTGTTTGACAACTGCACTGTCAAGGAGGAGGTAATATGAGACAAATTGTACCTAAAGTGTTAAGGCTAATCCTCAAATCCAATTCTATACAAAATGTTTCGGACAAATACTCAAAAAGTACGCCGTATTATAGTAATTTCTACACACTTTTCGTTTCGTCCATGTTTTTTGATTTCGTCAACAAAAAAAGTGAAAGGTTTCATACTTTAATTTAGATTTTATACGTGTTTTTAAGTTATTAGAGTTAATTTTAAAACACGTATAAAATCTAAATTAAAGTATGAAACCTTTCACTTTTTGTACTTTTTGAGTATTTGTCCGAAAATTTTTGTATGGAATTCGGATTTGAGGATTCCCCTAAAGTATAAAAAATAATATTTTTCATTTTCAAATAAATACATAGATATAGGACGCTTTGACAATCAGCCCTCCATAGTGTGGTACTGAATTACAAATCTTACTTTACTAAAAACTAATGGTTAAACTTGAACAAATGAATAAATTTCATTTCCAAATTATTTAACTGCAGAAACATAGTTATTAGATTGTAACAGGTATTTACCGCGCTCACCTCATCTAATTTTATCCCGACAGAAACCTATTAACTACTAAAATAGTATTAACTTATTTCAAATAACAGGAGCATGCAAAATTATATACCTATGATAGATAATAATAATTTAAAGAACATTTCTATTTAATAATAATAATTAATTTCATTCCATACTGAATTATTGGAATGCCTTCAAAAACAGGGTTCTGAGTCCGTCACCAAACCCTAAAATTTGTACAATGTCCATCTGTTTGTCCATCGGCATTGAAACCTACCCCAGAGATTGAAATCATTCAATCTATCAGAAATGTTTATAATTACATAAGACATATTCTAAAGTTAGAAACTTAATAGCAAGCCTGCGCTATTTGCGCGACTGCCAGGTGTGCGGACTCTAGCTGGCAAATCAGCGCCTACCCCAAGAGCACTTGCACTTCTAAACGAGTTCATCTCCAGTACCGACGCTGACGTATTCTTTGATAGTGTCCCCAAGTTTTATAATTTACTAAATTTATTTTTGAACTGTAATTCTAATAATAATTCTATGATATAAATATTTTAGGTTTAAATGACATGAATATTTTACCTTATTAATAATCAATAACACTTTTGTAATTTGTAAATAATAAGTAAGTTTAAGTATAATAACGTTTGGGCGTTTTGGAGTAATCTGTCAGCCCTTCCTGTGTTTTCATAATAATAAAAAAATAAAAAAAAATAGATATACATAACTACTCGGGCGAATTAACATGACACCTGGCTGACACTTTCGCTCGGAACTCAATGCGTCCCCCGCTGCCCCGCGCGGCGCCCTCCGTATTTCTTCTTCCTCTAATTGCGAAGCCTTATCATTACCAAGTATTGCAGGACCTCTTCTCTATCAAGATTATCCAATTCCCCGCTGTATCTTGCACAAACGTCATTCGAGGTGTCATGTTCATTCGCCCGAGTGTACAAATTATTTTTGTGTCAAAATTTTCGTCTCATCCGAATATGAACCCGTAGCCATGAACACAATTTTATTGTATTGATGAATATGTTATATGTTCTGGCTATGTATATTATGTTCTGGCGAATAAAAATCTTGAATCTTGAATCTTGTTATGTTTTGTATCCCAGTTCGAGCCGATGTTCGAAGAGCTGTCTCCAAAGTTGCCAGCCGTACTTGCGAGTGGCAACTCTGGGGTGCTGGTGGCGGTCGCTAAAGCGTGCCTGCGACTGAACGCGAAACAGGCGCATTTTTTCACTGTGAGTACACTAACAATCGCATTTTTTCACTTTAAGTACGCTAACAGGCGCATTTTCTCTCTGTGAGTACACCATCATCATCTCCCTGCCCTTATCCCACACTTAGGTGGGGTCGGCACAACATGTCTTCTTCTTCCATTCGTCTCTATCAGCCGTCATATCTGTACTCACGCCTGCTTCGTTCATATCCTCTTTCACACAATCCATCCATCTTTTCTTTGGTCTTCCTCTTCTCGTAAATCCATTCTCTCTGTGAGTACACCATAGATGAATAACGTTGTTCCTATGGAACACCAAGATGGACAGTATCAAACCAAAATGGAGTCGCAAGACAGGACCAATAAATTTCAGACATCCTGTGAATAAATATTAAATACTCCATTTTCAAATAATGTTAGATACTTTTTACGATGTAGTTTTATTAACAATGAAAAAGCCTAGTAGTTTTAACATATAATATTTATCTACATATAGGTCCCACGTAATCAGTTACAAACTGAACCCCTGTATATATATTTTATAAACATTACTTTTTTGCCCTAGAGCCTAACATGTAGTTTTACTCCCCCTGTACCTGGCATAAACTTAATTTTACGAGCATGAGAAGTGAAAATTATATTTTTCCCCCAGGTTCTAGAATCGGCTCTAAAGTGTACTGAGCCAGCGGATCAGAAGTACTTCTCAATAGCGGTCCTGCGCCTGACGCCGCGCGATAAGCTCGACACCACCTCTCTAGATAAGGAGTACTTTATACACGTACATGGGTCTGTGATACTGCAGGCGATTTTGGACTTTCAGGTGAGAATTGCGTTTTTTTTATTTACCTTAATAATGTATATTTATTTTAAGATCATTGTATTTTTTGTATAATGTAAATTAAAGTAACATTTTTATTAAGAGAGAGAACTGAGACCTTTTTCAAATTTATGTCTTGCACAAACAAAATCTCATTGATCAGTTTTTATAAATTTTTTTTTTCCCTAGGGCCTAAAATGGGGTTTTATTCCTATCGTGTATCTTGCATATAATTGAACTTTACGAGCATGAGAAGTGAAATACTTATTTGTACATCAAGGGCCCGAAGCAAGACTTTTTTTACGAGATTTAAGGAGAGGGCTGACATTCATGTCGAGTAAAAATAGGCTTCAGGACCGACTACACAAGATTTTTCACTTCAATTACGAAGAAGATAAACAAACTTAACTGAGACAGCCATCCAATGTTACTATGATATTCGAAAAAAGTAATGTTAAGGTGAAGGATCGGTCCAGTTCGAAATGTGAATAAATTTCTCAACTTCCGGCATGAAACCTATTACAAACTGAACTTATTTGAACAGATTTTTTAAGCAATCACTTTTTTGCCCTAGGGCCTTATATGCAGTATTACTCCCCCTAAATCGTGCACGAAGATGAACTCTACGAGCATGATAAATAAAAAAAAAATGTTTTTATGTTCCAGCGTCCAGGCAAAGCCGTGAGCAGTCTGCTAGAGTTAGAAGGCGATCAGTTACTGGTGATTTTGTGCGATGCGAAAGGCAGCCATATTGCTGACGCTCTTTGCTCCGGACAACATGTGGGGGTAAAGGCACGGGATAAACTTGTATGGAGGATGAAGGTAATATGATTTATACAGCATACATTTTCGACAACCTTTTTTTTTTAAATCTTTTATTAAGGCCAATCCTCAAATCTGAATTCCATACAAAATGATTCGGACAAATACTCAAAAAGTACGCCGTATTATAGTGATTTCTTCACACTATTCGTTTCGTCCATGTTTTCTGATTTCGTCAACAAACAAAGTAAAGGGTTTCATACTTTAGTTTAGATTTTATACGTGTTTTTAAGTTAGTTAATTTTAAAACACGTATAAAATCTAAATTAAAGTATGAAACCTTTCACTTTTTTTGTTGACGAAATAAAAAAAACATGGACGAAACGAATAGTGTGAAGAAATTACTATAATACGGCGTACTTTTTGAGTATTTGTGCGAAACGTTTTGTATGGAATTCGGATTTGAGGATTCCCCTTAAGGAAATGGGTTTGTAACATTGACGTCATACCAGTAGACATAGCCAACGTGTTTAGACGCACGTGAAACAGCAATAGTTTTTATGATGTTGCTATCTAAAAAATATGTTAAGGAAGAACTCACTATCCTCAAAATGACGCCATTTTGAGGATAGTGAGGCCATACGTGGCGCCAGTGCTAGGTGCCAAGTCATGGTGTCTTGCGCCTAAGGGTTATTAAATAATAATGTCATAATAGCAATATGTATTTATTACCAAAAAAAAAATTTTTACTACAGAATATGCTCTAAGCCTTACATATGTAAGGCTTAGAGCCTCATTCTTCAGATTCCTTGCAATCGAATTTCTACTATTCCGTCGCCACTTCTTGGCGAAGAGTTTCTCGGCGAACTCGGGTCTCCTGGTATCCTAATAATCTGTAACATTACATTGTGTATTACAAAATGATAATACCAAATCGTAATGCGTAAATGGGTTTTTTCGGTCGAAAAAATCTATGTATGCACCCCACGTTCTCGCAACGGTGAAGGAAAACATCGTGAGGAAACCGGCATGTCAACGGACAGAAAACCAAAAAAAAAAAAAAGTTCTATGTCATGCGACATCCACCAATCCGCATTGGGTCCGCGTGGTGGATTAAGACCCATTCACTCTCCTGCCGAGAGTAGGCCTGAGTCCCAGCAGTGGGAACATTATAGGCTGATTATGCTATGCTAATACCAAATACTTATTAATTATGCGGCTGCTTCATAAAAACGATAGTCATATGCACATATATTAGTTAAATTGGCAGTGAATTTAAAATTAGAAACGTAATTAGAATTTAAGTTAACAATATTCTATATTCTAATTGAAAAAAAAACATAAATGGGCAAGTAAGTCAGAATTTTGAGTTTTTACAAAATGTGCGAGCTGGCTCGAGCTAGGTTTTGATAAACGATGAATAAAATTTAAATTATTTATCAGTGATGCGTACCGATTGACGCAAGGCCATAGAAAAACAACTAACGGTAACAGTTGTCCCACTTTAATCACATTTATTTAAAAAAAATCTACTTAACGTTTTCTAGTAGGTATATTTGTCATTTCTATGTTCAGTAACGGTAACTGATTATGCGTTCTGAATGCATAGCAATGTAGTACCCCTTCTGCATTGCCCATTTAATGTTATTTTGGTGATTTAAAGCTTTTAATTTGTAAGAGTTCATACGTAAATTGAAAACCTCCTTTTCATGTCCAAAATAATTTCCATTTTTTCAGGGTTACTATCAAAAGATGGCGCTTTCTCAATACGGATCGCGCGCCTTCGAGAAGATCTTCAACGCAGCCTCCGCGGAGCAGAGACTTAAGATAATGGCGGAACTAGCCGATAAGAGTAATCTTCTTAATGGTACCCAGTTTGGGAAGCTGATTGCGAGTAAACTGGACGTGGCGGGATTCAAAGAGTCGCAGAAGAAGTGGGAAGAGGGCTGGAAGAGGAAGAGTGAAAAGAGTGAAGTTAAGTAGTGCCAATCAACAATAAACTGTAAACATTTACGTATCTAACATCTATTTACGCATTCTGTATGAATATCGATATTTTATTAATAAAATGTTGATCAATCATAACTTTTTTTTTATTTTGAACAGTATTTGAATTCAGTTTTTAACCCTACTAGTCTAGAACTAGTTATTAAGAGTAATCTTTATAAGGGACCCAGTTTAGGAAGCTGATTGCGAGTAAACTTAACGTGGCGGGATTCAAAGAGTCGCAGAAGAAGTGGGAAGAGGGCTGGAAGAAGAAGAGTGAAAAGAGTGAAGTGAAGAATGTTTTTACAAAATGAGAAGTCACTTTTATAGAGTCAATACGCAGTAAACTGACAATTTACGTATACATCTATTCACGCATTCTTTAAGAATATTGATATTTTTTAAATAAAATGTTGATAAAATTACCATTTTTAATTTGAAAACTTTTGAACTCATTTTTTTACCGACTACGGCGAAGCAAAATGAGGGTTATGATTTTGCCCGGTATGTATGTACCTAGGTTAGGTACTCATGTACATCTGTTCCCTCATATCTTCCAAAGTTCTTGTTATAATAAAAAAGTCAATTTATAATTTAACGTGTTTGACCGTTAAATTGTAAAGCGGTTCTTACAAAATGACGATGACTATCTATAATATATTTTAAACACTATTTAAACATTTGACTGAATATTTTTTTTATATAATTTTTACAATAATTCAATAAAACATGTCTGTTCAATAACTTGACCACGTTGCGATAATTTACTTGACACTGGCTAAATATGCATCAATATGTGTGGACCCAAACATGAAAAATAAAAAAAAAAAACTTTATTTAAAAATTGCCTTTGTAATAAATAAAACTTGACTGAACAAATTAAAAGATATTTATTTAACAATAAGATTATACAAAATACATAGTGTTATATATCATATTCATAGACACGATCAAAGATAAATAAGTGTTTCATAAAACCCCCAGATATAATAAGTTCAAATAAAATTAAAGTTACTACCCAAAAAAAAAGTATATACATACATATTATATTTTCTAAACTTTTTAATATATTGTAGCGCTTTAATTTCTGTATATAATTATTAAATTTGGCATTAGAATTTAGAGGGCTTGGTTGTGATGTCTAGGCCCTGCAGCTTCCACCACCACATCCAAGTCTTGAAGATACTCCGCAGATACCATTGAGACAGGCGTATGGTTGACGATTCAAAGCGCAGTTGCCTCCGCTGCACCCCATACTTGTAGCTAAACAATTACCCCCGGGGCAACCCATTCTTAGAGCAGTTCTCGAGGCACAGTTTCCCCCTAGACAACCCATTCTAGGAGCATTTATTATGCGGCAATTTCCCCCTGGACACCCTAATGCAAGTGCTGCAGCTGCGGCACAGTTACCATTTGGACAATAAGGATCGGCTGATCTCTTGGCTTGGCAGTTTCCATCAGGACATCCAAGTCTTGAAGATACAGCGCAATTACCATTGGGACAGGCGTATGGTTGACGGTTCAAAGCGCAGTTGCCTCCGCTACATCCCATTCTTGTAGCTAAGCAATTCCCCCCGGGGCAACCCATTCTTAGAGCAGTTCTTGCGGCACAGTTTCCCCCTAAACAACCCATTTTAGGAGCATTTCTTGAACGGCAATTCCCCCCTGGACACCCTAATGCAAGTGCTGCAGCTGTTGCACAGTTACCGTTTGGACAGTAAGGATTGGCTGATCTCTTGGCTTTGCAGTTTCCATCAGGACATCCCATTCTTGAAAATATAGCGCAATTACCACCTGGACATCCATACCATCGTGCAGCGGCAGCACTGCAATCACCTCCAGGACAGCCCCATCTCGGAACACCTCTTGAGGCACAGTTACCCCCTGCACAACCAAGGGCTTGAGCTACACATGTTGGGCAATACGGTTCGGCTGATCTCTTAGCTCGGCAGTTGCCATCAGGACATCCAAATCTTGCAGATACTGCGCAGTTACCACCGGGACAACCCATTCTAGGAGCAGTTCTCAAGGCACAATTTCCCCCTGGACAACCCACTCTTGGAGCAGTTCTCAAAGCACAGTTTCCCCCTAGACAACCCATTCTAGGAGCAGTTGTCAAAGCACAGTTACCCCCGAGACAACCCATTCTTGGAGCAGTTCTCAAGGCACAGTTACCCCCGAGACAACCCATTCTCGGAGCAGTTCTCAGGGCACAGTTTCCCCCTAGACACCCCAATCCAGCTGCAGCAGCTGCACAATTAGGGCAATAAGGTTCAGCTGGTCCTACTGGTTCAATTGGCAGGTTCAAATTGTTATTTCTGCAGTTACCACTAGTACACCCATGCAATCGACGATCGAATCCTGTACCAAGTACGCAGTTACCACCCGGGCACTCCCACCTGTCTCCAAGTAAATTGTTTCCATGAGGTGATGAGCTGGCCTGGTAGACCAGCACGGAGATGGCGAAGAAGAATGTCTGGAATAATAATTCTTAATTATAATTCAGTTAACATTAGTATTGTTTATTATATTTCAATTATTCATTACTAAGTAGATATTTAATTATATTTATGGCTGAAATACTTAATCATTTTTAATTTCTTTTTTAATTTAATTTTATTTTATTTATATTTTTTATTTTTGTTTTTATTAGTATACCTAGGTATTCTCAATTATTTATGTCTGAATTAATGATTGTTCCCCCAAACTGATTGTAGCCCCAACGATTGTACCTACTAAGCAAAGCTTGTACTATGATAGATAGCTGATAGAATTATCATCCGTTGATTGAGACTGCGATCCAAATACTTAGCTAACCACTAGCTAGTGGTCCCAATTGACGGAAGCCGCAAAATTTGTACTATGGTAATTATTTAATTTAAGAGAATTGCCTATCATCCTTACATTGGGACCGCGGTCCAAATACTTAGTGGTCCCAATCGACTGAAGCCTCATATTACTAGGATTTTTATTGTGTCTTTTTTACCTAGCTAGTAAGGCTTTCATCCCGGGAGTCTCGGTCTCGAAAATTTCGAGAGTCTCGACGATTTTTTAATTTTCGAGACTCGAGACTAATGTTTTCGGTACCGGGAATAACGAGACTTTTGATACTTAGAAAAATCGTAACAAAATTCAGTGTAGAGTAGCCCTTACTATAATCTAAATCAAGGATAAGACAAGGTGCTAGTCGTATGACTTTATTTAGCCTGCCAAAGAGGACAATTTAAAAAAAGTATTACTGCTGTGATATGTGGAACCATTTCGAAGAAAAACGCAGATTTTGATAGATCTGGAACATCGAACATCATCAAATTCTGGATTGTAAAGTTAAACTGTGATGTGTTCGCTAATAGGCCATAAAATGCCTTGGTGCCGATCCTATGTGTGTGCCTATAAGTACTGTTGAAATAGTCTCGAAAGTCTCGTTTTTCCCGGGAATTTCGAGACTGCATCGAGTCTCGATTTTTTTTCCCGAGACTCAGAAAGTCATCGAGACTAAAAGCCCTACTAGCTAGTGTAGTTAAATTAGATCGGTTAGCTATACATTAATGCCCCCAAGAGTACCTACTTGTACGCTTATCTACAAACTATGGTTTTAATTAGTTGAATTTACACTAACAGCGATTGGTAAGATACCTACTGGAAAAAATGAGATCATAAAGATTTGAAATAATTAGTGAGTCTAAAAGTGAAACGATATAAACTGTACCGTGGTTAATTCAACATGATAAGCTTAATTTTTTTTTTTTTTATTCTATCGATCCTAAGGTCTTGGTTTCGAACCCGGTTGTACGCCAATATATATTTCTGTTAAAAAAATCCATGTGTGCATTAAAACACGTGCTTAACGGTGAAGGAAAACATCGTGAGGAAACCGGCATGTTATAGAACTTAAAAGTTCGAAAACAGTTGACGAGCGCACGAAAAGAGCCTTTTCGAGGCGTACTTGAAATCATTTCACCACACTGGTTTGTCACCGATTTTTTTCCTACACCGTTAAGCACATGTTTAAATTAACACATACATTTTTCAAAAAGAATAATCAATTTCATGATCGAAAGTCGAGGCACCTCCCACTCTCCCAACACGGCTTTTTCAAAAAAGGAGGAGATTATCAATACGACTGAACGATTTTTTTTCTGTTTGTTACCTCAGAACTTTGTTGTTTATAAACCGATTTTTTATTAGATAGTATACTTATGCTAATATAAGTCCATAGAAATTTCATCAACTTCGGTTCAGTACTTATCAAATTTTGAAAAGTTTACGTCATAAAAGTAAACGAAATTGCTTCCCTGTGACTATTCAGTGGTGTTTACGGTCACTAGAACAGTCCAATTGAAGTCGGTTGTAGGAAGTATGTTTTTGTTAAACCTTGATTCGTGTTTAAATAATAAAACAAAAAAAAACACTTACAGAAGCCCTCATGTCGGCTCCGAGATTTCACTCAAATGAGCCCCTTAGCGACTCACTCATATACTTTAAGGGGCTCGTAGTTTAGGAGCTAACGTACTGTTTCATGCGTTTATTACCGACAAAAAAATAGGATTCGGTTTGTGCCGTTTATCTGTTAAATCCCTGCTATTAGACTCGTCTTGTTATTTTAATTTATAAAACTAAGTTAGGGTTAAATTACTCATTTGGCCTACTTTGGCTAGATTGTTATAGGAGTTGGAAATCGTTTTTTTTTATGAGTGTATATATCTCAATCTTTGGAATTATCTTATTTTAAACAAAAATCAGATACCTACAGGTTTCACCGATTTCCAAATTTAAAGTAAAAAAGATGTATAAACGTACGGATTAAAAATGTTACTAGACCAAAAGTTGAATAAACGTGTCTTCTCAGATATATATCTGATTGAAAATAGCATTTTTATAATCTTCGAAGATAAATACCGGCATGTAGGTATTTCAGTTTTCTACTGAATTCAATGTTTGAGTGGGTAAAAAGAGGGACTGAAAATGTGCAAGTATCGACTGACTTCCTTATAACTGTCATTGTGACCGACACAAACAACATAATATAACAATTGTTTATTGTCATCCACGGTTGACTGAGTCAGCTAGTTTATTATAAGACTTTTTTGTGACTAAAACCATACTTGAGACAAATAAATAAATTGATTTTTTTGTTTGATGTTGTAGGTACTTTATTGATATTTGTCGTTTTTTTTAAATTATACTATATTTTGTAGATATATTATAATATTTTATCATTGGCTCCTGCGCCATGACGAATACGTTCAGTGCATGCTTTTGTTCAGAATGTTCATAAATACTTATCACGAGTACATTTTATGCATAATTAATTGTGATTTGTGACTTATTGTACATAATTGTTTTTTTAATTTTGTAATTTAGTTGCGCTTCCTCATTAAAATATTATTTAATTGTATTGTATGTAATAAATAGCAAAATATCGCGCTTTTTATAACAATTACTTTTACATTAGTCTAAAATCAATTTGATGCTTGGCAAAATCATTCAAGTTAGGTACCTACATCATTTTATTTTGATACTTATCTTATTTTTTTTATTTTATTTTTGTAATTGTTTTTTTCATTATCTTATTCTTTTTGTTTTACTTAATTTTTTATCAAGTACTGCCATGAATGTTTTTTTAGGTGATTCTTGATGTGATGAATTGTTCTGTAGATAATGTATAATATAATATAAGTTAGTGTAAGTGGTGTTAAACCATTCTAATTAATTAAATAAATTATAATCATAATAATAATAATGGCGTAGCTATCTCGTAGACATCGCGTAGCTGTGTCGTAGCCACCCCGTAGCTAATATCCACAGACGTAAATCTAGAATTTAATCTTAAATATATATCTGTGCTAATATCATAGACATCGCGTAGCTGTGTCGTAGCCATCCCGTAGCTAATATCATAGACATGGCGTAGCTGTTTCGTAGCCATCCCGTATCATACAGCTACGCAATGGCGTAGCTGTATCGTAGACAACGCGTAGCACGTATCAAAGTAGCAAATAACTCACAATAAAAGAAACAATTCGATTTTCTCGATGGAAAATTGAAAGCTAGTCTCCGCGCAGTGTGATTCTGAAGCCCCTCCGCCCTGGCGTTTAATTACTCCGGCCATAGACCGCGACCTCGGACATTGTAATGGACTCACGGTGAAGTGGTGTCATTACTGGATTCGAAAGCCGAAGTGTATGATGGACGGAGGATGTTACCTATGCACAGATATATCTATGTATGTGGTGTTATGCATTTTCAAGTTAGTTATATTGCTCTTGTTAGGAGAGTAAATGTTTTTGTGCAAAGAAGAGATTTGGCGTCTCTTTACTAAAGTAGTCAGTATCAGTTGTCAGTATCTATATTAATATCCAAAACAGTACCATATGTAATGCCTCCCAACCAGTAATGTGTTAGCATTACTGTGTAACTTGAAAGAGCACTGTAGCTAATGAAATTAGTAAGCTTTCAGGAAGGCAGAACATCAAATTTTTTTCAAGCGAGCGCTATAGTTATTTTTCACCGGCGTAAGTGGATCTAAGTCTTGTAAAAAACTATTAAAAATATGGTCGAAAATGCCGCCGGCACCTTTCTTTTCTCTTTGGTTGTCTCATCTCTTTATTTATTAACATAAAATGCTTCACAACAATTTCTTGAAAAAAGATAAATTTCTAATAATATGAGCTGTAAATTAAAATGTTTGTCAAAATATCGAACGTAAGACCCAACCCTAAACCTATTTACATAGACAAAACTTATGAAGATGGACGATGAGCCAGGCTCTCGATTGGGTGTCCGCTGTCCCCCTGAGAGTACACAAGAGCCATCGAAGTCCGCTGCAGTGACACGTTATTATCGCGTCAACGGACAGCCGCTGAACGCAGCGAATCGGAAATTTCAGAGAGAACGAAGCACACTTTATATTCTATACTAGTTGTTGCCCGCGACTTCGTCAGCGCAGGTATCTTTATAAATTGTAGCCTATGTGTTATTCTGATGTATATTATTGTAAAGTTTCATTAAAATCCATTTAGTGGTTTTGACGTAAAAGAGTAACAAACATCCATCCATCCATCCTTACCAACTTTCGCGTTTATAATATTAGTAGGATTCAAGTTTTGAAGTGGATATTTCTTTGTTTGATGAATCTGCTCAGCTCCTTTTAATCTCAACTAAAAACATTATACCAAGCTGTGTCCATCTGTAATACATATTTTCTCAAAGAGGCAACGTAGAAGTATCACAGAAGTATTAAGGTATAGAAACACAATTTAGTACATTGCAAATATGCCCAGTAAAAGGGAGCCACTTTGGCTAAACTAGTACATTTTGATCCGATGCAAATTTTGGAAGAAGAGAAGTAACAGGGCTAGATAAACATTATATGTTAAAACTACTAGGTAGGCTTTTTCATTGTTAATAAAACTACATCGTAAAAAGTAACAAACATTATTTGAAATGGAGATATTTCATTTTTATTGACAAGGTGTCTGTTTTATTTGGTCCTGTCTTACGATTCCCTTTTGGTTTGATACTGTCCATCTTGTTCTATAGGAACATCGTTATTCATCTATGAGAAGTATCCATTATAAATTAACGGCATTTTGCCTGTTTGTTGTGTTGTCTCTTCTAAAAATTTAAATGTTGTACCTAGGTATTGATTATTTCGCCTCGCGGACTCGCGGTATATTAGGATTAAATTATGTTTAGTAGTGATTGAACAATAAGTTTTTGCTTTGCTGTCTAATGTAAGCTTAGAATTATTGTACTGACTTCTAAAATTCTGATATTTCAAAAGGTGCTTGTAGGTAACAGGTATCAGAAGTGGGATCAAAGCTTTGCTACCAAACGAAACTTGCTAACTCTTTTGACATCGAGCTCAAAATAGTCCGAGGGCGCTGTCACACTTTTGAAGCTGTAGCCCTATCACCAACATTTTTGACAAGCGTATTTGTATCGAAGCCATTCGGGTTATCAGTATGGAACTATAATTAGATAAGTGCTTAGTGCATCAGCATGACATAGATCTGTTGATTGAATGGAGTGAAGCCAACCGACTATATTTTAACACCTCTAAGTGTAAGACGATTACTTTTACCCGTCGGCGCTCCCCCATTCTCCACAGTTACTGTCTGGCTGGCTCTGCACTTGAGCGCGTAGAAACCATACGAGACCTGGGCCTGGTGATGGACTCCAGACTCGACTTTAATGCACACATTACCAGCATCTGCAAACAAGCCTGCAAAACCCTAGGCTTTGTCATGAGAGTCACCTGGGATTTTCAAGATATACGGGCAGCGCTTACACTTTATAAAGCCTATGTTCGCAGTCGCTTGGAGTTTAGTGCAATAATCTGGGATCCTCATGAAAGCAAATACAGGCTTATGGTAGAGAGGGTGCAGAGAAAATTTGCTAGGTATGCATATAAGCGACTTTATGGATATTATCCATACTTGTATGCGTCCATGTTTGTATCCGGAATGGTGGGGCTGGATACGTTGGAGTCGCGTCGGAAGCTTCTGCTACTGACGCACTACTTCATGTTGCTGCGTGGCGAGGTTGACAACCCACAGGTTTCCAACAGATGGTTCTGTCGGTCCCGCGACGGCAGATGTCAGGCAGTGCAGGCGCGACGGGGCCGCGGCGCAAGCCTGCGCTATTTGCGCAACTGCCAGGTGTGCGGACTCTAGCTGGCAAATCAGCGCCTACCCCAAGAGCACTTGCACTTCTAAACGAGTTCATCTCCAGTACCGACGCTGACGTATTCTTTGATAGTGTCCCCAAGTTTTATAATTTACTAAATTTATTTTTGAACTGTAATTCTAATAATAATTCTATGACATAAATATTTTAGGTTTAAATGACATGAATATTTTACCTTATTAACAATCAATAACACTTTTGTAATTTGTAAATAATAAGTAAGTTTAAGTATAATAACGTTTGGGCGTTTTGGAGTAATCTGTCAGCCCTTCCTGTGTTTTCCTGGTAAAATAAAAAAAAAATAAAAAATAAAATAAAGTCTACTTACATAAAGTTCTAATTTCTAAAGTTTTAATTCATAAGAAAGAAAGAAAAGAAGAAATTATTTTTGCCAAAATAACATCCAAGACGTCGTAAAGACGTTGACTTCTCCGTGCTGGCTTCAGCACAAATACTCTCTCAAGAAATTTGATGATACACTACTGTTCAAAATAGTGGTCGTTTTGTCCAAAATGACCTCAAAGAGAGGATTACACGGTTGTACTGTGTGCCGGCTTCGATACGAATAGGTACCTTATCAAGAAGTTTGGTTATAGGACTACTATTCAAAATAGTGGACGTTTTGTCCAAAGTGACGTCAAAGAGAGTACGTTTTGCCTCTGGGTATTGGTTTGCACAAAGATACGCCAAGTTCTGAAACACCTTTGTAATGTCACTGTTACAGATGAAGAGGAAATATTACTTTGAGTGTGTTCACTTTGATGCTTGACGTTTTGTTGTGTGTTCATTTCGAAAGTAGCTTCTGCCCGCAGCAGCTATCTATTCAGTATTAATTTATGTATTGCCAAGTTGGGTACATACTACTCGGGCGAGTCAACATGATACCTGGCTCGGCACTTGATGCTTCCTCTACTTGCGAAGCCTTATCATTACTTATCATTCCCAAGTATAACAGGACCTCTTCTCTATCAAGATTATCAAATTCCACGCTGTACTTTGCACAAACGTCATTCGAGCCAGGTGTCATGTCTATGTATATGTAGGTGTCTATGTATGCGTGCGCAAAGTTACCATCTAATGACATTATGTATTTCGCAACTTTTTGGGAAATATGGATTTAATAGTTTTGATTTAAAACCTGTACCGTTCAGTTAAAAATAGAAATCTAAATTTAAATTGAACGAACCTCGCAAAAAAAGAACATATTAATATAAATGTTTTATTTTTGTTTTGCATCATCTAGGTAGGCGGTTTCTTTGTTAAAGGTAGTCAATAAAAATACTTTGACTACCTGAATCAGAGATGCACAAGACTGAGGAGGCTGGATAAGGCGAAAGGAGGCCTACCTGGCTGAGATGATGATGATGAATAAGCATACAATTTTAAAAAAGTTTTTATTGTTTATATTAATAATAGTTTATTTACGGGTAGGTAACAACATAAAGAACAAAGTTATAAGTTCATAGGTAAAGTCACTTTACATCTTACATACACTTCTGTCTATTAAAACGTGGTTTTTGATTATATTTTTTTATCTAAATTAAATATTTTGTTATTTTATAATTAATCTCTATCTGTCAGTCCTAGCAACAAATCAACGTTTTACGAAGATTTTTGAAAACCAAAATTAAAAAACGAAAAATTTTGGTTTTTTTCAGGTTTGCGATCCTCTTGATCGATTTGTCATGAATAAGTGTAAACCCCTTTAGGAAACCCCTAAAAAGTGTTATTTTTGCTCTATCTCGCTTCCTTTACGAGATATAGCGGTTTTTATGTTTTTCTGAGGTTAGGTTATTGCATGGTAATAAATAGATTTAGAATGCAGTGTCATTCAGTTGTGAGCTACCTGCTGAGAGTTGCAGCTGGATCGCCAATCCGGAAGTGCTCGAAATTTGTGTTGCAAGATTCAACCCGGAAATAAAAACGTGTTGAAATAAAAGCCTCTCTCATAACAACTACATCATTACATAGTAATAATGCCTGGTATCTTGAAAGTTAAAATTGAAAGGGTGGCCGTTTAATCAACTGATTGACTTCTTCTTTTCTTATCGTGTCACTAGTTCCTTCGAACCAGTGTGGTGAAAGGATTTCAAGTGCGCCTCGAAGAGGCTCCTTTCGTGCACTCGACACATGTTTTCAAACTTTTGGTTCCACGACATGCCGGTTTCCTCACGATGTTTTCCTTCATCGTTGCGAGAACGTGGGATGCATACATAGATTTTTTCGACCGAATAAACCCATTTACGCATGACTGCCACCGGGTTTGAACCCGCGACCATCAGATCGCAAGGCAAAGGCCTCACACAGACACAGACCTCGGACAGACATACCGGCAGGCGCATCGTTGAAAGGGAATGTTGCATTTGAAAACTTGCAACACTTTTTTTCTTTTTTTTCTTGCTTTTTTTGACTGAGACACTGAGGGTATTGCTACCTACTGTTGATCGCAAAATTTATCGACACTTGATGCGTTGTCACGCTATCTACATTAGAGTATATAATAATCAAAGGGTACAGAAAGGTAACAAATGACAGAATTTGCGGTAGGTACTTTTTTTTTAATAATTTCAAAGAATCGCAATAATACCTATTGTTTATATACATAATTATAGCTTTAATAGGTTCAGTACTTTGATTATATACTCTATAGATAGAGTGACAGCGCACCAAAAGCGTCGATAAATTTAGCGATCATCAGTAGGTCGCAATACCCAAAGAGAATATAACTACGTTGCCATACCCTCAGTGTCAATTGAGACATCAGTCAAAAAAAGCATGAAAAAAAAGATCCGCGAGTTTCTTAGTTACGGTAAGGCTAGGTCTACATTACTGCCATCATACGTAAAAATAATTTCATTAACAACCAAAATTGAGTAACTTTGTTACTATAAAACGAGCTGCTGTCGATGACTAAATTTATCAGATACAATAGAAGTACAGACGTGCGCCTGCCGGTATGTCTGTCCTTCGAGTATTCGTCATTCGAGTTAAGTCATCTGTCCTTCCGGGTTGAATCTTGCAACACTTTCGAGCACTTCCCAGTTGGCGATCTAGCTGCAACTTTCAGGGTAGCTGACAACTTAATAACACTGCATTCTCAATCTATTTATTACCATGCAATAACCTAACCACAAAAACCATAAAAATCGCTATATCTCGTAAAGGAAGCGAGATAGAGCAAAAATAACACTTTTTAGGGGTTTCCTAAAGGGGAACACTTATTCATGACAAATCGATCAAGAGGTTCGGAAACCTGAAAAAATAACCTAAATTTTTTTTTATTTTTTTTTGGTTTTCAAAAATGTTCGTAAAACGTTGATTCTTTGCTAGAACTGACTATAACAAACAGATAGACAGATTAAGATTAATAATAAAAAATCAAAATTTTTAATTAAGATAAAAAAAAACACGATAAAACGGATAAAAATGTATGTAAGATTGAACTACCTAAGAAATCGCCTATTTAGCTGGATGATGCAAATTCAAAAAAAATTTATAAATATATGTTCTTTGATTGCGAGGTTGGTTCAATTGAAAGATAGTGGTTCAAGTGGATTTCTATTTTGTAACTGAACGGTAGGTACATAATAGTGTGAGGTGAATGTGTGGTGAATTTACTTTAATTTTCAATTTATCGGTTTTCAAATTGTAAATTATCGGTTATTACATATTTATGTTGACAAAATTAAATGCATCTTTATATTCTAGTTCTGTCTGAGGATCGTTGGTCAAAAGTTAAACTTCAATAATATATTTTTCTACCACGTTTTATTGCAAGAATGTGACGAAAACTCCCAACATCTTACTTAGTTAAATTCGAAATGTACATTAATTCATTTATAATAATATTGCACTTTTTACGACGAACACGTGATGACTTAAATTTTCTGCATCTATAATTAAAAAAACAATTTGTAACTACCAACATTATTATATAACTAACCTACGATTAATCATATTATTTACAATATTAGTACCTACATATCAAAAGTGAATAATTTCTGTAATTTTACTGTTTTTAATATTGTTTATATTTAATTTAAGTGCAATTTTAACTTATCTATATTTCATGTGGTGATTGTCTACAAAATACAATTCATAAATAAGTATTTATCTTATAAGATAGGGTTTCTAATTTACTAAGAAACATCAGTATGATAGTCTGTTGCTATATTAGTTATATGTATGAGTAGGTACTTATTATAATATACCTTCTTTATTTGAAGTTATCTAGATTCTATCGTATATATTTTCAACAAAATAATAAAATTGTAAGTAATTAAAACTTTTTTAAATAAATCAGAATATAGTAGCTTAATAAATACATTGATTAACATGAGGATAAAATATTTATGACATAAAGTAAAAATAATAATCTATCTTTGGTAAGATTACAAAAACGGTCACAGAAAACCTCCTTGAGTTACGCCATCCTTAGAGCTTACTGTGGTTATCAGTTTAATAAATTTGACTAAATTAATTGTTGTATTGCAGTAAGTACTTATATTATATACAATTGTTATAAGTATAATGTTTAGCATTCACTACAATAAGTAGGCTTAATAATAATTTTGAATGAGACACTCAATCCAATGCTTTACAAAATTCTACATAAATACTATATATGTATGTATGTACAATATTCGGTGATTTAGCACTAAATTCAAATTAAGTTTAAAGGCTCATTCTTGCCGAAATACATATACCTACAACATAATACAACCTCAAAATTTCTCATAAATTTTAATATTTATTGACGAAACTGATTTTATATTCGTTAGAAGAATGCAAACTCCTTTCCTCATTTACCGCTTCAGTTTCCTAGAAACCTTGAGGTTGAGGTGGTTGAGCCGTCATTTCTTCCCGATCCCTATCAGCCCTTGAGCTGAAGACAGGTTAGCAAGCGTCATCCTTTCTGACCCTATCGTCCTCTCTGGGTTCAAAATCCTCTCTGAAGTTCTATCCTGGTTCATCATTCTCTCTGGTAACGCCTGGTTCATTAACCGCTCTGAAGGTATCGACTGGTTGATCAAACGCTCTGGAGCTATCGGTTGGTTGATCAATCGTTCTGAAGCTATCGGTTGATTGATCAATCGCTCTGAACCTAGGTTTCCTGCCAGCGTTCTGTCGGTGTGTGGTAGTGGTAGTCGGTCAGTGAGTGGTAGCAGTCGGTCGGTGGTGGTGTTAGATGTGGTAGTGATGGGAGTGGATGCTCGGGGGGTCTTGAGAGTTGATGGAGGAGACGTGCGTAGAAGGGCGGTAGGTTTGAGCTCGCGTCCGCTGCATACCTGAAACATAAAGATACATACATTGTGTGAATGAGACTTATAGATATCTTATAATGTTCTATCGAAGGCATAATTATGTTGTGGGTTAATACGGAGTTAGTAAGGAGAAGAATGGTTGACAAAATAGGTAAAGGATTTCCAATTTAAAAACGGGAGACAGAAAAATCTAACCAACTTAATGTTACATTTTGAAATCGGGATGATGATAATGATGAGAATAAAAGTGGTTACCTGATGATGATTCTCCCAGTCCTTATGCTGACAGAAAGCGCCGCAGTAGCGCGCGGCGTTGCACCCTGAACAAGTCTCCTGGGCTTTGCGTCCGCAGTTCCAACAACACTACGGAAATAGAAAACGATATTAGGTCAATCTCAGGTAAAATACAAAATAGGATAATAGATTTGAAAACCCTGAATTATTGGTTCCAAGGAGACCCAAAGCAAGATGATCTGATGATATAAATCCGAAACTGGGAATAGATCGGAATGATCCCGACCCCGTAAAATTGCGGGAGGCATATAAATCCACTAATGGAAAGATAAAATGCTGAAAATAATGATGATCATAATCAAATCAAAAATGGCAAGTCCAACTGGCACTTCATAAGCTGCCTAGATATCCTTATCAAGTTGAAGAAACTGGTTCTTAGGGTTCTTACGTTTTGTTGTGAAGAGCCGCCTGGACTAAGGTCTCTGGGTGGTGGAGGAGTGTGTCGCTTCCCTCGTTCCGCTGCCAACTCCAGGGCTTTGGATTCCGCGGCACCAACTGCACGTTGCAACTCCAGTAGGGCTTGTCTTTTAACCTGAAAATATCAGTGAGCTTCAGACGAAAACTTATAACAACCGAATCTATTTCTGAGTTGTTGATGTTTCCACTGAACACAGGCTTCTCTAAACTGTCTTGCTCAGTCTAGCTTGCCGAGCACATAGTCACTTCACCCAACAGAAATATTCCTACACTAACGCTTGTCAAATCTTGGTTACACAACCTCGTTTACTTCTTCAATAGTTGTGTGACACAGTGTAGATAGTTCAGGAGTTTTATATTCACCTGGTTGACGGCATCTTCTGCCCTTCTCCGCACCTCTGCCACCCTCTCCTCAGTCTGTCTCACAGCAGAAGCCATTATCTCGCTGGCAGCGCGTTTGATGTCTGTACTCTCTGGCGGCTCCACTCCTGAACAGTTAGGGCTACCTACAAATAGGACAATAAACAAAGAATATTTCAAATTCAAATAATTTATTTCAGACAAATAAAACCGTAGAAATATTTCAAAACAATCAGGGATCAATCAGGGATATTATTTGACGACGAACAAGTTGTTTAATATTCCTGCATTTGACTTTGAACTACAAAATCCAGGGTCTCATCATCATTATCCTCACATAGGCCTTCAAATCCAGGGTCTACTAATTTAGAATTATTATTATTAATTCAGTCATTTAAACGATTACACAGATAACAATTTTGTCTCTGAATCTTGGATTTGAATCGTTATAATTTTGAAAGCAAGGAAGTTGATGTGTCTATCTTCGTACAGGATATTTTAATACTGAGAACCGCCACTTGGTTACTCTATTACCTCTCTGCTGTAGTATGGCAAGGGCCCGCTTAGTCTTCTCCACCATGGACAGTATGCAATTTAGCATGGTGTTGATGTTCCTCCACTCGTCGTCACTTTTCAGCAGCGAGCCAGGAGCCAGCCGAGGCTCGGAGAATGGTGCGTTCATTGATGATACGTCTCGGACGGTGATGCCGCCTGTCAAACATCATTATTGTTATTTTGGGGCTAGATGACGCTGTGTGAAATGTTCAAACACTATTTATTTTCCTGCCCTATTTCTACATGAAGGGATGGTTAAACATGTTCTCTTCTTTAATTTAATTTATCTCACTTTAGCTCAACTACCTCTTGCAAGTCGTCTTCACCTATAATTGCAGTGGCACTTGGCCTGTTATGTAACATGTAGCTAAAAAAAATTATTAGTGTACACTGTGTGGTGTTCAATAAACAAAATAAAACAAAAATTTATCCACATCGTTCATAAATTTAGGCCGACGAATCAATGCGGCATTTTTGTTCATTATACTAATATGAGGGCATTAGAATCCATTATAGACACCACAATTTTTTTTATTAAAAAAACTTAAATAGACAATAACGGAGAGACGTTGTATCTGTGCAGTCAGAATTTTGGGTTTCTACAAAATCACAGAGAGACAGCGGCGCCCGAGCCGAGTTTTTGCGAGCTGGCTTGACCTAGGTACCTGGGTTTGCCAAACGATGAATAAAACTTAAACTATTTACAATAATGGGTACCTACCGATTGACGCAAGACCATAGAAAAACGACTAACGGTAACTGTTTTCCAATTTTTACCAAACCTATTATGAAAAAAAATCGACTTAGTCTTTTCAAGTTTTTTTGCCATAAGTATCTTATCTGTGTTCATTAACGACAACTGATTTGCGTATTTTTTTTCCTGGTTATTAAAAATTTGCGGTGTATACATTAATGCCAGCTTACCATCTCTTCTCTCAAAGGCCGGCTCCCCAGGTCCATGATAGCCGTGATATGAATGTCCATAGTCGAACAGTCCCGCGTTTCCTCCATGGTACAGAAACGAAGGGTTCAGGAACAGAGACGCTGGAGGTGGACGCTTCGCATGTGGCGCGTATTCCTCGTGGGAACCGTTGGTTTGGCTCTCGTAGAACCTGGTGAGAAGGGATTCACTTGTCAGTTTTTAAGGCTTTTTTGCTGTACAGGCGATAATTTATGCAAATAACTGAACACGTTTTGATAGTCACTGCAAAATGCTAGTATGGAATGGGTGTAGGCTTTGCAGTGACTGTTCGTTCGTCGAAACGTGCTTAGATACATATGTACGTACCAACATTCTGTTCGTGACCTTTTCATGACACCTACACTGCATCTATTTTTCAACCGAATTAAATAAAATAGGAGGTTTTAAATCGGTTGAATGATTTTTTTAATGTATATGTTCTCTCAGATCTTGATTGTTTATAAACAGATTTGGTTTATTTTTTAAGAGGATATGTTTTGTTTGGTCCCATAGTTTCATCAAATTGTTTCAGTAGGTTACCTACAAGTTTAACTGAAAAAAAAATGCAATTAAAAAAAAAAAAATGCATAAAAATTTATGCTTTCCTGTGACTTTTCAGTTGTTCAGCGGTCCAATTAAAGTCGGTTGTTCTATGTTTTTGCAAAACCTAGATTATATTTATTTTTCAAAGAGATAAAATTACTACATTAATGATTGTCTAAATATTAATCTTCTTTTCAAAACATTTTCCTTTGAGTAGGACAATATCTATAACCCGATCGGTTCTCCATTATTCTACAAAACCTTTGAACAACTCTTCCTTTTGTAAAGTTCTGGCAAAGTTATGTAAAAGAGTCATCGATAAACAAGCAGCAAGCCGAAGTATAAATAATTGAAGACAATTCAAAACTTCCCAATCGAACTAACACGGGATAATAAATCTGTGGTATGTGGTAGGTACAAGTTGTGAGCTGTTTGAACATAAAGACTGAACCCTTTTAAATCCGGGTTTAAGTGATAAAACTGTTCATTATTCCGTATTTAAAGTAAGTATTTATTCCTATGTACATTTGCCTAAGATCTGCTAGACCAAGCCGGTCTTTACAACTTATATTAAAAACTTATTGTACCGGTTCCTTGACAACTCTATCAAAGAGCTGACGCCAACTTTATTTGCCTTGGGAATTTTCAACATCGAGATAAAGAGATCCTTATTCTATCAAATGTACCTATTATCATATAAAATGTTTAAAAAAGCCTTCAACAATAATAGGGATATTTATTACTGTTTAAGAAATTTATAATAAAAATAAGTATAGGTATAATAGATTAAATTTAAGATATATTTATATGCACCGCCTATCCTACCTATTCATGTGTCGCTGCGCCCTATAACAGGGCTCATGTAAATACTATATGAAACTAGTTAAGACCTTTTTCAAATGTTCATGATTGCGAAATAAATCAATTCTAAATTCTAAAATAGTATCGTAATTCTAGATAAGGACAGTTATTAGGATGGTGTCCCATCGAGTAACACCCAAACGAGTAGGTAACAGTATTACTCGTTGGGATTTTTTTCCCATCAACTAACTAACACCCTGACTCGGGGTGTTACTAGTAACTGTCCTGATAATTCCGATACTATTTACTTTATTCAAAATTCCTATATTATTCCTATTCCTATAGTGCACATGAAGACTTCATGGTAAGCCGTCAACGTAATCCAAACCACGATTAAATAACATGGATTTGAACCTCGATTAAATAAAAAAACCGAAGCCAATTTTTATATACAGGATGGACCATGAATTAGTTAACATTTTAATCTTATATCCTGCGCAAACCCGAGCGGCGCGGGGTGCTTGAAGAGGTCAAACAGCTAACTCGTTTCAGGGAAATTTAGTGGCAATAGATCGGGATACTGGGCCTCAAGGCGACTTTTGCGTAAAACAATTTTAGTTCGCTCACTTTTTGCTTCAGTTCGACGCGATCCCGAGCTCGTTTCGAAGAAATCATTGCCCGAGTCCTTATGTAGAAAATAAATGGGTGAAGAATTTCGAAAAAACGGCAGTGACATTAAATTTGTAGCAAATCGGCGGTCCACGGACTTCTCATCTCAGAGTGAAGAGAACGTGTAGGAAATTATGCTTCAGTTCGACGCGATCCCGAGCTCGTTTCGGAGAATCCAAAGTCAAGATTTGTGATAAGTGGATATCACTTTTACAAAGTAAATTCCCATCTATTGGCTATCTTTTGTATACATTGTTTTTTTAATAACTTATGTGGTTTTTTTTTTATAATTTTTTTAAAATGTTATCTAATTCATGGCCCACCCTGTATTATGATCGCGATAGCTTCCAACTTGTGCTGCCATCGACAGCTAGAGCAATGCCATAAATAATGATTGGGACAACAGCCTCAGCGCCTGCAGCAGCTTTGTTTACATAACTGCTTAATCCCTAACAGAGCACCTGCATTATAATGGGATGGAAGTTAGGATGTTTTTCCTAACCAGACTAAGGCTTTTTTTGAGTCTAACAATAATAATTATTAAGGAATTAATGATATATTTAATTAGGTTTTTACAGTACTAAAATCTATCTAACTTAGTATTGTGTCATTTTTAAATGTAGCTACCTACTTAGAAGAGAGCAGCTGTGGAAACAAGAGGCTGATTGCCTTAAGCTTATAGGTAGGTAGGTAGAAGATATGATACATAATTAGGTGATAGTTTAGACTTGGGAAATTTATACATAGAATTGAATGGACTCTGTCATTACAGCAGCCTCTTTAAGAAATATTTTTAAGGCTCTCTCTGAGTCACGTAAATAACACGTTACTTATTGAAAGTACCTACTTACTAGGTACTAGGTTAGGTACCTACCATGCGTTATAATGTCAGTTATTAAAAGCATTTCGATAACTCACATCAACCAGACGAGTAAGTTTTACAATAAATAGCAACATTTAAAACCTAATCGCGGGCAACGCCTGGTAGATTAGCGTTAGCAATTACCGCGCGAGGAGTTTGCGCCGGGTGCTCCTGATCGGCGCGGCACACATTGCGAGCAGGTGTCGACGACCGACTGTTTGATTTTACTAATACAGCGCTCTTTGTTTTGGAATTGTATTGTATATCTATCCGTGGGAACCTGTAATTGGCTCTGTAAAGCTAAACCAATGCCTACTTAGTTGTAAAAAGCTGTTGGTTCTCCAATAAATAAATAAAATAATAAAATACGGGTTCCAAAACTGGTTTAATTATCTGGATGGATTATATTACACATTAATCAAGATTTAATTTTTTTTTATTACAACATAAGCTAACTACTACAATCTATACATAGGTATATTATAAAATTTACAAAAGGAAACAATTGGGCCACCCATATACCGTTGCAAACGATCTATAGGTAGCTCAACTGCTCCAACTCGATACCCGATGGCAGCGTGCCGAGGATGCTGGCTGCATTGCCTCTTTAAGGCTTATTCTTTGGCCCAGATAGCTGCCAGCCCTCTGATCACGCGTCGCTTCAACCAGACGCTCTGACAAATATTTAAATATAATAAAAGTAATACTGTTCTTTCGTTTCATCTCGTGTTTGGCTGGCATGGCTGGGTTTTTTCAGATACAATTTCAAAGATTAACGAACGATACGAACGCATAGAAATTTTATCAAAATTAGTGTGGTAGTTTTTAAATCAAAATACCTAACTGAAAAAAAAGCCGTTGACGTGACAAAATAAACTACGTATTTTGCGTCCCTGTGACTTTTCAGTGGTGCCTAACTACGGTCACTAGAACAGTCCGATTGAAGTTGTTTTATGTTTTTGTAAAACCTTGATTATCATCTGTCATATTATTATTCTTTAGAAAATTTGATATAATTATAATTTTGATGTTTCAAGCCCAAATGGCTAGTAAAACGGGCACAATTACTATAATGATATCTTGATGACCTATCAGACAACAATAATGAAACCCCTTCATTAAATAACCGAGCAAAAGTCACACGTGCTACAAAATATGAACTATCGCCAAAAATGAAAGTTGGCAGGCGCTTCAACCGCACGCAGCTAACGAATAGGGCTGATCAGGATGTTCCACGGGATTGTTCAGTTTATCTAAAGGCCAGGCCCTGCCAAATGGCGCAATGATAATAATTTAGTGCTAAACAAGTTGGTGGTTTGCACATTTTGCAGCGGAGAGAATTACGTAAAGGGGAAAATCGATGGCTTGAGGGAAATTTTCAGTTGCTGAAAAATTTATATAAATAAATATTTTTGGACATTTTATACAACGCCATCTAGCCCAAAACTAAGCAAGCTTGTAGGTAGGTACTATTGTAAAATATGTACCTACATAAATAAAATACGTACATTTTTTGTAAATGCCTAAATAATTATTATTAGAAAACACCCAGACTCAGGACAAACACACACAAATGTTTGTCCTAAAGCGGGAATCGAACCGGTGACACCGGGGTAACAGTCCAACACAACAGTCACTCGACCAATCGTGTCGTCGATAACACGAAAGTCTACGAATAACTGAAAATTAGTTAACACCACCTGCTCGACAATGTCCAATTACCTACATATCATGCTATCATCAAGGTAAAGCAAAGCATTAGGTACCTCCCTAGGGAGGTAATGTTGTATTGTATGAAACTCCCAAGGGTTGTAATGTGATTTGAATTTAGAACGTCATGGAAAACTCTAAGTAAAATAACGCCCATATGGCATTGTAAAAAGGTTTGTCCGAAAATCGAACTGACCACTCATAAAAAAAAGAAAAATAACGCGACTTCAAAGTTTGTGAAACAAAAGACGGTGTTCGCTGCTGGAGCTCTGGCTTTTGGTTGCCTCGCAGAAGGTGTGAAAAGTAGAGTATGCTCCTCTGGGATAAAGCCTGTCTTCGTCTTGGCACGTCTTGGGTAGCTTGAACCCCTCGCGTCACTCAGGACTCTACATAACTCCTGAGCGAAGTCCCTCGTTAGCTCAGGGTTCAATATGCCACCTGCGACATAACACACTGCTTTATCCCCTTAGTGCATAATCTACTATTAATAGGTGTTTTACGTTTACCATTGAAGTTGTATCTGTTGTAGTTCCCTTGTCAAAAGTGTCAAGCGGTAATTGGAGACGAACAATAGTTGTTATCAATAATCGGTGGGCAGTGGGCCAGACAGTGGGCTGGACAGTGAACACCTGAGTGTGGAGGACAGGTCATTTGTAGTGCCCCCTCGCGGAATAGGGATGAGGTGGAAACGTCAAGTGACTTAAAAACCGGTCTTTGCCGGATTAATGTGTAGGGATATAGGTACAGACAGCGTCAGAGATAAGTATCCCCCTTGCACAAGACACCCAGCTATAAACCTTTCAAAAAATGTTAATACTTAAAATGATTTGTATTTTTACATACGGTTATACATTATATAATCTATTTTTTAAATGCAAAACTTCTCCATTCGCCGCGACGGTGATTTTAAAGGGATTTGAAGCTGGGTATAATAATGCAAGGGGGATACTTATCTGTGACGCTGTCTGTACATAGATGTGCTCTACCGGCGACAGTGTTTCGCGATCACTATAATTTGGGTGTTCAAGGCAAGAGTGAATAGGAATATTCTAGGTAAGCGTGCTACATCATCGACCACAATCGTCAATTACGAATAATAATATTTCAGGTTGGCAGTCAGGCTGTCTTCTTCTTATCGTGTCACTAGCTCTTTCGAACCAGCAGTGGGGTGAAAGGAAATCGTGTATACTAAGCGACAAACAAGTTGTCTTCTGGCGAGCCATGTGACATAGACGTGCAGAACGCAATTCTTAGGTCAAATTGGTTCAGCACATTTTTGTCACGTGGTTCGCCAGAGGACAACTTGTTTGTCGCTTATTATATCTGTGAATCGGATCTATAAGTTTACAACTTTTTGGTCTGATTACTCTTTGACCGGTCCCGGTCAACTTTTCCCGCCACGTTCTGTCCCAACCCTAGTGGGTGGCGTCACCCGCTGTCACTTGCAGAGGCCGCGGTGTTTGACGAACTTTTTTGTGGCCTTTGATGGCACTCAATAGCGATTGTTCTGGTAATTGCTAATTGTAATGCGGTTCTTGTGATATTTGCTTCCTGTGGTTTGCAGGAATGGTTTTGATATAAGAATGGGATTTTTCAGAGATGTAAGTTCCTATACAGTATGTGAAGGCCGAATTCGAAAGAGGAATAGCGAATAATGTTCAAATAATAACAAAACTTGAAAAATAACCTAATCCTGCACACTTTTAGGAGATGTAGCGGTTTCTTTTTGAGATTATTTAAGTTGGCGTTGCATGCTAATAAATGGATTAAGGGTTCATTCACACGAGCGATTTTTTAACGCGCGTTAAACATCCGTTCGAACAGAACCAATGCATTTTGCGCGTTTTAAATACGCTGACGTACGAACAGCTACTTGGAAATGCATTTGTTCTGTTTACACGGATTTAAAACGCGCATTAAAAAATCGCTCGTGCGAAAGAACCCTTAGAATGCATTGTTATTGAGTTGTGAGCTACCCCGAACCCTGAAGTTACAGCCGGATAGCTAATTATGAAGTGTTTGTTTGAATTGCAAGATTCGACGCGGAACAACCTTCGAGAATCCAGAAAAGGAGGGATTAACGCAAGGCGAACCCCTCTGCTGGCCATATAACCTTCTTGGCCATTCATGTAAATAAAACTATACGCTATATTTGATTATTGTGTGCATATTTTAAGATGATGTGCGAGGTTACTATAGTGTGCGTTTACATGAATAAGATTTGTTTGTGAGTTTTGGCGGGAACGTGAAAAATGGCACATTGGCGGCATTAAATTAATTGACAAAACTTGTATAACTTTGAGTGTTTAAGTGTAAAAACGGTGGAATTTTATCCATTATGTGGTCGTGAACGTGTATGAGTGTTGGTGAATAGTGTAATGCTGTAAAACGTGACTTTTCGTGTTGCCTCCAAAACTCCATAGAAGCCTCTAGTAAAGTCGCAACCACCGCTACTTTACAGGGGCTTGACTTGACTTATCGACTCTGACTTAAATGAATAAATAATCTCTCCAATTACTTGACACTGGCTATATACCTTTGATGTGAAGCCAAAACTTTAGAACTTAGGTTCTTTGAAAAAAAAAAAAAAAAAGATTTGTTAGGCGCGTGTGCAATGCGTGTATACCTCGTCCCCCGTCAAAAATGGCAGTCATGATTCTGACGTATCATGCTCATTTTGCTGGATTCTTGAAGGGAACAGCAGACAGACAGACAAGAAAGTGACTTTATAAAAAGTGGTAACTCACGGGTCACTGGCTCGCCTCTTGACGGCCGTCTCGGGAGGCTGTTGGAAGATGTCTGACCCGTCGCCTCCCGACTCCAGGATGAGGTGATCGTGACATCGGATGTACTGCTGCGGAGTCTGTTGGGAAAATAGCTCGTGGTTACAAAAAATAAGCTTTTTTGGCAAAATTTTATATTTTTTCTTACTTATTTAGTTGCTGGTAACAGAGTCAGAGTTATTAATTTATGTATTTACTTTAAATAAAAAGATTTAACAACCAACTCCATTAATTAAAGATTAAAGACTAAAGATTAAATATGTACGCTACAATAGATTAAAAAAAACTCAACAACAGCGAAATACATAATACGTATTTATATCTACTTTACAAACTCTAGGGATCAACTAATCAATCTCTTTGTGCTAAATGAGATCACCTGTTTAGCTCCTCTCGGTGCTAAATGAGATCACCTGTTTAGCTCCTCTAGGTGCTAAATGAGATCACATGTTTAGCTCCTTTAGGTGCTAAATGAGATCACCTGTTTAGCTCCTCTAGGTGATTAATGAGATCATCTATTTAGCTCCTCTAGGTGCTAAATGAGATCACCTGTTTAGCACCTCTAGGTGATTAATGAGATCATCTATTTAGCTCCTCTAGGTGCTAAATGAGATCACCTGTTTAGCTCCTCTTGGTGCTAAATGAGATCACCTATTTAGCTCCTCTAGGTGCTAAATGAGATCACGTGTTTAGCTCCTCTAGGTGCTAAATGAGATCACCTGTTTAGCTCCTCGAGGTGCTAAATGAGATCACCTATTTAGCTCCTCTAGGTGCTAAATGAGATCACGTGTTTAGCTCCTCTAGGTGCTAAATGAGATCACCTGTTTAGCTCCTCGAGGTGCTAAATGAGATCACCTGTTTAGCCCGCCTGGCTCGTGCCTGCAGGTCGCGCTGCGCCAGCGGCAGCAGTGCCCTGAGGAACCCCGGCACGGACGCACGTAGAGGGTAGTTGGTGCACTCCTGGACTCCAGTCTGGAACTCCTCGATGGTCATCGTACCTGCCTGATCAAATGATAATGTCAAAAGCCATCCTTCTTGTGTCTTAAGGCCTCTACACGCCAAAGCTGCCGACCACCGGCGGCCTAAAGCTTCTTCTTATCGTGTCTCCAGTAAAGCTTCGAAGAGGCTCCTTTCGGGTTTGGTGTGTAGAGGCCTTAAGGAGGCTGATTCCAAAGTAATATTAAGACAGAGACATAATTATATCGAGGTTTTTCAGTGGCTATGGCCAAAAAGACTAGAACAAGCCATCTAGTGGCCCCTAACAATGCAAGAATCAGGGGCCTCTCTCCCCTTTGGCGAAGGTGCTGGCAACCTCTAAAAATCTCTCTAGAACCCTCTAGAAGGTCCCTCCTCCTAGAGAGTGTGTGACGTCACTTACCACTAGGTTGTAGATGAGCTGTCTCACTCGCTCGCCCGTGTCGCCGCCCGCGTCTGTCGCGAACTGCTGCAGCGCTGATAGGAACCTCCTCAATCGCTGCAACGCTGGCGCTGAGCGGGACCCTTCGAGGGGAGGGGAGAGTGACTCCGTCGATGACGCTGTGGGGACAACGGTCTTATGAAGCCAGATCTCGGTAGTCAAGAGTAGGCCTGAATACTAGCACTGGGAATATTATGTAGACTCGCGCTAGCCTACGGTTTAGCCTGGGTCGTAGCGAGATAAAAGTAGGTAGACAACGGTCTTATGAAGCCAGATCTCGGTAGTTGAGGGAAATACTGAGTGCTAGCAGTAGGAATATTATGTAGACTAGCGTTGGCTTACGGTTTAGCCTTCGTAGTATCGAGATAGAAGTATGTCCTTAACAATATAGCATATTGAATTTTAGCCTAGTTGCTTCAGCAGGTTCGAGAAGTTTTAGCCTGATTCAGTAGAGCGTCGAGTTTAAAAGCTAGCGAGTGAGTGAGTTAGCTTTCGGGAAGGATTCTCTGTCAACTGAACTAGCAGATTGTAAACAAGCCGATGAGTTTTGGCGGGAACATGAAAAATGGCGCATTGGCGGCATTAAATTAATTGACAAAACTTGTATAACTTTGAGTGTTTAAGTGTAAAAACGGTGGTTTTTTATCCATTAAGTGCTCGTGAACGTGTATGAGTGTTGGTGAATAGTGTAATGCTGTAAAACGTGACTTTTCGTGTTGCCTCCAAAACTCCATAGAAGCCTTTAGTAAAGTCGCAACCACCACTACTTTACAGGGGCATGACTTGACTTATCGACTCTGACTTATAATTACTTGACACTGGCTATATACCTTTGATGTGAAGCCAAAACCGAAGAACTTAGGTTCTACGAAAAAAAAAAAAAAAAACAAGCCGATGAAACTGGGCGAGTTCACAAGCTACAAGCTTGGCATACTCGCTGGCTTGTTGCGTGTAAAAAGCCATGTGCCATCGACGCTTTAAGAAATGCTGTACACAGTTTTCTGATGAAAATGCTTAAATTAGGGTATCTTACCAGCGGTGCCGTTATGCGAGGGACTGGGCGGTCCAGGAGTGGGAGACGCTCTGGTCTCCTCCTGATCTGGTGATCTTCGCTCCTTGCTCGTGGTGCTGGCTGGAAATAAATAGAGGCTTTGGTAGTCTTTTTTCCTCTGTGCCTTTGGGTAAATATGGTTATGCATATATATTTTATTTTCCTCTACAGGGTGTTTTTTTTAAAAAGGGCACTTGGCCAAGTCCGATATCACGAGAGTTAGAGAAAAGTCGTGAAAGGAGTCATTTATGAGAAAGCAATTTTGAACTTGAAACTGGTAGTTTTTAACTTTTATTGCATGTATATAATGTAAAAAGGTATTTATCATATATATGTCATCTGAAAGTCTGAAAGCAGGCTATTTTGTAAATATCATTTCTTTATTTTAAATATGTAAATACCTAATTTCGCTTGAGACTTAGCCAATAAATTCCAGTCGAATTCAGCCTTCGAAGCAGTGTGATGAAAAGGATTTCAAGTGCGCCCCAAAGAGGCTCCTTTTGCACTATTCAACCAAGAAGGTCAAGTAAAAATCATTGTAATTTTCAAAAATCGAACAGCTCTAAATCATTATGCAACGACCGATTTTCTAAAGCCCTAACCACATCTGGCGCGGCAGGCTGGGCGTCCAATCTCTGGCAATATAAACAGGTGTCTCTATGCGTCCGCACGTAACTCATCAGAAAGTTTACACAGCCCGTCCGATAGTCTATGGTCCGGTGGGGCCACGAAACTGCGAGTGCAAAATCCAATAAGACTTTGTAAAATAAATAAATAAATCTTCAAAACACTTCAACAATAAAGCATTTTAAACATACTGAGAAGTTTTTCTTTAGTTTTTGCACGATTCTAGAAGAGTTATTGCTCAAAATTTGAGTTTAGCAAGTTTTGTAAGTGAAACCACGCCTGAGTTATGCTAACTTTCACTTTCACACACTTTGTAACACAAGAAATAAATTATGATTCATGTAAATCAGTCCATTTTGCACTTATCTATTGGGTAAAACTGGGATAGATGCCCCAGATGGATAGGTGCTCTTTTAAATCAGTATGAAGCAAATATGTAGCTAAAAACTTTAACTATTATTTATTTCATATGAATTTTGAGGTATAGTTTTTAGGAAATTGGGCACCTATTCTTTTTTGGGGCATATATCGCGGGTTTACCCTTCATGATTTTATAAATCGCTCGTCTAATGGCCCCTTGATCGAACTTCCGTTTTATATGGACACAAGAAATCATAACCAAACACCATTAAGGACCTTTCACACCCGGAATTTAGGATCAACAGACACTCTACGTTAAATATGCAATACTTTGGAAGGTAAAGATTTACTTTCCTTCCTTCTCACGTAAACCAGTTAATACGGCAAGTATCTAGTAATTTAAAAACACGCCATAAAATTTGGTAGCTTTAATAATTTACATTATAAGGGTGCTAATCGAATAAAGAGCTTATTTTACGGTGGAAATAATTGTCTATGATGGTTAAAAAGTATCCAAAGATGTGTATTATTTGAAATATGTTCATTGTTCATAATAGTGGGGATTTTGACACAAAAATATTCCCGAAATCCCCACAGCGGTTGGTGATTGGTGTTAGTGGGGATTTTTTTTAGTGGGGACTAGTGGGGTTTTCGGGAAAAAAATGGAATGGGATGGCTAGTGGGGATTTCGGGAATAAGCCCTTATTTTTAAATTACTAGTAGAATACTATCGTAAGAAAATTTTTATTTTTTTTCTGTCGGGGTATTTTGAATTAACCAGTAATAAAACCTAAGTGTAGTGTCGTTGTCCGGTAACGCTGGTAGTCACGTTAAACTATCGTCCGTAAACCAACTTTACAGACAACATATTTTTTTTTTCATTAAATTACTAGGTTAATATTTTGTATGAAATAAAAAAAGCGCGCGTGGGAGTGACAGAATAAATAAAAGTTTCGTCGAAAGCTAGTGGTGTGCCAAGTGCGGCCCCTGCCATAGACACGCGTCCTCCGCAAGATGATAGGGATGGGACGCGTCGGCGTAACCATCGATATCGATAAGTCCGCTCACGCATCCATCTATCCTAATCCTAACTATTTCATGTGTAACATCTTTCCTTACTTTCTGTCAATTTGTGACAGTGATTTCGTGAAATGCAACGGAAGAGTGTTACTGGAAGTTGGCCGTCATATTAAACTGGATTTGGTAATTAAGTAAATATAATCTTTCCAAATTTATTTTATGAACTTTTTATGAGTTTTAACCGATATTAAATCAGTCAAAATCGATATTGACTAAGGACGTTGGTCAAAACCAATATTGACGGAAAAACCAGTCAAAATCGATATTGCCTGAGGCCCTTAGTCAATATCGATTTTATCTACCTTTTCGCGGTCAATATTGGTTTTGACCGGCAATGAGTTTTGACTGTAATGTAACATAAGTACCTATCAAAGCGCACAGCGTGCGCAGGCAAATTCTTAAAGAAAACGCTTGAAGCGCACTGTGCACTATTTACGCTTCGAGCCATTTTGACCCACTCTGTAACCCTGTTTCTAAACGCAATGAAGCTTTTGAATTTGCATATAACTCTACCTATATTTCCACTCTTTTTGTGATAAGAATTTGCCAATATTTAATATTTGTTGTTTTTGGTGGGATATATTTTATCGTTTGTCGATTGTCAAATACAAATACAAAACACTTTATTTTAAAAAACGATGTCGTTTACAGCTGGTATTAAATTGTGATTTGTGATTCAATAGTGTTGTGTCCTTCTCGCATATATAATAATGTAATCTTACCAACTATGTTTAATTTACACCCTGTTAAGTCCTGGACATATATAAGTAACAAAGTAACTACTATGTTTGTTTAGTTTGCACCCTGTTATGTTCTAACTAACTTATTAGATAGTTAATCTGTCAGCTTACCTACTAAAAATATTTACCTACCTATAAACCTTTTTTTTAACTTACATATTCATTAGAAAATTTGTCGATAGATTACGGGTGGATTGTCGATGATGGGACATCCCTATTCGTTATCGAGTGGCGCGTGGCTGCGACACCTCGCCCGCGGCCGCTTTCATCCGCCTCTAGGTACAATTACGCGCCAAAACATTTTCTGCAGTCTATAATCCAAAATCCTAACACATAAAAATTTTATATCAAAGCGCAAATTGTGCGAAAAAAATTCTTAAAATATTCAAGCCCATTTCTGACTACAATTTTCGTCTGTCACTGACTTTGTCAGTTGACTAGACTTTTTCAGTAGACTGTATTAGTTTTTTAAATGTAAATCATCCATTTTTTCTGAAATCATTACAAATTACAGATGATGTTCAAGAGCTCAACTCGCATTAAAGTACATATTTTAATAATTTTTAATTCGTTTTTGATATTCAAATGTATTTTTTGTCCATCAAAACAAACAACATGACATATATATTTGTTAGCTGGTTCGAATCCCAGTTTAGGTAAGCTTGTCGAGAAATCTGTGAATACAGTTTTGTTTATAAAAATAAAGAAATGTTTCCTTTTAGTAAAATAATATATCTCAAGGATTTAAAGTCGTTTCCTATCAGGCAGGACCCATTGATTTTTCCCACCCTGTAAGGTATATAAGTTAGTTTTATGAAAAAAACTAACTTATATACCTACAAACTGATTTGCTGGTTGAGGTAGTCCCCATCATACCTGACAGCAGTCACCAGTCACCAGGCACCGCTGATGCCTGGTGACTGGTGACTGCGGTGATCCTAGCTTTAACTGGCAGGTGGCTATCTGACGCAGAACACACGGCCGGGCTGCCACTGCAACTAGCCTCCAAACAGTATACACACTGTAGGTAGGAATACCCACCATAATAATGGTAGAATGAAGATTGAAGAATATGATAAGTAAAACGTGACTGTCCCAAGTAGAATTGGCGAAGCAAAGGTCAATGGAGTCAGAACGAAAATCTTAAAGCGAAGTCGACTCAAGTCAGATCGCGATGAAAGATTACTGTGAACAAACGCCCTCTGCCCTGGGCATAGAATAGAGACTGGGTATCGTAACATTCAAATTCAAATTCGAAATAATTAATTCGAAAAAAGTCAATGCAGCAATAATATAGGTAGGTACCCAATATAGAAAACACTAAAAATACTTTTATGTCACCGTAAAAACAAAATATTATAAATATATGTTTTGGAAATTTAGATAACGCCATCTAGCCCTAGACAAAGCCTAAACATGATTATTATATTATTTGCCCAAACAAAGAATGATAAAGGTCTATAAGCTTTACACACCTACAAAATCTAGGTACAGTCAATTCTGTTATTTAAGTCAGTTGTGCCAACTGCATAGTGCCCTATAGAGTGATGGGTGAATGTCAACTGCGGGGGTAGATTAAGCACGGGTCCTGCAAGTCCTGATCACACCGCCAGGATTTGCATCGGAACTGGGCATTTACTGGCTGGTTATTGGTAAAATACTGTTCTTGTAAGCACTACCAAATCTAGTTATAGTGTCAATACTGTTTTCTAGTCAGCTGTGGCCCCGAAGCTGCCCTATGCTGCGTGAGGGGTGAATGTCAACTGCGGGAGTAGATAACGCATTGCTTCTGCGGGTTCTGGCCGCCGGGATTTGCATCGAAACTGAGCATTTACTGATTGAATATTGGTAAAATACTGTTCTTGTAAGCACTACCAAATCTAGTTATAGTGTCAATACTGTTTTCTAGTCAGCTGTGGCCCCGAAGCTGCCCTATGCCGCGTGAGGGGTGAATGTCAACTGCGGGGGTAGATAACGCACGGCTTCTGCGGGTCCTGACCACACCGCCGGGATTTGCATCGGAACTGGGCATTTACTGACTGAATATTGGTAAAATACTTCTTTCAAATAGCAAAATAGGTTTATCGTGAAAGAGGTCAAAAATGAATGCCAGAAAAAGTGTCTCGAAAGCTCAGTTATTTCTTTACTAACAGTGCCTTTCAAACTGCATAAAAACGACAAATTTTATTTTGAGATTTTGTTCATTTCAGATTTAAATAATCTATAATATTGCAAGTAAAATACTGAATACTGAATAAATAGAGCATAAAAACTATAAAGTGACCAATATTCTGTGTATTATTTGTAATTTTATTTTATCTATGATTTTATTTTTATGGCTAGGTAAGTAATATTAGTTTGTTATTATGTTTAAGCTGTGTAAATAAATTTATTACAATTAATATAAATAATTTTGGGACATTTTTGTATTTACTCGTACGCTAGTACGCTAGTACGAGTAAATACGTTTTATTTTACTAGTTCTATTTTTTAAATCGTTCGTAGTATGCACCTACATTTATTGACAAACCCTCGTAATTTCAAGTCTCTACATCTAGTCGTTTAGCGTGTGGATTACCTGTCAGTCATGACTAAGCCATTTTAGATATTTTCACACCACCTGCTCGACAATGTCCAATTACATATCATGCTATCATCAAGGTAAAGCAAAGCATTACCTCTCTAGGGAGGTAATGTTGTATGAAACTCCCAAGGGTTTTTTTTTTTTTTTTTTTTTTTTTTTCTTTCGAAGAACCTAAGTTCTTCGGTTTGGCTTCACATCAAAGGTATATAGCCAGTGTCAAGTAATTGGAGAGATTATTTTGTCATAAGTCAGAGTCGATAAGTCAAGTCATGCCCCTGTAAAGTAGTGGTGGTTGCGACTTTACTAGAGGCTTCTATGGAGTTTTGGAGGCAACACGAAAAGTCACGTTTTACAGCATTACACTATTCACCAACACTCATAAACGTTCACGAGCACTTAATGGATAAAAAACCACCGTTTTTACACTTAAACACTCAAAGTTATACAAGTTTTGTCAATTAATTTAATGCCGCCAATGCGCCATTTTTCATGTTCCCGCCAAAACACCTCCCAAGGGTTGTAATGTGATTTGAATTTGGAACGTCAAATTCGTGTGGAAACTCGTGGAAAACTCTAAGTAAAAGAACGCCCATATGCCATTGTAAAAAGGTTGATTCGAAAGTCAAACTGGCCACTCATAAAAAAAAAAAAAGGGCGCGACTTCAAAGATAGTGAAACAAAAGACGGTGCATATTTGCTGCTACCGCCCTGGCTTTTTATTGCCTCGCAGAAGGTGTGAAAAGTAGAGTATGCTCCTCTGGGATAAAGCCTGTCTTCGTCTTAGGTAGCTTGAACCCCTCGCGTCACTCAGGACTCTACATAACTCCCTAGCTTCGCTCAGGAGTTAACTGAGTCCCTCGTTAGCTCAGGGTTCAATATGCCACCCACGACATAAGACACTGCTTTATCCCCTTAGTGCATAATCTACTATTATATTTATTTATTTGAGATTTATATCTCTAACTAAAATTTGTATATCTTTGCGTATCGTGCGTCAAGCTACCCGTTACTGGGCGGGCAGTTGGTCGCTCCCACGGCGGCGTTTATTCGTGTTGTTTGCACAGGGCGGGCGGCGCCCATCGGTTAGCATAACTGAGTAGGTTAGGTACGACGTGAGGTTATATGTTATATCGTACGCTTGATATATTATTCAACCAACTTCAAAAAGGAAGGGTTATCAATTCGTTTGATTTTTTTTTGTTTGTAACCTCATAGCTTTGTTGTTAATAAACTATTTTCTTATCGTGTCACTAGTTCTTTTGAACCAGTGTGATGAAAGGATTTCAAGTGCGCCTCGAAGAGGCTCCTTTCGTGCACTCGACACATGTTTTCGAACTTTAGGTTCTACGACATGCCGGTTTCCTCACGATGTTTTCCTTCACCGTCGCAACGGTGTATGCCATACATAGATTTTTTTGACCATTTTACTACTATTTTGATAATGATGAAATATTTTTTTGTTTGAGAGGATATACTTTCAAATTAGTTCCATACAAATTTAATTTTAATCGGTTCAGTAGTTTAGTTATACATCAAAATAACTGAAAAAATGATGTCGTCTAAGTAAACTAAATTCCAATATTTAATTCCCTGTGACTTTTCAGTGGTGCTTACGCTCACTAAAAGAGTCCAATTGAAGTCGGTTGTACTATGTTTGTGTAAAACCTTAATATTTATATAATTTGTTGATAATTATATGAGAATCACCCTGTAAGCTGCCTCCACATAAAGAATTCCCCGACCTCCGTCTATAGCTGTGATTATCGCGTCAATTGCTATAAATCAACTTGAATTATTGAACTAGCACTACCCTACATTACCTAGAAATATTATGCTACAATATGAGTCACTGGCTACATCACTGACCTTTTTTTTGTATTATAAAAGTCATTGTTTTTTTTATTGCCCTTATGTGAAAAAAAAATGATTCTAAGTTCGACATGGAACCAGAATAGTTTTTCACTTCTCATGCTCGTAAAGTTAAACTTTATGATCCAGGGGGAGTAAAACTTCATTTCAGGCTCTAGGGCAAAAAGCGATAGCTTATAAAATCTGTTTTATGAGGTTCAATTTGATGTTCAGGTTTCATGCAGAAAGTTAAGAACTTTTTTTTATATTTTGAACTTCGGTATTAGGTTTCTTCGGTTTCGAAGAGTATTATGAATTATGATGGACCTAACAAAACTATGTTCAATTGAATGGCTGTCTCTATTTTTTAATAGCGAAATGGGTGCTGTTTAGATTTGTTAAATTGCCTCGCAATCAAAGTGAAAAATCTTGTGTATACCTCGTTCCTAAAGCCCATTTTATCCACGACTTAAATATCCGCCTTCGCCTTTGACTCGGGCTGGTACAATTCTCGTATAAAATGGCTGGCTTAAGGGGAATCCTCAAGGCAAATTTCCATACAAAATGTTTCGGACAAATACTCAAAAAGTACGCCGTATTATAGTAATTTCTTCACACTATTCGTTTCGTCTATGTTTTCCGATTGTGTCAACATAAAATAAGTAAGGTTTCATACTTTAATTTAGATTGTATACGTGTTTTAAAATTAACCCTACTAACTTAAAAACACGTATAAAAATCTAAATTAAAGTACGAAACCTTTCACTTTTTTTGTTGACGAAATCAAAAAAACATGGACGAAACGAATAGTGTGAAGAAATTACTAAAATATGGCGTAATTTTTGAGTATTTGTCCGAAACATTTTGTATGGAATTAGATTTGAGGATTAGCCTTAGGCCCTTGATGTACAAATAACTATTCCTAGGACGCGCCTTATTTTCTTGCCCTCAAAATTTCAAGTCTCTACGTCCTGTGCGTTGTCTGTCAGTCAGTCAGTCAGGCAGAACTAAGCATTTTATATAATTATATTGATTTTGTAGGTAAATAGAAGTTGTTTTTGTGATGTAACGCCTGTGGGTTCAAGATCATCTCTCCTCTCGCTGCAACAAAAGGTTTCATGCTTTGAGCCTGCTCGCGACATCCATAGAGTTGGGACCAGAAATTACTATAGAGTTGACGATCGACAATTATTAAAAATGATAAAAAAAAATAACTGACAGATTTATGCGTGCGTAGTTTGTGTTATTTTTTTTGCAATCAGTGTTAAAAATCATAATTTGATGTACACAATTTATTTAAATAAATTTGGCACACTAAGCATAGTCGTCTTATCATAGAGGCTGTTAGTAAAATTAGGCTGAAGCTTGTGGCAAAATTGATCCTCGCGTCAATGCGGAAATAGACGTTATTTCTTTAAAAAACAATTATTTTTTCATTAAATTACAACACCCTGCTTGTCCGATTGGAGGATCCGTTATAATTACCATTTTTAAACCACACAGAGAAAAAAAATGGGGTAGCAAGACTATATAGTAAACTGCAATATATTTATCTGTACAGTCAGCTGCACAGACATGTATACACTCCCAAGCTTTCACCTTTATATTATACTTTTAATTTTGTGGCTGACTGTATCATAAAATAACTTTCGTTAGCTAGAACTATTATATTATATTATTTTTTTATTTTTTTTTCTGATACCAATTTCAATATAATTTCAATCTATAAAATTTAATATCTATGACTGGTTATATGTAATTTTTAATTTTTAAAGTTACTATTATTAGAATTAATTTAATTATTAGAATAAGCCTTATACTAACAAAATATGGTGTAATACCGAAGTAAACGATTTGAATTAGAATTAGAATTGAATTATATTGGAATCGTTACTAAATTTCGTTAGATAGAATTATTATTATTGTAATCGTTACTAAACTATTCTCGCTGTCACAAATTCAAACAGAATTTTAGTAACTATAACGAGTTTATTTTCTCCGTGCGTATTTATCGATAACAGCTCGACAAAGCTCGAGGTAGGCCCATCCCTACACAGCTGCGGGCGAGCGCGCGAGTGCGCTTGACGTTTCATTCGGCGAGCGTGCGCTGCGCTCGACTGGAGGGCGGGCGGTCTTGAAAAATTACATAAATAATAATCTAAGCTCTTACGTTATGGAGGTTTTTATCGTATTTCAAATAATATTAATTAGGTATTTCACAGTACTTTTTAAATGACTTCATAAAAGGAACAGGCTGTCAATTCGGTTGACTTTTTTTATGTGTGTTACCTTTGTACCGTTATTTTTTTGCTTTGTCATGGAAAATTATTTTTATTGTAGGATATACTATTAGATTGGTCACATAGATTTTTTTATAAAAATTGGTTAAATAGTTTAGTTTTTAAATCAAAATAACTAAAAAAAGATGTCGTCGTAAACGAAATTATTAATAGATAATATAAATATATTTAGTAATAAATATATTTATTACAGCATAAGCAATCTATATATAGGTATATTACAAAATTTACAAAAGGAAACAATTGGGCCACCCATAGACCGTTGCAAACGATCTATAGGTAGCTCAACTGCTCCAACTCGATACCCGATGGCAGCGTGCCGAGGATACTGGCTGCATTGCCTCTTTGTATAGCAAGGCTTATTCTTTGGCCCAGATAGCTGCCAGCCCTCTGATCACGCGTCGCTTCGACCAGACGCTCTGACAAAATTTTAAAAACGCGGAAGGCTCCCATTCCCCATGGACCTATGGTCTCGACCCCAAAGGGCTCAAACATGTACGACCTATCAAGACCTACATATTTACGCCGCTTGAGATCTTCAGCAGAGTTTGCCGCCGCACCAGCCCTAACTTGCGTCCCTGGCAAATGAGAAGGTGCCAAAGTGTCTACGCATGTAGCGTCCCACACCAAGGGCCTGCCCATTCTCCATGGGATAAGCGTCATACCGTCAGGCCGCTTACCATCGTTCGGCTCGAGAACGGCTGACACATTGGCGGTGGTAAAAGCCCGGCGAATGATTTCGTTAAGACTACTGTGGCGGGAAATTCTGCCAGCACTCCTAGTGCACGATAATCCATTAATCAATTAGCTTAATTTCTAAACAAAGGTCTGAATTAACTTAACTCTAGTTTAGAATTTTAGTATCTTAACCAAAGCTATGGTACGTAATATTACTTATTTCTTAATATTACTTTCAATGGTGTTTACGATCACTAAATAGTCCAATTGAAGTCGGTCATAATATGTTTTTCTAAAACTTTGATTATTACAAGTAATTTTAACTAAAACTTTCAGAGAGAAAAAAAATTCTAGATTCTAACTTAATTGTGTGGCCATGACGAGATATATTGATAAACTAACATGAAAATAAAAATGGCGTCCACATCTCTAGCAACCGTACATCACTGTAGAGCAGAGTGCCCTTCTGTTGAGAGAGCTTCTCAAACCGCCTACTGCCCACTTGCGGTGGCCCACTATTCACGACACACCGCCCACTACCAAGTGCCCACTGCCCACTGACGATTGAATATACTCGTAGCTCTAAGATTCAAAGTTAAGCTAAAGCTAAAGTATGTAAATACAATTAAAAAAAAAAAAAAAAAAAAAGACGCTCTACATAACATAACATAGGTAAATAATAATAATAATAAAAAAAATAATAAAAAAACAAACAAAAAAAAACATTTATGTACCTACTCATATAATATATTATATAAGTAAAAGAATAAATACCTAACAATAATAATATATGTACAATATAATTAAGCAAATATAATTCATACAACCTATAGAAATAATAAATATACTAATACAATTGTTAACTAATAATAAAACAACAATAAAATAATAAAATTGAATAGATTATCGTAGAAAAAGCACTTACCAACAGACCCACTAGTTAACCGTCCCGAATGACACATTGATCAAACTGGGAAACCGGCCCCAAGAATGCCAAAGATAACAAGTTGTGAGTTCGAAGTCTTTTGTTTCCTTATGAATACGATGTTGTTGTTGGGTCAACTGCTAAATGATTCAACTATCTACCCACATTTTGCATGATAATTTTTGATTCCGAAATGTTATTCATGTTTATAATATTTTTGTGATAATGAATTTACTTATTTAAGATGATATGATTGTAAGTACGTATGTAGGTACCTAATACTATTGCACTATTAAATAGCATCATGTAAATGTACAAAGTGTCCAATGCTCAATAATGTAAATAATTTAAAAATATTAAGTATTCTCTGTAAGTGATTTATGTATAAATCTTTGGAGAATAAATATCTTAAACCGTAGCTAAGTTTGGGGCTAGATGGCGTTGTGTAGGCATGGAAATTATTGCTACTTCTATTTCATTGTCACATGGTGATATGACTTAATTTTATAACAGTGAAATCACCTTCACCGGTAATACCATACCATAATTCATTTCTCAAAAACAACAAATCAAATATCAAACGTACCCCAAGCGTTTCCCATTCATTTTTAACTTAGAAAAAAACGATTACGTACACATTTGTCATGTATTTTTAGGTAGGTTGATGTAGTACCTACTTATATAAGTAGGTACTTTGATGTTAGGTGTTAAGCCCACGGATTATAAGCGTGCGCTCTTTCCCACTGGACAAAACGCTATAAAAAAAAGCGTTCAATATACGTATCGGGGCTTAGAGCTGAGCGCTAGAATGGAAAGCTCACTCCACTCGCAAATACCACGGGCTTATAGAAAATGGTTTGATCATAGAGTAAGAAACACTGGATGTGGTAATGAATCTGTGTAACTCAGTCAGAAATTCAACGCTCCACTTTTATGAAATTTATACTCAGTCAATTTATGTATACAAAAATTTATAAATGTGTGTGCGAGTTAGGGACGCGCCGGATTCTGGGCTCAGAACATAACTGAATTATAGTAGTAACGTTCACAGTGGTACAGTTTGTGGTTTTGTTAGGATATTGAGTCAATACCGAGACAAAACTGTTAATATACTGTATCGTCAGTCGTACAGTATCGTTATATGTTCTATACCGTAGTACCCCTACCCTATAACAGCAGCAATTGTTTTATTTGAAATTGTCCGAATCAGATATTATCCAAATCTAATATTTTCCGAATCTGGTATTTTTCAAATGTGCTATTTTCCGAATCTGCTATTTTGCAAATCCGTTATTTACCGAATCTGCTATTTTCCAAATCTGCTATTTTCCAAATCTGCTATTTTCCGAATCTGGTATTTAGCGATATAACGACAGGCAGCCAGTTCTGGAGGATCTACGTCCGTGTCTCAGTGGGCGCTCGGCCGTGCCTCTCCGCGCCGCGCCTAGATTATGATCGACAGTTGTTGCCGCTCCCACCATCCGCCCACTGTTGTAGTTACTATACAGATTAATGTTTCTATAGAACACCCACATGCAAAGCTTCAAAGGAAGATAGCGAAGAAATATACATCAAAAATCATAAAAAATAATATCTTATTCGACAATGACGATTTTAGCCTCAACCCACATTAGGATACCTAGGGGAGAATAAAATTCGAAAGCCGTTGTCAAAAGTTTTAAGCTTTTTGCCAACTATACACAGAAAAAAATACTTGTATCGATCGGGTAGTGCTCTGGATTCTGTATTACAATTTATAAAAACTATAATGTCAAGGTTTTACAAAAGTATACAACCGACTTCAATTGGACTGTTTTAGTGACCGTCAACACCACTAAAAAGTCACAGGGAAGCAAAATACGCAATTTCGTTCACTTTGACGACATATTTCTTTCATTTACTTTGATATAAAACCTAAACTACTGAACCGACATTGATGAAATTTCTATGGGACCAATCTTGAAATTATATCCTCTCAAACAAAAAAATATTTCTTGAAATCGGTTTCTTTTATGAGGTAACAAACATTAAAAAAAACATTTAAACGAATCGATAACCTCATTTATTTAAGTCGGTTGAAAACTAAAAGCAGCGACTTTACCACAACTTTGAATATGTATGATTTTCAAGCTAAAGCAGTTAATCCACAGGTAATTAGTAAGTATATACTTACATTTCCGTCTCTCCGTGGTTGAGGGTTGATAGTCCTTATCAGACAATTCTTCTTTCACTTTTGCTTCCATCTGTGAAAAAAAGAAAAGATAACATTCAAATAAAATTATATAAATGAAACCGCCAATCCAAGTTTGGAAATCTGATTTTGTCAATGCATATGTATTTAAATAATCAAGTTTTTACAAAAACATACAACAACCTACTTCAATCGGACTGTTTTCATCATCATAATCATCCGCAGCCTGACTTGACCCACTGCTGGGTATAGGCCTCTCTTTGCTCTCGCCACGCTGCCCGGTCCTGTGCTAAGCGGGTCCAGGTTCGGCCCACGACGCTGACAATGTCGTCGACCCATCTCGCGGCCGGACGTCCGACACTTCGCTTGTCAGTCCTCGGCCACCACTCTGTTAAAGCCCTGCTCCACCTGTCATCACCACGTCTGACCAGGTGTCCCGCCCAACTCCATTTGAGTTTCATGATCCGTTTTCCTATGTCCTGATGAACCTTAGTTCGTTTTCGGATCTCGATGTTAGGGACTCGATCTATAAGTTTGACGCCGAGCATGGCACGCTCCATGGCTCTCTGTGCAACTCTTAAACGGTACACAGCCTCCTGCGGACTGTTTTAGTGACCGTAAATACAATTACATATACAAATTTATTTATTGTGAAACACAGGTAATGTAACCACCACTTTTTTTTCAGTTAAATTGATTTCAAAACCAAAGTACTGAACCGATTTTGATTACATTTCTATGGGATATATCCTTTCAAATAAAAAAGAATTAATCAAATCGGTTTAAAAACAACAAAGTCTCAGTCACAGTATCAAACATAAATAAATACATTCAACCGAATTGATAACCTACTCCTTTTTTGAAGTCGGTTAAAAAATATCCTAATTTTCAAAAGAATCATTAAAATTCGAAAGTCATTGTAAAAGTTTTACTTATGGAAATATAGTTAGAGGCGTCGTAAAACTTATTGCAATCGCTTGCAAAAAGTTTTTCGTTAAATAAAATCTCAATCTAATCAGTTCAGTATTTTTGGCGTGACTATAATAAACATACATGAATCCATTCATCATTCGTCATAACCAGCAGGTCCCAAAACAGCATGATTAGGCACACCACGAATCTCCAGACAGAGGCGGCCAAGTACGGACTGGTCGTAAACGCAAGCAAAAAATACCAGCAGCAGAAAAGACCGCGAGGAAGGCCGAAGCAGAGATGGTGCGACTGCATAAAAAAATACAAAATACAAAATCGTTTATTTACCAAAATAAAAATTACAATAACACACTTGTTAACTGTCCCCGCACGAGGACAAATCATGAACGAAGCATCGACGAAGATCTCAAGGCCATAGGGAAGTTTACCACCTGGAGAAGGAAGGCCAAAGTTCAAGTTTCAAGGCCAACGAGTGGCAGTCTATTGTGGAAGTGGCCAAGACCCATAAAGGGCTGTAGTGCTGAAGAAAGTAAAGTAGGTATGAATCCATTCATCACAATGTGACGTAATTGGGCACCTGTGGCCTAAACTTAACCCTAAAACGCTCGAAGCGTAAAATATTCAATCCACGAATTTTCTTTTAAGATACATTTTATTTCACTTATTTTCGCCTAGCACAAACCTATCCAACCCTTTATTGGAAAAGCAACTGTATTCCTAAAGCTATAAAAGCTATATTACAGTAGCAGCGGGCTTGCCAGATGTGAGAAAATGAACAGACCGCCAGATGACCAGACGCGCTCTGGGTACAGTGTGTTTTTAAATGGTACAGAAATTATTCGGGGAAAATAAGTTCAAATTGAGAAAAACTGGATTTTATTTTAGTGAATTTCCGTAAAAATAACTGTGTGATTTGAACCTGGTTTTTATTATTCTGAATATATTTTCAACTGACTTCAAAAATTAGGAGGATCTCAATTTGGATATTTTTTTTATGTTTATTATCAGAACTTTGTTGTTTTTTAACAGATTCCAAATAATTTTAATAATATACTATATGTAGATAGGTACCTATAATTCCTATTTGAAAGGATTTATACTTCCAGATTGGTTCCATAGAAATTTTATGAAAATCGGTTCAGTAGGTACTTTGATTTTGAAATGAATATTGAATTGAAATTAATGAATAACTGAAAAAATGTATTTTTCGTAGACTTTCGCGATTATCACACTTAGTTATTTGATTATAACGGGTATTTATCGCGCTCACCTCGTATGTTTTTGTGTCCCGACGTTTCGACTGTTGCAATACACGTGACCACGGCTGTTGCAATACAGTCGAAACGTCGGGACACAAAAACATACGAGGTGAGCGCGATAAATACCCGTTATAATCAAATAACTATGAAAAAATGACGTCACCCAAGTAAACCAAATTGCGTATTTTGCTTCCCTGTGACTATTCAGTGGTGTTAACGGGACATTTTAGTACATTTGATACTTAAAAATATAAACACGACGTTTTAAATAAAATTATACATTTTTTTATGTATAGTCCTCTACTTCTTATCGTGTCACTAGTTCCTTCGAACCAGTAGAGTATGGTGAAAGGATTTCAAGTGCGCCTCGAAGAAGCTCTTTTCGTGCACGTATGTATATTAAATTAGTTAATATAGCCATCGATTTTTTTTATTATATACCGGATTCACATTGTTTTTTTTTAACCAAAATTGATTTCCTCAGATTTTCAGCGCCCTTCAACAATTTACATGATAAACTTAAGTAAGAAATATATTTTAGTATCATCCTGTACCTGCGGTGGTTCGCAGGTGGCCGAGTGGTTTGCGTCACAGAAACCATAACCAGCGCAACGGACAGACAAGAAACTACGGATATATATATGTCGTGGCCGGATCTTTGAATTGGCCATTTCATGAAGTGGCTGGCCATTTCATGAAATGGCCAATACCCGCTGGCCACGTCATGAAATGGCCTGGCCAGATCAATGAACAGTCAGCGTTTAATGATATGAACAGCTAAACGCGTGGCCATTTCATGAAATGGCCAAATTGATGTTCACTAACGTTTGGCCACTGCATGAAAGAGCCAAGCATTATTGATCATATCGTAAAAATAGTTATATTATCCACCGTTAGAGGCGCTGATATTGTTTTGTTTTTGTAATGCAACATGGCGGCGGACAGTTATTCTGATAAAAAAGGGTGACCACGCAACGAAAATTGTTGGACGGTTATTGCATTACAAAATATGACTTCATTGAAATTGCGGGTGAATGACTATATATTTTATTAAACTTATGTAAACGTTTCAAAAACTATATTTAAGTGTTTATGGCATAGGTAATCTGTATAATCTGGTATTATTATAAGTACTATCTGCCTGCGATGATTTTCTGTCATGAGGCTCTCTTAGCTAGTTTTGAACGCGTGTGAGCACGCAAAACGACTTTTTGACGACACCGATGGTAGAATGGCAAGTGTATTGGACTGCCACGCCTGGTGTTGCGGGTTCGATTCCCGCTTCAGGAGAAACATTTGTGTGATGAACATTGGTGTTTGTCCTGAGTCTGGGTGTTTTCTATGTATTATATGTATGTATTTACAAAAAAAAAAGTATATAAGTATTGTATCAGTTATCTAGTTCCCATAGTACAAGTTCTGCTTAGTTTGGGGCTAGATGACGTTGTGTGAAATGTCCAAAATATTTATTTATTTATTATTTATTTATAAAACAAAAAACCTAATAACCTACCGTCACCTAACTTATATCTGCCTCAGATAATTTTCTTTAGTCAGGTTGTGCATCGATATCATGGAAACCCTACATTTATGATATGGCCAAACGTGGATCGCCATATCATTAAACGTTGACGTTCTAACGATATGGCCAATATTAGATGGCCATTTCATGAAATACGACCATTTCATGAAATGGCCAGCCACTTCATAAAATGGCCAATTCAATGGTCCGGCCACGATATATACATACATAGATATTACCACAGAAGTATTAAAGTATAGAAACACAATGAAAATGCGACCACTAAAAGGGAGCCACTTTGGCTACTTTCTACTACATTTTGGTCCGATGCTAATTTTCGAAAAAGAGAAGTAACAGGGCTAGATATATATTATACTTATGTTAAAACTACTAGGCTTTTTCATTGTTAATAAAACTAGCTCGTAAAAAGTAACAAACATTAATTGAAAATGGAGATATTTCATATTTATTGACAAAGTGTCGGAAATTTTTTGTTCCTGTCTTACGATTCCCTTTTGGTTTGATACTGTCCATCTTGTTCTATAGGAACATTGTTATTCATCTATGGATGTTACATAACCCATGGTGTCGCAGGTTCGATTCCCGCTTGATGAACATCAGTGTTTGTCCTGAGTCTGCGTTTTCTATGACGTAGTCTATGTAGGTATGTATTTACAAAAAAAGTAAGTATGCAAATTATTATCAGTTATCTGGTTCCCATAGTACGCTTTTTAGTTTGGGGCTAGATGGCGTTGTGTGAAATGTCCAAAATATGTATGAAGGTATGTATTATCATTATAGCTTAAGAAAGTGCACGGGACTTAAAGGCAATTTACAAAAGTGAAAATTAAATTGACTTACTTTTACCATAGACAAATAACTACTGGTATATGCTTTTACTAAATTATATTAAATTAGTTTTTTTTTATTTATCACATCCATCATCAATGGCTTATTTTATTTATCACAAATATGTATTAAAACCACGATTATGTCATATATTTTGTAAATATCTACATTGAATGCGTCTAAATCTTGCGCTTCGACTACTATGGCTTCGCTCTAAGTCAACTTTAAAACTAAATCTATTTACCTACAGGAAGTTTCATTTCTCCAATTATGTGTGAAAGTAAAAACTGCAACACCTGCGGCCCACACCTGTGCTAACGAGCCACCCTGTATCGCCCCTTTTCACCCCATTTCCACCCACTTTCACCCCCTTTCGACCCGCGAGGGGTTGAACGCTTTAAGAATTTCTGTGATTGAGTTTTGTTCTCGACACCGGCGACGTGCTTCGTAGAATTTATTTGAAGTTGTTAGCTGGGTTTCTTTTTAAATTCGTTGTATTACAATGTAACAGAAGAGTTTTCAAAGTTTGGTACAAAAAAAATATGTACAAGGGTTAAGTAACAAGTATTTTGGGAAAAATGGAAGTGTGATGTTAAAATATTACCACCAATTTATTTTAATTTTAATAAAAATTTACACTTTAGAAAAGATATATATCAAAATGGCGCCACCATTATCGTTTTTTTTTTAATTTATTAACGTGCTCATCATCTGAAAAGTATAAAAATTAATTAAATAATTAGTTGTTAATTATTTTAATTAATTATTTAAAATGTTGGTGTTAAATCACATCAATTGATTAAATGAATTAGAAAATTCTTGTTTTTTAACAGAAAAAAGTGGAATGACAAATACAATAAATATTAGGATAAAATGAACTCAATTAATTTAAGACCTTATTGTAAACACATGTTCGAGCAAATAAACTATATTTAATTTCGAATTTTTATAACGAACCTTTTCAAATACCTACAGGAACGGTTTTTAAAACCGTGCGTCTATATATATTGGTTAAAGCCTTGAAAGGTCAAACAATTCATAACAGAGTCATCGTCCTTCGTACAGTTCTATGTCTGTCCCACAGCTGGGCGCTGCTGACGTGAGCACGTGCGGCCATATGGCACCAGTTTTGTGGCCGGGCCGTAAACTTTCATTTAGTACATTGCCTAATCACGTAATCACACAATGCGTAGAGATATTCATGGATACATGGCTCGCTCTTAAATTTCTCTATTTGGATTCTTAGTTTCGTATTTATAAACTTTATATTTATACTGTTAATCAAATATTGAATGCTCGCGATGGTAGAATAGGAACATTGAAACTCTTATAATTTTTTTCATCCTCATTTACATGTATTTCACGTAATAAATAAATACTTTACTTATATTTAGATCTTTAGTTATTAGTACCTACTTTTTGAGGACGTGGTGGCAGAGTTGATGAGGCCCTTGCCTTGCGATCTGATGGTCGCAGGTTCGAATCCCGGTGGCAGTCATGCGTAAATGGGTTTTTTCGGTCGAAAAAATCTATATATGCATCCCACGTTCTCGCAACGGTGAAGGAAAACATCGTGAGGAAACCGGCATGTCGTAGAACCTAAAAAGTACGAAAACATGTGTCGAGTGCACGAAAGGAGCCTATTCGAGGCGCATTTGAAATCCTTTCACCACACTGGTTCGAAGGAACTAGTGACGCGATAAGAAGAAATACCTACTCGTATGTATGTATATGTATTGATTTGTTTTTGAATGAATTAATGAAAATGCTTTATTGTACACCCTTAGATAAAATCAATAACATATATAATAATAAATAATTCTCTGATATAAATTTTTTAAACTAAAAAAAAAAAAAAAATATTTATTATTAATTTATCTAACATTTTGTTACATAACATATATCTAACACCGTCAATTTCAATTAAAAAAAAACACAGATATGGCAAAAAAACTTGAAAAAGTCTCGGGCGCCGCACTCGCTCCGCTGTCACTTCGCCATTTTGTAGAAATCCAAAATCCTGACTGCACATTGTATACAACTTAGTACCCCGCCTGCATTGCCCATTTTTTTTTTTTGTAATTGAAAATTGGTGAGCTGGAAAATGAGATAAGCTAATTTTCATCCCAATACCACACGAGCGAATCCGCAGGTAGAAACTATGGTTATCGAAAGAAAAACAAAGTTTGCGTATACACAGATTCTATCCATTTTCAATTTTCATTTGGCTACATCTGGATCTGACTGACGCAAGCACGTGCAAGCCATATGGCGTCCGTACAACCGCCATTTACAGAACTCTGTAAACAGCTGGATCTAGCTAATGGCAGCCGCTTGGAACGAGGTAGGTACCTATGGGTGATAATAGTCTAGGTTTTACAAAAACATATTATATAACATATATGTCGACACCGTAGCTTAGTTGGTAGTGACCCTGCCTACGAAGCTTGGTGTTCCGGGTTCGATCCCCGGCCGGGGCAGATATTTGTGACGAACACAAATGTTTGTTCTCGGGTCTTGGATGTTGTGATGTGTTGTATGTGTCCATGCCACCTGCGACACAGGGAATCCTAGTGCAGGGGTGTGAGTGTGTGAATGTTTATGTTTTATTTTTTATGTTTTATATAACCACCGACTTCAATGTAACTGTTCTAGTGACCGTAGGCACCACTGAAAAGTCACAGGGAAGCAAAATACACAATTTGGTTTACTTCAACGACTTTTTTTTCAATTATTTTGATTTCAATCGGTTGAAACCATGACTTGTAAAGTTTTATCCAAAAAAAACAATAATTATTGTGAAAATTATTGGCAAGCTCTCAATCTTATGAAAAAATATTGAAATATAGAGCTCTGAGCAAGTTCAAAAGCGCTTCATAACGTGTTTTAATGATGCAATCCTTGCATTAACAATAAAATCAGTTATCATTAATCAGTTATCAGTGAATCAGTGCCAATTTTAAGCATTTTCACTGGCTTATAGCTCCGAATCCATTTAAGTTACGTTACTGAAATTTGGCAGGCTTAATAAAGATCCGTATTAGATTGTATATGCTAAATTTCACAAATTTATCTCAATAAGAACTAGGGTTACGGAGTGGCTCAAAATGGCTCGAAGCGTTTCGTGTAAATAGTGCCCAGTCTTTGCGCTCCTGCGCACTTTGATCAACAAAATTATCTGTATCTGTAATTAACCTAGTAGACATGGGCGCAACAGTGCGCTTAATAGAAATGCTATATCTCCTCTTTTCATTTCAGGAGATATTTTTATTTACCTACTAATAATAAATAGATAATTATTTATTGCACTGAAAAAACAAGTAGATACACAACCAAACACAATACTAGTTATATTTTTTTTTAAACTAGCTTCTGGGACATCAACTACAATACCCAGATTTGTGGATAATAGAACGGTAAATTTAGGTTTTCGTAAAGTTCTAGAAAGCCCAGAAACGGTCAGTAGCCAGGCCAGTCCGTTACGCGACTGAGCCACATGGCCCGGAAGCGTAGGCCACCGCCAACCGTCTGTTTACTTGCACCGTACCACGACCAACAATTTGTTTAAATCTCTCTTTGAATGTACGGTTTTTATAAAATAGATCGCTTCCAATGGTAATTCAATTAAATTCATATTTCCAGAGACATAACATTACAATCTTAGACCTTATTTTTAGGTTCTACAATAACATAACTAACATAAACATTCACACACTCACACCCCTGCACTAGGATTCCCTGTGTCGTAGGTGGCATGGACACATACATAAGACATCACAACATCCAAGACCCGAGCACAAACATTTGTGTTCGTCACACAAATATTTGCCCCGGCCGTTAATAATAGCAACGTCATTTTAAATTAAATTAAAAAAGAAAGATGCTAATGTAATATACTCCACTCAACTAGATTAACGCGTTGTTTAATATTTCTATTATTCTGAAGACCGTGTGGAGTTCAATTACCTACTTGTTTATAAAACAAAAGAAAATTATTCAAATATTATTGAACACAAAGTTGTAAACCCCATATTATTGAACAACATTTTCACGTATCTCCTGTTGCCAATTTTCTTCGTGTTGCCACTTTTTTTTGTTTTTGTTTCTCGAACAGTTTTTGTTAAATTACAAATAAATTACGTTATGCAAAAAAAAATGGTTAATTACAGCATAAGCTAACTACTACAATCTATATATAGGTATATTATAAAATTTACAAAAGGAAACAATTGGGCCACCCATAGACCGTTTCAAACGATCTATAGGTAGCTCAACTGCTCCAACTCGATACCCGATGGCAGCGTGCCGAGGATACTGGCTGCATTGCCTCTTTGTATAGCAAGGCTTATTCTTTGGCCCAGATAGCTGCCAATAAAAAAAACAATATTATATTCTTTAGTTCTCAATTTCAAAGAAACTAATGAAAGTAAGTAACCTACAGAGAAAAACCTAAAAAAAAATTTTTTTAATTAAAAATATTCCAAAATCTAAGTCTCTAATCGTTCAGAGGTTTTAGCTCGATTTAGTTTATCCTTTTAGATATACATAGGTAAATAAGTTTTGTGAATTTGATACCGTGGAGTCCGCGTCCATAAAACACAGGGCTGGCAAATTGGAAGCGAGTCTATGGCGGCATCTGGTAGATCTTTTCTATATTAATGCCGGTGACAGCTGGGCGCCGCCCGCCCCCGCCCGCCGCCGCCCTGGGCGGATTGGACCGATAAATTATAGTTTGGCAAGGGTTATTAGAAATATGTCATTCGATTTGAAGAAAACTGAACATTGCACCTATGAGAGGGGTCTCCTAAATAATTATAATCAAGGTTTTAGAAAAATATACAACAATCGATTTTAATCTGACTGTTCTAGTGACCGTAGGCACCACTAAAAAATCTCCAAATTTGTTCTCCAATTTTGGGCTCTTTTTTTCAGTCATTTTGATTTAAAAACCAAACATAGATGAATAACGATGTTCCTATAGAACAAGATGGACAGTATCAAACCAAAAGAGAATCGTAACAGGACCAACAAATTTCAGACACCTCGTCAATAAAAATGAAATATCTCCATTTCCAAATAATGTTTGTAACTTTTTACGATGTATTTTTATTAGCAATGAAAAAGCCTAGTAGTTTTAACATATAATAATTATCTAGCCCACTAACTTCTCTTATTCGAAAATGAGCATCGGACCAAAATGTACTAGAAAGTAGCCAAAGTGGCTCCCTTACAGGATAATTGATTGATTCAGGCGTTACTTTGCGGAAATCCATAAATATCACCAAATTATATTAATATATTTAGTAATAAATCCGCTTAATTTCTAAACAAAGGTTTTAATTAACTTAACTTTAGTTCAACTAAACCAAAGAGTCAACGAACAGAAAACCAAAGTTTAAAGATACGATAAGAAACACGTGTTTCGCCTCTACACGAGGCATCATCAGGAGGTATGGACTCGCCGAAGTTTGAAAAGAGAGTCCCTTACAGAATGTACTTCCAATAAAAATATTTTTTCAAAAAGTTAAGTTCTGATTTAAAATACATACCTATGAACAAAAAAACTGATTGAGAACCTCCTCCTTTTCTGAAGTTGGTTGACAATAAAACTGTATATTGTATGTAGAAAATGGCCGACATATACAATTTCAAACATGCAAGCCCCATCTGGCCTCGCCGTCCAAACACGCTGGACAAACAGACGTACGTCAGGATCTACGTAAACGTAGCGTAGTTGTACGCAACGTATATCAGGATATACGGGATAATTTCGTAAAACAGCTGCACCCGCATTATGTTTGAGGATTAAAAGTTAAATGGAGGGGTTAAACTTACGATAATTTCTGATTTAAGTAAATTTTTTAAATCTGCTTATAAACACAAAAGCTCTGAAGTAACAAACACTTCTTCACACTATTCGTTTAGTCCATATTTTTTGATTTCGTCAACAAAAAAAAGTGAAACTCGTTGGGATTTTTTTTAGGAACACCCATGTCATGGTTTTACTCGATGAGACGTGGTGGCCGAGTGGATGAGGCCCTTACCTTGCGATCTGATGGTCGCGGGTACGAATCCCTGTGGTAGTCATGTGTAAATAGGTTTTTTTCGGTCGAAAAAAAACTATGTATGCATCCCACGTTCTCGCAACGGTGAAGGAAAACATCGTGAGGAAACCGGCATGTCGTAGAACCAAAAGTTCGAAAATATGTGTCGAGTGCACGAAAGGAGCCTCTTCGAGGCGCACTTGAAATCCTTTCACCACACTGGTTTGAAGGAACTAGTGACACGATAAGAAGAAGAAGTAGAAGACTCGATGGGAAGGATTTTTTTATTTTATTTTTAATAAGATTAAGCCCAAGGTTGAAAATGTAGCACAGAGGCCCGCCCGCACAGAATGTCTTTTTCGTTTTGAGTAGACCGGATGGTATGTGTTCCGGTCCGACAGAGCTATTTCGCTTTAGTTTCTTTATCCCAGCAAGAACGTCATCCGGGGTAAAGTACGTTAAACAGACTACATTGCTATGGTTGCCATTGATTGTTTCGATGCTGTCGGTGTTCAGTATAGGAATGTCAGGTAGGAAAACACTGGAAAAGTAGCTTGCGAACGCCTCGGCGGCCTCTGGCCCACCGTAAGAGATGTCCTGGTATGTCACATTGGGCTCGAATCCACCTTTAGACCGGAGACTCGAAATATGCTGCCAGAATTTTCGTGGGTCAAGCCTTATATTGTCCTCGATGCACCTTATGTGATCACTGTAAGCCGTTGCAATACGAGACCTTAATTCTGCTCTTAGTTCGGAGAACTGATGGTATGCTTCCGCCGAAGATGAGCGTTTCCAAGCGGTATGAAGCTTCTTCTTAAGTTTAGCACTTTTAATAATATCTTGCGTAAACCATACAGGATAGCGTCTACATGGAGCATTAGTTCTACATTTTTTTGGCATACATTGGTCAAATATTTTGTATATTGCATCATAAAAGTGATGACAAGCACTAGAGACATCGTTAGCCTGGAAGACTCTTTCAAAGGAAGTCATGGATAGAAGGTGGTGTACCTGCTCATAATTAAATTTTTTGAAGTTCCAATCACGTGCAGCATCAATGTTACTCGGCATGACCAAATCAGAGCAGCGCAATGCCTCGATTCTAACCTGAATATCAAGGGGAGGATGGTACGCGTCTGGAGGGACTGTTCCCTCAGTAACGGTAACGACTATATCGCAGATGCTTTTGCTCTCCTCGCTCTCCTGGATCAAAACTACATCTAACATTCCACCATGTGAATTAAGCACAGTATTTTTTTCATGAAATCCATAAAATGACAAGAAATAACAATAATAATGAACAATATTTATGGAAGCACTTTTCAAATTTAAATCTCCTAGGACTAGCACAGGACCTTTCAAAAGATGCATAATGCTTTCAACTTTAGTGAACCACGTCATGTATTCAGAATCACTAGCACTTGGTTTAATATAAACTACGCACACAGTGAACTGGTGGCCATGCCACAGAAAACTAGCCCACAAATCTTCTCCAGCATCCGTTTCAAAATCACGATGTCGTCGCAGCAAAGTAGGTGCCCGGGCAGCGAGCATAACTCCTCCACACGGTGTACGTCTATCACGTCGCAAGATACTCCAGTCCTCGCAGATTAGCTCGGAATCCTCGACGGAGTTGTCGAGGAAGCTTTCAGTGACTGCAACGAGATCGTGTTCTAGAGCAGCCAAACTGTTTCGCCACGCACGCAATTTGGTTTTCAGGCCACGGACATTTTGGTTGAGCAGGTTAACATACGAAGGCCGCGGCTTATTGTGCGGCCGGTTCGACTCGAAAGGTTTCTGGTAGTTAATCCAGGGCCTGATCCTTGCATTTATCGGCCAAATATGAGAGTATAAGCATGTCTCATTAAGAGCTACTGGGACACCGATTTTATAAGATTTGTAGTTGCCTTTAGGAGTAAGTTCTTTCACTGTACAGGTGACACTTGGAAAGAGCTGGCGAAGATATTCAGAGACTTCATCAGTGCTAGATACCATATTCCATAAGTGAATAAAACTGCAGGGTTCAACAGCTTTTAGAGTAGTTACAGATGGACCGGCAGTACCACAGAGCGATGGAAGGCGATGTCCCCTCTTTCCAAGATCATTCCACGGATGATCATCTGTTACGGAAAGGTTGGGCGCTATTGTAGCTCTTGGCGTGAGGTTGAGATAAGAAATGCATTTAGTGCTTTGTTGCGAGTCCTTTGTCGTAGCAGGTGCTTGCTACGCCGTAGATGTAGCTACGCATCTACGAACTGCTACGAAACTCCTTTGAAGATGATAGAACTATATTTTTCGATGTTACTAGATGTGGCACGTATAAAGAGTTGTCAGAAAAATAATGGACGAAATGGGGGGAGGCCTTTGCCCAGCAGTGGGACACTATAGGCTGAAAATTATAATAATAATATTTTGGATATTTCACACAATGCCATCTAGCCCCAAACTAAGAAGATCTTGTACTATGAGAACCAAGTAGCTGATACAATACTTAAATACTTTTTTTTGTAAATACACACATGTATTCTATATAAAAAACACCCAGCCTCAGGACGAACACCGATGTTCATTTCACAAATTATGTTTAACCCGAAGAGGGAATCGAACCCGCAACACACTTGCCACTCGACAATCCGTGTCGTCGACGTCGACGATTTATTCATTTGGTCCTTTGTTGAGATCCCTTGGCGTTGTCCTAATAGAACGCGATCACGCGATCGTCGCGCGAGCAAGCGATGCGACCGTCGCGCGAATCCGCGATCAAACGTACTAACGTCAAATAGGCGTCCCGATTGGCGATCGCGCGACGCGGCGCGATGCCAATCGGGACGCCTAATTGACGTTAGTACGTTTGATCGCGTGATCGCGCGATAGACGTTCGCGCGAACTTGCGATGGTCGCGTCATCGCGTTCTATTAGGACACTGCCTTTGTCGTAGCAGGTGCTTGCTACGCCGTAGATGCTGCTACAAATCTACGAACTGCTACGAGACTCCTTTCTTCTTATCGTGTCACTACTTCTTTCGAGCCCGTGTGGTGAAAGGATTTGAGACTTTTTTGAAGAACATCGACTTAGATTTGTGGATTTTACTAGATGTGGCATTTACAAAGAGTTGTTAGAAAAATAATGGGCATTTAATTAATCATTTTTAATGTAAATTTAATTAAAGTTTTACAAAAACATACAAGAAACGACTTCAATTGGACTGTTTTAGTGACCGTAAGACCGTAAGCACCTCTGATTAGTCACAGGGAAGCAATATACGCAATTTCGTTTACTTCGACGACATATTTTTTTCAGTCATTTTGATTTAAAAACTTATCTACTCAACCGATTGTGATAAAATGTGTATGGGACCAAACTGAGAGTAGGCATTTAAAATTGATATTATGACAAAGTGAAATGGTAATGAAATGGTATTTATTTGCCTATACAATACAATGACAGTCAAATAGAGAAACTTATAACTACTTATCTAAATAATTCTAACTTATAAGACTTATTCTAACCTACTCGTATATGAAGTGTATGTATTTATATGGCAAAAAAGGACTCAACTCAGCGTTACGCTGGATAGATGGGGTTACCCACCTATCCAGCGCTGGTTTTCAGTTGAGCCCTGTGAAGGTTAACGACACGACCTGTGACTATTAACCTACTTATTCTAATAAACAATCAATAAATGACAACAAAAAAAAAGGAAAAAGAAAATAGCAACCTAACAAACAAGATGAACAACAAAAAATGAAATGATATGCAAGGTATGAAACAAAATAAAAATTCATATAAACCAAAAAGGAGAAAATATCAGTAAGTACCTATTGTAATTATATGTACCTATTGTAAACAAAACCAAAAAAAAACTATTTAACGACTGACAGAGGGAGCGTTAAGTGTTATGAGTATAATATGTATATGTATGTATAGGGGTTTGAATATGTATATGTAGGTATATGATGTGCATATGCATATATATGTATGTAAACCTAAGCTTCATAAAGCAAAAACAAATATAAACTAAATTATAGATCTATCGTTATTTATTAAAATTTCATCGTCATTTTGAGCAACTAGGAGAAAAGATTTAAGCTTGCGCTTAAAAGTGTTTATATTTTTTATAAACGTGACTGAAATGGAGGACGTGGTGGCCGAGTGGATAAGGCCCTTACCTTGCGATCTGATAGTCGCGGGTTCGAATCCCAATGGCAGTCATGCGTAAATGGGTTTTTTCGATCAAAAAAAATCTATGTATGCATCCCACGTTCTCACAACGGTGAAGGAAAACATCGCGAGGAAACCGGCATGCGGCATTTCGTAGAACCTAAAGTTCGAAAACATGCGTCGAGTGCACGAAAGGTGCATCTTCGAGGTGCACTTGAAATCCTTTCACCACACTGGTTCGAAGGAACTAGTGACACGATAAGAAGATGACAAAGTTCTGAGGTAACAAACATAAATAAATTAAGAAAAACCGAATTGAGAACTTCCTCCTTTTATGAAGTCGGTTGAAAATGCCGACTATCTATAAAAAATACCATAAAGAGTGGGCAACACCATTATTTCTCATTCTGTCACTTGCAATATTTCTGAAATACGGCGAACACCAAGGTCCAGTTAAGCCCAAAACTGCAAAAATAACTAACACGATGCAATAAAAGCCTTGGCGCTTCCCGATAGGCGCAGACCAGGGACAGACTCAGGACTGGGGCGATGGGATCACGTGAAGATGGATAGAGGAATATTGTTTACTTAATCACGCCAGGACGCGTAGTGTTCGCCTCATGTCCTTCTTCTATTGACAGAACATATATTTTTTTATCTTTATAATACCCAAGTGAAGTTGTTGCTAGCAGCTATTTCTACTTATAAAAATACTAATACCACTAGTATTAAACGTGAATATGTAATATGTTTGTAAGGATTTTTGTTACTCTTTCAATCACGCCTAAACTATTATTGTGTATATCTTAGTACATTGTGCTATTATTTAGACAACTAACCACTCATTAAATACTAAAACATAACAAAATTTAAATATTTAACCTACTTAAAATTATGATTATTTTAAATAGGTTAAATATTTTAGTTTACGTACCTATTTGAATTTACATCACTGTCTACGAGCAAAGTACTAAATTATCAAACCGAATTGCTGTAATATAGTTTATGAGCTAAAAAAAAAGATACTTTTTATCCTGATACGACACAAGCGAAGCCGCGACCAGTAGCTGGATAAAAAAAAACCATCCTTAAGAAATATATTTTAAATTTCGTTAGGTTATCCCCCTTTTTGGGTTGCCTAGTTCCGGCCCTGGTATGCGTGTGACGCGTCCAGCTGAGCCGGAGGCATTTTTCATCCGCCCGCCCAAACCGTGCCAGTGGCACCCCCGCCCGATTGCCCAGGGCGGGCGAAAACATCGTGTTTAGAATATTATTTAGTGCTTCGAAAGATTCCGATTGAATAATTAAATTGCTTATGAGTTTTAGGGTTCAAAGTTCAACAAGGAACTCATAATTTTGCAATATTCGTTTGTTAGTCCGTCTATATGCCGTATGTAACTTTATGTAACATATATATTCATAAAAATATATGTATTTTTTATGTAACTATTAGGCGCCATCTCCACGAGCGAGAGAATCGCGATATTATTGTAGTGCCACGTATTTCTTTAAACTCTCTATGAGCGATAACTTTGCCGTATGGAGACGCGTTCATAGAGAGTAGGTATACACTTTTGATGCTGACCGTACTATCCGCATAACTCAATTTGTAAGAGACCTCTCTCTCCCCGACTCTCTCCCTTCTGAGACTCTCACCCATATTCCAAGTCGATTTTTACACTTAAGGGAATACTTACATTTAAATTAGACAGGTGACAGCCGAACCTTTAGTAAAGCGGCGTCCATTTTAGCACTCACGTAAGTATTCCCTTGAGTGAAAAATCGACTTAGAATATGGGTGAGAGTCTCAGAAGGGAGAGAGTCGGGGAGAGAGAGGTCTCTTACAAATTGAGTTATGCGGATAGTACGGTCAGCACCAAAAGTGTATACCTTTAGACTTTCCGTGTTCATGACAAGATATTATCATATCATGAACACGGAAAGTCAAAGTAACACGTTCAAGTTCCGATGTGGTCAAAAAAATTCAAGCATAAATTAATCTTCTTCTTCTTATTGTGTCACTAGTTCTTTCGAACCAGTATGGTTAAAGAATTTCAAGTTCGCCTCAAAGAGGCTCCTTTCGTGCATAAATTGATAAATATAATGGAGTAAAAGAGTGTTATAAATCCCTTGCCGCCACAGGTGTCTGCGCCCCGTGCGCGCTGATATATCACAAAGCGGACGCCAGGCCACATGGGGCTTACCCGACCGACCAGAAGGAGGATGTTCTACAGTCAAGCTGAGGCCATACATCGCAATATATCCCACTTATAGATTTAATAACGGTGTTCCTGTAGAACACCTAGATTGAAAGAGATAATCAAGGTTTAACAAAAACAATAACCGACTTCAATCGGACTATTCTAGTGACCGTAAGCACCACTGAAAAGTCACAGGGAAGTAAAATGCGCATTTTTGTTCACTTTAACGAATTTTTGTTTCAATTATTTTGATTTCAAACTAAACTACTGAACCGATTTTGATAAAATTGCTGTTTTGATTTTTTCTCGACAGCACGATTGGTCGAGTGGCAAGTGTGTTGGACGGCCACGCCGGTGTCGCCGGTTCGATTCCCGCTTCAGGACAAACATGTGTGTGATGAACATCGGTGTTTGTCCTGAGTGTGGGTGGTTTCTATGTATTTACAAAAAAAATATTTAAGTATTGTATCAGTTATCTGGATCCCTTAGTACAAGATTTGCTTAGTTTGTGGCTAGATGGCGTTGTGTCAAAATGTCAAAAAATTATATTTATTTATTTTATTTTATTTTATATATTTATTCTACGGAATAAGCCAGGCCTTTGCAAGCAAGTATCCAGAAAAAAACTCTTTAATAAAATCCAAAACTTATAAACTACACCCGTTTCCACAATTCCAAAACAGCGCCCATAAAAAACTAAATTACAATTTCAATAAATACAGGCAAATTCAGGCACAGATGGCGCGCGATGGTATCGCTCCGTGCTCATACATTGCGCGTTTTGTTCTTAAGTTAGGGCCAGGGGGTGGAAGGGGAGAATTGGGCATTGGTTGTCATTAGTGGGGGCTATGTGAGGATTGGTGGGTCTCAAGTTCATTACGGTGACCTATTTCAATTGAAATAAATTATGTGTGAATATAATTAGGGTTATTTGTTGAGGTAGTTTGGCTAGTTTTGTATAAGTTACACATTATAACTGTCAAAATAAAAGATTGAGATAAATAATATAACTTGGAATATAACTATTTGTAAAATTATAAGCTGGGACTATTCTAACACATACAAAAAATAACAATAAAAATAATCCTTTTTAATGCTAAAGATCGTTAATAAAAATAATTACATTTTGAGTAACTCACTTCAAAACTACGTGAAAAAGATTGTAAAAGTACGAGTAACGTATTCAAAAACTGCGTGAATTACAAATATTTGTCTAACGGCATACAAAGTAAACCAGTAATGTACAGCGCACTATTACTCTGTTATTAGGTACCAAAAATCTAAGTCCGTAGCGTCATAAATCTAAACTCAGAACGCATTTGTACCACAACCATTGCGCGTCAGGGCCAGCGACCGCACGGAGCGTGCGTGGCGGGCGGGTAATGGATGCGGTGCAAAACAACGCAGTCGGTCGCTTGGTCGCGCGCCAGGGCGTCAGGTGCCTCGGACGGCGCGCCGGCTTTGGCAAATTTTAATGAATGTCACATTGAATTGTGACACTGGATGTGGCATATTGACAATGCTAAAATTAAGTCTCCTTATTATTATAAACTAGTAGTCTACTGCTACTAGTAGCAACTGGTAACCTGGTAAGGTTTAATGGTACCTTATAAAACAACAATATATGTAACCATCAATATATTATGTAAAACAACAATATATGTAATATGAATAAAAAAAATATACAAAAAAAAAACTTCGTCTCCGAAGCGAATTAACAAAATTCCTTCACAGCGTCAGAGATAAGTATCCCCCTTGCACAAGACACCCAGCTATAAATCCTTTCAAAAATTATTATACTTGATATTATTTTTAGGCTTACATACGGTTATACAAATAAAAACTATTTTTAAAGGCAAAACTTCTACGCCGCCGCATACGCCGCGGGGCGGTGATTTGAAGGGATTTGAAGCTGAGTATTATAATGCATTGGGGATACTTATCTATGATGCTGTCTGTACATACCATCGAAATTTCAAGTCTCTACGTCCAGTAGTTTGGCATTTACGTTGTCTGTCAGTCAGTCAGTACAAAGACTTACAGTACAGTAAAAAAATTATCGCCGAGATAAACGAAATTGGGTATTTTGTTTCCCTGTGACTTGACACTACGTTCACTAGAACCGTCCGATTGGATTAGGTTGTTGTATATTTTTAAAACCTTGTTATTTTTAAGTTTATTTCTTTAATTAATATTATGATTGGTTAATGCGTTTTAATATAAGTTAATAAATAAATACATATACAATATTCCACCCAGTAGCATGTAAGATGCCTCATCCACGTGCTGTAGATCCTTGGCATCCACCATGTGCCACCGACTGGCGTGTTATATGGATTTCATTTAGGAAATCGTATAATATTACAGCGGCCTGTACCTAATGTGCATTTTTATGCTTAATTTTACAATAAGGCGTTACGTTATTTTTCAATATGGCGTTCTGAATGAATGGCATAGTGTTAAGACGTTGTCTTACTTTGTTTTAAACTAGGCTAGTTCGTTTCGTTTTCGTTCGTTTGGTGGTCTTTTTAACCACTCTGGACGTATGCAGGCGTGATCTCTAACCATCAAGAGAGCGCATTGCTAATCGTCACTTAATTATTAAAAAAAATGCAAAGTGGAGTGAAAAGAGTTAGGTAGAGCCACAAATCGTCACACAGTTTTTAAGCAATAATAAGGCGTTATCTAACTTAAAGGTAATCCTCAAGGCAAATTTCCATACAAAGTGTTTCGAAATTCGAACAAACACTCAAAAAGTACGCCGTATTATAGTAATTTCTTCAGACTATTCGTTTGTTTCTTCAGACTATGTTTTACGATTGTGTGAACAAAAATTAGTAAGGTTTCATACTTTAATTTAGATTTTATACGTGTTTTAAAATTAGTCGAAATTCATGAAAACTCGTGCAATTGGCACATGTTTTTTAGAACTTTTAAGGTTCTATGACATGCCTTCCATGACATGTTTTCCTTCACCGTTAAGCACGTGTTTTAGCACACATAGACTTATTGAACAGAAAAATCCATCGGTGTACGACCGGGTTCGAACACACGGCCTTCGGAACGAAAGTCGGGGCACCTTCCACTCGGCCAACAAGGCTTTTTTAATATAGGTAGGTACCTAATTAATGTTCAAGATAAACCACAGGACGTAGCGACTCAAAATGTAGTCTGCATATTTCTCAAGAAAGATAGGCGCGTTCTATGAAAGCAACGCAAATGATGTTCTAATTATCAGTGCTGTTTTATATACTTATGAAAATTAAGTGTTATTTATTCATTCAATCATTCATTCATGGATCCTTCAGCCCGTATCCTCAGCACACCGAGTAGCTGCAGCGATCGACGTGTTCGCAGTTTATCATCATGCGGGCAGTTATCACCTCGCGTATGGGAGGCTGTGCGGATCTGTATGTAGCCGTATGACTTTTTGACAAGCGTTTTTTTTACCCATCTGCCAATGAAGGGTTATGTTTTTCGCGCGTATCTTGTATGTTTGTAAATTTCTGGGTTACATCGTATCTTCCAAACGGCTGGTATGGATGGATTTTGACAGTTAAGGTATCGTTACATTTGTCTCGATCACCCGAGTGTTTTTAGATGGGTTTAAATACGTCACCGTTCTGGAATCTATTATATATCATAAATATTATAATAGGTTATTTATAATTTTATTTTATTATATTTAGTGTAATTTATGATTATTCTATATTATAATTAATCTACCTGATTTAGGTATAATTTAAGGATTTACAATACATATCTCTGTAAACCGAAATAAAATATTTTAGTTTATTTATTTATAGAACTATACCTAACTAAATACATATCCGTCTATTAAATTAAATACTAAAAACATGTCCCAGGCCAAAAAATACTAACCTAAAAACACCTTGAAACTCCGAAATTAGCACCTTTTTATTGATAATCCGTTCCACCCTCCTCGGAGGCGAAGGGTGGAATGGAACATCTGGGCGCAATCCCTTACCGCCTGTCAACCACACCACCGTTTATTTATTTGAAGCCCTGAACCAAATTGATTCGTTTGAAGCCGGCGCCATGCTTGCTTTGCTTGCTTCTCAATTTTAGCGGGAATTTTGACTTTGACAGCTCGTTGGAGTGGTGGGAAATGATAGAAAATCATAGATGAAAAACGATGTTCCTATAGAACAAGATGGACAGTATCAAACCAAAAGGGAATCGTAAGATAGGACCAAAAAATTTCAGATACCTTGTCAATAAAAATGAAATATTTCCATTTTCAAATAACGTTTGTTACTATTTACGATGGAGTTTCATTAACAATGAAATAGCCTAGTAGTTTTAACATATAATATTTATTTAGCCTTGTTACTTCTCTTTTTCGAAAATTTGCATCTGACCAAAATGTACAATGAAAATATAATAAATATATACTATAATAAAATGTAGTTAGCCACAGTGGCTCCCTTTTACTGTGCATATTTTTGTACTACATTGTTTTTCTATACTTTAATACTTCTGCGTCGAAAATTAACTCTAGTTTATTTGCCACAAAATATAAAGTTAAGAATTATTAGCTGTATCGTAAAATATATCTGTGATTAATTGTTATTTATTTTTCTTACAAAAAAAAATAATAATTTGAAGTACTTAACCAAAACGAATGAAGGTATTTAACTTAATTTTAATAGTATTTTTTAAAAATAAGCATAGTTAATTAGAACGCTATTTTTTTCCTTTTCCATTATTTGGCATCGCTTTTAAAATGTACCTACTGACTACCCTGTAGTGCTTAAATATTTTTGACATGGTTTTCCATACTTATACCAATCCCATAGACTTATTTAATTCTACTTTCCTAAGTTCTATGACAAATCCCCACACAAACGGACGAAATATGATATAAATATATGTTTGTATATAAACTCCATGGATATATGGTTTGCTTCATCAATGAAACAAGCATAAACATGATTTGTTTGGAATGTAGCGACAGATAAAAGTGCCCCCGTGTCCGCGCGTTCATCGCACGATGCGGGCTAGCGTACCGACAGCAGAAAAGTACTAGACAACTGTATGACTGCACTTCGAACACGAATCTTGTTTACTGAACATTGTGTAAAATAGCCCTGATTTGCGTTTTTTGTGAAAATAAAAAAGAAATTATGATGGTAAAAAATATGAGTTAAATTCTAATATTACCTTCTTTTTTTTGATATAAACTAAATCTTATTAAATGTTTTTCCTTAATATCGCAAAAACCATGAACTAATTTAGCTGTATTTCAGTTTATACGCGGCTTTAAAATGCTAATTTGTACCCTAAAACCACGAACCAACTTTTTAAATATATTTTATAAACATCCTGGGCACGTTACCTTTTAGTAATGTCAATGATCGATTGGGTGGCATATATTATAACCATAAAGTTATAATTTTAATTTTATGGTTATAATATATGCCACCACTCTTTTATATTTATGGGTACTGTACCGTATACATAATCTGTGGTAAAAAAAAAATGCAGTCTAGCTCTTTGTATGTCATCTGGAGATATAACTGCACGGCATGGCGCGTGGCGCCCAGGGTACGAGTGTAATCTAAATATTAAAATGGTATTTTAATTTGATACATTAAATAAGTGAGACCTGTACAGGTAGAGGTACTGTATAGTTCTAGTTAGTAAATAATACATAATATAACTTATATTCTAATCGGCTGCATAAATGTATTTAATTTGAAGTATTGTTTTGCAGTCGGTACATCTATCGAGAGTGTGATGCGGGCTCGCGATTAACCCACCGGGCGCCCGCAGAAGATAGATAACTCTCCTGGATTATAGCGCCCTGGTACTTGCTGCGTCATACCACTTAGTTGTAGAGATGTTGTCCTGTTCCGAATACTGACATTGCTGCTACCCGAATTCCTTTCTTAGGGCTTAGTTATATTCAGCGGCGTGGTCGCGCGGATCGACCGAATCCTGGAATCCCTATCGGCCATCCCTACTCGAATTCCCCACTATTAGAGACTTTTTTCCGAAATCCACGAGTGGGGATAGCCGGTGGCGATTTCGGGAATAAGCCGCCACGTTTCATATGTACCTCCTTCGTTGCATAAAAAACTATTGAATTTAAAAGCCTGGCCACGCTGCGCCGCTGAATATAATCAGGCCCTTAGAAAGTGAGAAAAAGAAAGAAAGAAAAAATATATATATACAAAATTGTTTATTTCAAAAACATTTGTCCAAAGTTATGGTACAGTCGATGTTTTCCATATTAGTTTTTATAAACTGTATAACAGAATTCAGAGCCCTTCCCGTTACAAGTGGTACATGTTTTATTCTATGCTGTTTTAACAATTATATGTAAATACTTAAGGTAGGTTAGGAGTACTTAATATGTATTTTAGTATTAACTTATATATGAAAACAAAAACAAAAACACAGTAAAAGATAACAGAGGAAACAATAAAGCAAAAAAAAAATATTGCAACTCGATGGTTTTTACAAATGAGGTGTCATTGGATTTGTGAAATTCAGAAAGAAGAATTGATTTTAATTTTTTGAAGATTGAATTGAAGAATTGAAGAGATCGTAGTAGTTATGCTGTAATAAAATAAATTGGAAAATTGAAAGCCAACAGCGAATTCCACTCTATAGATACCTATAGAGATAGAAAATTACATCAGCTTAGAGGAAAATATTTTAATAACCGTTTGGAACTAATGCGGACAGCTGGCGCAATCCGATACAGTCTCCATCCTGTCTTATTTCGGACTCCGAAATTAAATGAAATCATATTTTTATGAATTTGTCACACAAGTTTGAATTTTTCATTACGCTAGAAAAATTACTAGAAGGAAGAAAATTCAGTTATAATTAAGTACGCTAGGTGAATAACAGTGTTCCTATAAGAAAAACACCAAGATGGACAGTACCTAATCAAAATGGATGCGGAGAATAGTACAGAAAATTTTCGATTTTGAAAAATGAAATATCTATTTTCTAATAATGTTTGTTACTTTTTACGATGGAACTTTAGTAACAATAAAAAAGCCTCGTTTCAACATATATTTATATTTATCTAGCCCTGTCACTGCTCTTTTTCTAAATTATGCCTCGGACCAAAATGTACCAGAAGTTAGCCAATGTGGCTTCCTTTTTTATGACGCATTTTCAATGTACTACATTGTGTTTCTATACTTTAATACTTCTGTGTTATTACGATGTTCGATCAATGCGTGAATAAAATCAATATTGATTTTTGTTTGTGCGTGTATCTCAATTTCTAATCTACTTTATTCAAATTGCTTTCGCAGTTCAAAAACAGGTAATACCTGTGCTAGGTACAGAGAGTTGGCTGATTGGTTCGGGTTTAATCAAACTTTGGTCGTGCACCTGACAGCTCGATTACGTGGCTCTCCACAGTGCGCGTGGTTTTGGATACATCTGGCCAATTTTTAATTGAATTCTGCCACTTTTTAGCAAATAGTTTATACGCCACAATATTTAAGAATTGATGGGAAAGTGATGAATGCGGTTATGTTAGCGTGAATTGGTTATGGATTTCCGTAAAGTAATGCTTAAACCCATCGTGAAAATTAAAACGTGAGCGTAGTTATCTGTTACATACTTTTGCATAAATATATAGATTTTTCGCAAAAGTGTTTTAGTAAATATTGCAGCTCTCAAGCTCATTTTAAAAACAATAACTTTTTGAATAGTAGGTACCTATTGCTTTGTTATAGATTCCAAATCGCTGTTATTTTTTTTCTCTTAAATCCCTAAATAATAACGGCATATGGGTCTGTCCGTCTATAACACGCTTTTTTTATAGAAAACTGAATAAGAGTTGGCAACCCTTTCGCTCGATCGCTTAACATGCTCGATTATGAGTAAAAACTGTGTCGTGTCAGCGGCAGCGATCGCCTACAAATTGCTTTTTGCTTTTTTGAATCTTTCCTGTGCTGCATTTGACATGAAAGGATTTCGAGGCAAACAGACGGTTTTTTAATCTTTTTGCGAGAGAATTAATATTAAATCCACGTTACCTATCCACAAGGCGAGAAGGGAAGTTATTAGGTTCGATAAAAAAACAAGCGAGCCATAAAGTACGATGACACACTTTTTTACACGCTACACGCCAGCAACTTCGCTTGTAGCGTGTAAAGTCGCCCAGTGTCATCGGCTTTTTTACAATCTGCTTGTTGACAATATCCTTCCCAAAAGCTAACTCGCTCACACGCTAGCTTTTAAAAACGCCAACAATCAGCTTGTAAAAAGCCCTGTGTCATCGACGCTTAACAGTACTTATGGCTACTTGCACCAACCTTAAAAAAATCCTAAACAATGATTTTACTCGCTAGGGAGATCTTTACGATCCAAATTCATTGCACCAACTATAAGTATTCATCTAACGCCTAAAGAATTCCTTAACTTTGGGAGCCCGTTCTCATAGCACTTAGAAATTCTCTATCCCAATGAGCCGTCATGTCATTTCTGTCAGAATACATATCTGTCTCTTTCACTCTTATTGAGCATACCTACTATATCAGTTCTACTCTACACCAGCAATGCCAGTACGTACTAAAAAGTTATATTTACGTACCTTTTAACTCCTATTATAATTAAATTAAGTATCTTTCAGTCAAATAACGTCCCTTTTAGAGCAGTTTTTTGTAGGTACATTTTTAAGCTCTCATACTGGCAGCACTGTATCTACTTACCTACCTATATGAAATTAAAATACGATTACCTAGAATTCCTAGATGATCTAGCTAGACAACGACGGACCCCAACTCTTCACATACCTATACCTATAGCCCTTCATAATAACCGTATAAAACACATTGATAAGCCAAAAATATATAAGTAATTTTATAAACAAACACCGGTTACGTATAGTCATTACAAAACCATTAGAATTAAGATCCTGGCATTTCTTCACAGCTTTTTTGGTTCTTGAATCTTCAAACGTTTTTTACACAATATTCTTGCGTTTTCTTGTTGTAGGAACTCATCATAATTTATTTTCTTCGGAGAAATTCGCCGACCGTTTTACGTCGATTCGGTCTCACCGTCTCGTTTCCCAAAATATCTGAGCCCTTTTTGTATGATTGTTTGACTGCTTGTCTTAGTTTATAATGGAGAATACATTTAACATCGCTAAACACACAAATCCCGGAAAATATCATAAAATTATTTTTTGCTATCCAGTTTTGTTTACATTTTTTTTTTTTTTTTTTTTTTTTCTTTTGAAGAACCTAAGTTCTTCGGTTTTGGCTTCACATCAAAGGTATATAGCCAGTGTCAAGTAATTGGAGAGATTATTTTGTCATAAGTCAGAGTCGATAAGTCAAGTCATGCCCCTGTAAAGTAGTGGTGGTTGCGACTTTACTAGAGGCTTCTATGGAGTTTTGGAGGCAACACGAAAAGTCACGTTTTACAGCATTACACTATTCACCAACACTCATACACGTTCACGAGCACTTAATGGATAAAAAACCACCGTTTTTACACTTAAACACTCATAGTTATACAAGTTTTGTCAATTAATTTAATGCCGCCAATGCGCCATTTTTCATGTTCCCGCCAAAACTCTTGTTTACTTTTATTGTGACAAAGTTATGTCAAGTATTCAAAAAACCATAGACAAGACAACATAAAATTCGTTCTTTCATTCACCTATTTAAAAATCAACAGACTTGGGAGTTACATAGCGTGTTCTGTTTGGTGCAATGAAAATTGATCTAAGTAAAGTTTTAGGCAGTACTTATATTAAAAAAATACTATCAAAGTATTCGATTTTTCGACTTTGGTGCAAGTGGCAATTAGTCGTATAAAGGATGTGTGTATATTTAGTGCAGTCAAATTAGGCGTGTTTTGAGCAAAGATAGGACATAATTGAACACATTTGTTTAAAGCTTTAATTTTTACATAAATTGATTTCAAATGAATTTGCCCCTACCATATATAAATTTCAACCTCCGGAGATGGCTGGATCCGGAGATACCTTCATAAGGCCATAGCTTGATGAGGCGTTTCTATACAGTTGGTGCAGTGTGATATATTTTGTACGACACCATGCTCCACGTTCCCACCAAGTTTCAGCTAAATCCGAAACCAGGAACACTTTTGAATTGTGATGGCAATTACAATACTTTGGTATCTGATAAATCTATTCTGGGTCAACTCCTGTTGTTGTGTAATTTGATGTTATGGTCAAGGTCTTTGCCACAATGCTCTCCCAAATTTTCAACTGCCTACGTTTTCTAAATAGGAGTATATCCTTAGATTTACGCATTTTTTGAGAGGTTTTGTACCACAATTCGACAGGCAAAATCGACACAGTTTCAAAACTTATCTCAAATATATTAACGAGGTAATTGTAACGTATGCCAGTTAAAAAACTTTGGGATTCTAATACGGAACAAGTGTTTATTGGGCATTATAGTTAAATAACATAGGAACTTAGCCAATAGAAGCGACAGTTGCATTTCACGTCAGATAAACAAAATAAGTCTCTTCCACAAGCTTTTCCATCTGTGAAAAATTGAACGCGTCATCGTTTGGAAGTTTTACAGGTTCGATTTTGACACCAAACGACTTATGTCTATTAATTAACTATTAATATAATTAAATTAATATTAAAAAAGCGCATAAATACGTCATTTATTTATAATAAGGAAAATGCTGTTTGACGTGACAAATGTCTACTAAACATGTAGATCGTTCAAATTTTAAAACGAAAATAGAACCTCAAGCAGTTGTCAAAATGCCACTCGAATGCCATTCAATTCTTGAATTTCATGCTACTGCACCTAATAACAAGACGATTTATCAATAGCACCAACTCATTTAAAAATCTGTCCTAATATTTTTATCGATACTGAGACTGAAATGATTTGAAAAAATTTGAATTTATCAATCGTTATTACGCGTATAGAAACACATTAAATTGTTCATTTTTTATGCAATACAACCCAAAGTAAATAAGCTAAATTGATCAATAACAAGACAGAAATAACGAACAAATCGCATTTATTTAGAACTTTAGGTAATTTAGGAAAGAAACACCGTCAATAATACAAATGTATCGATACAATTTTTTCAGGATCTTAGTTGACTAAGGAAAATCACTTTTTTAGTAGCCAAAATCATCCCAATAAAACAAACCCAATCGTGGCGAGCAAAGCGAGCCGCAAATTTTTACACAATTTATAAAAAATATACCCCATGTTTTTACAAAATCAGAATTACAATTATTTTACAATTATCTTTTATTGCCTTGCACTCAGCAGCCAGCACCGTCTTTTGTTTCACAATCTTTGAAGTCGCGCCTGTTTTGTTTTTTTTTGTGAGTGGCTAGTTCGATTTTCGAACAAACCTTTTTACAATGCCATAAGGGCGTTCTTTTACTTGGAGTTTTCCACGAGTTTCCACACGAATTTGACGTTCCAAATCAAATCACATTACAATTCTTGGGAGTTTCATACACCATTACCTCCCTAGAGAGGTAATGCTATGCATTATCTTGATGATAGCATGATATGTAATTGGAAATTGGTGTGGAGGTGGAGCAGGTGGTGTGAAAAAAATCTTATCGCTGTGAGCAAAGTGAACTTTTTTATGCAATTTTTTATGCCCATAGTTTTTTTTATTGTTCTGAAAATAACTTTATCGGGACCCAAAAACAACGCAAAATTGAATTATAATTATGAATTATTTCTTAAAAAACTCTGAAAAAAAATACGTCGTGGGATGAGAAAACACGAGCAACTGCCCAACAATTGGGCCACCCATAGACGAAGGCAGTGTTGAAAGTATGATTAATTAATATAAACATTATCTAGATTGTAAGTCTTACATAAATATAGACAAAGACCTTAAGACTTTTTGTAGAGCAATTATCGAGCAAGTTAAAATTCTACTTTTTGTAGAACTTGTGCGTTTACTGTATAAAAATTTAGACTTAGACATTTCGGGGGGAGGGGCGGGGACTTATGAAACCCCAAAAACCCTCCACTGTATTCCGCCATAGGTCTGATTGAATAATGTTGGTGCTCAAAATGAGCACCGGCTATATAGCCGGTGCTCATGTTGCTATTGAGAGAATAACTCAATTTACGCACACCACTGCAGTTTTATGTGGGTCTACTGTTAATTAATCTGTAATATTGGTGATAAATAACCTCAAGTTTCTGGATTTTTCTGAGAGAAACTTGTATATTTTAAGAGTGGTGATTGTAACTAACTACTAGTAGTTATCACAGAAAAAAAATCACGAATAAATTCCTTTTCTCCGAAGCACAGTTCGGCGATTCATAAGTTGGTGAAAAAAACCATGTTCCGTATGAGGAAGGATGGTGCAAATGCACCGAAAGGTTTATCATAGCTGTAGAAACCTTGTGTTTAATTGCACTGACTGTGCCAATGTTTTCCGAGCTAATAACTGCATATTTAACTACAAAAAATCATTTTTACCTGGTCATGCTACTTGTAAAACTTTGAAATTTATTGTAGAGGTACATTAGGATAGTCTTAATGTGTGGTACAAATTTCATGAGATAGACTTTACCCGTTTACATTTTACACCGGTTTCAAAGTTTCAACTGAGTATTTAACAGGGTTCCGTAGGTGCTAGAATCGGTTCAAATTAGGTGGTGGCTTCTGGTGGTATCCTCTATCGATCCCGCAACATTCTACAAATGTACGAATTATGTCCTATCTTTTTTGGATTTTATAAATAAATAAATAAAAGTCATTTATTTCAGGCCATAAAAAAACCCATAAATTTACAAAGTGCCTAACTAAAGAACTTAAGATTAACCTATCTATCTATTTATTTATTTACGGTTCTCACTCTGGTGCACTGAGAGCCAGAACCTGTACATGGGGCTATATATGTTATCAGCCAAAGACTTAAGTATGGTGTTTTTGGAGCTCCTAATACCGGCCCAAAAGGAAGCAATTCTGGACCTGATTATGGCGAAGAAATCCGGAACCCGTGCATCAGCGAACATGCTTGACGCACTACAAAACCTTGGCTTTTTCATGAGGATACGATATGCGTCATTATATTGCACCCTTATAGTACTGTACGATTTTCTTTTGTACTTGAACCAGAGCTGGCAGGTATACATGCACAAGCAGTACGCTTTAAATAGTGTTATTTTCACCTCGTCGCTGCATCTGGCAAATCTCCGAGCAAGCATGTTACATCTGATGGACAGGTTCCGTCTTTCTCGCTCAATATCTAGGTCATCACTCAGGTCTTCGGTGATGATATGTCCAAGGTATTTGAATTGCTTCACAACCTTTACTGCTGAACCCCTCAGATACACATTTGGCACTCTCTCCGGACCCTTTCCTGCTCGGAACACTAACATTTCTGTTTTAAGAACGTTATATATTAAACCGTGTGCGTGAGCATATTTTTCACATATGGATAGTAGTTTTCTTAGTCCATTAATCGATGGGCTGAGAAGCACCATATCGTCAGCGTAGCTCAAATTGTTGACGCATACATCACCAACATGACAGCCGATCCTGGTGCTTCTCAGCTCCTCGATTAGGCCGTTGATGTAAATGTTAAAAAGGTCTGGGGAAGTTACCCCCCCTTGGCGCACTCCGCAATCCAGTCTATACTCACTGGATGTCGTGTCACCCCACCTTACTATATTAGTCTGGCTTCCGTACCAGTATCTCAAAAGGTTCACAAATTTTAACTAGCCTAATTGTGTAACATCTGACATCTCATGTTCTTTTGTTTTTTTTTTTATTTGGATTGTAATAATTTAGTCTTTAATCTTAAATAATGCAATTTGTTTTTAAAAGTTTTAATACTAAATACTAAATCTACCTTCCACTCCTACATTGTAGCTACCTACCTACTCCTAAGTGAAGCCAGGTGGACCCAGCCGGCACAATTACTGCGCTCGGTGAGGGAATGCATCACGTCTCTCATCGACAACAATAATGGTGATGAGAAACACCGTATCGTGGCGCCATAACAATAATCCATCCATTCGAATTTTTACTCGATTACAATACCTCATTTGTCAAATTATGATCAATAAATATTTTGTACATTTGACACAACGCTATCATCATCATTATTATAAAGAACTTTGGAAACATGAACAAATGTAAAAAAATATAAATATATATTTAAAGAAAAAATATTCAAATATTTCTTACTGTCTCTTAAAAAATAACACGGTAAAATAAGGTTCAATTCTTTTTTAGTTTCGATAGTAAAGTTACAATAAAGAGGTGCTACATTACGAGTTTAAATATTTTTCTCAAATATTTCCTTCTTTCAAAACACATGCGCATGACAATTCCAATTTTAACCAACTGTGACATCAAAACTCATAGTAACACGACGACAAACACGACCTAACAGTAAAGACACTATCTATGTTACTGAAGTTATAGTTTACCTATGAGCTGGTAAAGGATGACATTTAATTACCAAAAAAACTTAAATAGAAAATGCAGAAGGGACTGTGCAGTCAGAATTTTGGGTTTCTACAAAATGACAGAGTGACAGCGGCGCGAGTGCGGCGCCCGAGCAGAGCTGCGGCGAGCTGGCTCGAGCCGATAATTGATTGATTCAGGCATTACGTTGCGGAAATCCATAAATATTAATAAATAGTATAAATATGTATATTTATTAATAAATCCGCTTAATTTCTAACATAGGTCTTAATTAACTTAACTCTAGTTTAGAATTTTAGTATCCAAACCAAAGCACCAAAAACAGAAAACCCAAGTCAGTGTTTTCTAAACTAGAGTTAAGTTAATTAAGACCTATTTTTAGAAATTAAGCGGATTTATTACTAAATATACATATTTGTACTATTTATTAATGTGTAGAGAGCCGTCTGTCTATACTGTTCCTACTGCTAGCTATTGCTTTCTGTGGCGGTGTTGAGTTTCATTGCGCGCGCGCAGCTGAGTAAACGACGCGTGCCTTGAGGGAAAACAAGAAGCGCATGGTACATGGTAACGCTTGACGCGGTTCCAGCGCACGCTTCTTTGAGGTGCTCAGTTTTCGGTGATTAATGGATCAGTTGAGCTACTGTTGGTTTCGATCTCGCTGTTGAGAAACTTAGAGTTAATTTTAACTCACTAAGCCCAGAGGTCACCAACAGATGCTTAAGGCTAATCCAAAAAGTACGCCGTATTGTAGTAATTTCTTCACACTATTCGTTTCGTCTATGTTTTTTGATTTCGTCAACAAAAAAAGTGAAAGGTTTCATACTTGAATTTAGATTTTATACGTGTTTTAAAATTAACCCTACTATCTTAAAAACACGTATAAAATCTAAATTAAAGTATGAAACCTTTCACATTTTTTGTTGACGAAATTAAAAAACATGGACGAAACGAATAGTGTGAAGAAATTTTTATAATACGGCGTACTTTTTGAGTATTTGTCCGAAACATTCGGATTTAAGGATTCCCCTTAAACGTCAAAGATAACGGACGAAGAGGCCTAATCTTCCGATTTTATCATTGGTGAAAAAGACCTAAAACGGTTAAAAATCGTGTTCAAACATTATTTATTTTTGTAATAATTTATTTGAGTACGTTGTTTAAAGATCAACATGTATGTTAAAAAATAGCAGGTGATTAAGAAAATACGATCGAAGTAATAAAACACTCATTTTGATTTCTTTATGACTTCAAAAAAAAAAGAAAGAAGAAAGAAAGAAATAATTTTATTCATAAGAGTGGAGAGTGGAGTAGCAATAAGTTTCTTTTTTAATGTTTGTTTTTTCAAAACTTCGTCGTTAATTTTTAGAAAATTATTTTAGTATTAAAAATGTCAATACATAATACATATTAGTCTCATAGAAATTTCATTCAAATCAGTTCAGTAGTTTGATTTTTAAATCAAAATAACTGAAAAAAATATCACATGAAACGAAATTGCGAACTTAGTTTTCCTTGAAGCCGTTTTGCAATATAAGTATTATTCATAATAAAATTCAGCAATAATTTTAGATAAATGTATTAATCTATTCGAAAAGGTCGTACGAACCGAGGTGGTCGTGTTCTGGCAAGGGGAGGGCTGGGAACCGCCACCTGTGCATCGGTGATGTTATCACAACACGCTCATAGATGAGCTTGGTGGATAGATGTTCATCTAGTCAATTAATGGCAAAAAACTGGCTAAAAACATAAGACTTATCAGATGATAGAGTTTGTTCGGGAAAAGCACGGTTATAGATAAAGAAGATATAGATAAAGAATATTTTATTGTTTAGAACTGTGTAGGCATACAAGGTGTTAGTATGTATAGTAGTTTAGTGCTTTGGAGGTTTTAATTTGAGGAACTAATATTTTTACGATAGCATTCTTAATTATGAATTAGTGAATTGAAAAAATGGATAATTATTAACCAATATCTTTTAATTTGATGTGTAACATCTTGTCTTGCGCTTTTTGTCAATTTGTAGCAGCGATTTCGTTTAATAACCGGAAAAAAACACGCATAATCAGTTGCCGTTACTGAATACAGATATGGCAAAAAAACTTGAAAAAATGAAGTAGCTTTTTTGTCAATATAAATTTGAAAAAAATGGATATCTGTTTTGTTTTCCTGTGGACTTGGTAGCATCAGGTGGTACCCATCATTGATAATAATTGAAGTTTCATTCATCGTTTGGCAAACTCGGGTACCTAGCTAAAGCCAGCTCGCAATAGCTCGGCTCAGGCGCCACACTCGCCCCGCTGTCACTCGCCCATTTTGTAAAACCCCAAAATTCAGACTGCACAGATACAATGCAGGGTATTGCCCATTTAAGTGTTTTTGGTAATTAAAAATTTGTGGTGTATAAATAAACGGACAGTGCTAAGGCGATAGATAGATAGAAACATCTTTATACAATCAAAACAAGAAATACAAACTGAAATTACGAGGGCGGTCTTATTGCTAGATAGCAATCTCTTCTAGACAACCAGACAAGACATATTACTCTCATATTATTGTACCTCTTTATGTAACGTTGATGGCACTTCTGTCCGGTCACAGCTTCTCTATGCCTCTCCCGTAGGACGCGGACGCTGCGAACTCGCGCACCTGCACCGCAGATTGTAATCACTCTTCTGCGGGTAGTATACCTACTGTGTACATGTACATTACATTACTATACTGTGTACTAATGTACGCTATGTATACATCTGTCATAACGATCTTATGAACTCTACGCTAGAGGCGTGATCAATCTTCATTAACTACGAGTATAATCGAGGTTTTAGAAAAACATACATCAACCGACTTCAATCGGATAGTTCAAGTGACCGTAGGCACCACTGACAAGTCACAGGGAAGCAAAATAAGCTATTTTGTTTACTTCGACCAACGTCATATTTTGACTTGACTACGTCTAATAAATCGATGCTGCATGCACGAAAACGTTGACGTCATTTTCCGGTAACGCTCATTTTTCCGTAAAAAAATAAATAAATACTTGTTTTATTCAAATAACTATGTGTGATAATCGCGAAAGTCTACGAAATACTACTCATTTTTACGTTACGCTGGTTATGACGTCACGTTAAACTATCGTCCGTAAACCAACTTTACAGACAACCAGTTTTTTTTTCAGTAATTTTCATTTAAAAACTAAACTACTGAACTGATTTTCATAAAATTTCCATTTTCTAATTTAAAAATTCATAAAATTTGAAAGTATATTATATATCCTCTCAAACAAAAATCTGTCTCATTGATCGATCTTATGAACTCTACATTAGAGTTTAGTCTAGTCTAGTAGTCCTAATCGAATTTTAAGTTCTTTCTGTTCGAAAATCCAATATCTATTATTGGATTTTGTTATTTAATTTACTAAAAAAATCGATTGATATTCAAAACATCCAGTTTTGATACAATTTTGTAATCTTTAAAAATACAAAATCGCACTTTTTGCGACGAATATTAGCAATTTTATGATATTTCATGTATGTACCTAGCATAGTATTTTTTTATTGATTCTGTAGTAGGTACCATATACCATTTCACAATGATATGTTGAACAAAATCTAATTTATATGTATAAAAACTAGATAGGTAGTAAGTATTGTAAGGTACCTAAAGGTTCAATAATATGTCATTAGTATTCAAATAATGTCATTAGTAGACAAATAATATATCATTAGTAATCAAATAATATGTTACGCCTCCTCAAAATGTCGCGGAGAGTCTAACTCTATAGACCTATAGGTAACTTATAGGTACCGATAACCTATAGCTAGGTACCGGTAGTCTTTCCTCTGTGGTACCGGTAAGTACCTGTATTGTACCGGGAAATTGTCAGGAATTGGAGTTCCCGGTACCATTTGCACACCTGCGCCTCAACTGCTACGAACACCCTGTACTAGATGACATTGATTGTTCTCCAAATTGGTTTACGAATAGTATTTCACCTATTTGCCCGACTACGAAGAAGGAGTGTAATGTTTTTCGCGTGTATGTATGCAAAAATGACGACTATAAGCTGCTTTGCACAGTCAGCTGTTTACGGTTTTAAAAAGGTATATTTGTAAATGGTCCTTTGATTGGTCTTTTTCATAGCAGACTTTCGTAGTGTTTACAATTTTTCTACAATTTGTTATTTAACGTACCTATTTGAAAACCTGTTTGATTGTAAATTTGCGGTTCTTACAAAATTACGGTGACATACATAGATAGACATAGACATACATTTATCAAACATTTATTTGAGTACCACATATTATGTATATGTAGGTATGTAGCACATTCTAATAAAATATATAAGTAGATTATTATTGAGACATAAACCAAGAAATTTTCGTCCACCTCCCTTTACAATTTTTCTACAATTTGTTATTTAAAGTATTTGAAAACTGCTTATTACAAAATTACGGTGTATGTCTATGCCCACGTATCGTATGTCTATGTATGTTAATGTATGTAGCACATCCTAATAAAATATAAACAAAGAAATTTTCGTCCACCTCCTTTACAATTTTTCTACAATATGTTATCAAAATTTGAAAACTGTTAAGTTTATTGCAAAATTACGGTGACATAGACATTAGACATACATTTATTTACATGGTAAATAAATGTATGTCTATGCCTACGTATCGTATATCTATGTATGTTAATGTATGTAGCACATCCTAATAAAATATAAACAAAGAAATTTTCGTCCACCTCCTTTACAATTTTTCTACAATATGTTATCAAAATTTGAAAACTGTTAAGTTTATTGCAAAATTACGGTGACCGACAAAGACATAGAAATACATTTATTTTCATAGTAAATAAATGTGATGTCTATGTCTACGTATCGTATGTCTACATATGTATGTATGTTAACTGATTTGGATGTATTTGCGGATGAATGGAAGAAGCTGATGATAGAGTGCCTGGTGTTTTGTGAGAGTGATGAATGAAAATAATAATGAATTAATTTCTAATGATAATATTGACATGTGGTACTTTTGTTTATTGTTTAATGATTTTTTTTTTTTTATGAACATGTGTTTTAATTGTAACTAGAACTGTATATTAACAATTAATTAGTGTAAGTGGTCTGTGACCGTTCTGATTAAAATAAATAAATACAAAAATACAAATACAAAAATGTATGTAACACATCCTATAATAAAAGATATAGATTATTATTGAGATATTAACCAAGAAATTTTCGTCCACCTCTCTACCAGCGATCAATCTATCATCTATCATAATGATTGCGACACGTCACATCCTCTGGCAAAGTGTTCGATATTCAACTAAGTACATTCCTAACACCTGCGACACAGGTGGCGCCACGGGAGAAGGAGGCTGGGTACAGAACATAAGAAATAAAGTGGTCCGATTTAACGAATTTGGATCGCAACTCATCAAAATCGACTCCGTAGACGTAGGTTCAAAAGTTAGTGATTTTTTGGATCCGTATTGAATTTAAATCAGTAGGTGCTTTTATCAGCGACAAACTCGTATGTAGGGTAAAATAGAGTAGTAGATATATGAAGCATAATATAAATATGCTAAACACTAATTTTCGAAAGTAAGGTTTTTAGTATGAGCCGGGTATCCCTTTTGGGGCATCTAACCCTGTTTTACCCTAGTTGTAAAATAAAATAGAGCTAAGCTACAAAATCTAATTATACCTACACTTAATAACTTTTACATAAGTGACTCATAAGTAAAAGGCTTACCCTAAAACACGTAGAATTAGACTGTCTTAAATATGAGTTTCATTTTACCTATCTACATATAAAAAAAATCATACCTATGAAATTTCTTTATGAGAAAAGTGCAATTAAACCAGTTACGGCCTAATATAAACTAAATTAAAATTATAGCTTAACCCTATAGGTACAGTCGGCTCTATAATTGTCTTTACACCCAGCTTACGCCGCCGGTTTTCTCCTATAACTAAACCACTCACACAAACACATCATTTTTGTGTGAATAAACTACTGATGTGAATAAACCACTTAAGATATACCCCAAATATAAACAACAAGTAGTTTAATCACAAAAGAACATCGGCGTAAGCTGGGTGAAAAGACAATTACAGAGCCGACTGTACGTACGTAGGTACTCAATCGAGCAATAAATCTGTTTCTACCACAGACATTTGTATATATTATATCTGTGGTTTCTACCATAATTAAATGGTTAGCCTAAATAATGAGATTCAAAATGTACCTAAAGTCTTACAAATAAATAATCAAATAAAGACATACAGCTTTATTTAGAAACGAAGACTAAACTCGAGGTCACCCCCTGACTTTCCCAGTTCTAGACTAGTTTTCCTCTTACAATTAAGAAATTTCACAAGGAGGACTAGCAGGGACTAACCAAACGAGCATCTTTATTCATGACTTACGGGAAAAATCTGCTTATTTCTCTAAACCTAGTGGCCCCCTAGTTTTGGCAAGGACTATCTATGGCAGATTTTTGACATGTTATCTGACAGTTGCTAGGCAACACGGCCATCAGCATAACAAAACCTTTTTGAGCGTATTATTTACTTACGTTCCGTTTGCTCCTTAGTAAACTACATACGTTACCATAGATGAAATATAAATAAATGACTTTTAGATTCATATCACCTTCCTATAACTACGACGATATAATTTTGCGCATATTGGAACAACAATGATAAATCCTGGTTGGCGTAAAACTCGTTTCTAAATAAAGCTGATAATGTTTAAAATTCCCTTTACTTCAACCTATCATAAAACTATTGTAGATATGTAGGTGTTAGGTTTATATAAGCAGAGCAGACCCGCATGGTGGGCCCGTATTTGCCGCCAATAAACGAAGCTGGCGGCTATTTGCTTGTTGTGCCATACGGGCGTACCCTGGTAATAACGGTGTTTCTAAGGAACACCAAGATAGACAAGTATCAAATCAAGATGGACTTGAAAAACAGGGCAAAAAATTCCAGGCTCCGTCAATGAAAATGAAATATAACTTTTTCGATGGAGCTTTATTAACAATGATAAAGCCAGTAATTTTAATTCATAATATTTCTCCAGCCTTTCTCTTTGAAATTTTTCTTCGGCCTAAAATTAAGAAGGTGGCTAAAATTAACTTTTCTGGCGCGTTTTCAATGTAGGTACTTCATTATGATTCAATACTATAATACTTCTATGGTTCTATGCTTACGGCTCATTAATTCGGCGTTTTGTTGATTCTAGCATAAGTAGAACACACATTTTATATGGTTTGGTAATGGTAAGACCGAGTAATGTGGTACTTCGCACCGTAATACGCTAAAACGCAACGCAATGAGTTATGAAGCAAGTTTAATACTTGAACATTAATATCATTAGAAATTAGTATAATACATAATTGTAATAAATATTGAGTAGGTACCTAAAATAAAACAGTAGAGTAGTTCCGTATTACGAAATTTTTTTAAAGGTCGCATTTGTATCAAATCTGTCACAGAAGTATTTACAGTTAGTATGAAATTTTTCAAATCGTTTTACACAACTGCTAACCTTTCTGTGACGGAATCGATACGAATTCACTTGTCCAAAATTTTCGTGATACGGCTAAGAGTAGGTATGAAGTCTTTCGACCAATACTCTGAGTAAAATTAAACTGATATTTTACTAAAAAAAATAAGTTAATTCTGGATTCCAAGTAAAAATATTGCAGGCACCAGGTATAGACGGACGCAAACAATCAAAGCCAACATTTCCCATAATTCATAACGTCCATAAATTAAAATCTAGCTTACCTTCAACGTTTTTGACAGCTAACAGACAGCTTTCCTTTTTCTAAGCTTTCACTAACACAATCAAATTAACAAATCACCAAAAACAAAACGCAACTGACTAATAAAAAAGTAAGAAAGACCTGCAGAAAAAGTGGGTAAACAAAATTTTTATTTGGATCGCGATGTTTGACGTCGGCGAACGATGGAAAATCTTCGTGCGTTTCGTTCCGCGGTCGGGCGCACACTGACTGAAGGGGCGGGAACTCCCGCCCGCCCGAAGCTCGGAAAAGCGTTTTTCGTCGGGTGGTTATCGCATTCTCGGTGTTTTAGGGTTAATGTTTGATTTTGAAATTTGTAATATTTATCTATATACTCGAAGATGGTTTGTGAAATAGGTAAATTAGAGTAATCTTAACAATAAATACGACATTATGTAAAACATAATTTTGATAGATAAAATATAAAACAATGTTTGGACATTCCATAGATTTTTAGTTAAGTACATTAATATTTTTTACGTTACGAAAGGCTGTCCAAAAATATACGGAACTTGACAAAAGGCTTGGGAAATATAATAGTATTTATTTTTAAGTACTAACGTAGACTACGTATACCTACACAGGAAACCATTGGCAACGCTGCTTCAACGAATATTATAGTTTTGCCATTGCAACCCATATATGAATACCGGTGTTCCTATAGAACACCAAGCTAGACAGTATCAAATCAAGATGGAGTCGTTAAACAGGGCAAAAAAAATTCAGACACCCCGTCAATAAAATTGAAAATATCACGAATTTTAAATAGTTCTTGTTACTTTTTACGATGGAGTTTTATTAACAATGAAAAAGCCTAGTAATTTTAACTTATACCTAATATTTATCTAGCACTGTTACTTTTATTTTTCGAAATTTAGCCTCAGACCAAAATGTACTAGAAGTAAGCTAATTTAGATCTCTTTTTGGCGCATTTTCAATGTACAGCCAGCTGCCCAGACATGTATACACTCCCAAGCTTTCACATTTATATTATGTATGACTACTCTTCATTTCGCAGACTTCCTTCTGACAAGTTAGATGACTAAATTAATTTGAAAATGCATACGTGCACTTTTCTTTGCAAAATCAAGTCATCATCATCATCAGCCTATCGCAGTCCACTGCTGGACATAGGCCTCTCCCAATGAGCGTCATCGCGCCCTGTCTTCGGCTTGCCGCATCCACCTTTTGCTCGCAACCTTCCGCAGATCGTCACCCCACCTGGCCGGAGGGCTTCCTACACTACGTTTGCCGATTCGCGGTCTCCACTCAAGAACTCGTTTACCCCAGCGGTTATCGGTTCTTAGGCAGATATGACCAGCCACTGCCACTTCAGCTTGCTAATTCTCTGAGCTATGTCGGTAACCTTGGTCCTCTGTCGGATAACCTCATAAAAATCAGTAATAAATATAAATGTGAAACGTGTTAGTGCAGCTGACTGTATCTACTACAATGTGATTCCATACATTAATACTTCTATGTTACAATGCTATTGATAGGTTTTTTATTATACAGAGTTACGTTCCACCACTACCTCGCTCGCCATATTAATTAGTATTAAAGAAACCCTACATTTAACGGATTTCTGTAGAAGATTACTCTACAAAATATTGGTTGATATTAAGGCTTTCATCCCGGGAGTCTCGGTCTCGAAAATTTCGAGAGTCTCGACGATTTTTCGTTATTTTCGAGACTCGAGACTGGATGGTTTCGGTACCGGGAATAACGAGACTTTCGATACTTATAAAAATCTTAACAATATTCAGTGTAGATAGCCCTTAGTATAATCTAAAACAAGGATAAAACATAGTGGTATAGTCTTATGACTTTAGCTTACCAAAAAGGGCAATTTAAAAAAAAAGTTATATGTGTGGAATGAATGTAAATGTAAATGGACTCCCTTTTCCGCACTTGGACTCCTGTTGGTCCTTTGTGCGTCGGATTTCCTGAATAATAGTTTAGCCAGCCTAACTCCGCCCAGAAGCACAGAAGTTTTCTGGGTTCTTCGCAGGCTTTGCGGAGTGACCTCGGGTTTTTGAGGATTTCCTCTCGTTGCTTTGCCACTCCCACGCATTCCAGGATTACGTGGGCGAGCGTTTCCTCCTCGGTCAAGCAGCCTCTACAGAGTGGGCTGTCTGTGTTTCCAATATTGTGCAGATGTTTGTTAAGCAGGCAATGTCCTGTGATAGTACCCACAATGATTCTTAAATCTGGTCGTTTCAAACTAAGTAAACGTCTAGTTAGACGTGGTGCAAGTTGCGGAAAGGCCATTCTTGATTGTTTGCACTTCTTGGTTTGCCGCCAGCGCTCACTGTGCTGTGTCTTTGTACGTTTGCGTATCCACGCTCGCAATTGAGAAAAGGGTTGTGGTAGGAAGGGAGATGGCCCTTCCCTTCCAGTCTCAGATCCTTTTCTAGCCAACTCGTCTGCGGCGTCGTTCCCTAATGAGTTACTGTGCCCCTCAATCCCTGGAGTGTTATTCGGTTGGCTTGGGTTATTCTCTCCAGTGCTCGGTGGCATTCGTTAACGAGCATTGAGTCGCAAGTATTGCTATCTAGTGCTTTTAGTATAGCCATACTATCGGTTAGAATTCGTATTTTTTGATTTTCGATTTTCCTCCGAAGTATGGTGTTTGCTGACTCGGTGATCGCTACACATTCGCATTGGAATATGGATCTGTATGCACAGCCCGAGAGTCATTGATATTTTTATGTTGTAATCAAATGAAAGGCCCCTGTACCTTCGTTGGTTTGTGTGTCTATGTGTGGAATGAGGAACTATTTCGAAGAAAAACGCAAATTTTGATTAATCAGGAACATCGGACATCACCGAACATCATCAAATACTGGATTGTTAAGTTAAACTGTGATGTGATCGCTAATACGCCATAAATTGCCTAAATGCCATTCCTATGAGTGTGCCTTTATGTACTATTAAATTAGTCTCGAAAGTCTCGTTTTTCCCGGGAATTTCGAGACCGCATCGAGTCTCGTTTTTTTTTTCCCGGGACTCAGAAAGTCATCGAGACTGAAAGCCCTAGTTGATATACTTGTGGTCACATATCAACAACACCTGTGCAATCGTTTATTGTTTCCAAAAAAGAATTTACCGAGCGGGGCACGTGCGTAATGGCGGACCATTTGTGTCAATATTCGATTCGCTTGTGTTGACAGCTGGCACAGAAGTATTAAAATACAGAATCACTATGTAGTACATTCAAAATGCGCCAAAAAAAGAAGCCACATCGGCTAACTTCTAGAACATTTTGGTTGTCCACGCTGGGGCTTGCTTGCATCAATGAAAGCCTTTTGTTTGGTAGACAATATTTTTAATGTAGGTAAATGCAGAATTACAATTACTTTTAAAATAAGAACACAAATCAGACGTGCGCTTCTTAGATCGTGTGGAGCCAAGTGACCCCTCGAGGGCGGGTTGCGGGGTGCCGAGGATCAGCACTCTGTATTTGTTTGTGCGCAAACATTGGTACGATGCTAATTTTCGAAAAAGAGAAGTAAAAGGACTAGATAAATATTATAGGTATATAGAGATAGGTATATAGAGCAAATAGCCCAGCAGGGCTATTACGAGAACTAATGACAGCTTAATGAATAGCCCCGCTGCTGTCTTACGACTCCATTTTGGTTTGATACTCCATCTTGGCGTTCTATACCTAGTAACACCGTTATCCATCTATGATTAACTGTAACCTGACAACATTGACAGCCGGAAGCCCAATGACCATTTACGTGACAGATTGATAGGTTTAGGTACCTATAGGCAAGTGTGACACTTTATTCCCATCGAGTAATACCATGACATGGGTGTTACTCGTTGGGAAAAAAATCCCTGACGAGGGGTGTTAGTTAAGGCTTTCATCCCGGGAGTCTCGGTCTCGAAAATTTCGAGAGTCTCGACGATTTTTCGTTATTTTCGAGACTCGAGACTGATGGTTTCGGTACCGGGAATAACGAGACTTTCGATACTTAGAAAAATCTTAACAATATTCAGTGAAGAGAAGCCCTTAGTATAATCTAAAACAAGGATAAGACGTGGTGGTATAGTGGTATAGTCTTATGATGATGGGATGAATGTTAATGGACTCCCTTTTCCGCACTTGGACTCCTGTTGGTCCTTTGTGCGTCGGATTTCCTGACTAATAGTTTAGCCAGCCTAACTCCGCCCAGAAGCACAGAAGTTTCCTGGGTTCTTCGCAGGCTTCGCGGAGTGACCTCGGGTTTTTGAGGATTTCCTCTCGTTGCTTTGCCACTCCCACGCATTCCAGGATTACGTGGGCGGGCGTTTCCTCCTCGGTCAAGCAGCCTCTACAGAGTGGGCTGTCTGTGTTTCCAATGTTGTGCAGATGTTTGTTAAGCGGGCAATGTCTTGTAATAGTATCCACAATGATTCTTAAATCTGGTCGTTTCAAACTAAGTAAACGTCTAGTTTGACGTGGTGCAAGTTGCGGAAAGGCCATTCTCGATTGTTTGCACTCCTTGGTTTGCAGCCAGCGCTCACTGTGCTGTGTCTTTGTACGTTTGCGTATCCACGCTCGCAATTGAGAAAAGGGTAGTGGTAGGAAGGGAGATGTCCCTTCCCTTCCAGTCTCAGATCCTTTTCTAGCCAACTCGTCTGCGGCGTCGTTCCCTAATGAGTTACTGTCTGTGCCCCTTAATTCACTGGAGTGTTATTCGGTTGGCTTGGGTTATTCTCTCCAGTGCTCGGTGGCATTCGTTAAAGAGCATTTTCCTCCGAAGTATGGTGTTTGTTGCCTCCGTGATTGCTACACATTCTCATTGGAATATAGAGATGTGCATACCGAGAGTCATTGATATGTTTATGTTGTAATCAAATGAAAAGACTCCGGCCCCTGTACCTTCGTTGGTTTGTGTGTGTATGTGTGGAATGAGGAACCATTTCAAAGAAAAACGCAAATTTTGATAAATCAGGAACATCGGACATCACCGAACATCATCAAATACTGGATTGTAAAGTTAAACTGTGATGTGTTCGCTAATACGCCATAAAATACCTAAATACCATTCCTATGAGTGTGCCTTTATGTACTATTAAATTAGTCTCGAAAGTCTCGTTTTTCCCGGGAATTTCGATACCTCATCGAGTCTCGATTTTTTTTTCCCGGGACTCAGAAAGTCATCGAGACTGAAAGCCCTAGTGTTAGTCGATGGGAATTTTATTCCACCATCGAGTAACACCCAAACGAGTAACAGTGTTACTCGTTTGGGTGTTACTCGATGGGAACCCATCCACAGAAGTATTAAAGTAAAGAAACACAATGTAGTACCCACATTGAAAATGCAACCAAGAAAAGGGAGCCACTTTGGCTAACTTATAGTACATTTTGGTCCGATGCTAATTTTCGAAAAAGATAAGTAAATAGAGATATTACATTTTTATTGCTAGGGTGTCTGAAAATTCGGTCCTGTAGGTATACCGCATCCATTTTGGTTTGATATTGTCCAATGTCTCTCTGTCCATCTTATGCTTACTTGCACCAAACAGAACTGCCAAGCGAGTAAAGTAAGGGGGCATCCATTAATTACGTGAGGCTTTTGTGAGGGTGAGCGGGTCGAGTCAAAACTCACGTAATTTTTTTTCCGCAGGATTTTTTTTTTCGCAGGAAAAAGTGTAATGCTGTGAAATTCAGGAAAAATGATTCTCCACTAAAATATGACAAAAAATCTCACTTGAGATTAGGGGCTAGGGGGAGGGGGTCGAGCAAAATCTCACGAAATCTCACTAAGGGGGGTGGAGGGGTCAAAAAATCGCCAAAATTACCTCACGTAATTAATGGATGCCCCTAATTACTTAGGAACTTTGAAAGTTTGGTGCAAGTCGGCATTAGTGTTCTATAGGAACACCGTTATTCATCTATGCCTATAGGTAAATTGATGAATAGGTAATCGACACGCGTGGTGTGAATTACAATCCCCTTAACAGACCGACGATGAATATTTAAATATAATTGCACAGAACTTCGGAACCAGTGGCCATCGGCGGTAAACAACGGTTATAGTATGAATATTTGATGTTAAAACTGTGGTTAGTCAAGTTTGGTGTCATGTAGGAACATTAATAAGTACCTACCACAGAAGTATTAAAGTATGGAATCACACTGTAGTAGGTACCTACATTGAATATGCGCCAAAAAAGGGATCTAAATTGACTAACTTCTACTAGGTACATTTTGGTCCGATAATTATTTTCGAAACAGACAATAATTTATAGTTGACAATTACTAGGCTTTTTCATTGTTAATAAAAACTACATCGTAAAAAGTAACAAACATTATTTGAAAATGGAGATATTTCATTTTATATACAGGGTGTCTGAAATTTTCTGTCCTGTATTCCGCATCCATTTTGTTTTGACACTACCTTGGTGTCTTATAGGAACACTGCTATTCATCTATTGGTAGTCTGTAGGTACTGGTACCTATTACCTACCTACATTGTTTATTCATGATATAAAATGAAAGTAATTTTTGTACCTAAAGTAATTTAGTGTAGGTAAAGGGTTTAGTAAAGGTACTTACTCTGTAATCATGAAATATGTAGGGTCTTCACCTTTTTTTCCATAAATCTAAAGTGTAGTAAGGTATGTTTTGTAAAACTGTGTGCATGCGGACTGGTGGCCACTTTGTCCTATCCCCTTGAAACTGTGCTTATTTGACTGTCACACAATCTGATTACAACTTTCACAATTATTTTGGAACTTCACTAAATCCGCACACCTAAAACTAGCTAATATTTTAAGGCCTAAACGGACGTGATGGTCGTGTGAATGAGACCCTTGCCTGGCGACCCGATGGTCGCGGGCTCGAACTCCGCTGGCAATCATACGCAAATGGTTTTTTTCAGTAGAAAAATCCATAGGCGCATCCCACGTTCTCAGAACGGTGAAGGAAAACATCGTAAGGAAACCGGCAAAGAACACAATAAAACATCGGTCGAATGTAGGTACCATCCGCCGATCCGAACTGGGTCCGCGTGGTAGATTTTAAGACCCATCGCTCTCCTGGCGGAGAGTTAAACTGAGTCCCAGCAGTGGGAACAATACATATAAGTAGGCTGATCATGATGAATTGGCCATAAAAGCAAATAAGCCAAAGTAGAAGTAGGTACGTACTTTTATGTTGGTACTTAGTGCTTTTATAAATCTTCATATATTTTAGCCCCGGCCTTGCCCCGGTCGAATAGAAAAGAATGTTTGTGCAATAAAACACTCAGTTGTAATTAAAACGACATCAGCGCGGCACACGCGCGCAGATGGCGCGCGGACGTGACGTCACGATGCGCCGCCATTTGCATTTTTTTCCCGCCGACCACGATTTTGCGGGCACGTAAATTCTATGCGTGAAATAGAATGCTGTAATAGGTTTTTCATTGCAATCCGAATCACTGTTCTATTTTTCTTTGTAATATTTCCTAACTTTCGCGATCGTGGTCTTTTTGCGATGATCGGTTAAAATAATCGCTTGATCACTGACATAATTTATCATCCATCCAAGTAGGTGCTATAAAGTGAATTAATTTTAATCGAGAATGAACGACATGGTACGTTTTTTTTTAATCAGTCTTCTTCTTATCGTGTCACTAGTTCTTTCGAACCAGTAGTGTGGTGAAAGGATTTCAAGTGCGCCTCGAAGAGGCTCCTTTCGTGCACTTGTAAGATGTTTTAGAACTTTTTAGATTCTTGCCATGCCGACTTCCTCAAATTAAAACTTTTTTTACAGATTCAGGCAACTGCAGCAATCATACCCCTTTTGTTCGCATCGTCTCTCTGCCAATTTATGATGGATGGAATGAAACCCGATGTGAGATTTGATGAAGAAAACGATAGATTCGACGTAGCTGCCATCATTCGAGAACAAAACAGGGCCTTTGGTGAAGAATCACCAGAATATCGGAGGCAAGCTCAAGAAAACGATAAAGGGAACGATATTCTCGACGCTCTTAAAGATACCATAGACAATTTGGGAAATCAAGACTTTGCGTATCATGACAAAATTAAGGTTGATGGCGATGATGGTAATTTCGAGGAAAACCTTAAAGTTTTTAAAGATAATCAAAAGAAGTTGGAAAATATTGTCGATTTTCTGCATGACGGAAAGAAAAGTGGCAGAAGGGGTATGCCCGCTAACCCTGAAGATGAGATTTTGTTCCACTATGGGATTCCTGTTAATATAAAGATTAATGGATATTTGCAGGTCCCCTTGAAAAAATAATACACGTTGACATGATTATTTTATTTACGTACTTAAATAACATATAAAACTCCATCCTATTTATTTATTTTTACCTTAAACCATAAAGTGAAATAAGAACCTTTCTATAGGTACTTCTGCATTTACCTAGAATGAGCAAGATTCGTGCGAATAACGAAAAGTTACGTAACAAAATCAATTAAGTACAAACAAAAAATCTACATTATTATCTAATGTACTTTTTCTTCTAAGTCGGGCACTCTTGACAGAGTGATCGTGGTCATAATCTGACCCTAATGAATGGCAGCTCCAGCTATGCTCCACCTGGCTCTGTTCGACGCATTGTGGGAGAAGTCGTTCATAATTGCGTTTGTCAGAGATTTGATGAGGTCTGACCATCTAGTTGGAAAACGACCATAGGATCTCTTGCCCTCCATTCTGCCTTGAACCACTAGACGCTCCATTGAGTCCTCTTTGCGATAAATCTAATGTTAGGTATAACCATATAGCTATAGAAGAAGGTATAGTAGATACATATATTAGTAGGTACCGTATTTCTACCAATTTTGGTATTATAATTACGAACTAAGGTAGCATTTGCTGACTTTGAGATTTGGTTGGTGATTTCCGTGGTTACGTAACTATAAATCTACCTACCTACTTGGTCATGTTTGATTTGTGTTTTTTTTTATTTTACGACATCAATTTTAATTTGAGTCTCAATTCAATTTCATGGACAATTAAAAACGAATCATAACTTTCAACTATAAAAATCTAATCAAACCAATAATTTCCTACTTTTTTACTTGGAATGTAAACTTTCTCACTGATACAACTTCAAAAGACATCGAATATGTTGTATCAGAATTTATTAATATTAATTGGTGTAACTTTAACAGCTTCTCAAAGTTTGAATAATCAGGTGGCAGAGAAAGAAATACAGAAGCTGGTGAATAGTCTTCAGCTTAATGGTAATGTAGCTAACAGGCATGGCATCCACAAACCTCATCATGGAAAACATCACGAGAAGTCGCGACACGACATCGATCGCAATGTAATGAACATACAAACACTGAATCTGATTTTCAAACACAATAATATGAGACGTAAGGATCCGGACCTTACGATTGCGGAAGATCAAGATGCAGCTGAGGTTAATAGGATGATGTGTGCAATCACAGGCTCTCAAGGCTGTGGAGGGAATGATGGCCAAAATGCCATTCGTTCAGATAACTCCATCGATCCAGTGGACAAATATGATATTGACAGAACAGACCGAGAGGAAGATGAGAAATACGAAGAGGAAGCCAAAAATGATATAGTAGTACTTCTTAATGATCTTGAAAAGAAGTTGTTGCGGGATGAAGACAAAAATCTAAGAAATAAAGAGCTTCGTTGTAGAGGTAATCGGTGTGGTAAACACAGAGATGATAATGATGATGATGATGATGATGACAGAAGAAATGATGACAGAAATGAAGAGCTTCGTTGTAGTGGTAATCGGTGTGGTAAACACAGAGATGACGATGATGATCATGACAGAAGAAATGATGACAGAAATGAAGAGCTTCGTTGTAGAGGTAATCGATGTGGTAAACACAGAGCTGACAATGATGATGATAGAAGAGACGAAGACGAAAATAAAGAGTTACGCTGCCGAGGGAATCGATGTGGCAGAGGTAGAAGCCGCGACACTAATATCGATAGCTATTTTAAATTTGCTCTAGAAAAGTACGGTAAAAGATACAAAATAAACAAGGACTTAGACGCTATTGTCCTGGATGTAAACAGTTTAGACGGCATTTTACAGACATTAAACAAAGAGGATGAAGATAACAATGTTAGCGGTGATATTATAATGAAAGACAGATACGATGTCGACAGTAACAACCTTAATAGCGACATTACAGTTAAAGATAAATATAATAAAAATAATGCTAACAGTCATAAAATTCATAAACAGAACCTCGACTCTAACAAGAGATATAAACAAAGTCGTGATGACAAACTAAAATATCGATGGAATCAAGGCACTTCAGAGGATTATATGAATGAGCTGTCAAAAGGAAACCTTGGGTGGGATACGAAAGCAGTAGCGGATAAGGATCACCTGTTCGTCTCCAAGTCTTTGTCTGAGCTGCTAAACCCGACGCTGGGAAATTATAGACTACGGTCTCTTCTGCCATTGACGCTTAAACAGAAAGTAAAGAGGAAGTTAGTAACATTAAACAAAAACAAAGTCCAAGTGCCTTTCGAGCTCAAAGTCAATGGTCTAGGACAATTGAATTCAAAATAAATAAATTGTTGTAAAGACGTAGGTATTTTTTGTCTTCTTTTTATTATTCATCCGAATACGAGTATGTCATTCATTTATTGCTCCATTCATTCGGTGTGGTTGTAGAGGCACAATGGTCATAATGTACCTCATATATATAGTTCAAAAATATACATAATAAAATATCTGGGAGCTGGAGGGGAAAAGCAGTGATCATAATAACGTCCTCTGATGTCAAATTAAACGTAACACTTAGGACTAAATTTTTTGGGCAAGATTTTACTGATTTACAGGCTGAGTAAATTCTTTGCCGAGGATTATCTTGCATAATGAAAGTATAAGTTGGAACTCAGGATATAATGTTTTCTGAGGTTGGAAACTAAGTCTTACCTATTGGTAGGAAGTGTAGGTACTTATTATTTCCATGGTCGTGCCGTGCGGTACACAGCACAATCCTGAGAATATGAAGTCAATGCAACGGGCTTATACCTGAGGCCCTAACCTGCAGTCAAGATTTTATCCTAATTGCACATTGACAGCTAAAATTGATATGTCACTGACAAAACTTGATTAATTAGCATTGCCATTTCATAATTAGAGGTCAGATTACGTATCTTTTCTACCCGGTCGTATCTTTCACTTTCCCAAAAAAAACGATCTTGGTTAATTTCAAGTCTTCTTCTTATCGTGTCACTAGTTCTTTCGAACCAGTGCGGTGAAAGGATTTCAAGTGCGCCTCGAAGAAGCTCCTTTCGTGCACTTGTATTTCGTGTAATTTCAAGTCAGTAGGGATTATGGATATCAAAACTCTCCGCCATCCAACAAAAATCCTCCATCATTCCACAGGCGCCCTACCGGTCACTAATGGTCGGTGGTGGGCTTACCGCGACCGTAATTAATCCAACCAGTATGGCTACTTTTGAACTACGAACCCAGTGAGGGCATTTCATTGAGACATTAAAAAAAATTATATATATATCTGCTTACCTTGTTAACGTGCAGTGCCCTTTCGTTAGTTTTTGTAAGTATAAACTGGCAACTGAAAAATAAAAACAAAAAAACAAAAATGGAAAATACGTTAAAAATCGACTCTAAAATGGCAAACGACACTCCAGAAAGTGATTTCTCAATAGAATGTTTCCAGAATTACTCTGCACCGGAAGTGTTCGTACAGGGCTTAGCTGGAATGGTCGACCAAACAGACGTGGAATCTATCATTCGAGCTCAGAAGAACATGTAAGTCTATCGTTTCGATGACATCGTTAAGTTTGTAGTTACTCTTGGACCGTGCTCCACAGAGGGCAGAAGTCTGCCTTGGTTTTGGTTTTTACATTAGGTACCTACATAAAGTGGTCTGAATGTCGACATCTGAAAACTCCTCTGGCTCATCAAATCTACCTACACCATAGAAGTATTAGAGTATTGAATCACACTGTAATACATTAAAAATGCAACCAAGAAAAGGGAGCCACATTGGCAAACTTCTAGGCCATTTTGGTCCGAAATATTTTCGAAAAAGAGAAGTAACAGGGCTAGATAATTATGATATGTTAAAACTACTAGGCTTTTTCAGTGACAAAAAACTACATCGTAAAAAGCAACAAACATAATTTCATGTTTATTGACCAAGTGACTGAAAATTTTTGGTTCTGTACTGATTATGACTTCATTTTGGTTTGATACTGATACTGTCCATCTTGGTGTTCTATAGGAACACAGTTATTAATCTATGACCTACACATATCTCGTCTCTATGAGTACCTACTTAAAGAATGACGGGTGTAGCAAACGGGGCACTGAAGCAAAAAGACTTTTAAGGGTAATCCTCAAATCCGAATTCCATACAAAATGTTTCGGACAAATACTCAAAAAGTATGCCGTATTATAGTAATTTCTTCGCACTATTCGTTTTGTCCATGTTTTTTGATTTGTGAACAAAAAAAGTGAAAGGTTTTATACTTTAATTTAAATTTTATATGTGTTTTAAAATTAACCCTACTAACTTAAAAACACATATAAAATCTAAATTAAAATAGGAAACCTTTCACTTTTTTTGTTGACGAAATCAAAAAACATGGACAAAACGAACAGTGTGAAGAAATAACTATAATATGGCGTTCTTTTTGAGTATTTGAATCATTTTGTATGGAATTCGGATTTGAGGATTGGCCTTAAGACAAAATTTTTGATAAAAATTGGCTCCTACCTAATTTTACACCTACTTTTTGGCCAAATACTCCAGAATAAGAATAAGCTAGTTCTAAAACGCCATTTCCTCTGAATTCTAGGCTACAGCGGTTCGAAAAGACAACAGAAATGCTGACAAATTGCAACCAGCTGTCGGCCAGTCGTCTCCAAGCTGCTTCAGTGGAGTTCAAGAAACATACGGTACTGCTCATGGATATGAGGAAGGATTTGGAGTTTATCTTCAAGAAGATTAGAGCAATCAAAACTAAACTCAGGTGACAATCAAATATATCTTTTAAACTCTATAATATAATTTTGATGACATGTTGATAATATAATTGGACACCTGCCATTCGACCAACCATGGGTTCAATTTCTGCTTCAGGACAAACATTTGTGTAATAAACACCGGTGTTTCTCCTGAGTCTGGGTGTTTTCTATGTATTCTATGTATGTGTATTTACAAAAAAAAAAGTATTTAAGTATTGTATCAGTTGTCTGGTTCCCATAGTAAAAGCTCTGCTTAGTTTGGGGCTAGATGGCATTGTGTGAAATGTCCATTTTTTAATCAGCCAGTATCCTTATCACTCTGCTATTGGGTATTGAATTGGAGCATTTGAGCAACCTATAGATGTTTGCATAATCTATGGTATGGTTGCCCATTTTTTTTCTTTGTACATTTTCAAATATAAAAGTAGTCAGCTTATATGCTGTAATAAATCAATGTCTAAAATATTAATTTAAAGAATCTAGCTGATATTTTTGGAATTTAATTTCCAGTTCCCAATACCCAGAAGCCTACAAATCAGCAGTGGCAGCATCAGCAAAGAACAGACCCCCAGCCGACAATGAAGACGAAGAATTCAAACCGGAACAATCAATATCCAAAATGGTTGCTACGGTCTCAACGGAAACTTTAAAACCGACTGGTGACGTGAAGAAGTCGAAAAAGAAGGAAGTGAAAGAAACTTCAGATAAAATAAAGAGGAATAGCAGTTCTTCAGAGACTGAGAGTGCAAGTTCTGGAGATGATTGCAGCACCGATACTGGTTGAAAGATAAAATGGAGAAGTTATTACTATAACTTTGGAAATATGCCATTGTTGTTGGAAAATGTGATAGTTTGGATAGTTTGATACTCATGTTTATGCCTTTAAAGAGGCCAATCCCTTTCCATTCTCCGCTACGCAGAAGCGATGGCTCATGGGCCAAGACTGACGCGGACAAGGCCGAGTTGTTTGCCAATCACCTATACAACGTCTTCACACCAAACGCTGACTCCGGATCGACCAAATTAGATGAAGTAACAGATAGTCTAACTGCAACCCATCAACTAGCGCCACCAATAGAGAAGTTTACCAAGAACGAAGTAGCTTCTGTTATAAGAAAACTCGATCTTAATAAAGCCCCAGGCTATGACCTAATAACTGCAAAAATAATGAAAGAACTGCCCGATACAGGTGTCATGCTACTAACATACATCTTCAATGCTTCCCTACGTCGAGAATTTGTTCCTGCCCAATGGAAAGTAGCGGAAATAATACTCATACTTAAACCAGGCAAAGATCCTGAAAATGCATCTTCCTACCGTCCAATAAGTCTTCTCCCAATCGCTTCAAAAGTTTTTGAAATTCTATTCCTGAAAAGGTTATCACCTGCACTGGCTAGCTCCGCATTGATCCCGTCACATCAATTTGGCTTCCGCAAAGCTTATGGCACTATTGAACAGGTTCACCGCTTAGCTGCAAAGATATACAGTGCCTTTGAAATGAAACAATACTGCTCAGCCGCTTTCCTGGACATCTCTCAAGCCTTTGACCGCGTATGGCATGAAGGTCTCTTGTTCAAAATTTTAAAAGCCCTACCCATCAATCACTACCTATTAATAAAATCGTACCTAGACCAACGACACTTTTACGTGAAGCACGGTGTAGACAGATCTGAACTACACGCGATAAGAGCTGGTGTACCTCAGGGGAGTGTCATGGGCCCAGTCTTATACCTTATCTACACATTCGACCTTCCTACGAGTAACAATATCCTTGTGGGCACATTCGCAGATGATACCGCCCTCATTGCCACTCACGAAAATCCATCGGCTGCGTCAGACATGTTACAAAGAAGCCTTAATTCAGTGTCAAACTGGCTGAGAGACTGGCGGATCAAGGCCAACGAAACCAAATCTGTACACGTAACCTTTACCCTTAGACACGGCACATGTCCTATAGTTAAACTCAATGGAATCCAAATCCCGCAAAGTGATCATGTACGCTATCTAGGCATCCACCTGGATAGACGATTGACTTGGAGGAAGCACATATTCACCAAAAGAAAAGCTCTTGGCCTACAACTCCGTAAATTTTACTGCCTTTTAAATAAAAAATCTAAACTGTCCCTGAACAACAAACTATTAATTTATAAATGCATCTTGAAACCTATGTGGTCGTATGGCGCTGAACTCTGGGGAACGGCTGCAAACTCTAACCTGGACATCATGCAACGGTTCCAGACAAAAATGCTTCGCATGATTACTGATGCTCCATGGTACATCACAAACAGCCAACTCCACCGTGACCTCGAGATGCTGACAGTCAAAGATGACATAAAAAGGGCATTACATTCATACGCCGAACGCATCGAACGCCATCCGAACGAACTAGCCTCCAAACTTATGAACCCGGCAACCAGAACATTCAAACGAATCAAAAGAAGAGCTCCTCAAGACCTAATCAAAGATTAGGAGATACAAATAGAAAATGGGTACTTCACTGGGGGTACACCATACATGCCTTTTAACACAACCCTCACACCACTAGCTCAATGCCCCAGAATGGCAGTTGGCAAGAAAAAAGGAGATTAAATAAAAAAAAAAATGTTTATGCCTAGGTTTTAATAAGATAAGGTTTAAGTTCGTGTCAGCATAGATTATAGGTTAGAGGGTGTCACCACCCCGCAGGGTTTCATGATCTTGCTTGGACGTAAGCAAAGCACTGTCCTAAACCTATTGTGCTTATGACTTTTCCTTTGGCTTTACGTAGTCCACTCCATACTTATCCAATAATGTTTTCAACTGTTTTCATAGGAACTACTGGGAACTATCCAACTCTAACTCTTTGATCACACATACAGAGCAAACGGCCGAGATAGTGCTCGATTGAGCGAGTGATATAAGCTACTCGCTTACATCACTGTCTCGGCTGAGAAACATTTTACTGTCTCCCTCGTTTGCTCGGTACAATATTGTTGTTCAACAAAAAAAAATTGACTGCAATAACTTACAAGTATGTAGCAGTGTTATACCCACAGACATTAAATTTAGATCTGTGGTTATAGAACTAATAAGCAAGTATTATAAAATTTTTGTAGCTTTTAGCTTACCCTAAAGTTAGATGACAGGCTTACAGTTAAATTATCATACTTTATTATCAGTACATAAGTAGGTATAGTTAAGAAATCAAAGAGTAATTATTTTTAAGTATTTATTACTATTGTAAAAAAAACACTAAATAAACCTTAAGTTCAGTCTTTATTTACATTATTTTAGTTTCTATATTATTCATACTTAACATTACTAAAATTTTTATTACAGCATAAGCTAACTACTACAATCTATATAAAGGTATTTACAAAATTTACAAAAGGAAACAATTGGGCCACCCATAGACCATTGCAAACGATCTATAGGTAGCTCAACTGCTCCAACTCGATACCCGATGGCAGCGTGCCTATTACATTACTAAATAATTAAAAGACAATTATCTGTCATATAATATATTATCTAGGTTTTACAAAAACATACAACCACCAACTTCAATCGGATGGTTCTAGTGACCGTAAGCACCACTGAAAAGTCACAGGGAAGCAAAATACGCAATTTTGTTCACTTCAAGGACTTTTTATTTCAGTTATTCTGAGTTAAAACCTAAACTACTGAACCGATTTTGATAAAATTTCTATGGGACTAATCTGAAACTATATTTTCTCAATCAAAAAGTTTTTTTTCAAATCGGTTCAAAACAACTAAGTTCTGAAGTAACAAACATAAAAATAAAAAACACTCAATCAAACCTCCTTTTTGAAGTCGGTTAAAAAGTAAATTTAATTTTGGAATAAAATATCCTGTAATTTTTCAGCTCAAACCTATACACACATACCTAACTCATTGTCACTTACCATCAGGTGGGATGATGGTAAAACGAGCCTTTCCAATGCCCAAAATGTTCTTGTAAAGATAATTTTCATTAATTTCCTTCATCAATGAACAAAATCCCATCCACATTCTCTTCTGTCTGATCAAACGGCATATTTTTCAGTATACTTCTTAGCATTATCCAAATATTTCTCAATATCATACTTATACTCGTTAGCTATGTCAGTCATAAGTGGATCATCAGGGTTTGGGTTGACAAGAAGCGTTTGTAGCGACACCAGTAAGGTTTCGAGAGTCATAGTGGGCAGCCAGGCTCCTTTTGGGGGCATTTTCAGCATATCCATACAGATTCTTCCTCCTAAAATGAAAGGGGGGGGGGGGGGGCGTTTTATATATCAACAAGTGGCGAGACTGAAAGCGCTCTCCTGATGGTTAGAGATCACGACAGCTGATAACAATAACAGTACTACACAGTGCTTTGATTCTCATAGGCTGCCGGCCGGTGCAAAACTTTTGATACCTAATGCTTGATAGCCCTGTAATTTCACTAGCTACAGTGCCCTTCAATCAGGAACACAGTAATGCTTACACATTACTGCTTTTAGTTGTAGTAGTAGTAGTAGAAACTGACAAACATTTTAGGCACGGAATGGAACCATTTGTATGCATGAAAGTTGTGCTTAGTATAATGTAAGTACGAGAAGTCAGCTAAATTGTCTAGCTTTTTTGGCGCGTTTCAATGTACTACAGCATGATTGTATACTATAATTCGATGCTTTGATTTATAGAGAGTAAATAATCACAGTTTCTATGGTTGTATTGTACCTACCTTTATCAATATTTGGATGATACACTGGCGTTATGAACTTCACAAGCGGCGGTTCGAAGGGATACCTCTGAGGGATAGTCACGGTCAGTTTGAAGGTTCCGTTTTCGTAAGGAGAGCCTTTTGGACCCAGCAGAGTAACCAAGAGTACGTCATGGATGTCTTCTTTTTCAGGATGGCAGGTTATGCCCCAAGGCGGTTTTAGACTGAAGTTCTTCACTTCACGAGATAGGCGAGCAGTGCGAGCTCCTGATGTCATAGTTTAGGAGTTTCTGAGGGAGTGTAAGTATTGATAATCAAAGCAGGTACCGAACAAAGACTACCAAATATTTAATTATAGAGCGGCGTAGCAAGGAGTAGGTTTGTAAACGTAGAACGTAATTTAATTCTTATTTGTAGGTTTATTTATATCGCTTTTTTTCGTTAGGCTATTTTACGGTTTATTTCATTGCAAATACGGGAAGCGTTCATATTTTTCAAGAAAAGGAGCATAGAGTAGACATGCTAGACTTGCCTCCTTCAGTCAGAGTAAAGAGATAGCTAGGATTTCCTTATTATTTCTAAAAACTAAACCTTCGAGAATCTAGCAACGTTCAGCAGTAGCAGTCTGATAGTGAAACAACTAATTTTTAGTACATATAATACGCTTTGGTGCGTTCTTCGCAGAAACATGAACGCAACTTAAAAAAAACAAACGTCAAAGTCATTGTCTTGTTTACAGCGCCCCTAGCGCCTAAAATTAGAACTAATAGAATAAACTGAAAAAAATTGATCGTACAAAATCCAGCCATTTCGGAAAGGTTATCTCACGATACAACCAACTATCTTGCGATAAAGTTACTTAAATTAATTTAAATCCCAGTTTTATTAACCCTTCGATTCAACAAAAAACGTTTCGATGTTGTAAACTGCAACTAAACAGTGAAATTAGTATCCGGTAGTGTAGTGCCCAGGCACTAGTCCTATTTCGGTAAGTTTATTCATTTTCTGTCTAAATTTGCACTGTTAAAAACAGTTAAAATCATAATATTCCATCAAGGAAATTAATGTTACACGGTCACCAATAGTTTAACTGTTATAAATTGGCCTCGAATTGAAATCCGTAGCGAGCATAAATAGTCTTATTTACGCTCTTCGTTAGGCCTTATTTATTGATTTTCACCTGCTTACATGGCTAAATGAGCGTGGGAAACATCGTTGCGTACTTGTCCTAAGTAATACGATAGAATAATAGTACTACCTTTGATTATTTACTCAAAGACTACTACGATCCGCTATGAATGACGTAAAGCCAATAAATATATACCGATAAATAAAATTTCGTTAAGTTCATGACCAGAGCTAGCTATCATTGGAGTCATTTAGCTTAACTGATGAGTTCTTCTTATCGTGTCACTAGTTCTTTTGTGACTGAAGGGAACATCAATGGCTGTCTCCCCACGAACAACACAAAAAACCAGTCCATGCTCAGACATCACCTTGGACTATTGTTACATAAACTGATTGCCAAGAAGCAAGATAGAAAAAAACTAGTTCTTTTGAACCTAGGGCTTTATTCGCTGATCTGTCATCGGTTCTCGTTATCTAATGATAGGTCAATTGGCATTTTGGTCATGCATTTTCTGCCAAAATTGACGTACCATCCGATAACGAGAGTCGATGATTGCTTAGCAAATTAAGCCTCAAGGTGGTGAAAGGATTTCAAGTGCGCCTCATAGAAGCTCCTTTCGTACACTTTCGTTTATGAGCCCTGAGCCCTTGTATTATTTGATTTTCGATAGATTTATTTTCGGCACTTAGAAGTGCCTTAGAAGTCTTCACTGTCACATGGGCTAATTTCTACTGTGCAGCGAACAAATTGGTTAAATTAGCCATTCTGTTACCTAAACTGATTATTTAAAAGCGCTTGTCATTTATAAATTTATTAAACTTAATAAAACTGAAATAATATTAATAATGGTTGGAAATTTCACACAACGCTTGTAGCCCCAAACTAAGCAAGCTTGTAGTATGGAAACCTAATAACTGATAGAATACTTAAATACATTTTTTTTGTAAAACCAGTAAAAAGATACATAGGTAGATAACTCCCAGAAACAGGTCAAACAAATCACACAAATGTGTCCTGAAGCTGGAATCGAACCTGCAACACTAACACGGCAGTTAAACACATTTGTTGCCAAATAGTACATTGTTGAAATTTTTTTGTTTACCTAACCTATCAAATAGGGTATTAAATGAAGGATATTAAAAGGAAATTACAAAAATATATAATATAAGTCATATTATGTTTAAATTTAATTTGGGGATTAACAATGAATGTATAATTGTGTTGCAATCGGGTTTTCAGTTTTTATAACCTATAAGCTTGTTATTCTTGTTCTATTGTTTTACTCTGCTTTGTTCTTGTTGGTGTACAATAAAGTGTTAATCTATCTATCTAGATAATGTTTAAAATTTGAACAATGTATGTGTATGTTACTACTAACTACCGTTGATATAATCAGAATTCTATTAGCAAAGGTGGCTTAACACCAAACATGATTGTCACTGCTGTGTTATCATAACATTGGTGTTACATGAGTGTTACAACTTACAGGACACTTAGCACAATCACATGTCTTAATAATAATTGTAACAGTTTGTGAAGAAAGATATTTGTTACACAATCGGGCCAAAGCTGATATTAATAATGTCAAACACGTTTAGTGGTTGCCTATGCATTATCTTCCAGTTAGGAAGGTCACAGCTCATTAGAGCCACCCGGCACCCAATCCGCACCGCCTCGCCTCCTGAAGGGTGCATTGCAATGGATGATAAAGATTTCTGTTGATAGAAAAAGGTTGGATGTTGAACCCAAATGAAGTTTTGACGACACGGATGGTCGAGTGGCAAGTTCGTTGGACTGCTACGCCGAGTGTCGCGGGTTCGATTCCCGCTTCGGGAGAAACACCGATGTTCATCACACTAATGTTGTCCTGAAGCGGCATCGAACCCGCAACACTGGGCGTGGCAGTCTAATACACTTGCAATTCGACCTTCCGTATCGTCATGGACCATCCGTATCGTCAATTTAATGTAGGTACACTAAGTAGGTACTCTAAAATCATATCATATCATTTATTCATAAACAATTTATCAATCGTATTTGAACATTTAACTTAAAATTATGCTTAATATTATTATATTACACCTACATTAAATTACAATCAATTACCTGATACTACGTAATACTAAAAATCAGAGAATGTATTTACATTAAGGGTAATTCTCAAATCCGAATTCCATACTAAATGTTTCGGACAAATACTCAAAAAGTACGCCGTATTATAGTAATTAATTCACACTATTCGTTTCGTCCATGTTTTTTGATTTCGTCACCAAAAAAAGTGAAAGGTTTCATACTTTAATTTAGATTTTATACGTGTTTTTAAGTTAGTAGGGTTAATTTTATGTACTAAGCACTACCATTGATTTATCTTGCCTAGTCATGCACCCAGACACCTCAAGGTTATGTATATGCCGACCATTTGTGTATTTATTTACATATTTCCGTAAGTATATAAGCAGGCGTACATACTGTTATTTATTCTATTCACATCTGGCATTGCACAACGTTTTGCAATGTGCATGGGGGGTTCTTATCAAAAACGAAAAGCCAAATGGCACAAGGTAGGTATCAAGTTTCAAAATATCATTATCAACATGAATTCGCTACATTCGAGCAAAGCTATCTAAAACTCGGATATTTTCACCAAAAACCCGGTTAATACCATATATTTTTGCATTAAAATGCTAAATTAGCAAATTTTGTAACTTTTGAAACTGTTTTTCACATAACTTTAATGGAAAAAGCAACAGATCTTTAACACTTTTCCTAAGGCTTCGATGACACACGGCCTTTTTACAAGCTGCTTGTTGACGAGTTTAAAAGCTAGCGAATGAGCGAGTTAGTTGAGTTAAGTAGCTTTCGGGCAAGATTGTATAAAAAGCCAATGACACTGAGTTTACAAGCTACAAGCAAACTTGCTGGCTTGTAGCGTGTGAAAAAACCATATGTCATTGACGAATAGATGACTGCTTGTTCACGGAAAAGTAACCGCGGCAAAAGAGCAAAATATTCAAAGCGAAAGGAGGCCTGTACCCAGCAGTGGGTCCTATCTGGCTGATGATGATGAAAAGAGCAAAAATGCCTTCTTACCAAAGCTAAATCCACCTTCTTACAAATAGCGGCACGTAACTTTAGCGCTGACCGTTATTGCACAGAAGTAAAAAGTAAGGTACCTGAGGGAGACTACACATACAATAAACATGCGCAGTTACACCCCCCCCCCCCCCCGCGTACCGTTAAGCGCTAGACTTATGTGCCGCTATTTATACCATAGCGAAACCTCAAACAGCGGCTCGTCTGAAAGAATAGTGCCCAACACACGTGGTCATTGGTGCTTTAAACTCATACTGCACGCCTGCTAAAGGTCACAGACATAGACATTGTATTACGACACGCAGACAATCGATACCCACATCCACATGCATTCGTAGCCAGCCTGGACCAGCGCCAAATTCACAGAAATGGCGCCTGCTTCTTATCTAGCTAGGTATTGAGTCTGAAGCCGCGCGGCCAACAAGAGCCGAATAGAAAATATTTTTATCCCCGAAAATTGTCACAATCCAAAATTTACAACGCCATCTAGCCCTAAACTATGCAGAGCTTGTATTATGAGAGCCATACAGCTGATAAAATACTTTTGAATAGGTATTTGTGTACTGAAAAAAAAAGGTTTTAAACTCTTTAGAATTGGTCCCACGTTAGAGATGCTCTCTGCTCAAGAACACGTTTTATCCCACGTTATAGATGCTCTCTACTCAAGAACACGTTTTAACCCACGGTAGAGATGCTCTCTACTCAAAAACACTTTTTATCACACGTTAGAAATGCTCTCTACTCAAAAACACTTTTTATCACACGTTAGAAATGCTCTCTACACAAGAACACGTTTTATCCCATGTTAGAGTTGGTCTACATAGTTCATAGTTTATTATTGGCAACTAATTGTTACAAGTCATTTACAACAATTGTAGGAAATATCCAGTTTCAATCAGTAATAATTAAATTATTACAAATAACATAATCTACTCAAGAACATCACGTGGGATACCACGTTAGAGATGCTCTCTACTCAAGAACACGTTTTAACCCACGTTAGAGTTAGTCCACTCAAGATAACATGTTTTATCCCACGTTGGAGACGGTCTCTACTCAAGAAAAACACGTATTACCATTCCTTAGAGTTGGTCCGTACTCAAGAACAACACGTTTTACCACTCATTAGTGTAGGTCTACTCAAGAACAACACGTTTTATCACACATTACAGTTGTTCTACTCAAGAACAACACGTTTTACCACTTATTAGAGTTGGTCTACACAAAAACAACACGTTTAACCGTTCATTAGAGTTAGTCTACTCAAGAACAACACGTTTTACCGTTCATTAGAGTTGGTCTACTCAAAAACATGTTTTACCACTCATTTAGGTTAGTCCCTACTCAAAAACACGTTTTGTCCCACGTTAGAGGCGATCTCTACTCGAGAACACGTTTTTAACAACGTGGGATACGTTAAGAGTAGATATGCTATGAACTATATGGCCTTCACTCAAGCACACGGTTTCCTCGACAAAGACTGCTATAAGTTCACTTCTCTTGTTCAGCTTCAGGTTTTCAGAAGCTATGCTTGCTATATCACTCGAGGTCTTCTACCCACGATGTTTTGGACTTTCCATTTGCTCTATAGGTATCTAGAAAGCCTCGGTTTCCTCGACAAAGACTGCTATAAGTTCACTTCTCTTGTTCAGGGTCAGGTCTTCAGAAACGATGCTTGCTATATCACTCGATGTCTTCTACCCACGATGTTTTGGAATTTCCATTTGCTCTATAGGTATCTAGAAAGCCTCCGTTTCCTCGACAGAGACTGCTATAAGTTCACTTGTCTTGTTCAGGTTCAGGTCTTCATAAACGATGCTTGCTATATCATTCGAAATATTCTACCCATGATGTTTTGGACTTTCCATTTGCTCTATAGGTATCTAGAAAGCCTCGGTTTCCTCGACAGAGACTGCTATAAGTTCACTTGTCTTGTTCAGGTTCAGGTCTTCAGAAACGATGCTTGCTATATCAATCGAGGTCTTCTACCCACGATGTTTTGGACTTTCCATTTGGTCTATAGGTATCTAGAAAACCTCCGTTTCCTCGACAGAGACTGCTATAAGTTCACTTGTCTTGTTCAGGTTCAGGTCTTCAGAAACGATGCTTGCTATATCATTCGAAATATTCTACCCATGAAGTTTTGGACTTTCCATTTGCTCTATAGGTATCTAGAAAGCCTCGGTTTCCTTGACGAAGAAAGCTATAAGTTCACTTCTGTTGTTCAGGTTCAGGTCTTCAGAAACGATGCTTGCTATATCACTCGAGTTCGTGAGAGCCGTGTTGGCCGAGTGGGAGGTGCCTCGACCCGAAGGTCGAGGGTTCGAAACTCGGTCGTACACCAATGGATTATTCTGTACAATAAAATATAATCTATGTGTGCATTAACACGTGCTTAACGGTGAAGGAAAACATCGTGAGGAAACCGGCATGTCATAGAACCTAAAAAGTTCGAAAACATGTGTCAAGTGTACGAAAGGAGCCTCTTCGAGGCGCACTTGAAATCCTTTCATTACACTGGTTCGAAAGAACTAGTAACACGATAAGAAGAAGACTCGAGTTCGTCTACCTTTGATGTTTTGGACGTACCATTTGCTCTATAGGTATCACGTTTTCGCCAATATGCTTTTTATCTTCAAAAATATCTACAATACCTATTTGTGCATAATCATATAAAAAACTGGTCCCGACTCCCAGCATTTAGATAAATTTAAGAGCCGACGCGAAAGCACGCTTGCAAACACGTGCCTATGACTTGACTAGATAAAAAAATGACATCAATGTTCATTATTCATTACTACGTAGCGATGATCGCTTTAATGAAGCTGTTTTGCACAAGTAGGTAATGTCTGGGAATTATCGAATTATTTCCATCTGTCACCCTGCTCTGTCACCTGTCACAGTGACAGATGGGACAAAAATGTTATATCTGTCCTCTGTTACTAAAAGGGTGACATATGGAACTTTTATTAATTTAAAAAGTTATTTCTGTCCCCCTATCGGTCACAACTATATATTCCCGTTTGTGCTCCAATAAAATAAACTTTTAGTAGGTATACTTTTATTTGTACATAAAGGTGTATAAATTTGGGTTGAAGTAAAATCATCATCAGGTAAAATGGTCATCATCACCTTAACCACAAAATTAAATTGGTAAAAGTTAACGCGTAAAAACCCTATTATTGTGAGCACAAAAAAAAAGTAATAGTCATTCTATTCATTATTTTGTTCACGGCCAACCATTAGTCATTTGCTTTATTTTTAACTCGACTGTAAAAACTAGGTTTTGTGTTTTTTGCGTCAACTACTTGCGGCTTAGCAGCCACTCTTTGAAAATCTTGCAGTCGTATGTTCATTTATGTCACTAAAAAGTCGTTTAGTGCACGAAAGGAGGCTCCTTCGAGACACACTTCAAATGATTTACCACACTGGTTCGAAAGAACAAGTGACACGATAAGAAGAAGACTAAAAAGTACCTAAGGCCTTCAATCTTTACCTCTACCTTCAAGTCTCGTCTCGTGTAAACTAGTGGCTACTTCTGGACTTCTGGCGTAGTTTTCAAACCGCCCTTAATGAACCGGCCCGGATTTTTTGCACATGTGGGATCGATAGGGACTTTTCACAGTTCGTTTATAATGGTGTTCCCAACACTCGTACCAATTTTCAGCTTACTATTGCAACCTTAACCCTTTTAAATCTCGCTAAATTGACCGCGCTAACACATGAATCAGGTCATTGAACAGAAAGAAAGATAGAAAAAAGTATTTATTTGGCATGGGTATACACTTATCATGTAGGTAAATTAAAGTTTATGCCAAAAAAGCGTACAGGTCAGAAATTTGTTGGACGACTCAGTGGCCACCCAACGATGATTTTCAGCTAGACCCCTTTTTGAAACAGCCTAGGCGTTTCATAAAATAACCGGCTTCGGAACTTATAAGCGTCATGCCCATAATGTTTGACAAAGTATTGACAAGCTATATTTACTTTGTGATTACGCAGATAGCGAAATTGGAAGAGGCGTGGCTGCCTCGTGACGCAGGAGTGATACTCTCGAGGATCTAAAGTGGCTATGGACTAATTGATTGGATCGTTCGTCTAATTGTTTTTGTTGTGGAAGATATCTATTGCTTTTTGCCGTCTTTTTACCCGACTGCCAAGGAAGGGTTCTTTGTTACCTCGTATCTTCCAAACGGCTGGTTGGATTTTGACAGTTAAGGTATCGTTAGATTCGTATCAATAACCCGAGTGTCCTTCGAAAAAAATGAGCAAAACACATTTTCTTTGCTAAATAATGCTGTACCAAAAAAACTGTACCTGTGGCACAAAAACAAGAAATAGCATTCGATAGCACAGTTATCCAGGAATAATCTAGCAAAAAAAAATGAAGAAAATTTCAAGATTTGTAATTTTGGCAGCAAGAACAATGGACAAAGGTAAAAAAAATGTAAGTTTCGAAAACGTCCAGTAACTCGAAATCCGTGGGATTTTTACTGGGTACATATTTTCATTTTCTGATCAGTCCTGAAGTCCCCCACCCGCACCTGAAGGATTATCCACTCATTACGACACACCCTGTATATAATTATTTCGCAGTTAGGTTTTCAGTTTTTTAAAACTTAAAGCTTGTTTATGCCATCGATTTATTAATCTGTCATCGCTATAAGTGCAAGGCTAGCAAAATGTCTTCACTCAATGCTAAGGCTCTTCCCTCTGGTTCTCTCATCTTTGAGGGCTTAGGGTAAGTTTGTCCGTCGTCTCGTCTGCTATTTCCTCCTCACAACGCCTCAGGCCATATCCGTATCTTCGTATTTTCAATATATATTTTTTATCAGTATTTGTCGTGTCAGTAGATATCGAGACTGGAGTAGTCTCCAACGAACAGATTCAGACGAGTTTTTTTGGCATTATCACAAAACCTACGGCCGTGTAAATTTCTGAAAGCTCAAGAATACGCATAAACGTTACGTCATGTCATATTTATGTATGTAATCATAGAGATCCCATATCTGCGTCTGTTTTTCCGACACACTGTAATATCGGAGTCTTCAAATCAAGAGTGAATAAGTTCTTACTAGGCAAGCGTGCTGCATCCTCGACCACACCGTCACTTACCGTCAGGTGAGGTTGTGGTCAAATGCTTGCCGATTCCATATATTTTTTTTTTTCTAAATACCGTTTTCCACGGTATTACAATCTTACACCAATGGATTTTTCTAGAGGAACAAGAAAATCTATGTGTGCATTTATAAACACGTGCTTAAGGAAAACATCGTGAGGAAACCGGCATGTCATAGAACCTAAAGGTTCGAAAACATGTGTCAAGTGCACGAAAGAAGACTTTGCGAGGCGCACTTAAAATCCTTTCACCACACTGGTTTGAAAGAACTAGTGACACGATAAGAAGAAGAAGACTGATGATGCAAGTTCCTGCAAGTGGGTCAAAAAACCTACCTTTTACGTTTACCCTGCGTTCACTTCAGTTATCAGCAAATGATTACTGTTGATAGTGGTCAAGTGGTTTTCCATTGTTTTCGTTGTTTAGATAACGTAGCTTTTGACTGGTTTTGATAAGGACTTGTTGTGTTATGACCTCAAGTTGTATAAGTTTGAAAGTCTCGGAACTTGAAAGATTCGGAACATCTGAACTAAAAATGTACGGTTCGGGTCCAAATGCAATGGCGGTAAAAATTTCAATCCAGGAAAATGATGAATTTTTTTATACTTACTATATAATATATATTATATTATATATTATATTATATAATATATATTATATTATATAGTATGTAGGTATCTGTGTATCTGTGTAAATATTTGTATGTATGTATCATACATATTTTTATTACGACTCACCCGTCCAGACGCCAACTACTATCACTCCTCTCCATCCAAAGGTTGCCTGGAAGAAATCGCTTTTAGCGATAAGGCCGCCCATTGTAGCCTCTATTATTTTTGGTTTTTTTATTTGTTTCCTTTTATAATGTATATTTCCTCGGGGTGTACAATAAAGAGTTACTATCTAACTATCTATCTATATACCTAGTTAAAAATATCGGCCCGTCTCTATCAGTTGCAACACCCTAAACGGGTAATATTGTGTAGCTGTAATTTTATCTATTTGACTTACCAAATCCTGAAATGTAACCAACTACCCAATATTGCAAATAAATACTGAATATAATACAAAAAATCAAGCAACTCTCTAAGGTTCAGGTCAGTCAGTATGCTCTATATTATAGAGCAGGGGTTCCCAAACTTATTTTTCACACCACCTGCTCGACAATATCCATTTACATATCATGTTATCATCTGTATAGTATCTGTATATCTGATAAGCAGTGTATCTGTGTGCTTGCTTGGGCAGCTGTTAGTTCGAGTAGCTTAGAGTTAGGTATGTTGATAATGTTTAACCCATTCACGGGCTTGCTATATGTTTTTAACCTGACTTTATTTATTTGTTTTTTTTTATTAAAACATTTTTGCAATTTTTTTTGTATAAGGGGAAGGTTGCTGTAGCGACGCAATTGCTCATTGCACAATTTGTAATTTGTAATATTCAGCACTTCTCCAGACTGCGACCGCAGTCGCGTTCAGGCACTATTCCCAAGCACACTCGAGTATGCAATTGTAAAGCTAATTTTAATTTGACACGAAAAATAAATAAAACTATTTACTGAAGTGATTTCTTTCTTGAATCTAATAGTGAATAAAACAACTGGCTAATCTACTAGGACAACCAAAGCTAGTGAAGTGAAAGCCAGCAAAAAGGTAAAGCAAAGCATTACCTACCAAGGTAGATAATGTTGTATGAAACTCCCAAGGGTAGTAATGTGATTTGGAACGTCAAATTCGCGTGGAAACTCGTGGAAAACTCTAAGTAAAAGAACGCCCATTATGGCATTGTAAAAAGGTTTGTTCTAAAATCGAACTGGCCACTCATAAAAAAAATAATAAAGGCGCGACTTCAAAGATTGTGAAACAAAAGACGGTGTTGAGTGCTGAGTTCGGAGCCCTGGATTTTTATTGCCTCGCAAAAGGTGTGAAAAGTAGAGTATGCTCCTCTGGGATAAAGCCTGTCTTCGTCTTGGGCAGCTTGAACCCCTCGCGTCACTTAGGACTCTACATAACTCCCTCGGTTTTTACTGTGAGCTATATTAGCGGAGATTTAACATTAATTCTAAAAAAACTCGCAAGAGTTAATTTGAAACCTGAGCTCAGTAGGTAATACACAACGGCGCTTGGGTCTCAAATTAACTCTTACGGGCTACATCTGGCAATGAGAATGATTATTGAAACGCAACTTTATAGTATTCAAACAGAGTATCTTTTATTCAAAGTAAAACAAAAATAATCGATTTTTATATAAAAATTAATGTGAAGGATGAATCTGATGCTGTTTAATAAGTTTGTTGATATCAGGTTCCAATGAAATGAATAAATGAAATTACAAATCACCCCCCAAGCCTCTACACGACGCCTCCATTTTTTTCTGGGTCTCTTACCGCCCTTTAAGCCTGCAACGCCTACAAGGGGGCGTTATCGCCCACTTTGGGAAAGGAGCATACACACATATAGAGTCTATAATGTGTGGTATGTACCTAAGTACCATAGATCGTCGTAAATCAATAGCTCAGTTGCCTGTCACATACTCACCATGGTGCGCCCGGTGACTGCGGCACTGAAGGTCATGACATGTTGTTACTAATGAGTCTAGGAACGGTATGTGTTCGTACTAGGTACCTACCTAATTGTACCTAAAAAGTAGCGGCACGTAACTTTAGCGCTGACCGTTATTGCGCAGAAGCAAAAAGTAAGGTACCTGAGGGGGACTACACATAGAATAACCATGCGCAGGTAACACCCCGCGTATCGTTCAGCGCTAGACTTACGTGCCGCTACTTATACGTACTACGTAACGTGGTCAGTTTTTATGCAATAATGACGTAATACTCGTACACAGTTAACAAGAAAAATGTCGTTCAAAACGTGGCCAAAATAATTAATTTGGGTTAATTAGTAGGTAATAATTAACCCAAACTAATTATTTTGGCCAGTTGAGTATAATAGTAAGCCTTATAATCTTCATATTTATATTATTTTAGTATAATGAAATATTGGGACCTAACAGAATAAAGTACACCTATTCCAAACATTTATAAATACGTTTAGATATATATTTTTTGATAGGAAAATAAAAAAAAATATTTATCTGAATATTGTCTTCACTGGCGACGTTCAAAAGTCATTGATCCAATATTTCATCGCCTCACAACAAGATTATAACTTTGTATAGTTCAAAGCAATTACTTATCAAATTATTAAAAATCATAAATAATTTAGATATCTATGTTTACTTTACAAAACCATTGATAATTCTGACTTTTCGATAACTTGTGTGTTTGTAAGGTTAACAAAACAATGGATTTCAATGTCATTTTGTAGTAAATGATTGGATTTTAATTAGTACGTTTCAGTCTTCGGCTATTTAGTCTGCCAGTCATGAATTTAAATGAAATTTTGTATCTGGAGGTACGGCAGTGCCTCCGAAGCCGAAACGAGCAGCACGACCTTAGCCACCTTTTCTGGAAGCAACTCGAGGCACTTTTCAGCCTCTTAAATCTCTGTTACTGATAGTGGTAAAAGCTTGAAAATTATGTTACAAAGAGAACTTTGTTTATACAGGTAAACTTCCAAAAAATAAGTTTATATCATATTCCTGCATGCTAGCCAAGTAAGAAAACGTTAATGAAAAAACAAAGCCGAATTCAGGTGTTACAAACTTACAATGAATGATTGTGTAAAATAAGAGTTAAATAGAGTTCCAGTTTTGGCTCAATATAGACGAAATCAAAAAGCATGGACGAAACGAATAGTGTGAAGAAATTACTATAATACGGCGTACTTTTTGAGTATTTGTCCGAAACATTTTGTATGGAATTCGGATTAGAGGATTCCCCTTAAAGAAGTTTACTACAAAAATAAGAATCTACCCATCTACATACAGCAAGTCCGCGACGTATTTAATAAAGTGTACGAACGAGTATTGTCTGTCACATCTTGTTTAAAATTCAATACACACTCCAATAGTGTATTTATAAAATACATGTATTATGGCGCCAGTAATAATAATATTATTAAATTTCATTAAAGGAAGTGATTGTTTAAAGTAACTTAATCCACTATCTATTTATACATTATTGTATTGAATAGTTAGAGAGTTAATGAAACGACTGAATCTAAACTAGTATTTTAAAGGTTCTGTGAGAGTGGCGAATGAAAATGTAATTGATAACGATATACTATTTATTGCTTATTTTTTAATCATTCTATTATCAAAATAACGTTAAGTGTTTTGTATATGTATTTATTTTATTTACAAAAAAAACTTAAATGGGCAATGCAGAAAGGGTACAATGTTGAATCTGTGCAGTAAGTTAAATTATAAGAATTTTGGCTTTCTAAATGGACGAGTGACAGCGGGTCGATTGCGGCGCCCGAGCCGAGCTGCAGAGAACTGGCTCGAACTAGGTACCCGGGTTGCCTCACCACAAGTTGCGTGAGGGACACCGGTACGTGTTCTTCGGATATCCCGGGGTCCCTCTGATGCGCAGAGGTCGGCCACCATGGGGTTTTAGTCGGTATGAGTCCGACATAGCCCTCCCCCAAGAGCGGTGGGCATCCATAAGGATTTCCCCATGTAAAAAAAAAAAGGTACCGGTGTTGATGAAACGATCAACTTAAAATTGTCATATCAATGGGTACCTATAATATTATAATAATTGTTATTAAAAAAAAAGTTTTTTTTGCTATTATCTATGTTCAGTAACGGCAAATGATTATGAGTATTTTTTTCTGGTGAGATTACAAATTTGCGGTGTATGTTATTAATGATAATTAGTGTAAGTGGTTATTTTAACTAATTGAATAAAAAAACACAGACAAGCAAGTCAAAGACTGATTAAGCCATTAAACATTTACAATTCTATGATGCTACGATCGAATGGCGCCTAGTTTATATACACAGTCATTGTTAATTGTGGATTTACCGTTACAAATAGGCAAACATTATTGTTTAACTAGTGTTTACTATACAAATAGTTCAGTAATATCTCACACGATACTATCCCGCTTAAACACAAAAGTATAAACATGCGCAGTGTCGTGTCTGAACGCACCAGCTCTATGTATTTAAATTAGGAATCGGAAGTCAATGTCAGTACGACTGAATCATTTTCAGTCGGTGTCTGAACTTCGCTGAGTACGGACGCGTTTCTGAAATGTCTCGTAGTTTTCGAAGTATTGAGGTTGTATAAATTTTGTGAGTGTGCGGTTCATGCTGCAGCTGTGGTTATCTTATCTGAGGTATTTATCGTTCATTTGTTTTCTTTTGTACATTTTATCGATAGATTGTAGTTAGCTTATTCTGTAATTAAATTATATAATTGTTAAATTATATCAAAATAATTTGATGACAATTTATTGTTTAGATAAGTTTTTAAAATCGTATTGATAGTTTTTTGTCTCTTATTTAAATATTTATAACAATGTCATTGAATATAATAAAACAAAAAAAGTAATTTAATTCAAGATATATATATAAGGCTTATTATAACTATGATTTCATTAACTAATTTTGTAATTGTGAATGATGATGCAATTATATTTTAATTATAATTTATTTCATACACTAATGAAGAGCTGCAAAGGTCTTATTCTTTTCAACATTTTTTTTTCCAGTTAAAAGTTTGGGTGATGTGATGATTTATGAATAAAAATAATCCTATCATTTTTAATTTATATTTATAATTTGTTGTGACTGAAATAAGTAATTTGTATATCCTATAATCGATCCTATTAGTGGGCTTTTTTATTTATTATTTAGAAAAATAGTTTCATACTTTTTAGAGCGTAATTTTTCAGTAGTTGAAGTTTTTCAACCTACTTCAAAAAAGGAATAGGTAACAATTCGGTAGTTTTTTTTTATATGTTTGTTACCTTGTAACTTTATCGTTTATTGAAAAAATATTTTTTTGTTTGAGAGGATAAACTTTCAGATTGGTCCCATAGAAATTTAATCAAAATAGGTTCAGTAGTTTAGGATTTAAATCAAAATTACTGACAAAAAAGTCTTTGAAGTGAACAAAATTGCTAATTTTACTTCTCTGTGAATTTTCAGTGGTGTCTACAGTCACTAGAACAGTCCAATTGAAGTCGGTTGTTGTATGTTTTTGTAAAACCTTGATTTATAGTAGTAGGGTTTTTGAACTTAACTTTATTCTAGTTTCATTTTTTTTGCCTTGCCTCTCCAGTTTAACAGCCGCCCCTAATTACCCGTCTGCGTTTGTCAACATTTGGCTCCCAGCCAGTCTCTGTATTAGAAGCAATCCCACTAAACTAATGCTACCTAACTCACTAGTAGAAAGTGTTAGGTTATCGGTAATAAAGGAGCCTCTTCGAGGCGCACTTGAAATCCTTTCACCATACTGGTTCGAAAGAACTAGTCACACGATAAGAAGAAGGATCGGTAATATAAAAATATGAAATTGTGCATAGGTATAGGTACATAGAATAGAATAGAATAGAATATGCTTTATTGTATCACCTTAAAATAAATAATAACAAGAAAAACAACTAAAATTACAAGGGCTGTCTTATTGCTAGATAGCAATCTCTTCCAGACAACCAGATAAGACATATTGTTAACAGAAAAAAATATTTAAATTACAGTGGATAAAGGGTGTACCAAAAAGATAAAATAGAAAAAAAAATATAATAACCATTTTGACTAACTAAAATCATACAGAATATTACACAATATTAATACATAATCTGATAAGAATTAGCTATGTTTGCATCTTTTTAGTTTTACATAATCTCACAACGCCATTATTCGCCGTGAAAAAGCAAAATACGAATAGGCGCCGCGCCGCGGAGATTTGGGAGATGCTCGTAGCGTACTTAAAACCTATATATATTAATTAAGATATGTTTATAGACATTTTAAGCATCGCATTCCGGAGTAAAAAGAACATTTATAAAGTGTTTACTTTGTCTTAAGGAAAAGGACACTCATTATTGATAGGGAAAATCAATGGAACACGCTTTAACACGGTAAAATACACCATGACACAACGATCGATTCATAGAACCTAGAAGTGATTGCTTTGGTTTGCTTCCTACTTTTCAAAATTAAGTGAATGGTAAACATACATTACCTACTAGTTACTATACAAAGTGTATGGCTCATAACTTAGTGCCATACTACACGGGCGGTTCTCCCGCCGCGAAATCCGCTTCTGAACCGCACTAGACACAATTAATATTGAAGTTGTATGCTGCATACTACACTGCGCGGTTTCCCATTGAGGTTCACATCCATATTAATTGTGTATAGTGCGGTTCAGAACGGATTCCGGCAGCGGGAGAACCGCCCGTGTAGTATGGCACTTAGTGCTGGGAATGTAAAAAATAATGTTTAAAAAAAAGGTTGTTGTGTAACATCTGACATTCCATCTTGGTAACCTAGCTCGAGCCAGCTCGCAAAAGCTCTGCTCGGACGCCGCACTCGCGCCCCTGTCACTCTGTCATTTTATAGTAAACCAAAATTTTGACTGCACAGATAAAACGTAGTATAGTAGGTACTCATGCATTGCCCATTTGAGTTTTTTTGGTAATTAAGAATTGGTTGTGTATAAGTGTTATTAAAAGGCATTGAATCAGTAAAAAATGGTATTGCAGATATTAACTTTTAATTAATTTGATATTGATAGTAAGATTAACTACGTAGTTTCGACTGACACAGACTTAATCGGAAAATTGACCTCTAAGGGCTCCGCTCAATCACCTTTTTCTTATAATTACTTCCGTATGCGCAGTTTTTTTACGGTCGCATTCATGACAACATTAGTCTTGCTAGATAATATCCACGCCATATTATTTTTAAAAGTATACATATCTAGCTGACACCAGCAACTTCGTTTGCATTGCAAATTTTTAAAATTCCTTTCTTACTAAGTTTCAACTCTTGACAATCACATACTCCAAGTTTCAAGTCTCTCCTTTCAGTGGTTTGGCCTGTACGTTGTCTGTCAGTCAATCAGCTCCAAGCCTTTGGGCAAAGGATCTACATGCCAATTTTCAAGTTTCTAGAATTGGTGTCCGAGATATACGGCATTTATGTGAAAACTTTGACCCTCCGTTTGGACCCCGTGGGGTGCTATTATTTAAAATTATATTCTTAGTACTCAGTTTCAGCTCTTGACGATCACATCCTCGAAGTTTCAAGTCTCTACGTTCAGTAGTTTGGTCTGTACGTTGTCTGTCAGTCAGGTCCAAGTCTTTTATAAATATTGATTCTATGGTCTTTAGTACTCTAGATTACTACTTTATATTTATTGTCTTTATTTAAGAACGCCATATATTCATGATCGTTCTTGACTTCCAGACCATCATACAAGTTGATTCATTAATAAATGATGTACATTCAATAAATGTTCGGATTCGTGAATAAAAAATCCTTTTTTTATATTTTTTGAGTTGTTAATAAATATACATTAGAAAAGAAAGAAAGAAAAAGAAAAGAATTAAGAAAGTAAAAAAATATTTATTTTGACAAAATTGTACAAGCTCACAATGACATTAGACAAAAAGTCCATAAAACATTTATTTATTATAATTAACGTGGTTCGTCGTTATAGCTTCTCTCGCCATCTTTCGTCTTCCTCATTCACACATTCGTTCCATCCGTATGTTTACATTTTCCGTTCACTCATTCATACGTTCAGATACATTTTTCATTAAACTCGCATACACACACTTACTAATGCCACAAAAATAATGATAAAATTAATCAAATAGCAGTTTCCTAAATTATCTAAGAAACATATTTTGAAAACGCTTTATCTTCTTGTCTATATCTCGAATAATGTGCGACTTAGCTCTCTATCAGCTTACATAATATGACTCTGACCTTAACGTCACAAAAAATATGAATCTTCTAGATAATAGCACTTTACCACAAGCAAGTGATTCGTCAGAAATGACTCTGCAATATCATTTATCATTTATGATTTCACCCAGCATAAGGATTAATTTAGCGAGATAAGATAAAAATGAAATGGATAAGGAAGTTGTTTAGATAATATTTAATACCTAATCAAATTGCAAACTATGTATTTTAGCCTGGTGGTTTATTCGGTTCAATGCCCCTCTTGCGTCTATTTAACCAATAATTATGATCATTAATTATGTGTGTAAACTTCTTAGATATTAGAGTTACCTACTAATTATAAAGTTAATTATGCACACTACTTAGGTACCGTACTAATAAATTAGACATTCATATACTTTTTTTTTATTGTAATTGTAATTGAAAGGGTTCAATGAATTCAAAATACGTTAGATTATTTGTGAATGTTCTAACATTTATATTATTCTCGAATAGTATATTAGGACCACATAAAATGCACAATAAGGTGCTACATCCTATTTAAACAACGTTTCATTTCATTTCAATCACCTATCCAAAAGTGGCATTTCGCAAACTTTTTATTTTTCATTCACTTTTATTTAATTTTTATTTTATTTATTTTGTAGCATTTGGTATAATAGTATTAAATATATATAAACGACCATTATGTTTGGTCCCTTACATAAATACTATTGCATCATTTAGTTAAATATTAATTATTATTATTAATTTACATAAAGAATACATTAAACATATTATAAATTGGTATCCCAGCACAGTTCGTGCAAAATTCTTGTTTTTGTGACGTCTCAGAAACATAAGATTAATGTTCGTAGTAGGTATCCAAAACTCGACTTGATTAATGATGATAATAATATATTTATTCATATGATTAAAGGTTTATTCGCGTACGCGGATTACAATAATTAAATCATGGTTCGAAAGTATCCGATATTTATTATAAATATCAAAATATCGGATATTTATGATATATATCGGATATATTATATATCAATTTTGTATGAAAGCCATACTATTACTTTATTGTATTATTTATGAATACTATTTGCATATGTGTTACAAAAACATACTAAAATTATAAAAAAAAACGAAAATGTTTTTAATTTATTTAGGTACTTAAAATCAGACAAATGAAACTAATGCATAAAATCATCTGTAATAGATCAGGCAAAATCAACGAAAAAACATAAAATCCTTTAAATAAAAAAATCAACTCAAAAATATAAAACTTTTTTTATTAATTCTTATCAGTCAATACAATAGTCAAGTTTTTTATTCAAAGCGCTTCAACGGTTAGATAGTATGTTTTAACTCTACTTCTACGCCGTCTACATTTGGGAAGTAGAAATACCGTAACAAACGCTAAAAATTACTTAATAATATGATTTTTTTAAACCATTTTTGTATTGCAATATTTTATAAAAAAAAATGATATATATATCGGATATATTCGTGTGATATATATCGGATATATATCCATTGATATATATCCTCGAACCCTGAATTAAATATAAGTAAGCCGTGTTGGCCGAGTGGGAGGCGCCTTGACTTTCCATCCGATGGTCGTGGGTTTGAACCCGGTCGTACACCAATGGATTTTTCTGTTCAAAAATTCTATAAGCGCATCAGAAAAATACGTGCTTTACGGTGTAGGAAAACATCGTGAGGAAGCCGATAATTCGTAGAACCTAAAATTCGAAAAATCTAAAAACATGTGTCAAGTGTTCGAAACGAGCCTCACAATATACGCATATTACCTATAAAAGATTTGAAGTCAATGTTGCATAAAACTGAAATTATATTATTTGTAAAGTCCATGTTATAATATATCGTTGTTTTTGTTACAGATACAAAGGAGTCTTGAAATAGCGAGAACAGTTCATAAAACGTGGCTTTACCAAACACAAAAACGGCGAATCTAAATTATTACAAGAACATAAGACGGCGAAAAAAAAAATACAGAATTTGAACAAGTCCGTAAGACTCTAAACTGCAGTAACACTGGAATATTTGCATTTGTTTACTAACAAATAACTTGACAAGTATATTTCGCCGTATATAACAAATTGACCAAGAATTGGACAATATATTAATTTCGCTAATATATATTAATAACTCAACGGTATATAACTGAAAAATATATATACAGAACAAATCCTGTGACTCAATTGTGATATAATTTATTAAACTGCATTTATTGATACGCTTGGCAGCTTAGCTTTTAAAGTATAAGATAGAGTTATAGAAAAGTGGATTCGTGGCAAGGAAGACTCGAACCCACGACCAAGATGAAGGACAGCACACAATCATGCCAACATACGCTGGCTGAAGATCTAATCTACAAAGAAGTCGTTGTTATCGGTGAGTTTCTTATAGTACGATGACACACGGCTTTTATACACGCTACTCGCCAGCGACTTCGCTTGTAGCGTGTAAAGTCCCCGAGGTCATCGGCGTTTTTACAATCCGCTTGTAAATACACTGTGAAAAAAAAATTGGTTGTCTGTAAAGTTGGATTACGGACGATAGGTTAACGTGACAACGTCATAACAAAACATTGATGAAATGGTTGCATACTTTTATGAATAAAATTGACAGCGTAACGGGACTATGAGCGTTACCGGACAATGACGTCAACGTTTTCGTGCATGCAGCCGGCGTTCATCGTTTATTAGACGTCGTCACGTCAAAATAGAAAGCCGCGATAATTTACACGCCACACGCTGGCGTGGTGGCTTGTAGCGTGTAAAAAAACCGTGTGTTATCATCTCTAGCGTGTAGGCTTGTTGGCGTGTAGCGAGTATCTTTGCCTATGACACACTCGCTAGCTAGTTCACTTCTGAACGTTTAGAAAGTTTTGTGTGTCATTATCAAACGCTACACGCTCACACGCTAGCGTTTAAAAACGCCAACTAACAGCGTGTAAAAAAGCTTCTGTGTCATCGACCCTTTAAGAGGATATGTGAAACTGTCAGAAATGACAGCTGCCGAATTGTAAGACAGTGATAGCGCAATTAGACACCTTACCCCGAGGGAAGAGGTTAGATATAGATTTTTGTCGCTCAAAAGTAACGGACGTAAGCGACAAATGATAAAACATCGTATTGCTTGAAAAGTATTGAATTTATAAAAAAAATCCTTGTACATTTATCTAAGTTCTGTAATTACTCACTCAATAGTATAAAAATAAACCGTAAATATTCTCTAAATTCGGAGGATGGATGTAAATCAGATTTTAAGAGGGCCTAGTTCAAAAAATAAATCTATCGAGAAAAGTTTCACCAATCGTGTTTCTGTCTTACATTTATTTAGATTATATCCTCAAGTATTAACATAAAGTTTGTAAACTGTACCGTTACCGAGTAAGAATGAAACGCAGCGATTCTAAATTTTCACATAGCCTCTTAATTTATTTGTAGCTGTCAATGTCACAAATCTTGTGTTAAATATTTTCATAGTTTCAATGATTTTGTTTGAATTGTTTTATTAAGGAACTGTCTCAAGGTGTTCGTATGATCCATTATTTATAAGTCTTTGTTGAGGTTAACAATTTATTTCCTCGATGTTTAGTTTACCCAATTGCAAAACAATGTGTTAGTTTTCTTATTTAATAAAATTGCATCAAGCATGAACTTAGCGTTGATTTTAACGTATCGTATCCGCCACAGAGAAGTCAACAGTATGTATGATGATTTTTCAAAACGTCATACAAACTGTTGACTTCTGGATGATACGATACGTCAACGTCAACGCTAAGTTCATGCTTGAGCACTGAAGACAACTAGTCTGTCTAAGGCTGTGTTCAGATGACTGCGCGTTTTGACTGAATGGGTCATCAAAAGAGGTATGTAGAACTCTAAAACCGCGTGGGTCCCTCGTGGGATAAGCTCTTTTTAATTTGATCTTATACCGCACGTCATCTAAACATAGCCTTATTCTGTATGATTCCATTTTCCACGTCATCTCAATTAAAATTACATCATTCAATCGTGTATTAAACGTGCCAATTAAACTCCAGCGATGCTAGGACTATTTTACGTTTAATTTTAGACATTTATTATCTTGATCTTTATCTTAGATGTACACATACAAAACTTTTTTTGGCCCCAATTTTGGTCTATTTTGCTATCCTTCATTTATTTGAATTGTACGTACTTATATAATTCCGTACGAATAAAAAACAAGTTTTATGTTGCCCCACAATGATGTTACACTTATGGCCGCAATGATGTTTTTTTTATGGCCACAATTGTTCTCTTTTATGGCCACACCTTTGGGCCGAATGCCAGCCCTGACCACAAGATACCATGCTGCGCGCTACAGATCGTCTGGAGTGTCAGCCCAATTGACCCTGCGCGTGCGCTGACTAACGAAACAACTCTAGATATAATGTATCATTATATCATACTATTAGGAATTACCAGAAATGGATTAAAAACGTTTATCAAACACAAATATCTCATAATCTTCCAAAGCAATAAAATCAAGAACAGAATAATATGCATGCGAACACGACGTGAATGACAATCCCATTCTCTTCTGGTTTTTTTTTTTCAAATTTTTGAGCCCTCGTCAGACCACTCCAATCGAAGAGGTTGATTGTCTTCTAAAAAGTCTGCCAACAATACATCCATTTTATGTAGACTCGATTTGGTTTAAGAATAGTAAATAATTCATAGCATATATAAAAAAAATATATAACTGTGAGTCTAATGTTAAATAAATAAAATATAATAATATTAAAGAACTAGGTAATAATTCTTAACTATAATAATGATATTAGCCCTGTTTTCTGTTTCTAAATTTAGCATAGAACCAAAATGCACTAGAATCAGCTAATTTTTGATCCCTTTTTTTGGCGCATGTATACAGTGGTTTACTTAAGACTTGTTTCTAAAGCGTCGATGATACAGTGCTAGTTTACAAGCTACAAGCCAGCGAGTTCGTTTGTAGCTTGTAAACTCGCCCCGTGTCATCGGCTTTTTTACAATCAGCTTGTGAACAATCCTTCCCGAAAGCTAACTCGCTCACTCGCTAGCTTTTAAACTCGCCGGCTTGTATCTTGTAAACTAGCTCTCTGTAATCGACACTTAACGTTCTTATGTCTGTTGTCTAGGCAACGGCCCGAGCGGTATGGTGACGTCATTCATGCTGGCAGGCAACGTGCCCTATTTGAAGAAAGTACCTGAAGATTTGCCCATTGACGAGATGCTCAAAGCAAGGTAAGGCTTAACTTCGGCAAAACTTCGACTAAACTCCTTAATTACTAGGCACCTTAAGGCCTCTATATTTTATTTTATTTTATTTTATTTTATTTTATTGATTTCACAAGCAGAATACAATCGATATAAAACTAAAATTATATATGCACAATATTAGAACTAGATTCGTATTCCAAATAGGAAACATTGCAAGGTTAAAAAGAGTTGCAGGTCTTAAAACTAAAATTCCCTACGAGCAGGGATTTTTTTTATTTCTTAGATATATAGAATCTGTTCACAATTTTGAAATTGCTTAGTGTCAGCACTAGGCAACTTTGACACACATGTTTTAAACCTAATAGTATTAGTCAAAAATATCTATGACGTCATGTTTAGACGCCAGCTCATTATTTCAACAAAGCCGCCGGGAGCCTGGTTATTTAGGACAGTGGGCCTAATAAACCAGGCTCCTTTTGAACAATCGCAAACAAGACGTTAACCCGGGGCGGGTTGTGCCGCCCTTTCGGTTTTAGTGTGTAGAGGCCTTTAGTTTCACCACTATCTGCTCCTGTTGTTATAAATAAATTAAATAAATAAAAACAAAATTATAAGTAAAAATATAATTGTACGATAGTTACGTGGTACAAGCTCTGATAAGATTATCTAATGCAGTCACTGCCTGTGTTCAAGCGCCTGGTTAAAGATTTCTACCTAGAAAAAAATAATTTGCAGTCTTTGTAAACATTAGTAAGTGTAATATTAGGTGTGTTGTTCATTAATATTAAGTACGCCCGGGTTGACTGGTAGAAAATGCTATTATAGCATTAAGTCCTCCCTCACTTATGTAAGTGTTAGTGTTAAAATAAATAAAATAAATAAGTACGTATCAATTTTAGGTATTATTTGTGTATATCTAAGTACTCTGTAGTTATTATCTTGCCTTTTTTAATAGTTTAATTTTTTAAATTTTTATAAAATATGTATTTATCTATGTATTTGTGCATATATTTGTATGTATATATCATATATTTAGAATATGACTCACCCACCCAGACGCCGAATTCATATTACTCATCTCCATCCTAAAGTTGCCTGGAAGAAATCGCTTTAAGCGATAAGGCCGCCCATTGTAACCTCTTTTATTTTTGGTTGTTTCGCATAAGTTTTTGTTTCAATGTGTATGTTTCTCCGGGGTTTACAATAAAGAGTTATCTATCTATCTAAATATAATTATTGTACGATAGTTACGTGGTTCCCCATAGTACAAGCTCAGCTAAGATTATCTTATACCCTCTAAATTTCAAGTCTCTACAATCAGGTAATGACCATAAAAATTTATAATCATATACCGAAGACTATAAGGGAACTAGAATTAGGACTATTTCGTAAAAAATTAAGATTGTGGCTAATTGAAAGCTGCTTTTATAACATGAATGAATTTTTTAATAACCGATAATGTTTGTTAATGTCTATGTGTAGTTGTTCTTAACTGATGAATTTATTAATAATAGTTATAATCTAATCTGATACTCAAATTGTAATTTTGTTTTGCGTTTGTACGCGAATATTTTGTATGCCAGTTCTTGGTGAGACATGTATGTACATACTCTGTTACCTACTATCTAACCTACCGTGTTTCGTGCAAAATAAAAATCTTTATCTTTATCAGTGGATTAGTCTGTGCGTTGTTTGTCAGTCAGGACTAAGATATTTGCCATGTCGCTGCAGCTCGGCTCGGGCGCCGCACTCGCGCCGCTGTCACTCCGTCATTTTGTAGTACCCAAAAATTCTGACTGCACAGATACAACGCAGTACCCTTTCTGCATTGCCCATTTAAGTTTTTTTGGTAATTGAAAACATGTGGTGTAATATACACCACGTTAAAAATTTCCAAAAAATACGTACTTGAGGATAAACCCCAAATCTTGATTTAATTGAAATGTTCGATTCATAAGGCCAACCAGATTTTAAGGCCATTGGCAAACTAGCCGGCAATTTGTAAGTAACAGGAAAGAAATGTATTATCTGGCATTGAACCAAAAAAAAATATACTTATTGCAAAAAAACTGTCTGCCTTCGTTTTTGTATTGTATTCTAGCTGATTGTTTTATGCCGCCTAATAAAACGATGAACGCATGCACGAAAACGTTGTCCTGTAACGCTCATTGTCCCGTTACGTTGGTAGTCATGTTAAACGATCGTCCGTAAACCAACTTGACAGACAACCAATTTTTTAAGTTAAAACTTTTTAAGGCGCGATGTGCAATTAATTTTGTGGGTATTGATTGAGACTAAGCTACTTTTAGGCGGTGTCCTAATAGAACGCGAACATGCGATCGTCGAGCGATCGCGCGATTGCCAATCGGGACGCCCCTATTTGACGTTAGTACGTTTGATTGCGCGATCGCGCGATCGACGTTCGCGCGAACTTGCGATGGTCGCGTCATCGCGTTCTATTAGGACACTGCCTTAAGCTTATACTTTTTTTCCTAATACAAAAACACCCAGACTCAGAACAAACACCTATGTTCATCACACATATGTATTTTTTGTAAAATAACTTCAAATATATAATAAATATGTCACTTACCATCAGGTGAGATGGTGGTCAAACGCAAGCCTATAAATAGTAAAAAAAAAAACTCTCAATAAAAAGAAAGGCGCCTTATGCCGACTTGCGCCAAACTATTCCCTAAGTCCCTAAGCAATTACTTTACTTGATAAAATAATTAAAGCGATTGGTAATTATTGAGTGCCAATGGTGGTTTGGTTGCAGATTGTCAAACCTGCCCGAAGGCCGGAGTTTGTACGAGACGGACCTCATCGAGCTCGCCGAGGGACTGGAAGGCAGGAGCCAGAACCCCATCCCTTTGCTGGTGAGTTACTAAGCATTTTTACCCGACTGCCTAGGAAGGGTTATGTTTTTCACGCGTATCTTGTTTGTATGTATGTAATAGTAGATTGTATCATAAGGGAGCAAAATAATATTTTTACGGCGAGGGCGCTTTTTTTAATCCAGAGCGAAGCGACGGATTCTAAAGTAGAATCCCGAGCGTAGCGAGAGATTCTTTAGTAGAATCCTGAACGTAGCGAGGGATTCAAAGTACGTCGCCCGAGCCAAAAATATATTTTGCGCCCGAGTGATACACTCTACTTTTCATCACCCTCTGATGAGAAAATAAAAGGTGCCTCATATTTTATTGTAATATTATTATTTAATAAAACATAGAGTAACAACTAAATTGAAATTAAATAGTATTTAGTAAAGAATCAAAAAATATTTACTATGATAGTAATGAATAATACTACTATTAATTAGTAGTTATACTCTTAATTATAATAGTTATTTATAGGTACTATTAATAGTATTAATAAAAAATATTCCAAATTTCGAAATTGATAAAGTGCGCCGCAATCGACTTTGCCGCGCACTTTTTGAATTTGGATCTATATAAAGAGGATTAAAAACTCATTACTGCTCGCTAAAAGTTTCTCATAGAAAACACCACCTTTGGGTGCACTTAAAGGCGAACCAAGTCGTCCTTTTCGAATAGATAGGATGAAAATTTCTTTGTTAGTGCCATACTACACGGGCGGTTCTCCCGCCGCGGGAATCCGCTTCTGAACCGCACTTGACACAATTAATATGTAAGTGAACCGCGAAACAAAAAAAAACCGGAAACCGCGCAGTGTAGTATGCAGCATATAACTTCCACTTCATCACGATAAAACTTCCCAATGTCCAGGCTTAAAAAAAAAAACTCCAATCCAACATTAGAAGCTACTTCTTCTCCTTATCGTGCCACTAGTTCTTTGGAACCAGTATGTAGAAAAGATTTCAAGTGCGCCTCAAAGAGGCTCCTTTCGTGCACTTGACACATGTCTTCGAACTGTTTAGGTTCTATGACATGCCGGTTTCCTCACAATGTTTTCCTTCACCGTTAAGCACGTGTTTTTAGTGCACACATAGATATATTCGTTGTAGAATTTAATCCTTTGTCTTGTCACAAATTAAAATATTCATCACGCTAAAACTTCCCTATGTCCAGGCTCTAATTAAAAAAAAAAAATAACCAATAATATTCCAATCCAACATTAGAAGCCACTAGAATATAATGTAAAGAATAGAATTAGTTCAGCGAACCGCGTCGGCATTGTAAAGCTGGCCTCCGACCTTCGTCGTGCCCTACATACGAAGGCCCATGCATAAAGGCATGCCCGATTGTCTTGGAACCTATAGAAAAACATGTAAAAACTTATACAAAAAAAAAATTGGTAGTCTGTAAAGCTGGCTTACGGACGATAGTTTAACGTGACAACGTCATCAGCGTAACGGGTGAGCGTTACCGGACAATGACGTCAATGTTTTCGTGCATGCAGCCGGTATTTGTCGATTTATTAGACGTTATCATGTCAAATAACTAGGAAAGCAAAATATGTATTTTTGTTTTGGTAACCTTAACACGTTATACCATAAGCGAGTACCGAGTTGGTATAATTTATCAAATATTATTGTTATTGCAAAAAAACTGTCTGCCTTCGTTTTTACCCGACTGCCAAGGAAGGGTTATGTTTTTCGCGCGTATCTTGTATGTATGTATGTAAATTTCTGGGTTACCTCGTATCTTCCAAACGGTTGGATGGATTTTGACATTTAAGGCATTGTTAGATTCGTCTCAATCACCCGAGTGTTCTTAGATTTTTTTTTTTTTTAAATATAGGTATTCGATTTAGCGGATTTTTGGAGCTAAATAGTAATTCGTGAATATTTTTTTGTTTACCAAACTCATCGAGTAGGGTATCAAAATGAAGGTATTTTAAAGGAGATTACAAAAATATGTTTACATTTAATTTGGAATAATGGTTTGCTGCTGTTAGGTAGTTGTTTAGGTAGTAATTTTGAAAGTGTATCCTTTTTTTCTGTATTTTTATTTAATTTTTATTTTTGCTTTGTGTGTGTGTACTATAGAGACATTCATATACGATTGTGAAATTGTGATTGAATAAATAAATGAATGAATGAATGAATGACAATGTATTAATTATTTCGCAGTCGGGTATTCAGTTTTCTTAAACTTTAAGTTTGTTTAGAAAAAAACTAGGAAAGCAAAATACCTATGTATTTTTGTTTTGGTAACGTCAACACGTTATACCATAAGCGAGTAGGTACGGAGTTGGTATAATTTATCATAATTTAATTTTATTTCATTTCCATGCGTTCAAAACCAGTCCGGTGCTTTGAACTGGCGTGACACATTCATTACTTAAATTATGTTGAATATTAAATTAAGTAGTTTCTTATCTAGTTCATTTCCATAAATTTGGTCTAGCTTAAACTAATTTTAGGAAAACATCTCGTAATTTCTAGAATAGCATAAATTTATGGATTCATTGACTTAAAATCATTATTAATTGCTGCTGTTTTCAAAAAACTAATTAAATAAAACTGGAACGGTATAAATATACTTGTAGCTGATGAAATATGTATTATTATTATCTACCCAGACTTACCTATAATTTTTGAATATGCAGAGAAAACAAAATATAGACTCGATTTGGTTTAAGATTAGTATATACAATGTGTTTGTTAATATCCCTACAATGCCGAAGAGGGGGTGTTCTAAAGTGTCAGAGTACTTTGGATCGAGGACAGAAACAAGATTTTTAAAAGTATTTTTATTGGTAATTTTGTTTTGACCACTCTGTCTTTCATATTCTTCATTTCATAGCTAAAGAGGTTTCAGCTACTCGATACTCCTTCGATATTAGATGGATCTAATAAATCTCTTTGGTACAACATTTTAGACATTTGACATTTTGTTTGTTTTTTCGTAACTATGGTTATGGACTGAATTATTTTTTAATTTTTAAATTAATTTCTTCATAAATTCAATAAAACATGGCATAAGTGCATTCGTCGGATCATCATCAGGCTTTCGCAGTCCTCTGCAGGACATAGGCCTTTCCCAATGTGCACCATTGCGTCCTCTCTCGCCGCATCCATCGTGCGGGTGCAATGCAACTGTGAAAACTGCAGACTACAAGTACCTACCTACTCCAGGAACTAAGAGAAAAGTCCTCAGTAAGAAATTGATAAATAAAAATAAAACGAACATTTGTATGTATTTTCTCTTAATCTCTCAATAGTTTGAAATAGTCTAACTAAATTATGTAAAACTTTTCTTAATTCTTTACATCGAAAGGTTCATAAATACCTACCTACTCAACTTACCTAGATCACAGGCGTGAGCACATGTTCCTTACGTGTGTCTATGTGCGACGTGGAGGGTGTGTACAGATGGAGAAGTAAATAGCAAATAGGGTTGTCTTAAATAATTATTGTATGAAAATTTCTGATACGATGTATTCAACCTTTGCACACGTGATAGTATTCACACTCTTAGTCTGAATTCGCCCCCTCAGGGCTTGTAGGGACATAACACTACACGTTGTATTTCACAGCATATGTATATGTATATGTAAAAGAAAAAAAAAATTGATTGACTGTAAAGTTGGTTTACGGACGATAGTTTAACGTGACCAACGTCATAACCATCGTAACGGGACAATGAGCGTTACCGGACATTGAAGTCAACGTTTTCGTGCACGCAGCCATACTATATTATATTACAGTATTACTTTATAATACCTAACGAATAACATTTTTTGATACTGTTACTGTTAATTTTCAATTCAATTCATTTATTTGGGTCATTAACAAAATTTACATGGTGTCGTGCATTTCTTATTTAACACTATAGTAACTAAGTTGCATTTTTAATTACTTTACAAATGACGTGAATTTCTGTTCGTTACAATAATAACAATAAATAATAATTAATTCAATAATATCAGAGGTAAATAAACCTTTATCGTTTCTCTCTTTATTGTGTAAACAAAGAATATATTAATAAAATATCAATAAATAAATGTTTTGGACATTTCACACAACGCCACGCCATCTAGCCCCAAACTAAGCAAGCGTGTACTATGGGAACCAGATAATTGATAGAATACTTAAATACTTTTTTTTAAATACATTCATCTAATTCATAGAAAACACCCATACTTAGGACATCACACAAGTGCTTGTCCTGAAGCGGGAATCGAACCCGCGACACCGGCGTGGCAGTCCAACACACTTGCTACACTCAATATGTTTTATATCTTTAGATGTCAGTGCACGAAAGGAGCCTCATCGCAGGCGCACTTGAAATCCTTTCACCACACTGGTTCGTAAGAACTAGTGACACGATAAGAAAAAGAAGAAGGCGTCCGTAATATAATAATAACAGTAGACTTATCCAATTTCCCATTACCAAAACAGCGCTTTACAGGACTCGAAAAACCAAAAAGTTCAATGTAGTATGAAACACTCTATTCTATCTAAAGATTTTAAACACTCATTCATTCATTCATCATTATTAAAGATAAGATCAATCAATGAGGTTTCTATCTTCGGAATCATTAAACTTTGAACGATGAGTTATTTATAGTAAGATAACCTATTTACAATAAATACTATATTTATGGGATACTACTTTGTATTTAATGTTTATTAATAGATTTATCCCGTCTTCAAATTGTCGCAGTGGCGCCAGTTTGTTAACTGAGATAACGAACAAAGAGTAAACTATGTATTTTCGGATTAATTTACCTTCACTAATTTCAAGCAATTTTGAACGAATGATCAGTGTTCAAACGTCACTTGTTGCCATGTCACAAAGTGTCACTTTTGGCCATGTCGTCTCAGAAGAATGAAGTAAATATATCCAATCAAAAATCAAATGTAATTCAATTCAATCATTTATTGGCCAAAATGTTACATTGCATAACTCTGGTAAGTCAATTTTTTTTTATACAGATTGAAACAAGTAGGTACATAAGCTTATAAAATATTTTCTGTCTATGTTCTTAAGCTAGACATCTTATTCTAAGCAGTGGGTAAGGTAACAAGGAAAAACTCAAACTATGGTCTATAACATAGGTTATGGGTACTACTCATAATCAACAAATCTACAACACATAAATTCATTTACATGGTAAAATGGATGAGATTGAAAAAATTGTTTAACTTTTGACCTAAACACTGATAACGGAAGCTTTGTTATTTCAAGCGGCAATTTGTTATACATGTTCATTTTTAAAGTGACACCATATTTATGCGTTCTTACAAGTCTAGTTCTAGGTACATTTAATTTATCTCTATTTCTTGTGTTATAGCTGTGTAAATGAGAATTTAATATAATAAGATAATGTGGTCAAGTGGTCATCCATGCGAATGACTTTAAAGGTGACATAACTTCCTGTATAGGATATAGTAGTCTACTCTTTGGACATAAAAAAACGCGTGGATTCCTTTTAATGTTTAGGTTTAAATTTTGAGCTGTTGTCTAGCTTTAATATTAAACCCTGTCGAAAGGTAACGGTGGTCTAAAAAATTTTGAAAGGTATATTTTCGTTCACAGATGGACAATCTCCTAAGGCCGTGTGCAGATCTAGGAATCCAGGCAGACCCGCTCATTGAATGGAAGTACGACGTAGAGAAACAGGTGTGTACTTCGCTTCATGTCTGCTATAAGGAGAAGAATTAGTATGGGACGGAACATGGTGCCTTGAGAGACTCCTTTAAACATTTTATGTAAGAAATAATTTGTTACCTGCGTTTTTGCGTCGAATTAGTTAGTGATAATTATAAAGTTCATTAAATTCTTTATTACACACATAAAAACTATTATCATCAGCATCAGTAAAATCGAAACAGCTGGGAACTGGATGCTTTCCCCGCTGCCCCGCGCGGCACCCTCTGTGTTTCTTCTTCCTCTATTGCGGAGCCTTATCTGGTGATAAGTGGTGGTGGTTGGTAGAGAAGAGGTGGTCCTCTTCTCTACCAACATTCAACATTCAAAACATCCAATTCCACACGTACTTTGCACCAACATCATTTGAGCCAGATAAAAAGCTTTATTCCCTTCCATTTATTAAATTTTAATATGTATAATATGTAGGTTTTGCTTCTTAAGTATAGGATCCGCCTCTTGCGGTAAAAGCCTCCTCCAATTCTTTCCTGTCTCTTCTATTTATTGCTCTCCTTGGCCAGTGCTTTCCGGCCACTTCTTTTATGTCGTCGCTCCATCTAAATAATGGTCGTCCTATATCTCGCTTCTTATCTCTTGGGTTCCAGTTTGTTAATTGATTGATTCAGGCGTTACTTTGCGGAAATCCATAAATATCAACAAATTATATAAATATATTTAGTAATAAATCCGCTTAATTTCTAAACAAAGGTTTTGAATAACTTAACTTCAGTTCAACTAAACCAAAGGGTCAACAAACAGAAAACCAAAGTTTAAAGATACGACACGTGTTTCGCCTCTACACGAGGCATCATCAGGAGGTGTGGACTCGCCGAAGTTTGAAACGAGTTTCAAAAGTTTCGTTGACTCTTTGGTTTAGTCGAACTAAAGTTAAGTTAATTAAAACCTTTGTTTAGAAATTAATCGGATTTATTACTAAATATATTTATATAATTTATTGATATTCCAGTTTGTTAGTGTAAATTAACATGACACCAGGCTCAAATGAAAAATACATTTGAGCCAGGTGTAATGTTAATTTGACCGAGTTGTATTGTGTGTTATCACAAAAAAATAAATAATAATAAAATAAAAAAGTAAATATTTCTACAGCGTGTACCTATGTATGTTTTAGATAGAGCATATAGTCCTGGGGCGTGGGCCGCCGGGCGGGTCGTGGCACACGTTCCCGCGCTCGGTTCGCACGCTCTCGCCCGCGGCGTGGCTCGCGTTGCCGCCGCACTCGAGCGCCGCGCTCGGCTCGGCTCGCCTCTCCGCTCGCACCGTCGCACAGTACTGCCGGAAGTATGTGCAGGCTTGTAAACTGCAGGTATGTATGCTGCATTTTCAAATACTAACTTAACTCTTTTTTTTTTTGTTTGTTCTACCTTTTATCCTCTGACATGGAGGTCAGAGTTATTTCAGGCTAACATTTTATATTTCTACTTTAAATTCTGTTTGTTTAGCAACTTTTGCCTAGTGTTATCTAGTGTGTGCACTGTCATGGTATAATACGGGATAGTGAGCAGAAAGCTATATGCCTGTAGGGTTGACTTCTACATATATAAACATTAAACATTCATAAACATTCACACACTCACACCCCTGCACTAGGATTCCCTGTGTCGCAGGTGGCATGGACACATCCAAGACCCGAGAACAAACATTTGTGTTCGTCACTAATATTTGCCCCGGCCGGGGATCGAACCCGGAACACCCAAGCTTCGTAGGCAGGGTCACAACCAACTAAGCCACAGTGTCGTCAAATATCTATGTGGGTTATGGGTAGGTTCTTTATAAGGAAAGAAAGAAAGAAAGAAATAATGTTATTATTGGAAAACTAGACTATGTATACAATATGTATACCTAAATACATAAAAAAAAAATAAAAAAAAAGTAAAAAAAAAAAATAGGGAATAACGTACCTAGTCGTAAAGCCTTCCAGACAATGGGTGCCTAGGTCAGCTTTAATTCTGCAGCGTACTGACAGTACACTGCAGCGCTGGTATTCTGCTAGGCCCCAATGGCGACGACACGGATCGTATTTATAAAACTATTCAAAAACCGTAAAAGGAAATCAGTCAGCTGCGTTCCCAGTTCATTCCTCCCGCTGCTACGGTGATTCATTCAGTGTCCATGCTGTCCAACTGTGGAACACTCTTCCTCACACTATTAGAGCCAGTCAGTCACTAAACATTTTCAGAAGCAGAGTCAAAGAGCACTACTTATCACTGTGATATATTCAGTATTTATGTTAGTATTTATATAAATATATATATATATATATATGTATATAAGTAACTTATATATTTATTTATGTATAGGTATTAATTCTAGTTTATTTAGTATATATCTTAGTAGTATTTATTATATGTATTTAGATATATTTATTCAAACATTATATATATTTTCTTTTTCATAATATTAATTTATCCATTATTATTTATATTACTGTACACGCCCCCACACTTTCCATGGCCTCTCTCTAACCTCAGAAGGTTTGCTGGAAGAAAACTCTTATTAGGGTTAAGCTCGCCTTTGTACATGTCTTTTCTTTTATGATTTGTATTCTAATATGTTTGTGTGTACAATAAAGAATTACAGAATTACAGAATTCCAATGCAATTATATTTACGTTTATCTGTATGTTGCAGCGTTACTTCCGCAATAACGTGGTGGTGAACAGCGTTACCCTAGCGCCGCCCAGCGACGTGGCTTGCGCCGCGCCGCGCTGCCCGCTCGCCGCCCGGTACCTCGTGTCCGGGTGAGTTGACACACTCCCTATCCCTACCTTAAGGCTAATCCTCAAATCCGAATTCCATACAAAATGTTTCGGGCAAATACTCAAAAAGTACGCCGTATTATAGTAATTTCTTCACACTATTCGTTTCGTCCATGTTTTTCGATTTCAACAAACAAAGTGAAAGGTTTCATACTTTTATTTAGATTTTATACGTGTTTTAAAATTAACCCTACTAACTTAAAAACACGTATAAAATATATATATAAACGTATAGTATAATCTAAATTAAAGTATGAAATCTTTCAATTTTTTTGTTGATGAAATTGAAAAACATGGGCGAAACGAATAGTGTAAAGCAATTACTATAATACGGCGTACTTTTTGAATATTTGTCCGAAACATTTAGTATGGAATTAGGATTTGAGGATTCCCCTTAATGCCACGTACCGAGCAAACGGGCGAGACAGTAAAATGTTCCTCGGCAAGTAGCTTACACAACTCTCTCAGCCGAGCACTCGGCGCTAAGTTTATACGTACCGAGTACTCGGCCGAGAGCACTGTCTCGGCCGAGTACTCGGTACGTGTGATCAAGGCATTAATCGATGTTGTAAAAGCGTTCCGCGTGCACGTAGCATTCACTGGGTTCCATGATGTTGAGAGTCTGTATCCTTCTTTATTTCAATCTCTTCCCGGACCATCCTCTTGTGGAAATAACGTTCATGGGCGAGAACTTTCGGATCATGCAGTTCGATCCCGTGATTAGGTTAAAAAAAATATATTTAATAAATAATAATAAATAAATAAATAAATATTTTGGACATTTCACACAACGTCATCTAGCCCCAAACTAAGCAGAACTTGTACTATGGGAACTAGATAACTGATACAATACTTATATACTTTTTTTTTTTTTTTTTTTGTAAATACATACATATAAAACATAGAAAACACCCAGACTCAGGACAAACACCGATGTTCATCACACAAATGTTTGTCCTGAAGCGGGAATCGAACCCGCAACACCAGGCGTGGCAGTCCAATACACTTGCCATTCTACCATCGGTGTCGTCAATATTATTTATTTTTAATTATTTATTTCAATTATAGTACATACACTTGAAAGAAAGCTCTCCCTACCAAAGTAAGCTGAAAAACAACTTGTGTCTTGGTAGTGAGTACCTTCCACTTAATTTTACATATACGTGTACTTACATCTTTAGTGCCAATTTCAAAATTATTACGATATAAAAATATAATCTAATCTAATTCAGACATGCACAAATAAATAGAATTGCTGAGAAATTAATTAAGACTGGTGAGGGGTATTAGGTAATTAGGTCCTGATTAGGTAGACTCAGGACCTTATTACTAGATGAGGTGAGCGCGATAAATACCCGTTACAATGTAATAACTATCAGTTATTTTGATTTCAAAACCAAAGTACTGAACCGATTTTAATGAAATTTCTATTGGATCAATCTGAAAGTATAAAATAACCTTTTAAATTTTTATTTTTTTTTTCAAATCGGTTCTCTAACAACATTGTTCTGAGGTAACAAACATAAAAAATAAAAAAAACATTCAACCGAATTGATAACCTCCTCCTTTTTGATGTCGGTTGAAAAAAAACATTCAACCGTATTAATAACCGCCCCCATTTTTGAAGTAGGTTAAAAATCCATCTTCACTAACGAATTTACTTCCAGGTATGACAAAACAGAGGGTCGCATGTTCCGCTACGCGTGCCACAGAGTAGTGCTGTGCTGCGGCTGCGGCGACCGACCCAACTCACTGCCCGCCCACCACGCGGCTCACTCACTGCACTCACTGGCCGCGCTGGAGCGACAAGTGCACGAGCTAGTGACTAGCGGTAAGTCCACTCAACAATGCAAGTCTGTTAGAATGACCGGCCCAACTCACTGCCCGCCCACCACGCGGCTCACTCACTGCACTCACTGGCCGCGCTGGAGCGACAAGTGCACGAGCTAGTGACTAGCGGTAAGTCCACTCAACAATGCAAGTCTGTTAGAATGACCGGCCCAACTCACTGCCCGCCCACCACGCGGCTCACTCACTGCACTCACTGGCCGCGCTGGAGCGACAAGTGAACGAGCTAGTCACTAGCGGTAAGTCCACTCAACAATGCAAGTCTGTTAGAATGACCGGCCCAACTCACTGCCCGCCCACCACGCGGCTCACTCACTGCACTCACTGGCCGCGCTGGAGCGACAAGTGAACGAGCTAGTCACTAGCGGTAAGTCCACTCAACAATGCAAGTCTGTTAGAATGACCGGCCCAACTCACTGCCCGCCCACCACGCGGCTCACTCACTGCACTCACTGGCCGCGCTGGAGCGACAAGTGAACGAGCTAGTCACTAGCGGTAAGTCCACTCAACAATGCAAGTCTGTTAGAATGACCGGCCCAACTCACTGCCCGCCCACCACGCGGCTCACTCACTGCACTCACTGGCCGCGCTGGAGCGACAAGTGCACGAGCTAGTCACTAGCGGTAAGTCCACTAAACAATGCAAGTCTGTTAGAATGACCGGCCCAACTCACTGCCCGCCCACCACGCGGCTCACTCACTGCACTCACTGGCCGCGCTGGAGCGACAAGTGCACGAGCTAGTCACTAGCGGTAAGTCCACTAAACAATGCAAGTCTGTTAGAATGACCGGCCCAACTCACTGCCCGCCCACCACGCGGCTCACTCACTGCACTCACTGGCCGCGCTGGAGCGACAAGTGAACGAGCTAGTCACTAGCGGTAAGTCCCCTAAACAATGCAAGTCTGTTAGAATGACCGGCCCAACTCACTGCCCGCCCACCACGCGGCTCACTCACTGCACTCACTGGCCGCGCTGGAGCGACAAGTGAACGAGCTAGTGACTAGCGGTAAGTCCACTCAACAATGCAAGTCTGTTAGAATGACCGGCCCAACTCACTGCCCGCCCACCACGCGGCTCACTCACTGCACTCACTGGCCGCGCTGGAGCGACAAGTGAACGAGCTAGTCACTAGCGGTAAGTCCCCTAAACAATGCAAGTCTGTTAGAATGACCGGCCCAACTCACTGCCCGCCCACCACGCGGCTGTCTTCTGTCAGTTCTGTTCATCTGTTTGCGTATGAGGTGAAAGTTTGGGGCGAACTTGACTACTGATAATTTTTGAGGTCATAGTTTGGGGCGAATTTGACTATTAATGATATATTTTTTTTGTGTTTTATGTTGTTGTTTGGGGGAATTTGACTACTAATGATATTTCTGTTTGAGCTTGAGGTTGTAGTTTCGGGTGGACTTGACTATTTATTGGTCGTTGTTTGGGGGAAATCTTGACTACTATTTTATGTGCAATAAAGATTGCATCTATCTATCTACTAACAGGTCGTTGTAGGGGGATAACTTTACTACTAACAGGTCGTTGTTGGGAGGAAATTTGACAATAATTAATCTGTCGTTGCTTTGCTTGGGGGAAAACTTGACCACTAATAGGTCGTTGTTTGGGAGGAAACTAGACTATTAATCGTTTGTTGTAAGGGAGAAAACTTGACTACTAATTGGTCGTTGTTTGGGGGAAAAACTTGACTACTATAGGTCGTTGTATGGGGGAAAACTTGACTACTAATGATAAATGAGGTCATAGATTTGGTCGAACTTGTCAACCAATGCTATATTTATGTTTCCAGAGAGTCCTGGGGCCCGGTTCCCGGTGCTGGTGGTGGGGTCGGGCGTGAGCGCGGCGGACGCGGTGGCGCTGGCGCGGCGCGGCGGGCTGCGCGCGCTGCACCTGCACCGAGCGCCCGCGGAGGCCCTCGCCCGCCTCGCGCCGCCCGCCTACCCCGACTACTGCCAGGTAACGGTACAGCGCCGATTGTGGGGTTGATGGTACAGCGCCGATTGTGGGGCGCCTACTGCTAGGTATCGGTACAGAGCCGGCTACTGCTAGGTAACGGTACAGGGCTGATGGTAGGGTCGGGAGAGAGCGCGGCGGACGCGGAGGCTCTCGCCGCCCGCCTACCCCGACCACTGCCAGGTAACAGTAAGCGCTGATGGTGAAGCGCCTACTGCTAGATAACGGTACTGCGCCGATTGTGTCTACTGCTAACTAGTTGTATAGGGCTGATGGTCATCCGCGTACTGCTAGGTAACGGTACAGTGCCGATTGTGGGGCGCTTACTGCTAGGCAACGGTACAGGACCAGCTACTGCTAGGTAATGGTACAGGACTGGCTACTGCTAGGTAACGGTACAGTGCCGATTGTGGGGCGCTTACTGCTAGGCAACGGTACAGGACCGGCTACTGCTAGGTAATGGTTCAGGACTGGCTACTGCTAGGTAACGGTACAGTGCCGATTGTGGGGCGCTTACTGCTAGGCAACGGTACAGGACCGGCTACTGCTAGGTAATGGTTCAGGACTGGCTACTGCTAGGTAACAGTACAGGACCGGCTACTGCTAGGTAATGGTTTAGGACTGGCTACTGCTAGGTAACGGTACAGGACCGGCTACTGCTAGGTAATGGTTTAGGTAACGGTACAGCGCCGACGGTGGGGCATCGGTCAACGGTCTTTGGATGACCTGAGGTCATCAAACAAATGCTGCCTTTTTGGCTTAAACGCTAAGTTAGAAAATTACATAAATTAAACTTAGCATTATATTTATATAGTTAGTTACATAATGTGTTTTAGTAGGCAATTCTTTGTGAATTACTCCAAATAAACCTTTCTTTCTTGCGATTGTCGCGCGTTGATTCATTACAAGAAGTTCTCGTGTGCTTAGACGCTTAGTAGTTCCAAGAGTAGGATACATCGCTGTCTTAGTACCCACTAATAGACGCGTTCACATATGTATTTTTTAACATTTTCTAAAATTCAATGTTTTTCCTTCCAGGTTTACAAGATGATGTGCGACGGACCCTCAGGAAACCACCCGAACTACACCCCCTACCCGCACCATATGATAGTAGACGTCGCACCCCACACACCCCCCGAATCACCCTCACAAATTACCCCCAAAATGCACCCTGACATCGACCCTGTCCAACCTAAACGAGTCACCATACTAGACCTACACACCAACGAAACCACTGAAATAATAGTATCCATGATTGGAGTCTTTATCGGATCGAAGCCAAATCTATTCTTCCTACAAACAAACTTCGACCTTAACTGCATAGATATAAAGACCTGCGAAAACTGCATTGAAACGAAGAAAATTGAAGAGAAACGATTCTTCAAAAACCACTGGATGTACTTCAAAAATGTACTACAAAGCATTCAGAACTGCAAATCAAAATACTTCTTCACAGACGATAAGTGTAATTGCGATAATATATCTTATGACGAGGACATAAAGTTCAAATGCCAGTGTCGACCTACCAGTCCATTGGCAAATGGTATAGGTTGCCAGTGTCGACCTGCCAGTCTGTTGGCAAATGGTATAAGCTGCCAGTGTCGACCTGCCAGTCCGTTGGCAAACGGTATAGGCTGCCAGTGTCGACCTGCCAGTTCGTTGGCAAACGGTAAAGGCTGCCACTGTCGACCTGCCAGTCCGTTGGCAAACGGTATAGGCTTTGGAGTCGATGTAACTAAGCCAGTAGATAGTAGGAACCCTATAGCTATAGATAAAGGTACACACGAAGTTCTAAACTCACCTAAAGGCATGTATGCACTCGGTCCGCTGACGGCTGATAATTTTGTAAGATTCATCCCCGGTGGAGCATTAGCTTTAGTTACACACATACATAGTGAGACACGCGACTTGGTCTAGAATAGACTACCAATGTGATTGTTACTTAATTTTGTTTTACAATAAATTATTTTTTATACCTGAGCTTTTGTTTTATTTATTGAAACATCAAACAACATTTACAACAACAAAAATTTTAATGTTTTTAACATCAGTAAGTATCAAAAAGTTTAAATGATTATTAAATTCTATACATAACTTATTTACATGATTAAAATAAAGTAATTAGTATAAAAATATATCCTTCTCTCATTCTATATATTTTATATAATATTCATTACAGTTTAAAGTATAACGTCTTTACTAATAACGACATTCTAAACATAATTTTATAAGTGAAACAGCATATCTACCTATTTTATGCAAATCATACTTCAGTTAACTTTAAAAAATTATGGCACTATACTTATTAATAATAAATGCACTAAACACGGGATATTAATTGCCTGCTTATACCAAACTAACTGAAGTTCCTAAGATTACTCGCTAGAATGATCTTAGTCTGAATCTGCAAGTGAGTAAAAAAAATGGCGTAGGTAAGTGAGGATTTAGGATTCAAAAGTACAGACAGCGACATAAATAAGTATTCCCCTTGCACTAAGACCCAGCTTCAAATCTTTTAAAAAAATTATAAAATTATGATTAGGCTCTATAGATATATATATATATATGGAGGAAAAACTTCTTCGTACGCCGCGGGGCGACCGAACGAGTTGAAAATTGAAGCTGCGTGTCTTGGGCAAGGGGGATACTTATCTATGACACTGTCTGTACTTAAGGGCCACCCTTATAACATGAACATTTATCTTCTTCATCTTAAATATTAAACATCACACCTAAATATTAATAGAATAGCAACCTATACCTAAAGGTCTCAATTTGGCGCTCGTTCAACCTGCCCTTTTAAAGCTGAAACCATAGCCGTCAGTTCATCTTCCAAAACCCGAGGTAGACCCAACTCAGAAACATACCCAGGCTCCGGAATATTCAATGCAACACTCAAAAGAGCCGTGTGACGTAACGTCCTCATTCCTATAGAGATATTCCAGTTAGTCCTATACCTCATTCCTCCTAAGTTAGCCGGAGCTCTGAATATAGGTTTATTATTGATCATATATTGTTCTTTTGTATCCTTATCCGTGAACTCCCATGGATGACTGACGTATGTGGTAATGTTAAATGCTGTATTAGGAACCAGACAGAAGTAATGGCGTCTCTGGCCATCGTAATCTCTCCACCAAATGTCAATTGGCCGTTTGGTCCGGTTCGCAAAGCGAAGGTAAACGGTTCTGGTGGATTCTATAGATTTGACGAGTACTCTCTCTCCATTTTCGTTTTCTTCGTACATCAAATCGCCTTCTATTGCCATAATGAACTAGCCACCCTGAAAAACAAAATATATTTTTTTACCAATCATATTACTCGTAGAAGGTACGTCGAAGCTATATTTTAAATGGAGCCTCATTGAATATTTGAGTAAAATCAAAGCCGAGCCTAAAGGTACCTATTGCTTATCTAGGTACTTATCAGAGTAGGCACATAAAATATTCCTATCTCGTATCGCACAGGACGTACTCCGCCTGACCCATTCATTGCTACATATATAAATATTTTTATGCATAGGTACATTTAATTCATTGTTTGGGTTGACAGAAATGAAATGGCGAGAATAAGTTTAGAAAGCAACGAAATCCTATACAGAAATCACTTGCTTACACAAACAACCTACATACGACATAATAATACTTATGTAGGTACCTACCTACATACGTGCAATCTCGTAACACTTTTCAATTTTTTCCCGCGCCGCGGCCTGAATTGTGGTTTCCTGATTTGCACCTCGTATCGTGGCAGCACTGCTTCCGCCTATCTGTCAAAACAAAATGGCTGTTTGTGTCGCTGTAATTGGCAAAGACGTAAGTTTTTAAAGCTGTTTCTTCCATTACACCATTGGAGCACGTTTATCATAATTGTTGTTTTCTTTACACACCATTTACTTTCCCTACAAATCAACGAATTCATTGAAATTAATGAAAATTAATTCAATGTATTGTTTCTCATTCCAACCAACATGACGTCACAAAACTCTAATTTGACTTTGACAACGACAGTTTGAAAACTGATAATACATAGACAAACAAAAAAATTATAAATCGGAACCAAAAATTGTACCATTATTTTGGGAGTTTTTAAAGTAACGGTAAATTGTAAGTCTACCTAAAATATTTTTTTCAGAACTCTCCTCTTTACATTGGTGGTGTCGGTAACGATACAAGCACAGACAATGAGTTGTCTCGACAATGGCTTGTGCATACAGCTTTAGACGCGCTTGAGGAAAGACTGGCTTCCACAAACACCAGTAATGGAGCGAATGCGAATGCAGCCCGAACAGATTTACGTGATCTGTACCTAGGCTTGCTGTACTCAACTGATACTCACAAAATGTACGTACGTAACATTTATTTATAGGTACTGACTGTGGTGGTTTCATTATATGGTAAAACTACTGGTTTCAGGTTCTTTGGAGCAGTTTTGATTGACATGATGTATCTCAGTCATCCATTTTAACGTTGACTGAAATACATATGTAGTATAAGAAATAAATTGTTAGGAGCATTCTTCCATGTGTTATGAAATAATTCTGTTTCAGTTACGGGTATGTCACCAACACTAAAATAAAGCTAGTCCTTGTGACTAGCTCCACCTCTCCCAGTGGAAGTAACATCAGGGACGCTGAAGTGAGGACCGCACTTCGTAGACTTCACGCTCTTTATGCTGATGCTATTTGCAATCCATTCCACCTTCCCGGGGATCAGATAACATCTTTGTAAGTTTTAATGACGTAATTTTAATAAATTATCCGTGCTATTCGAAAAAAATCCTATAAGTAATTGCAACTTGTCTTTTTATTTTTTCAGGAAGTTTGACAAACAAGTCAAGAACATCATGATGAACAACGTATAATCACATATAAATATTCCAGTTAAAAGAACCTTATATATTTTATACTTATTGTTATTACCTATAGAACAAGTGCAAGTGAGTAAGTATTACTGGTATTACTATGGCGTAATTATTACATTACATTCTACCCAACACTAATCCCCTTAGCATAATTATTTTAAGCATTAAGGAATAATTAATTACTCACCTATATTTTTAACATATTTTTTTAGAACTATGGTTGATAAAATTATCTTTAATGTTGTGTTACTTTCTGTGCATGAATAAATTAATTAAGTTAATTAATCATTGCTTTTAATAATTCCTTTTAAATTTTGCTTGTATTAAGTAATAAAATTATTAGCTCATCGATCGCATCCTTAACTATTCTTAGGTTATTGGTTTATTTCAATTCGGGAAGTAATTTTTCACACTATGGAAACACTAAAAACCACAGACAATATTTTTTTAGTTAGTGCATATATCGAGAATAGCATTTATAAGACATGACTTCGTTTTGTGACATTGACAAATTGTTATTTCGTCAATTTGTCAACTATTCTACTTACATTCATTTTCTATCTCTTTCTTTCATGAATTGAAAACGCTGTGCTCCGGTTCAGCGCTGTGCAATTTTGATTCTAAAATTGTTTATCTCGACCGGAATAAAGCAACAACATGGTAAGCAATCCAAATTATCCATTATTAATACATTCGCGCCCAATTCTCGACCATTCTGACAATGTACTCCATGTCCGAATTGAGGTTATATCTACACGTGTAATATCCCATTATCCCGCTTGTATTTGCCTAGAATGTTTAGTTTGAGATGTTTTCATGTATATTACGACCTTAGACACTCTTAAAACATGGGCACAGCCTTCTGGTGCATGTAAACTGACTCCAAAGTCGACTAGTCACCTCACTAGTCACTAGCTCACAACTATCTAGCCAATAAATCTAGATAGGTAGGTACTAAAAAATATCTGGAAGTGCCCACTGTGGATGAAGTAATAAAATCAATCAATGGAAAAGAGTTACTATGACCGCCTCACATACCACATCAATCCATTGGCTAAAGATAAAGAATGAATAGTAAACCCTGAAACCCTACATTGAAGCGGTTGAAGAGAAGACAAAGTTCTCGTCAACCAAAAGAAAAAAAAAAAGAAGGAAGAGGGGACTAATGAGTCTGTATCCAAAAAGCCATCACCCACTCCACTAATCAGCTTATAGTCAGAGGACTGATCTTAGACACAAATTTTAGAAAACAAGTCTAAAGTTTATATAAACTGAAAACCCAACTGCGAAAATATTATTATTATTTGTTGATAGACGAGCAGCTTCCGCTGTTGTGTCTATATCACACAGTATTGGATTTTTTAATAGTTTTGTGTAATTTTTTTAATATAGTCTTGTTGGTTCGTAACCAAGTGTTGAGTTTGTTCTTGAATGAGTTTGTGGATGCAGCAGAAACAACATCTTCTGGCAGTATATTCCATTTGTGCACCACTCTGTTGCTAAGGAAGTGATGAGCCGTAAGGGTGTTGGTTAGATCACGATTTAATTGGAGTTGGTGCCCACGAGACGATTTTTGTGGTTTCTTTGTTGTGTATATGTCTTGAAGCTGCGGCAGGTTGTATTGATGGGTCAAAATTTTATAGGATTATTTTATTATGCATTGATTGGCAAAAAAAACATTATTCCAAATTAATTTTAAATATGACATATACATAATTTTGTATCTCCTTTTAATTTGCTGTATTATGATTCCCTTGATAGGTTTGGTTAAAAAAAAATTAAATCAACTACTACTACTATTTAGCGCCAACAATCTGTCATTTTGGTAATTCATTTAAAAAGCCATCTTAGGATACTCATTTTATTGAGACGAATCTAACGACACCTTAACTGTCAAAATCCATCCTCTTTAGGAAGATAAGAGGTAACAAAGAAATATAAATACAATGTGCGTAAATCATATCTTGTATTTCAAGGGAATCAAAGAAGGGTTCCTTGGCAGTTAGGTAAAAACTAAATGTACATGACTATTCATCATCGTGTTTGATGGTTTCAGGCAGCCGCCGTCGTGTCAGGCAAGGACATCGAGAAGCCCCAGGCTGAGATCTCGCCGATCCACCGCATCCGCATCACGCTGACATCCCGTAACGTGCGCTCCCTTGAGAAGGTCTGTGCTGATCTGATCAATGGAGCCAAGAAACAGAAGCTGCGTGTGAAGGTAAACATATTTTGATAAGTACCTATTAATTTCTAAGGCCTGCCTTCCTCCTTAGCTAACATCGACCATACGGCAAATTTTGTTGGGGTGTAGCAAACAGGGCGGGCACTTAAAAAGACTTAAAAAAATTAATTAATTAATTCTATGGTAGGTACGCCTTGATGAAAACTCAGTATTCCATGATACTGCGTTCACCTCTGTGGCGTGATATCAAAACTTCTCAAAGTGCAGTGTGTGAGTACCATCATACCTCACACTGCTCATAGGGGAGTGACATATGAAAATAGTAACTAATAATATTAAAAAAAAAAATAGTCGGGATGTACCTAGTTTTCATCATCATAAACCTACATCAGTCCACTGCTGGACGTAGGTCTCTCCCAAGGCGCGCCACTGAGCCCCATCTTCGGCTCTGCTCATCCACCTTCTGCCAGCTATAGTGTAGTAATACGTCAAAAAAAAAACTTTACTCAGTTATATGATAATCTAGCTCTATAGTTACCCAATACAAAAATTCTCCTCAATTGGTTCAGTTGTTTTAGCATGTTTGAGAAATCCAATTTTAACTCTAGATTCATGAAAATTTATCTATGGCTTTATAAAGCTTTCTTCTAATTTGTTACATAAATATGGTTCTTTTTATTGATATTGTGTTTCTTGTCGTAAAAAAACTGCTTTGACTAATTCTAGTAATCAATAAAAATCCAAAATTTATTTTGTCTATTTCAGGGCCCAGTCCGCATGCCGACTAAGATCCTTCGCATCACCACCCGTAAGACTCCTTGCGGTGAAGGGTCCAAAACTTGGGACAGATTCCAAATGAGGATCCACAAGAGGGTCATTGACCTCCACTCTCCCTCTGAGATCGTCAAACAAATCACCTCGATCAACATTGAACCTGGTGTAGAAGTTGAGGTTACTATCGCTGACGCGTAGGCATAACTGTCAATAAATATATTTTGAAGTAATAACCTGGTTGTAATTTGTTTTAAATAGTAATAATAACTATTTTGGACCTTTCACACAACGCCATCTAGCCCCAAACTAAACAGAGCTTTTACTGTGGGAACCAGATGACTGATAGTAGACTTAAATACTTTTTTTGTAAATAAATACATATTATACATGGAAAACACCCAGACTCAGGAAAAACAGGTGTTCATCACACAAATGTTTTCTCCTGAAGCGGGAATCGAACCCGCGACACGGGCACGGCGCGCCGACATAGTCGGTAAGATAGAGATTGACTCCTTAAGCTATGATTCATTCTTTTGAATAATATGAGTGAAAGCTATGATTAATATTTTATACAAGTACCTACCTACTATTACGTTCAGTATTATTGACTATTTGTAAAAATGCATACAAATCCTAACTGCGCGAGTGAAGGGGCGTGCATTTTTAAACTGAATGAAAGATCTTTTTTATCTTGATGTGCCAATGAATTGAACGTAGTTTTTTGTGCTAAAAAAGAAGAAGACTGCAGTATAATATAGCATTTTTATAAGCTTACAAAAGTATAATCAAAGTTACAGCTTTCAGCCGATAGATGGCGTTAATAGTTTTTTTTTACAATCAAAATGATAATAAGTTCTATTTATGAATCGATAGATGGCAGTAGTAGTATATATTGATCGCAAAAATCACCAAAATAAAATGGATTGGTACGTCGCGCGATGTCACGCTTCCTTTCTTGGATTACAATATTGATCGGGCTCAGAAAGATATTACGCATTTACTTACATAATTCTTTTCTTTACTGCTTCTTTTCATGCGATCCAACTAAGGTCACAGCTACGGCCTATGTAGGTTAAATAATATTATAGGTATTTTTTATGTGAGATGAGAAAATAACGCACTGCCTCGTTGAATCAGTTGAGCTTTTCTGTATTCTTTGGTTATGCTTATTTAGAATGTGCATACACATCGATGGTGCATACTTGCACCTACTAAGGGCATTTATTACTACATTAGATGAAGTAATGGATGAGGATTTCGAAAAAAAAACGCAAATAAAAAATTGTAGGTGTAAATAGGGACAAAATAATTATGTTTATTTTTACCAAAGAGTTTGGCATTCATCTAAAATTTTTAACCCGTCTGCAAATCTTCCTAAATTGACATTGAGATATCCTTGGTCTTAGGACTGCGAGGGTTAATAAAAATGGCTATCTAAGTACCAAAAATCCAAAATGGCAGAGATATTTTAGTTTCTTTTAGGCTCGTTGGACTGTTTTTTTTACAAAACTCAATTTGCATAGAATCGAACCCGCGACTGATGTCTTTTTTTACCTTTACCTGTAGCACAGCAACGGAGCCACCTACATTCATAGTGTTTCATGTTATTGGTTTCCGGGCTTCGTAGTTTCCGGGTATATTTTGGTAATAGCGTGATGAAAGTTATGGTTTCATGGTGCGTGACTGCCATTTCTAACCATTACCATATTTACCATTAATTTGCCATTTTGATTTTATTTCCATGTTCACATCGTTCCTTATCGTGTAAGCCAGTGGCCGGATATGATATTTACTTACATATTTTCTTTGAATTGGTAACTAAGTATTAACGAGTGGAGGAATCCAAATGCCCAGCAGTGGGCTGATACCGGCTGAGGATCATGATAATGATGAACTAGGTTGTAAGTTTATAGCCATCAAACAAAGAAGTTGAAAGAATTTAAAAAGTCTAGGGCTAAAACATACATTAAATCATCGATGTAAATAGTTACATCGATGTCATGCAAACTACGAAGAAAGAAAACACTCGATTATTTTGATTTCAATATTATATAGGTATGTTTGGAAGTCCTTTTACAAACAGGCCCGTTCCGAAGGACGTGAAATCCCGAAATTAATTCCGGAAAGTGTAATCTTGTCCTTGTAGGAAAGTGGGATTACACTATCCGGAACTCAATCATATTTTACTCGGTACAACTACACGCCTACAATCCTGTCTTAATAGGCAGGTATGATGTAATCAGTAGAATTATGCATGGAGTAGGTACGTCAAAAAGGATGCTCTATAAAAATGACATGTCTCGGGGCGGAACCTCACTCTATTGAGCATAGACAATCGATTGAAATATGATCGAATTTATTGACCATGCTGATGTCTTGTCGAAATAATTTCGGTAGATACGTACAGACAGCATCAAATATAAGTATCTCCCTTGCATTATATAGGTATAATACCCTGCTTCAAATCCCGTCAAATCACCGCCCGCGGCGTATGGAGAAGTTTTGCCTTTAAAAAATAGATTATATTTGTATAACCGTATGTAAACCTAAAAATAATTTCAAGTACCTATGACATTTTTTGAAAGGATTTATAGCTGGATGTCTTGTGCAAGGGGGATACCTTATCTCTGACGCTTATGTTTATGTTTATGTTTATGTTTATTTGTTATCCTGCAATCATCATAGGTAGGTAATTATTTTGATACCCATCATTCAATCTTGAAAAAAGGCGTAGGCGTAGGTACCTTAGTAACAACTTACGCCTTTCTTCAAATGCCTTTCTTTCTATCTTTTCTTCCTTCATAACAATATTTCTTTCTTATCGTGTCACTAGTTCTTTCGAACCAGTGTGGTGCAAAGATTTCAAGTGCGCCTCGAAGAGGCTCCTTTCGTGCACTCGACACATGTTTTCGAACTTTAGGTTCTGCGACATGCCGGTTTCCTCACGATGTTTTCCTTCACCGTTGCAAGTACGTGGGATGCATACATAGATTTTTCGACCGAAAAAACCCAATTATGCATGACTGCCATTAAGATTCGAACCCGCGACCATCAGATCGCAAGGTAAGGGTCTCATCCACTCGGCCACCACGTCCTCGTCATAACAATGAAAGAAGAAAAGATAGAAAGATAATACATTTCTTGTTGAGAGAAAGAGAACTAAAACCACTTAGTAGGTACTTACATATTAAAAAAAAATAGTAGGTAGGTAAGTAGGTACCTACTTATAATAGTTATAATACCTGCTTTATCCAGGCTTAATCGAAAAACAGAGAAGATCGATTATTTAAGACTATTATTCAGGGCAGGACAATAAATGATAAGCAAGAGAAACAGAATAAAAATAAACAAAACGTGTCAAATTTTTCGTACCTACCTACTATGACGTCACACGAGCAATTAGTGATGGGACAAACGCTGCGCAAAGTCTGCGCGATTCGAATTCTCTAGTCGTAACAGTGTCTCAGTTTATATTCGATTCAGCTTGTTCGGCGCTGGCTAAGACTTTATTCTTTATGCGGCCTAATTACTGTCATTACATTAGAGTTAGCATTTTTTTAAAAACAACACACGCTGCTCAAAGTTTGTGCGAGTAGAGTTCTTTAGTTGTACTACTCGGGCCAATTAACATGACACCTGGCTGACACGTGGCTCTGAACTTGAACTGCCCCGCGCGGCGCCCTCCGTGTTTCTTCTTCCTCTAATTGCGAAGCCTTATTACAGGACCTCTTCTCTATCAAGATTATCCAATTCCACGCTGTACTTTGCACAAACCTCATTCGAGTCAGGTGTCATGTAGATTCGACCGAGTTATAACAGTGTTTCAGTGTTTGATTCAGCTTGTTCGACGCTGGCTAAAGCTTTCTTCTTTATGTGGGTTATTACTGTCATTAGAGTTTGTATTTTTTTGTTTCTACGTCGAATCGTTTCAGTCAATCGTTTAATATTTAAGTTTTGCTTAATTATCTTAGCCTGCGACATTTTCAGTTTCCTTAGAATTTTTCTTTCTCTTGGCGTTCCTATTGATTGAGCGGCACCGCGTGAGGAGGTGGGTTGATTACTATCCTGGAATGTTATACGTCATCATGGTGTAAGTAAAGGAATTTTATACATCATTGTGTAAGTAAAGCATCAATGACACAGGGCTAGTTTACAAGCTACAAACCAGCGTGTTCACTGGTAGCTTGTAAACTCACCCCGCGTCATCAGTTTTTTAACAATCTGCTAGTTAAAAATCCTTTCGGACCGCTAACTCGTTCAATCGCTAGCTTTTAACCTCGCTGGCTTGTAGCTTGTGAACTAGTATAGTCTAGGACTAGTTTACAAGACTAACATAGGTAAGCGCCTTCGCCTATAGCTATAATATGGAAAAACAATTTTGCCCTATTTTCTACGCATAAGTTAAAAAATTATGTATTTCAACAAAAAACTGTCTTATACTATATAATGTAAGTCGAATACCTACTTCTAATTCTCCTTCCCCTAACGTGTTATTATCAATAAGGTCTTCTTCCGACTCAGAGGTATATTGTTCATTTGTCTGCAACATAAAGGTTTATTTTAAACATGGGATGAGACGAGCTAAACGCTCTCCTGATAGTAAGAGATCACGCCTGCTCATGACTTGAACAGTGCTAAACAGGACTTTGATTCCCATAGGCCGGTGTTGCACCGGCCTTATGCCTAATGCTAAAACGCTCGTTCACTTTGAGACATTTGTTTCAAAGTCTCAGTCTCGGAAACCTAATAATAATAGTAATTTCACTAGCTACAATGCCCTTCAAACTGGAACACAGTAATGCTTACACATTACTGCTTTGCGGCAGAATATCTGATACTGTATTGGTACCCATCTAGATTTCATCCTGCAGGGGAAGCCCCCTAACGGTTACCCATGATAAGTGACGTACGTATATTAGCTGACGCCGGTAGCTTCGTTTGCGATACGAATATAAAAAAATCATTTTCTTACCTTTAAACAAGGTAAGTATCTAAGTATAAATATTATTATTCATTTCATGACTTACCGACTTCAATACTTTAATTGTCGGATATGCTGTATCATTCAATCGTCGCTGTTTTTTTGTTGGAGTAAAGCAGCTATGATGAAAATGAATCGAACAAATTGTGCTGTGTTTCGTTGGGAACCAATTCGTATTGCCTGTCGCGTCAATCCATTTTTCTTTAACCTTTGGATCCTTCGGAAAGCTGAAATTATGTTATTCATATAAAAAAAATTGCTTAATAGGCAAGAGATACGATATGATTAATTAATCTCATTCTTCTTCCTCAAATATTGAATCAATCGAATAATCGAATGAAAAAATCAAATGTACATCACTATTCTCTATATTTGACAGAAGAATGAGCAAAGTCCCCCTACCACGATTGTATTGGCCTATGCATCGATCGAACACTGCAATTTCCATTGCGCACTGCGTACTACAAAACTTACAACCGTGTCAAATAAAAGCCGCAATGAAGTGTATACGGTAGCGATAGGTTTGCAGCGTTATCATATCATAGTACAGGTCTAGCGCAACAGAACAAAATATAAATTAATTCATTTTATTTTAAATAAGAGGAATATCAACTCAAAAAGCACTTACCTGTGGAAGGAAATATCTCCTTTTTGTCTTCCAACTAAAGAAGTGTTGTTTTTACAACTTAATACGGAGCAAGATACCATTTTCGTTTCTGACTGAGACGTGATATCGCGGCAGGTCGGAAGCAGACTGATTTTAATTGGACTTTAACCCGAAAAAATGTCTGGTTAGAAACACGCAAGGTACTTATGTCTACTTGCGCTCAGCTATCTCGCTCACACATTTCTACATTTAAGAAGATGTAAATTGACTGCGTAGTGAAGCGGGCGTCAAATATTTAAATACAATCTCACGAAATGTTATTTTTGTTCTGATATGTTACCTCATTTTCACTGACCTTCAAAATGTAAATGAAGTAAAATAAATAAAACCTCTATCACAAACCTTAAAATATGAAAAGAAACGAAGCTGCATTATTTTGTCTATGGTTTAACCCTTGTAGTGCCCGGGGGCGGGGTGGCGTGGTCCATTCGACCAGGTTAGCTTAGTGTTTTGGGGTTTTTGAGTTTTGGGTAACAGAAAACCCCAAACAAAGAAAGAAAGAAAAAGAAAGAAAGCTAAGAGCCGTACCTGTAGCGGAGAGCGTGCGGTTTCAGAATAGTAGTATTTTAGTCGCGCCTATTTGGTTATTTATTGGTTAGTACTCGCGAAACTTTAAAAGCGTGTCGCGCGTATACCAGCGTTTACGCTTGGTTTTCGGTTTTTCAAGCGAGTGACAGTAGCAAGAGACGTCTCTCGCGGCTTGTCGCGCGTACTGCGCTGTAAAAACAAAAAACGAGCGGCAAATCCGGCCGATTAATCCGCTAATCTAAACCGCATTAAAAACCGAAACCCGCAATGCCGTATTCGTCTAAAATCATTCTAAAATGAAAAATGGTAACGACATGTGGTGGGATTCGTCCGAGCCTTATTGGATTTGGGTAGGTCAATGAACTATGGATTTATATCGCCAGGGTAGGATCATAAAATTTACACATTAAATATTTGGGCAAGAGCTAGATTTAGACAATCAAGCATAATTTATCCACGATTCTGTTTCTTTTATATTCGTATCTTTCGACGCTGACGCGGTCGTTCGACAAAGAAGCCCTAAAATAGTAGGTTAGGTTAGGAGGTACTTAATGAAATATGATCATCGTTAGGTAATTAGGTACACCTAATAGTTAGATACTCAATACAATGGTTTATTTGCAAAGGTATTACGTACAGCTATGTGTAATCTCATAATAAAAAAAAATCGATCAATAAAGTCATATAGAATATATAATAGCTGTCTACTTTGAGCTGTCCTGTTACTGATTACTGATTTATCTCCAATTTTATAGATTTACCCATCTACAGTTTGTAATAAATCACGGACTCATTTGTAAATTGTAATCAAAATGTAAAAACTAGCGCTGGAATGGGAGTCGGCCGCGTCGCGCGCGCGGTCGACGCCCCGCTCGGCCCGATGCCACCAAAAGCTGTAAGCGGCTCGATTTACTAATTTCTGTTTCAGACTGCGGATTCGCCGCTCGTGTTTTGTTTTAAGCAGCGCATGTACGACACTACATGCTACTGACGCTCGCTAGAAAAAACCGAGCGTAAACGACGGTATACGCGCGTATACCTAAACGCGTTGGGCTTTTGAAGTTTCGCGAGTACCGATCCGCTCGTAAACGCGCGACACGATACACGATACGTCTGTGCGCGTAATATAATAAACACCTATAAATATCTATTATTTTGGTATCCGTTCACCATGGTGGCAGTGATTTTATGTAATGCAACGGAAGTGTGTAACAAGACGTTAGCCGTCAGATATATAATAGTATAATATTAGTTAGTGTGAGTGGTGTAAAACCGTTCTAATTAATTAAATAAATAATAGTACCACCAAGCTCCAAAATTTAAGTAAATAGATTCCTTCCAAATTAAAAGGAGATGTCAGATGTTACACTAGACATCATATTATACAGAAGCTCGCTTGTTTTTTTTTTAAATATATAGGTACTTATTTTCTTAACTTATTTAACTGATTGTCAAATTACTTAGAATCGTCATCCTTTCTTGTTACTGTCTTACAAAGAGTATTATAGCTGATGTAATCAACGGTTAACGCCTGGTGTAGCTGGGCTTACAGTACAGCAACCCGCATTCTAGGCAGCCTGCGATCAATATCCCAGTCTAGGTCGCCTGTGCTAGACAGAGACGGATGACTGTTGTCTCATTCGCACTCGTGCGTTGCCATGGCGACGACGGGGGATGGGATAGTAGGTAATTCAATACGCATTAGACTTCGTTTACGTATCTTACATAAGCTTGGAATATAATATGGCGTACCATATATCATATCTACATAGCTAGGTACTATACTCGCTTAGAGAAATAAATAGCGGTCTATTCTAGATCTATGTCTGTGGGTCTACAGCTATACTTAGCTATATTAAAAGCGGTGTTCCTATACATATAGGAACACCAAGATCGACACCAGTATCAAACCAAAATGAATGCGGAATATAGGACAGGATTTTTTTAGACACCCTGTAGGCTTATTCCCAGGAGATCCACGAGTCCATTGCAGTACTACTTACACCCTGTAAATAAAATTAACCATCTCTAGTTTCCAAGTATACATATGGAACACCAAGATCGACACCAGTATCAAACCAAAATGAATGCGGAATATAGGACAGGATTTTTTTAGACACCCTGTAGGCTTATTCCCACGAGGTCCACGAGTCCATTGCAGTACTACTTACACCCTGTAAATAAAATTAACCATCTCTAGTTTCCAAGTATACATATAGGAACACCAAGATCGACACCAGTATCAAACCAAAATGAATGCGGAATATAGGACAGGATTTTTTTAGACACCCTGTAGGCTTATTCCCAGGAGGTCCACGAGTCCATTGCAGTACTACTTACACCCTGTAAATAAAATTAACCATCTCTAGTTTCCAAGTATACATATAGGAACACCAAGATCGACACCAGTATCAAACCAAAATGAATGCGGAATATAGGACAGGATTTTTTTAGACACCCTGTAGGCTTATTCCCACGAGGTCCACGAGTCCATTGCAGTACTACTTACACCCTGTAAATAAAATTAACCACCTCTAGTTTCCAAGTATACATATAGGAACACCAAGATCGACACCAGTATCAAACCAAAATGAATGCGGAATATAGGACAGGATTTTTTTAGACATCCTGTAGGCTTATTCCCAGGAGTCCACGAGTCCATTGCAGTACTACTTACACCCTGTAAATAAAATTAACCATCTCTAGTTTCCAAGTATACATATAGGAACACCAAGATCGACACCAGTATCAAACCAAAATGAATGCGGAATATAGGACAGGATTTTTTAGACACCCTGTAGGCTTATTCCCACGAGGTCCACGAGTCCATTGCAGTACTACTTACACCCTGTAATTAAAATTAACCATCTCTAGTTTCCAAGTATACATATAGGAACACCAAGATCGACACCAGTATCAAACCAAAATGAATGCGGAATATAGGACAGGATTTTTTTAGACACCCTGTAGGCTTATTCCCACGAGGTCCACGAGTCCATTGCAGTACTACTTACACCCTGTAAATAAAATTAACCATCTCTAGTTTCCAAGTAATGTTTGTCAGTTTTTACGATGAAGTTTTATTAACAATGAAAAAGCCTAGTACCTAGTGTTAACATTATAATATTTATCTAGCCCTGTTACTTCTCTTTTTCGGAAATTAGCATTTAACTAAAATATACCAGAAGTTAGCCAATGTGGCTCCTTTTTTTTGGCGCATTTTTAATATACTACATTGTGATTCTATACTTTAATACTTCTGTGACGTAATTCTATTTCGTCACGACAATAACAGGATAATGTATGATGACATGAATTTCAAACCTACGACCTTCTGGGTCACGCGACCAGTAAATCACCAAACTTTTAAACAAGCTTAAGTATTCGTAATTCGTATCGAATCTGCCACAGTATTCGTATATTTTGTTTCTTAATTTTTCTGACAATCGCGTTCTTTATTCGTCAGAGATACTATTAAGGTAGTTTTTAAACTTAGTAAGAAGTTTTAAAAACATACGAAAGGCCCTATCTCGATTATTTCTAACAATCACACGCAATCATATCGTATCCATCCCAGTCCAGAAAAGTCAATTGTTTATATTTTGTTGGCATAAAAAAATCATACAAACTAATAATAGACCTTCTGTTCTTCTTATCGTGTCACTAGTTCTTTAGAACCAGAGTGGTGAAAGGATTTCAAGTGCGCCTCGAAGAGGCTCCTTTCCTTCCATGTTTTCGAACCTAGGTTCTATGACAAGCCGGTTTCCTCATGATGTTTTCCTTCGCCGTTAAGGACGTGTTTTAATGCACACATAGATTTTTTGAACAATGAAATCCATTGGTTTACGACCGGGTTCGAACCCACAACTTTCGGATCGAAAGTTGAGGCACCTCCCACTCGGCCAACACGACTTTTTTTCAGATTTTTTCATCATCGCGCTTCTGTAACCCTTCTGAGATGGATGGATAACCTGATTCGATACGAATACGCTAAAAATTTCGTGATACTGTAAAATCTCTCCAAGCCAACACCCGTTTATATCTTCCTTCCAATGAAGATGAAGATGGACTTCAAAGACGATTACGAAAGAGGCTGCAAAATGGACCATTAATCTCATCTCCAGACGTATCTAAAGTACGTAAATGGAGATAGATCACAGAGCAAGTGACTTTTATGTCCTTAGTTCAAAACTTTTAGTCGTATTATGAACTCTATTGCCGTGGAATAGAGTTGTGTTTGTGGTAGGAAGTACGAAACTCGCCCACGGCACGCCTACTCTCGCGTAGCCTTGATGGTATTATTCAATTAGAAATATTTCGGTGGTTTTGATTGGATTGACAAGAGAAGGGTTTCAGAAGTTCAAACTCAACCAAAAAATTGCAGTGGTTAGGTTAGTATAGTAAATTGCGAGATATTCTGCCACAAAGCAGTAATGTGTAAGCATTACGGTCTTCAGGTTGGAAGGGCACTGTAGATATTGAAATTACTGGGCTTTCAAGACTGACCTGCAAAATGTCTGAAAGTATACTTTGTAGATATACTTTGTAGCACTGTTCTGGTCATGGGCAGGCGTGATCTCTTACTATCTGGAGAGCGCCTTGCTCGGCTCGTCACTTGTTATCATAAAAAGTAGGTAGGTCTTTCCATTTCCTTATCTAGGAATTTATGGGCACAAAATACTTAGAAGCGATAATCTTCCATTATTGACAATGTATTTACTTATCTTAGTTCTTAGACAGGGTAAATTTTACGACTTTTCACTGTTAATCTTGTGAATCTTGTAACAATAGCTTTACGATAGTGTTCCAATAACTTTTGAATAGGTAGGTATACCCTCAGCTGTGAAGATCCCAAGAAGAATGTGTTAATTCTAAGAATCTTGTATTTGTTTTCAACCAACTTCAAAAAAGCAGGAGGTTTTCAATTAGGTTTAATGTTTTTTTTTAATTGTTTGTTACCTCAGAACTTTGATGTTTATAAACCGATTTGAAAAATTAATTCTTTGTTTGATAGGATAAACTTTCAGATTTGTCCCATAGAAATTTCATAAAAATTAATTCATTAGTTTCGTTTTTAATATTTATCACTGCTATAAATTTAACGTCGAAGTATCGAAATTGCGTATTTTGCTTGCCTGTGACTTTTCAGTGGTGTTTACGGTCACTAGAACTGTCCAATGAGAATCAGAACTGTACGATGAGAATCAGCAATGTATGTAAACTTTTTTTTCGAGTAGGTACAATAGCTTCAGATGCAATTGAGGATAATAACTAATTATCCAATTTATGCTCACGTGGTGTTACCACCTAGTAATTACATTTACAATTCAATTGCATCTAATTGCAATGCGACTGCCGTTTGGCAAGTAAATGAGGTTGATATGCGAAAGAGTTTGTAGGTGGGTATAACGGAAGGGACCTCGTTTAGAACCTACCGCATTGGACGGAACGGCCTTAGTGAGTTAGTGCCGCATTCGAAAAAAGGTGGTATGTTCCGTCATATTGGCGTAAATACGTGAATGCGGTTTTCTGTAAAATGGATCCCACAAAAAATATCAAATGTTAAATATTGACAAATTCTTATGACAAAAAGAGTTGAAAAATTAATTTGCGTAGATATTTAACAAGGGTTACGAAATGAAACGTTGTCCAAATGGGATGTCATGTAGCCAAATAAAGGTAGAGTTAAACCAGTTAAACGCAAATTCAAAAGCACTTCATTGCGTATTGTAATTTGCACACATTATACGAATATGAATGAACCAGTCAAGTTTTAATTTTTATATTTTTTATGTGTGCATCATATCATACGCTATGAAGCGCAGATATAGGTACTATAATGATACAGAGTACGTGGTGGCCGAGTGGATGAGGCCCTTACCTTGCGAAGTTGCGATCTGATGGTCGCGGGTTCGAATCCCGGTGGCATATATGCGTAAATGGGTTTTTTCGGTCGAAAAAATCTATGTATGCATCCCACGTTCTCGCAACGGTAAAGGAAAACTCCGTGAGGAAACCGGCATGTCGTAGAACCTAAAGTTCGAAAGCATGTGTCGAGTGCACGAAAGGAGCCTCTTCGAGGCGCACTTGAAATCCTTTCACCACACTGGTTCGAAGGAACTAGTGACACGATAAGAAGAAGAAGCCCGAGTAGTACCTACTCTCTTTCAGCTCTTGATGAATACATCCTCCAAGTTTGAAGACTTGCTTGGCTTGTAAAGCCTCGCTTATCTCGGCTCTGGCACTAAAGACCATAGACAATTTTACGACGATGTTTATTACATCATATGAGTGTGGGTGGCAAAATGAACCAAGGAAGAGAAACCTACTTACATTAAGAAGCAACTAAGTCTGTCACTGATTTTATCGTGAAAATACTTCTTTGGAGTGTGGGCTGGTATGATTTCCTTCGTTCAGTTATTAGATTGGTGATTGAAAACATAATGATAAACCTACCTACCTACCTACTTATGTAGCACAGACTAAAGAAAAAAAGTACGAAGGTACTCATTAAATTGTAATCGACCATCAGTCGAGTTGGATGCACTGAAAAATAGCGCTGACAGGCGATCTGTTTGTAGTATTTTAGGGTACATAATATCCCAGCAAAAACCTTTTTAATGTAAAAATTAAAGCCAAAACGAGTTTTTACTGCCACAAAAATACGTGAAATCTTGTAATATTGAGCCAAAACTGGAACTCTATTTATCGTTAACTCTTATTTTATACAATCATTCATTGTAAGTTTGTAACAATTTTTTACCACAATCAGTAACAGAGAGAGGCTGAAAAGTGCCTCGAGTTGCTTCGAGAAAAGGTAGTTACGGTCGTGCTTCGTTTCGGCTTCGGAGGAACTGCCGTGCCTCCAGATATCCACAGAAGTATTAAAGTACAGAAGCACAATGTAGTACATTTAAGCTCGCTCGCTGTTCTATAGGAACACGGTTATTCATCTATTGAGATACAGTAGAAGACAAATGCAATTCTTTTGTTCCCTCTGTAATATCTTACGAGTAGGTATTATGTATGTAAGTGAGCAAAATAATAACTTTTTGCGTAACAATAAAAGGAAATCATAAAATAAGTCTTCAATTTAATAAAAACTCTACTGAGCTTAATAAAAATAAATTACGAAATTGTCTTTGTCTATCACGTTGGCGCCAGTATTTGTCGCCATTTTTTTTTACCAATTAATGAGTACGGTTCCATAAAGTTTCGATTACACCTTCATGACCTCCTTTGTCCGTGAGTGTTGCCAACAATAAAAAATTGGCTAAGTTTGAACGAATCGCTCTACTTAAAATTGACTGGACTGACAGTGGCAAAATTCCTTTTATTGTTGACATTGTTGTTCAGCTTCGCAGCAGCATGAATGGTTTTGAGAACTCATTTTTCACTATTGCCTTTTTACACGAAAAACCAATCATTTTTTTGACGTGACTACGTCTAATATGAACGACGATGAGACGTCGATGAACGCCGGCTGCATGCACGAAAACGTTGATGTCATTGGTAACGCTGTCATAGTCCGGTAACACTCATTGACCGGTAACGCTGGTAGTCACTTTAAACTATCGTCCGTAAACCAACTTTTCAGACAACCAATTTTTTATTTACTTCCTTTCATATTTACAACCATTTATTTGCCATAAAGTATACTAAAGATTTTCCTTCTCGCCAGTTTTTCCAGGAAATCTAGCCAAAAACTTCCCCAGATGGCAATACCTTACACGTCGACCGACCTCCTTGTGCCGTGGGCGGGTGAGTCAGTATGTAGTCACCAGTGGGTGCCAAGGCAACAGACAATCTACATGAATGGTGGAGTTTGGGCCATCTGGTGCCAAACCGGTTGAGAAGGTTGTTTTGTTTGAAGGCGGAGATTCGATCACTGATTCGATTTATAAATGAGGTGTTTACTAATAATGATAAAAGATAATATTAAAAAAAGGGACACGTTTGGGCATCAGCTGATTTTCAAACAGCTTTATGTAGGGATACGGAAATAATCAAAAACATACAACAACCTACTTCAATCGTACTTGTTCTAGTGACCGTAGAAACCGTACACCGTAGAAAAGTCACAGGGAAGCAAAATACGCAATTTTGTTCACTTCAACAATTTTTTCAGTTATTTTGATTTACCTAAAAACTTAATTACTGAACCGATTTTGAGATAACTATGGCAAAAAAAAAAAAAATTTTTTTAAATTGGTTGATATACATCAAAATTCTGAGGTTACAAAAATAAAAAAAAATCAACCGAATTGATAACGTCCTAAATTTTTGAAGTCTGTTTAAAATCGGCAATTAAACCTAAATATTTTTTTAGCGTGTTAGTGTATTTTTTAAGAACGGTGCAGTACCTACTATGATACCTAATACTTTATTTTGCAAAATGATGTAGGTTTTATTCAAATCACACATTGCATGACCTAGACTTGCTCTGTCCATATTTAGAGTATGATTCAAATTAATCGAGAGTTGTAATGACATTGTGGTCAGATGCACACATTTATAGCATGATTTCTGAGTAAAATGTGTCCTCTTTATTACTGTTGAACTTGGAAATAATTCTTAATGTAAATGTGCAATGCAATCAATACAAGGCTAGATGGCGTTATGTGATAGTTCCTAACATTATACCTAATTATTATATAGCAGTCTGATTTCTTCAAATATCTGGGCAAAGCAGTGGACAGAAGCCAGTTTCAAGTTAGCCAGCTCAGGAAATCTGCATAGTCGACGCCAGCGATCGATTAAGTCCGCACTGCCCTAGATGGAAATACGGTTTTGGCATCCAGGCTGGCTGTGTTGAGATGCAAGCATTGTAGTACCATAATTGGTACCTGCTTACCTACTTAACTTTCATTGTGATGAACTGACAATGATAATTATAAGTCTGTATCAATCTATAATCAAGGTTTTTCAAAAATATACGAGTGCATCTGAACTGAGGGACCAAATTTTAAATTTTCGAGAAATGATATAAGATTTACAGGGCAATTAGTTAAAAATAGTAAAAACTTATAGCAATCAGCCATAAATTTCTTAAACTTGAAATAAAGCTGTTATGATAAAATTACTTGGTCCCTCAATCCAGACGCTTGCGTAAAGAAAGAGGCACATCCTGAATCTCAGAAAGTACTATCGCTAGGCATATCATTTTTATTTCAGAATTTAGTTAAGAACTTCTTAAAAGTTTTAAGAAATTTACAAATCTGTAGAATAAGGCATTACAGATTTATAGCGTTTTTGCTTGATCGTTGCTTGCAGAACAAACATGTTTGGACTGTAATACACCATAATCGTTAATGTTCAACAACCGACTTCAATCGGACTGTTCTAGTGACCACTGAAAAGTCAAGGGAAGCAAAATACGCAATTTTGTTCATTTCAAATACTCTTTTTTCAGTTATTTTGATTTCTAAACCAAAGTACTCAACCGATTTTCATGAAATTTATATTCGAAGTTATTACATACTTAATTTTTCAACCGAGTTCAAATAAGAGGAGGTTATCGATTCGGTTGTTTTTTTTTATATTTGTTACCTCAGAACTTTGTTGTTTATAAACCGATTTTAAAGATTTTAGAAGATTTATTTTGATTTTTTTATTATTTGAAAGGACATATTGTTTGTTATACCTACCTCCAATTTTTAATTACAAAAAAATTATTAAATGGGCAATTCAGACGGGGTACTACGTTGTATCTGTGCAGTCAGAATTTTGGATTTCTACAAAATGCAGAGCAGAGCGAGCGAGCGAGCGAGCTGAGCTTTTGCGAGCTGGCTCGAGCTAGGTACCCGGGTTTGCCAAACGATGAATACAACTTAAATTAATATCAATAAAAGGTACCGCCTGACGCAAATCCATAGGAAAACGACTAACGGTATCAGTTATCCAATTTTAATCAAATTTATTTTGACAAAAATATGGCTTAATTTTTTCAAGTTTTTTTGCCGTATATGTGTTCAGTAACGGCAACTGACTATGCGTATTTTATGTGGTGATTAAAAATTGACCGTGTATATATCGATCTCCATGCTACAACCCCTGTCTGTCTGTACCCTGTTTGAGGTTGTATGTAGCACAAGCCTGTAGGGCGCGGCGTGACGTCACGATGAGTCACCGCGCCCCTCGATTGGGGTAGGTTGCAGAGGGGTGGCTTGACAGGTGTGGTTGCCTTATATGGACTTGTGTCTGGCTTCAAAGTTGATGAAATTGTAGAATAATATCTACACAGTATTAAAGTACAGAAACACAATGTAGATAATGTACATTGAAAATGAAAGGGAGCCACTTTGGCTACTTTCTAGTAGGTACATTTTGGTCCGATGCTAATTTTAGAAAAAGAGAAGTAAGAGGGCTAGGTATATTATTATATGTTAAAACTACTAGGCTTTTTCATTGTTAATAAAACTACATCGTTAAAAGTAACAAACATTATTTTAAAATGGAGATATTTCATTTTTATTGACAAGGTGCCTGAAATTTTTTGGTCCTGTCTTACGGTTCATTTTTGGTTTGATACTGTCCATCTTGTTCTATAGGAACATTGTTATTCATCTATATGGGTTTCTACAAAAGACATAGTGACAGCGGCGCGAGTGCGGCGCCCGGAGCCGAGCTGCAGCGAGCTGGCTCGAGCTAGGTACCCGAGTTTGCCATAGGTGTTCAGTAAGGGCAACTGATTATGCGTATTTTTTTTAGCGTGTATACAAGCCGTGTGTCATCGACGCCAATATTATATTACAATACAATACAATATTATATTAGCCAATATTAGCTGGCCATTTCATGAAATACGGCCATTTCATGAAATAGCCAGCCACTTCATGAAATGGCCAATTCAATGATCCGGCCACGACAGATGCACAACCTGACTAAAGAAAATACGGTAGACGGCACGTTCATTACAGAAAATCATCGCAGGCAGATAGTACTTATAATAATACCAGATTATACAGATTACCGATGGCATAAACACTTAAATATAGTTTTTGAAACATGTTCATTAGTTTTTTAATATTATAGTCTTTCACTCGCAATTTCCATGAAGTCATTTTTTGTAATTCAACAGTCCAACAGGTATTGGCCATTTCATGAAATACGGACATTTCATGAAATGGGCAAACCAATGATCCGGCCACGACATATACATGACGCTTAACCAAAAAAGTTGAAACCTCAGAAATGCAAAAATTTCAGCGATACAATTTAAATGATATTATGGAGATGCAACTTTCCTTATAAAGCACTCTTGGTGGTGAATAATGATACAGGCTGTCCCTAACTTCAACGATAAGCGGGTAGTGGATGGTGGGTCTGGTCGTGACCACTCCAGAAAATAAAAGAAAAACATTTTTTTTTTATTACAGTACCTACTTACCTATAATTTATGTTTCTGGCATTCTGGTATTTTTAAGGGTTGTGGTGAATAACAGTTCTATTTAGGTTGCCGATGCAAAAAACAATTCAGTATTATTTGAAGAAATGGGGTCATGGTAGTTAAAAGTATCATAAGGGGTGTCAATTTTCGAAGGATTTCATAAATTGTGCTGTAATAAAGAAAACAGTTTTCATTTTTTTCTAGAGTAGTCACGACCAGGCCAACCATCCGCTACCAGCTTATCGTAGAATTTAGGGACACGCTGTATATTTTACCAACAGCTTCCTCCGTGGCTGTAGGTATAAGGTAACATATTCATACGGCGTGCAATCGTGAACCTACTTTATGAGGAAAAATGTTTATTTGACTTCAAATAATCAAGGTTTTACAAAAACATACTACAACCGACTTCAATTGGACTGTTCTAGTGACCGTAAACACCACTGAATAGTCACAGGCAAGCAAATACGCAATTTCGTTTACTTGGATGATGTAATTTTTTCAGTTATTTTGAATTTTGATATAAAAGAAAGAAAGGATAATAATATCCTCTTCTAAAAAACTTTTTTTCAAATCGGTTTATAAACAACAAAATTTGAGGTAACAAACATTAAAAAAAACATTTAACCTTAATAAACTCCTTTTTTTGGTCGGTTGAAAAGTTTTTAATAGTAAGTACCTAAGTTCCTTCCTACGTAGGTACGTACATTACCTACTTATGAAAGGTACCTACTTCAAATAATAACCTCTTTACATTTGAAAGAAGGTCTTGTATTTACCTACCTATTTTGTGGATAGGTACAGACAGCGTCATAGATAAGTATCCCCTTTGCATTATAATACCCAGCTTCAAATCCCTTTAAATCACCGTCGCGATGAATAGAGAAGTTTTGCCTTTAAAAAATAGATTATATTTGTATAACTGTATGTAAGCCTAAAAATAATTTTAAGTATTACAATTTTTGAAAGGATTTATAGCTGGGTGTCTTGTGCAAGGAGGATACTTATCTCTGACGCTGTCTGTACTTACGTTACGTACGCTACATCAACCACCCATGCCAGATGACTAAATATTACCAAGGTTATTTCAATTCAATAATAACTGAATCATCAATATTTCTCAGCTGGTATCTAACTTAACGTACCTACAACAATGGTTTATTATTTGCCTGAAAATATTTTATGCTTGACACGAAAAGGTAGGTATATTTAATTTTATTTTAGACTGAAATTGTAATAAAACTAGGTAGGTAGGTATCTATTTAATTTTAGTTGTAAGTACCTATATTATTGTATGTCCTATCAGGATAAACTGTTGTTTCCTACAAAAATATGTTAAGATCTTTGTACACAGTTATACAATAAATGTTTCTTGATTCTTGATTTTATTAGAATTGTTCCCGCTTCTTTTTTCAAAATAAATTAATTCAAATGTGTTTTAAATAAATAAATCAAATTTTATTTCAGATTGAGATCCATAAAATACAATACAATTAAATTAAAATTAAAATGTCACACAGAAAATTAACACAAACAATTTAAATGAAAACAAAGAATACCTCATGACAAAAAGAAAGAAGAAGAAGAAGAAGTTTTGACTTCCTTCGTGCGTTATTCCCTAAATCCCCACTACAATCTAACTATTGTAGGGCATAGTACCGGGAAATCCCGGAACCGAAAATCCCGGGAAATCCCGGGATTCTCGTCTGTCTCCAGCACCGGTACTAGAAAAATCCAGAACCGGGATTTTCGGTACTTTCGGGATTACTTAAAATTTAGTGTATAAGAGCTTTTTTAGGGTTTTAATCTTTAAAACCATAGCTAAATAGTGCATTCTGTTAGTACAAAGAAAGAAAGACTCCTCTACCCACTAGATCCTACCCGCCCATCTTACTAACTTTCAAAGGTGCTGTTGATGTTCAGAACTTAGGAAATGTTGCAATATCAGCTTATTGTTGGTATCGTCGTATCAATGCATTTATTTAAAGAATGACATGGGCTTTGGGGTTGTTTGTACTGACGTGACGGTCTTTCCACAACCTAAGCCACTGAACGTATTATTTTTATTTCTTATTATTATTTTATTATGAGCCTGAATCGTCCCACTGCAGGGCAAAGGCCTCCCTTCCTTCTTTCCACTCTTTTCTGTCAAGGGCAACTGTCTTCCAGTCTTCCAAGTAGGAGTCTAGCTCGTCTTTCCATCTTCTCCGATGTTGTCATCAACAGTTTATTAGCCTACTATTAATAAGAAATAATGAATAATGATTCCGTTTTCTGCAATGCGACTGTGCTTTATGTTTATTAAAACCAGCCGACTATGGATATACGGGTTTATAAGCTTTGTTAATGACATTAGTTCCCTTCAAGTATCTCAAACTCCAAGCGTAGCTCGTTTCATAGTGTATTATTGCGTCGTTTATCTAAATAGATATCTAGCAGAACAGTGAGTGTTCACGCCTTGGTTGAGTATTTCATTATGGGTAGGACGCACTGGTTAAAAAGCAACGAGTTGTGTCGAAGATACAACCGTAAATTATAAGTGGATACTTCTTTATGTTACGTCTTTGACAAAAATTTGAAACTGACACTTATACTTATCGATAGTTTATCACAGAGGAAATTAATAAAATTGGCACTTTCTTATTTTAACATACTTATGAGGCCGATCATTGACATTGACATGAATATTGAGCATTGGCTTGTGAAGATTAATAACAAATAAAGTACGATTAAAAACTATTATTTTATCAGAAATCAAATCAACCTTCGTTTAGAAGTGTTGTTACGCATGTGACGTACTAACTTTTGAACTGTAATCCTATACAATCCTGCAAACAAAGAAATATCCACTTCAAAACTTTCGTTATAAGCCATTTATACTTGATATATAACTTAAAAATTGGGACTGTATTGTTAATGCAATATTCAATTAGTTACGCGAATTTTCTCTCTTACAAATCATGCTTGCAGTAAATAATATAAATATAAAAATATAACTTATAACTTTTCGTTATATTTCGCTCGACTTTTCTTTATTTTATCGTTTTCTGACGAGTTTTCTGTTTGACTTAATAATAGGCTACTAATTATTTTCGGGAATACCGAAAATCCCGGTACTCCCGGTTCCGGCCGTGTGCCGGTACCGAAATCCCGGTACTGGGAAAAGGAACCGGTACTGGAGGCCCTAAACTATTGGGGATAAAATCTTGGAATCCCCACTACCAATAGTAGTAGGGATTTCGGGAATATTTCTTCCCGAAATTCCCACTATTATGAACAATGAACGCACTACTAGCCGAGTGGCTTAGGTGAGTGAGAAATTATTTTTCTTTTGAAAGGTGACAAACCGGCCGGGGCAAATATTTGTGACGAACACAAATGTTTGTTCTCGGGTCTTGGATGTTGTGATGTCTTGTATGTGTCCATGCCGCCTGCGACACAGGGAATCCTAGTGCAGGGGTGTGAGTGTGTGAATGTTAAAAAAAAAAAAAAAAAAAAAAAAAAAAAAAAAAAAAAAAAAAAAAGAAAACAATGGTGATCAAAACAATTTGTTTTCTTATTATGTACATTTTAATGGCTGCTATTTTACCAATTTCAGTTTATGACTTCCTATTGAATTTGGTCGTAGGCGTACCGTGGGCTGGTTAACCGAGAAATTGTAAATCACGAATAGACTTATTAAAAAAGATAATAAATAGATCGATTTTATTGTTCGGTAACGGGAATGTATTTATTTAGTAGTACATATGTTTAAATTAACAGTGTTGTTGTATTGACATGACTAACTATTTTAGTAGTAAAAAGGTAAAGAGCCTTTCTCTTGATGATAAAATAGAGTTGTAGAATATGGCGTAAATTAGTGCTGCCCATGTTATGCAATTATATATTTCGGACAAAATCTTAGTCCGAAAAATGACATAGTTTCTCAGGTGTTTTAAAAGTAGGCTGTAATTAATCTCAATATGGGTAAATATAGCGGTTCGGTAAAGTATTAAGGTCTTATTTTATAATAATAATAATTTTATTTCAGACACAAGAAAAGTATAGTGTAGTTTAACTAGGGCCCATAATGATTTATGTAGTAAAACTTTGCGGTTTTCAAGTTTAACCTACATTTCATTTCTTACCAAACCTCTATTTTGGTTGACTATCTAATCTAATCTACCCAACCCATTTCATGGCCCAGGGGTATCTTTTTAACATTAAATATAATTTTATTTCGGCAACAGCACACGCTCTATGACGTGTCAAACGAATATCAACCAAATTGTTACTTAGCTTCGTGTCTGTGGGGAGTAAAATGGGGTGTCGTAACTTTGCCAAAATTTAATACTGCTCTGAAACTATACGGATGATCACACATCCTGTATGTGACATACAAAAAGGAACCAAGTAGAAATAACAAGGTTATGACGTTCAAAATGAAAAAAAAAACCGGTACCTACTACAAAATCGAAATAAAGCTTTCAAAGAAATTCAAAACCCTAAAATTCGCATTCATTTGAAAAGGCATGAATGAATAGAGCAAAAAAAATTACAATGCCAACATCCATGTACAGAAAAGTTGGATCACTCCATTTTAAACGATAAGCTCCATGCAGTGGCGTGAAGTGAGCGGCACGCCGAAGCAGACCAATCATAGAGCGAGCTGCGACCGAAGCGTGGAGGCGAAGACAGCCTCAAAAATCCCCACCGACACAGCGCGCCGGTCAATCTGCGAGTTGTGTACGAGAGTCGTGTTGTGTTACAATAATTTAATATTCAAATAATTAAATATGAGGGAAATCGTGCATCTTCAAGCCGGCCAGTGCGGTAACCAGATTGGAGCTAAGGTAAGCCTGATTTAACTGTACTTACTTCCATAGAGCACTGACATTATGCATTAACGGGACATAACGGTTTTTCATCGTCTGGAATTCCATGATGCCGACCATAAAATGTAAAAATACCATTCAATACCTTTCTTTTGGAAATCAGGATTTAGGTAAAACGTTTCTAGCGTTAAAATGTAGCAGTAACTCTTGTTGCATAGTTCCATTCAGTATTTGAATTTAGAAAATGTTTAAAAATGGAGTTTGTCACGCGCCATTGGTAATGGGGACGGTTGTCAAGGCACCCCGGATGCGCATGTCCGTTTTTCCATCAGCTGTACAAAGTTTTAACAATTTTTTTTCAACTCGACTTCATCCGATGGGGGCACGGAAGTTCAAATCTGCCCTTTAAATAATTATTAGAACTCGTTTTGACGGATACATTTGATAGGTTTTAACGTAATAAAATATATACGTAATTATCATAGAGCTGATAAAAATTAGAGTAGTTACACGTAGCAACCTACTTGCTACATAGCAACTGGTTTCATAATATGTGGAGAGATACTTAAGACCGGCTTAAAATCTTACGTCATTTCCAGAGAACTGTTAAGTTATTGATCTTAATATGGACAATGACTCAGATGTCAGAACCACCTTGAAGATTTTATGCCGTATGTGGCTCAACACTATTGGCTGGTTAGAAAAAAATATGTTTTCCTTGCTTAACATGTTTTTAATCTATTTGATGATATAATTGACGTGATTAACTCTTGTAGATTATTATAATCGTTTTATGTAGAAATAGGAGTATTACTTGAAGAGATAATCTCGGAAGTTGTTGGTATGGAAATGAGTTATAATATACTTTCTTATTATATCTATCGGTGAAACTTAGCACCGATGCATGAATACATGCAATTAGACCCATTCGCTCCACTACTTCCATTCATACCGTATCATCCATTTTCTAATCAGATTTTTAGACTTTCTATTGTTATATCCGCATTTTAATCTTGATGATTAATTTAATTTAAATAATAAGATTAATCAACGAAATAGTAATCAATCAATAAAGCAAGGATGTATTGTAAGCTTTAATTAACTTGAAGACAATTTAGTTAGGCCAATATAAAACCAATTGATCTAAATTAAAGCCAATTGAATCAATCCTCTCGTTTTTTCTAATAAAAAAATCTAAAATCCAATCATCTTATTGAGCTCTCAAGTAGCCTTCTATAAGTAACTGGTTACTCACAACGTGATTCAAGATAATCGGAATCCTAAAGGAAAACATGCATGAACAATCTGTGTCAACATTTTTTATTTATTTAATTGTACGCTACAGTGAGCACGGTGAGACATTTTGTAACTATAAATGTATGAATGCGTGTTCATCAGTTTCCAGCGGAGTTAGTCACCGTTATGGACAATTTGAGCGTCTGATTGCTCCCGAAACAATGGCTGAAAAATGTGCAATCAACTCCGTTTTCTACTCTGATGGTTACGAGTCACGACACAGTTTCTAAGCCGCCTCCGTTATTAGTCTCGCATAGTTTAGGAATGCCATCTCCCAAGAACTAGGTTTTCTTTATGTATATAATCTTGGTATTTGGTTCTAAAATTTCTAAAGGTCGAGCAAAATTGATACCCACGTACCCAGACGTTTCGACAATGATAATTGATTTGGGTTCGATTTTAAATAAGACAGTTACTAGAGTACTCTTAAGTTGTAGATGTTTTTGGATGCTTGAGACGGACCCGTTGATAACAACATAACACAACAATCTTATCACTTTCAACAATAGAAATTCAGCGATAGCGAGTTCAACGAACCCACGGTCGTCGTCCGATGCCCATTTATAAATAGCACCATCGCTTCGCCATAAAGCTGAGTGCACTGTATTTTAGCTTCGTAAACCGTTAGGGAACATTACATGAGGAGAAATGGCGTTATGGATATGAAATGGCTATTGTGAATCACAGACATCATGGTTTCCCTTGCAAGTGGCTCATTGTGCCTTTCGTTCACACGAGTACTTTCATTTGCGTCTACTCTTATCTAGTTACTAAGAAAGCAGCCTTTCGCGAGTCTGTCGAACCGATCGCCTTTCACTTTTCGTTGTTATTAAAAATCATTACGATGTCATCTTTCGAAAGTCTGTTTTGACGTGTCCCGTTCTTTTAAAACTTTTTCACACTGCGTTTTTGTAAGGTTCTTTCAATTCAAACAGGTATTCTAATAAGCTTATTCGAATCGCTAAGCCCTGAACCAAAAGCCGGTGTCTATATTAGTCATATAACCATATTTGTACATGTTGAGCGTAGAGTACTTGCCGTACCCACACAAACACACCTACAGATGACATCATGCCGATATCGCTACGAGAGACTGAATTTTAATGCTCTTCAAGCAGTCGCTAGGTGTTCGCTTGAGGCCTTTTGTTATTGTCAAGGTTTCACTTTGGTCACTTACGTAATCTCGTCCGTAAGGCAAAATTGATTTATGGTCATATTCTCACTAATGATAGCAAAAACACTACAAGACAGCGTCATCGCTCTATTTATCCTAGTTGCTCATCACTGGTCGGGTAAAAACGTAGGTTTAAGTTATGGAGAAATCGAATACATACTAATAAGACTTGTTTAAGACATTCTCTACTTATAAGGAGTGGATAAACCAAATAGGGGTCGAGACGTGGGCGTCGCCCGTCGCCAAGGCAAGCGTATTGTACTCGCCTGTCATATCATAACTCAAGCCCTGCTATTGTCTTGCGTAATTCTTCAATATAACTGATGTTAATATATCCCGTACTAGTAAAAGCTACGTTTCATTAATCTTGAAAGCTGCCCATTGTGTAGGTTCTTGAACTACCTATCCGACAGAGAAGTAATGGAACGTGTTACTAGCTTGCTCGAACTCTCCCTTAATGTTTTATAGCTGTACCGTAGCGCAACCGGTTTGAAAGTAGAGATAACGTTGCGCTGCGCACTCACAGCGGATACATCGAGAATGTACTGAGCTTTCGTGTTAGCATTTTAATTGCCAGCATTCCAAAGTTTTTATATACCTGTCAATAATTAACGGGAATTTTCTTTTGCTACAGTTCTGGGAAATCATCTCCGATGAGCACGGCATCGACCCCACCGGCGCCTACCATGGCGACTCTGACCTCCAACTGGAGCGCATCAACGTGTACTACAATGAGGCCTCCGGAGGGAAGTACGTGCCCCGCGCCATCCTCGTGGACCTCGAGCCCGGCACCATGGACTCCGTGCGCTCGGGACCTTTCGGACAGATCTTCCGCCCCGACAACTTCGTGTTCGGACAGTCCGGCGCCGGCAACAACTGGGCCAAGGGACACTACACAGAGGGAGCCGAGCTTGTCGACTCGGTTCTTGACGTAGTCCGCAAAGAAGCAGAGTCCTGTGACTGTCTACAGGGCTTCCAGCTCACACACTCCCTTGGCGGCGGTACCGGTTCCGGTATGGGCACACTCCTTATCTCAAAGATCCGTGAGGAGTACCCCGATAGAATCATGAACACATACTCAGTTGTCCCCTCGCCCAAAGTATCAGACACAGTCGTAGAACCCTACAACGCGACTCTCTCAGTGCACCAACTCGTAGAAAATACCGACGAAACCTATTGTATCGACAACGAGGCCCTATACGACATCTGCTTCCGCACACTCAAGCTGTCCACTCCCACATACGGCGATCTCAACCATTTGGTATCACTCACAATGTCCGGTGTCACAACTTGCCTCAGGTTCCCCGGTCAGCTGAATGCCGATCTTAGGAAACTAGCCGTCAACATGGTTCCCTTCCCACGTCTTCACTTCTTCATGCCAGGATTCGCACCTCTCACATCCAGAGGCAGCAGGCAATACCGCGCGCTCACCGTGCCCGAGCTCACGCAGCAGATGTTCGACGCCAAGAACATGATGGCGGCCTGCGACCCGCGCCACGGCCGCTACCTCACCGTCGCCGCCATCTTCCGCGGACGCATGTCCATGAAGGAGGTCGACGAGCAGATGCTCAACATTCAGAACAAGAACTCATCCTACTTCGTGGAATGGATCCCGAACAACGTGAAGACCGCCGTGTGCGACATCCCCCCGCGCGGCCTCAAGATGGCGGCCACCTTCATCGGCAACTCCACCGCCATCCAGGAGCTGTTCAAGCGCATCTCGGAGCAGTTCACGGCCATGTTCAGGCGCAAGGCTTTCTTGCATTGGTACACGGGCGAGGGCATGGACGAGATGGAGTTCACCGAGGCGGAGAGCAACATGAACGACCTGGTGTCCGAGTACCAGCAGTACCAGGAGGCCACCGCCGACGAGGACGCCGAGTTCGACGAGGAGCAGGAGCAGGAGTTGGAAGATCACTAGACGAGATCCAATCACGCTGTCCCCTCGTGATTGAAGTACATGCCATGCCCAATCTCGCGTTACTTTTGATTCGAGTAACATTAATGATTCCTACAGTGTTTGAAAAGACATGCTTTCTAACTTTTAACAGAATGCACGACTAAAATCCCGGTTATGAATAGCGAATCGGAAGATATTTGTATTATAAATACATTCCTTGTGATTCCAAACTGACTCGTTATGAGCAAGATCTGAAATGTTTTAAAGGCTGATCTACCATAGACATTCTTTGTGTATTTATAATATAGTTTGGACGTCTCGACAAATGGCCAAACGTGAAATACCTATGTCGGCTTCAATAACAGAAGTTTTATTACGATTCAAATCGTTTTGTACAATAATTTAATGTATAATAAAGTTTTTTATTTATTACTTTGTTGTTTCCTTTGCCTTGAAATAGAATAAAATTCAATCAACCTATCATTATTGTGACATCATTTTATTCGAGGGATTACTACACTACAAAATGACATTGGTTCTGTATCTAGTATAAAGTATGAGCATATCTTATCAAAAAACAAAAATAAAGTCACAATAACACTATATCAATGAAATGATATAAAAATTAAGAGACAGCATACGTGATAGATATCACAAACCAATAAGCAAAGAAAAATATACCTTTAGGTTAGGTCCTATTGGTTGATATTTTTCTTTAAACTGCTTATTATAGATATGGTATAACTATGTCACGGCCACTACAAGACGACAGTATCATAAGGTAAAGGCATTTGTAGTGTCATAAAAGTACAATAATATATTAATTAATCAAGCAGGGTATAAAGTTGAAGTAGTTAAGCTACCTATAGATCGTTTGCAACGGTATATAGATGGCCCAATTGTTTTCCTTTGTAATATAGATTGTAGTAGTTAGCTTATGCTATAATAAATCTACCTAATTAAGCATTATTTCCAAATTAATTATAATTTTCATAAAATACCCATAACACCTGACATCACTATATCGTCTCTAAATATAGAAATGCATTCATACCACCAATAAACTCAGACCTTGCCGTGCTCCCGTTCATTAACTACAAAGTCTGACAGGCAGGAAAAAACAAGGGTCTACCTCTGTTGGCCAGTGATAACAGTATGATGTCAGTGTTATAACGAGCACAAACATGGCTTATGTCACGAGTACACAGGCTAAAATATTTAGATCACGCCACTCTGCAGAGGATTATTGGAAAATGACACTACTTCAGTGATGAATGCGTGACCAATGACCGTCTTAATAATTAGGTCATTGTTTGTTGATTTTCAATGCACGTTTTAGTATAAATTGTGATAGAATAGGAATTTATGAAAAACATCAGTGATGTGATGATCAAAATATCCATGACTCTAGCTAGAAAACAAAATGTTATACATACGTGTCGAGTTGTATGTTATATTAAAGATCTACATTTTGTAACTAAAATCAAATTGAATTAGAAATTTAAAAATAGACACCAATTATCTATCTTTTTCCTTAGGTTTCCTTAAAACGCAAAAATTTCCAACTGTGTTATTTTTTCGGACTATTCGGAATCACTCCGAAAAAATCGGTAGGGAAAGCTAGCTAGGTCCGTGGCTAGGTTAGGTACGCAACTCTACTATCATCTTTGATTTTCGAACAGGAACTACAACGTCCGTCTTTACACGCCTTGTTTTAAAGAAATAAAGTTTGAATAATAAATCCTAGGTTGTCTAAGACGTTTACTTATGTAAAGGATTAGGGTACATAAGTATATAATGAATTTAATTGAAACTATTCAGAGAAATACAATAATAAGCAAGGCTATAGTAGTAGGTAGGTCTGCTATAGCCTATCTTGGGCAAGATGAGCAAAAGTTTCCTCCTGCCTGAGTCATACATAACTTTCTATTCTACCGCAGTCCGCAGTATCCGAATTTACACGGCGACAGTATTCTTCTGTAATATTGTAGCGCCTCGTAAGGATATGTATGTCAGTCAGTAAGGGATCGAAATAACTGCTCTTTCAAGTGCAACAGACTTTAAAAAGGTAGAGGTTTTCAAGTCAGTTGAATGTTTTTTTTAAGTTTATTACCTCAGAACTTTTTTGTTTATAAACCGATTTTGAAAATTCTTTTTTTGTTTTGAGGATATACTTACTTTCAGATTGGTCCCATTGAAATTTCATCAAAATCAGTTCAGTAGTTTAGTTTTAAATCAAGATAACCGAAAAAAAAGTAGTTGAAGTGAACAAAATTGCGTATTTTGCTTCCCTGTGTCTTGTCAGTGGTGCCTACGGTCACTTACTGGTCTTTCCTACTATCTACGACCAGAATCATGCAACACGGACCTCTCAGGCCAGTGCAACACAGCTATTAGCGCTCGACATCTTTATGACATTTTGCTGGTTAGGCTCGAAAGCTTACTTTTAGTACATTGACATCTGGTCCGATGTCTATGTTTTAGTAAGTAAATAAAATACAGATGGGGTGTGTAGATCTTTTCCAATAAGTAACTGAGTAGGTCACACAAATAAGTAAATTATTCCTTTTTTAATGAAGTTAAGTACCTATCTTGCTTACATAATTTTTTGGTAAAAAATAAAATAACTAAATCTGTGGTTTCATGTAAACCAACAGTGAAAATATTCAGCCTGTAGGTACCTAAGTTTTCGTTGGCTTGTATTGTACCTAGGTATTTACATTGTTGCCTATAGATATGTATTCCTAACCTACTTATTGTAATACCTACATGGTAGATAGAAAAAAACATTTTATCTAAACTCTTGTGTACGCCCTTGCTGTGGCCGTGAATAGGGCATGAATAATGTACTTTTTTACTTTTTGCCGGCCGGCCGGGCCCGGCGAACAGCGACCGACGGACGCCATGTTTTGCTTGCTTGCGTCGTTCGTCGGTCGCTTCGTGCTGCGCGCGCCTTCGACCCGTGCGGGGGTGAAGGGGCGTCCGCAGGCAAGTCCTACCAACTTAACAAAGAATACACCTGTGTCCATTTTTTTATTATTGTAAAGGCAATAACGATATTGCAAGCAATTAAGTTTAATGAAAAATTAATAAATGATTAAAAAAAAAAATTAGGTTCTCAATATCTTAATACCACCATATTTATAAACCATAGAAAAATAATAAGTGTTTAAGCGTTAGCTCGCTTTTGCTACAATGTTGGCAGCCTTGACGATCGAAAATGGCGCTTTGGGCCAATAGGAAGCAAGTAAAAAAGTTGAGCTGGGATAATATCGACAGTTTGAGTCGATGAATTTAGTTGTGTACGAACGGGTTACTGAAGTTTCTGTAGTTGTTAAATAAACAATTTTAAATTCAGATTTGCTACTTAGAAAGTATGACATTCAGGCTAACATTCATTTGGGATTTATATTAGGATCATAATGATGCAAAAATCTTGTAAATAAAATAATTGGGTACGTATCCTCATGCATTAATTTGGTTATATATGATGACAATGATGATTTCAAGTTCTTCGAGTTGACCCTTCTTACGAAAACTTTTAGCCATTGTGTTGAAAAAGCAAAGAGCAAATGAAATGAAATGGTGGCCAAGAAGAAGAATAAGGAGTTTCGAATGTTCCACCTGCTGTCAGTTTTTTGATGAATTCCTTTGAGTGTTACGAGGTTCAATCAGTACGCCGCCGCCGCCCCGTGCCCGCGACAAATCAACTTCTAGCTAGACTGGGAGTGGTTTGCGAATCTGGTGTAATAACATACTCGCTGCGAATGGTAGGATTAATACACCGCTACATTACATCAAGAACACCGGTGGTTTTAGCGAAAGGTGCGATGGCCTAACGTATCATGCTCGCTGCGAATAGTACATAGCACCGTTACATTAATGGGAATCCTCAAGGCAAATTTCCATACAAAATGTTTCGGACAAATACTCAAAAAGTTAAAATTAACACAATAATTTAAAAACACGTATAAAATCTAAATTAACGTATGAAGCCTTACTAATTTTTGTTGACACAATTGGAAAACATAGACAAAACGAATAATGTGAACAAATTACTATAATACTGCGTAAAAGTACGCCATATTGACATTTCGTATGGAAATTTGCCTTGAGGATTACCCTTAAACCGGAAACGCTAGTTAGCACCCACCATAATGACGATCGATTTTTATCGAATATCGAAATTCGAATTTCGAACATCGAAAATGCATATTGATAGCGTAAGCCATGCAGGCAGGCATTGAATGTCGCAATGCGGCAAATTCAATCGATAAGTATTCCAACCGCTTGAGAACATCACTACTGAATCCGAGCTTTGGTCGATCGGCCGAATCGGAACAAAATTATTCTTCAAGCGGCAACCACCAAAGAACGTGGTGCGTGCGGAACAGACAAAAATTTTAGTGTTAAGTAATTTATAAAAGTTCAAATTCAAAATGAGGGAGATTGTACACATTCAAGCCGGCCAGTGCGGAAACCAAATCGGAGCTAAGGTAAATACTGTTCATTTGTTTCAATTAGTCCTTCAACTTGAATTAGGAATGTGTCGGCGTAATGGCCGGCATTTTGTGATGCCCGTGCTCTCACACTTCTAGAGGTTCCTATGTAGATAAATAACACGGTAATGTTGTAGATAAGCCTAGAATTAGAGTTTCAATGTTATTTATTTTCTATGTTGAAAGCACTGGGTGTGGTCACGCTCTGTCAGTGCCGCGGCCGGTCGATATTCTCCATACTTTTATAGCGCTTCAGGCGATACAGCAACACCCTTTGATATCTTTGGGTTCTTGTGGCTTAGTATTTCGTGACTTATTTCATATTTTTGTGATACTTATTGAAACCTCTGTTCACTGTTCATTACCACCATCCTATCGATCGATTTTGTAGATTTGAGACAAAGCGGTCTTTAGACTTCCACGTGTGATTTACCGCACACAGTATTCGTAGATGTAGCGAATAATGACGCTACCCGTGAATTTTTTGATAAAAGTGTTGTCTCAAACTAAATACTGACGTCATTGTATCGAAATCGGACTTTTCAGCAACTGCAATTTTATCTGGCCAAGTAGGTGTTTCAATTTCTATTGTTATCCAGTTCTCGCGGCTTATCAAGATAAAGTTATAATTTTTTCGATAAGACTACCCTACCTACCTACATAATGGGTATATCTAAACTATTTTCAGTTAATTCAGCCGTTACAGGAAAAATAACACTGTGTTTTGAATCCCCATTCAAGGGCGATAGTCGCGTCCCTTGATAAGGAAGAACCAATCATAGCTCGATGTTTGTAACGTTTTTTCAAGCACGCCCAAATGTTCCTGGCCGTAATGACAGGATTTGAATTTCGAACAAAAAAGTTAGCAGCGGGCCCCAAATGTTCCTGGCCGTTTGCTGGGCCGCGTAATGATGAATAACATTTGAAATAAGAACTTTAATGTTGGGAAGCAGATAACTTTCTATAAAACAAAAGACGAATATCTTCCATTTTTTTAATTGTGTGCGTAAATTCAACGATAGGTTAATTCAATAATTCTTATTTTCAATTTATTTCGAAAGTTCAAAATTCGCATAAAAACGCCAACTAAATTCAAGAATGGAAGGAAGGAACCTTGTAAATAGGCGCATTACCTAAACGCATGAGTTCATTGACCGGCGTTCTTCCGCGTTCGAAATAGAGCTGCCATCGATCATCGGTATTCCTTATTTTTTGAGCCATAAGGTTGCTTTTAGTGTGGTGCAGCCGGTTTTATTATGACAAGGGATTTTTGAAGTTATTTCCGCTTATTTAGGTCATTTTATGCAGTTGCAACAACACATTTTCATGTTAAAGGGACTGGAAACCGTCAACGAAATTTTCATTTTCAGTATCTGTATACTATCCATAGCTAGACATAAGTGTCCCCAAGAGTCCAGTGTCGCAGTAACAGCCATCTGCGGCCAACTGCATTAAACGGTGTCCCACCACTTTTCAGTCTTTAAATCAGCTAACTATTAAAAAAAACTGAATGCTAGCCATAAAGGAAAGTAAATCACCCGTTTTTTCAAAATTAGAATATTAGGTATAAATATTGAGATAAAATTTTGGACAAAAAACATTCTTTTAAGAATTTACAAATATTGTGGTAACATTGGAAATGTCTGTATCTGTTTTTGATAACGAAATGGGTGCTTGTTTCTGGATAAATTTGTTCATTTTCCTCTCAATTAATATTAGTGAAAAATCGTGTGTATACCTAGTTTCTGCAAATATATCCTTAAATATCCACCCACGCTTTTGGCTCGTACTGATAAGTTTTGTATAAAATTGCTTGCGTCAGGCCCTTGGTGTAGGTACAAAAATTGATTTATACTGGTGTAAGACTTACCATAAACATACTAGATTATTTCAAAATCAATACATTGTCTGCCTGCAACACTTAAGACCTAATTAAGACTAAAAGTTTCCTAAAAAAATAAAGTAAATCAATATAAATTTTGTTCTTTTCATCAGCATGAATCAGAAAATATTTTATAAGCATAGGTACTTATTTCAAACTGTATAAAAATTTTTTGACTTACCAGAGTTATGCAATGTAACATTTTGGCCAATAAATGATTGAATTGAATTGAAACATCTTCCTTAGTGTAAGCCATTGATTAACAAAGAAATATTCCTAAAACTATTCATACAACCATTCTTATCAAACCAAATTCAAACCAATCTTACAATCTAGAGAATTTCAGTGCACTTAAGGAGCCTCTTTGAAGCGCACTTGAAATCCCTTCACCACACTGGTTCGAAAGAACTAGTGACATGATAAGAAGACTAAGATCAATGTATAAAAAATCTTAAAACTAAACTATTTTTATTTTAAACCATAAACTTACAAAATCTTTATTGGTCATATCGCTTCACACTTTCTCTCAACCTGTGTTGAATGATCTCATATGTCGAGATGCTGAACGAAAGCCCCTCTGCAGTTGGCTCGCTGCCATGTCTTCCGGATATTATTTTCACTTTGTTTAAAAAACATTTTCTCAATGAATGTTTCAAGTCTGATCATGAAAATAATTTATATTTGTTTCTAATTGGCTTCATTTTGATTTGGGATTTGCTAAAAGAGGTTGCAGGTTACTAAAGTTTATTTAATAAGGATTACAAGTACCTAGCCTACCTTTGTTGCACAAAAGTGGATTTCTACTAAAGAAAAGAGGTGGCTTTGGACAACTTATACAGGGTTACAGGTTTAGTCGACTTAGATCCTGGAGGGGGATGTAGCTTCCATAATTTTACTGACTGATTTGTCTACGAAGTTTTTTTTAAGAAAATACCGATTTTTTGTCTATTGGCTTATTATAAAGTTAAAACAAGCATGAGTTTTTTAAAACCAGAAACCCAACTTCTTATCGTGTCACTAGTTCTTTCGAACCAGTGTGGCGAAAGGATTTCAAGTGCGCCTCGATGAGGCTCCTTTCTCCCAGTCTCTTATTTTAAATAGACTAACCTAGCTACTAATACGGTGAACACTCTTAAAAATAATTTCAAGTCTTGTACAATTTCTAATTCAATAAGTTTATCTGCTCGAATAGGAGACAATTAGTCATCAGTCTATAGAAGAGGTTCAAGCTATATTTGGCATAAGGACTGTGCGTTGCTCACCCATCTGAACAACAGTCGATTGTTCTAAGAATTAAATTAACGGCCTGTCTGAATCGATATGGATGGCGTGACTGTAATCTTTCAATCTATCGCGAATGAATCAACTAGATTCTAACTCAAGTTGATTACTTTGAAAGGCTCTGAAATGCGATAAAATCTATTACCACTTCAATTAGTTTGGAGCGAAGAATTATGCTTATTCTGTGCTAAAAAGCCACGTTCGGTCATGTCGACCTGTCGGCTTGGCCTCAGTCTGATTAATGGCGCCGAGAAACTCGTCTCGCGCTCTCCTCTTATATGGCGAAGTTACATAAACCACGAAAGTAGGCGGCCGTCTTGCAGTAAACTTTTTGCAACAATTAAGTTTAACATTACGATTGAATTCTCGATGTTACCTTTTATGGCGTGCAACGTGGGAGGATCAATACGGCCTCGGGATATGCAAATGTAGCCCGTTTGTGGCGAGTCGGTCGCTTAGCGATGCGATGTGACTCATCCTGACACAGTCTGTGCTACTATCCCGTATAAGGGATAGGATTGTTCGATCGTCACGCAAAGACACTGAGTAACAATACTGACGATCGATCTTCTTGTTTCAGTTCTGGGAAATCATCTCCGACGAGCACGGCATCGACCCCACCGGCGCCTACCATGGCGACTCTGACCTCCAACTGGAGCGCATCAACGTGTACTACAATGAGGCCTCCGGAGGGAAGTACGTGCCCCGCGCCATCCTCGTGGACCTCGAGCCCGGCACCATGGACTCCGTGCGCTCGGGACCTTTCGGACAGATCTTCCGCCCCGACAACTTCGTGTTCGGACAGTCCGGCGCCGGCAACAACTGGGCCAAGGGACACTACACAGAAGGAGCTGAGCTCGTTGACTCGGTTCTTGACGTAGTCCGCAAAGAAGCAGAGTCCTGCGACTGTCTACAGGGCTTCCAGCTCACACACTCCCTCGGCGGCGGCACCGGCTCCGGAATGGGCACACTCCTCATATCCAAAATCAGAGAAGAATACCCCGACAGAATTATGAACACATACTCCGTAGTACCCTCCCCTAAAGTATCAGACACAGTCGTAGAACCTTACAACGCCACCCTCTCAGTTCACCAGCTAGTAGAGAACACTGACGAGACATACTGCATCGACAACGAGGCGCTGTACGACATCTGTTTCCGCACGCTGAAGCTCTCTACCCCCACGTACGGCGACCTCAACCACCTGGTGTCGCTGACGATGTCGGGCGTGACGACGTGCCTGCGCTTCCCGGGGCAGCTGAACGCGGACCTGCGCAAGCTGGCGGTCAACATGGTGCCGTTCCCGCGGCTGCACTTCTTCATGCCGGGCTTCGCGCCGCTCACGTCGCGCGGCTCGCAGCAGTACCGCGCGCTCACCGTGCCCGAGCTCACGCAGCAGATGTTCGACGCCAAGAACATGATGGCGGCCTGCGACCCGCGCCACGGCCGCTACCTCACCGTCGCCGCCATCTTCCGCGGACGCATGTCCATGAAGGAGGTCGACGAGCAGATGCTTAACATCCAGAACAAGAACTCTTCCTACTTCGTGGAATGGATCCCGAACAACGTGAAGACCGCCGTGTGCGACATCCCCCCGCGTGGCCTCAAGATGGCGGCCACTTTCATCGGCAACTCCACCGCCATCCAGGAGCTGTTCAAGCGCATCTCGGAGCAGTTCACGGCCATGTTCAGGCGCAAGGCTTTCTTGCATTGGTACACGGGCGAGGGCATGGACGAGATGGAGTTCACCGAGGCGGAGAGCAACATGAACGACCTGGTGTCCGAGTACCAGCAGTACCAGGAGGCCACCGCCGATGAGGACGCCGAGTTCGACGAGGAGCAGGAGCAGGAGATCGAGGACAACTAGACGCCCGCGCCCCGACACGACCCCTCCCCGTGGCCCGCGCGTCGGTGCGGGACACTACCCAGCATTCGCATTAGCTTACCTCCTACGTCAGTCCTCTCAACATTCCCGGTGGTTTTCCTTGCACGAAGGGCGGCTCTCGGATGTTTACGGTGTAAACAGGTTGCCTTCTCGACGCGCGCCCTTCACATCTCGACATCACAGTGCTGTGATTATGTTGATGACACAAAAAGGAAAAGATCTTTTTTTATAAGGCTGATCTTGATATACCTAAGTTTTATTTTTAATTCAAATTTTTAACCAGTGATGAGTTTACTGTTGGCTTTTCACCGAAAAGCTGATCATGACGTACAATTTTTCGAAAACGATCCAAGTTTTTAATTACATTCTTGCTGGTGAATAATAAAACTTACAATTTTATTCAATTCTTTTATTGATCCCTTATCACATAGGATAGTTGCTAGATAACATTTAGGTAGATTGTACCACTCTGATAGTAAATAGGGGACATAGGTAGGTACTAGGGCCTCCAGTACCGGTTCCTTTTTCCAGTACCGGGATTTCGGTACCGGCACCCGACCGGAACCGGGAGTACCGGGATTTTCGGTACTCCCGAAAATAATTAGTAGCCTATTACTAAGTCAAAAAGAAAACGTCAGAAAACGATAAAATAAAGAAAAATCGAGCGAAAAATAACGAAAAGTTTAAATTATATTTTTAAATTTATGTAATTTACTGCAAGCATGATTTGTAAGAGAGAAAATTCGCGTAATTAATTGATTATTGCATTAACAATACAGTCCCAATTTTTAAGTTATATTTTAAGTATAAATGGCTTATAACGAAAGTTTTGAAGTGGATATTTCTTTGTTTGCAGAATTATATAAGATAACAGTTCAAAAGTTAGTACGTCACATGCGTAACCACACTTTTAAACGAAGGTTGATTTGATTTCTGATATAAAAATAGTTTTCAATCGTACTTTATTTGTTATTTGTTATTAATCTTCACAAGTCAAAGCTCAATGATCATGTCAATGTCAATGATCGGCCTCATAAGAATGTTAAAATGAGAAAGTGCCGATTTTGTTAATTTCCTCTGTAGTTTATCACACTCATAGTCATATCCACTCATCGATATGTATATGTATATGTAAGTGTCAGTTTCTATATTTTGTCAAAAACGTAACGTATAGCAGTATCTACTTATACTTTGTTTTTAACCAGTGCGTCCTACCTATAATGAAATACTCAGCCGAAGCGTGAACACTCACTGTTCTGCTAGATATGCAGATAAAAGATGCAAAAATACACTATGAAACGAGCTACGCCCGGAGTTTGAGATAATAGGGCACTATTGTCATTAAAAAAGCTTATAAATCCATTTATCCATAGTCAGCTGGTTTTAATCAACATAAAGCATAGTCGCATTGCGGAAAACGGAATCATTATTCATTATTTTTTATGAATAGTAGGCTATTAGACTGTTGATGACAATATCGGAGAAGATGGAGAGACGAGCTAGACTCTTACTTGGAAGACTGGAAGACAGTTGCCCTTGACAGAAAATAGTGGAAAGAAGAAAGGGAGGGCCTTTGCCCTACAGTGGGATGATTCAGGCTCATAATAAACTAATAATAAGAAATAAAAATAATTCATTCAGTGGCTTAGGTTGTGGAGACCGTCACGTCTCAGTACAAACAACCCCAAAGCCCATTTCATTCTTTAAATAACATTGCATTGCAAAGCATTGGGACGACGATACCAACTATAAGTTGATATTGCAACATTTCCTATGTTTGAACATCAACTCAACAGCACCTTCGAAAGTTAGTAAGATGGGCGGGTAGGATCCAGCAGGTAGAGGAGTTACTGTCCTTTCTTCTTTGTACTAACAGAATGCACTATTTAGCTATGTTTTTAAAGATTAAAACCCTAAAAAAGCTCTTATACACTTAATTTTTGGTAATCCCGAAAGTACCGAAAATCCCGGTTCTGGATTTTTCTAGTCCCGGTGCTGGACACAGACCAAAATCCCGGGATTTCCCGGGATTTTCGGTTCCGGGATTTCCCGGTACTATGCCCTAGTAGGTACTAGGTAGGTATTATGTTTATCAATGTAACTAGAATCATATTGTATTGATAATTCTAATTCAGCGACTTAACTAGTTTCTTCATAGTAAATAGCTATTTATTAGTTTAAGACAGATTAGATTATAGTATGAATTTACTTGAGAAATTTAGTTTTAAGTTTGTATATAAAATTTAAGGGAGGTAAAGGTTGATAAAATATAGGTACATGGTAGGTACTAGGCAATTCTGTCCAGGTCCTGCATTACTTGCATTACAGTATAAATATCGATATATGAGTAATCAGACGATGTTTTGATGAAAGTAAGTATATAGTTATAATATAAATTATCTGTAGGTCATCTATAACTCAGTCGAATTAACATAACATTAACCTCGACTACTATGACGTTTGTGCAAAGTACAGCATGGAATTGGATAATCTTGATAGAGAAGAGGTCCTGTACTTGGTAATGATAAGGAGGAAGAAGAAACACTGAGGGTGCCGCGCTGGTAGCGGGGGTTAGTATCAAGTTCCGAGCTAGGTGTCATGCTAATTCGCCCGAGTAATACCTACATATCTAACTAACTAGGTATGTAGGTGTATGTCTGCCTACATTGGCATGCACGGATGCACTGCGACACCATTTCCTCAGAACAGTTGGGTTCCACACAATTCACAAACAAATATGAATTTATGAAACAAATAGGAAGGTAGTCTTTCGGGATATTCTCGTTGGGTGGCAGAGAACGTGCAAATGAAGGAAAACAAGAGGAGATAAAGGAAAATTATTCTATTGGGAGGTTCCAAGCAAACAAATATTGCACCACGCAACTAGGTAAGTAAGTAGGTACATAACTCGGAAGCTACTCCAAATTATCCTTCATCGCAAACTGGCATTTCCTGATGTGCTCTAAGATAGTTTCCACTGTTTCGATATCGATCCTACCAGCCTCGTTTAGGATTTCCACAAAACCGCTGAGTGTGAAAAGCGATTTTACTGTGACGCCATTTGCTTTAAGTACACTAGCGCCACCTTGGTCGCGATCAAGAACTACAACGGCGTGTGAAACGTTCAAACCTTCCTCGCGCAATGTTTCAACAGTTTCTAGAAGACTACCGCCAGATGTCACTACGTCCTCTACAACAAGGCATGTTTGGTTTTTCTCGTAAATGCCTTCTAGGAGTCTTTTGGTGGCGTAAAGTTTGGTTTCCTTTCGCTTCATGATCATGGGTGTGTTGGAAATGACAGACATTACGGCTGCGAGAGGAAGGGCTGCGTATGGGACGCCGCAAAGTAGCTCTTGGTTTATTTCCTGTGCGAGACATTGCAGTTGCTTTGCTACCGCCATCTGTAATTAGAACACCGAACTACGTTATGAATATGAAAATTTCAAAATATTTCAGTACTTTTTTGTCAGTTAGGGATGGGATTGTGAAAATTTGTATATATATCGATAAAAATAGTAAAATTAAACTTATTTTTGATGTGTAACATCTTTCCTCTCTCTTTCCGTCAAGTTGTGGCAAAAACAGTCAGATTTTTTACAATTATTAGAGTTTTTATCATTACCTACCTGAATTCTCTGGTCAATTATTATCGTTAATCATTCATTAACAGCATTAAAAATAATGACTGTTCAACAAATTCTTCAATGAACAATCTGTTCAATGAGTTCTACAATGTTCAATCTACCGATTATTTATTCCTTATTATATTTAATTATGATCATTGGTATCCGGTTAGATTATTTAGGTATTTCATCTTGAAGACTGTGTTTCTTATTTTCACAATAATTTTAATACGACCATAAATCCATCGTGCGCGATCCAGCAGCAAAAGCATCCTACAAATAATTGGTTCGTAGTTCGTACCCCGACTGCCCCTTCCAAAATAGATCAGAATTAAAAAGTAGGTACCTACTGTAATATTTTTACATTATCTAAATCTATCTTAATATTACTTATTTATTTATTCCATTTCAACATTTATTATAAAGTATTTTATGTGTATTATGGATGTTTTGCATGAGAATAAATTAATTAATAGGTACCTATTATTATAGGCTTACTTTTTGATGGATCAAATTAGAGAATATTGTTGTGTGATATGAAAGTAGGGCTTTTAAACTGTAGTAACTGTTTCCTCGTATATACGTCCTTGAGTAGGTACCCCGATCCCTGGTACCTCGGGGATCGGGGTACTCTAGGAATATATAAATAATGACCCTTCTGGTCATGGGCAGACGTAATTTTTTACCATAAAAAGAACACTCAGCTTTCAACAAATTATATAAATATATTTAGTAATAAATCCGCTTGATTTCTAAACAAAGGTTTTAATTAACTTGACTTTAGTTTAGAACTTTAGTACATATTACTATACCACAAACCAAAGAGTCAACGAACAGAAAACCAAAGTTCAAAGATACGACACGTGTTTCGCCTCTACACGAGGCATCATCAGGAGGTGTGGACTCGCCGAAGTTCGAACTTCGGCGAGTCCGCAAAGTAACGCCTGGATTATGGATTTCCGCAAAGTAACGCCTGAATCAATCAATTAACACTCAGCTTGTTTAACTACTTTTTTTCGTAAAAAAAAGGTAAATTCCATAGGATTTTTGGAAAATAGGTGGTACGGCAGACCATATTTTGGATCGAAATACTTGTAACAAAGTATATTATGTTTGTAAATCATGATCGTACCATGATATGTGGATGTGAGACGACCACCCTGAGGTCAAAGTAGATGGGCGTCCGGCGGCCGATCTTCGCTTCGATGTCGCCGAGCCGTACTGCGCCTGCGTCGAACAGCTGCACTGCCAGCTGGGCCAGTTCCGATGATGCCATTGCTAAAGACACACCAGGAATTTAGAGCTCTAATATATTCGTTTACTGGCAGCTGAGAGTGGCAGCAACCCGTAGCTCAAGTGGTATTGAAGCACAATCGATTTAGTACTTTTGGTGTGACGTACACACCGGTATACGCGCGATAAGCCGTGAGACGCCTCATGCTACTCAACTTCGCTAGAAAAAACCGAGCGTAAACCCCGGTATATGCGCGTATACGCGCATTCGGTTTTTGTAGTTTCGCGAATACCAATCCGCCTGTATACGCGCGACAAAAATACGCACTAAAGCACAAAAAACTTTTGCATCCACAATTTTATGGATAAAAAGAAGCGTATTACTTTTCCAGGTCTCAAACTATAATGCCTAGCGAATTTCAGCCAATCTAGTTCAGTTGTCAGTGTAATTTAGTAATAATAATTAATTTGTATTTTTCATTATAGATAATACTATTGTGATCTTGATCGAACTCAGCTGGTACTTAATTTGAAAATCTAGTTTGAGTATAATAATATCATTTAAAAAATCAAGTTGACATTTAATTAATGATAGAAATATTTTTAGATTGGCATTTATTTAGCAAGGTAGATAAATAAATGCCAAATTCCACTCAAATGAATAATTCATTCTTCTTTCATTCCACGTTCACACGGCTGAGATAGAGTAACAAAAAAAAATATTGTAGGTACGAGGGATGCGCTGAAGGAACATGTGTGCAATAAAATCCATTATTATTTTTATTGTACCTACCTACTGAACCATATCCATTTTTATTGATAAGACGTTATGCAAGTCGGTAGGTACGTAGGTAGGTAGTAACCCTTTATGATAAGCAATCCAGCATCCAATAATGGAACCAGCTTACTCAGACTTACCAATCGACTTCCCTTATTTTAATGTAAACAAAATATCAAAAGTTAAAGTAAATTAAGATACCTACTACATTAAAACCTACTTATTACAAAAATAAATATTGAAAGTTTCAGACGAATTCTACAAATGATCTAAAATAGTTTTTATTACTTACCGATTTTCAAAGGTCCTTTTTTAACACTGTCCGTTCAATCATTAACTTCAACTGCCTCGCATAATTTCCACGAGTGACTTTACAGTTCTGCAGACGAACATCGAGTGGATCTATCGACATCCGCGTACATCACTACTACCAAAATTTTCTTTTGACAGTGACGTTTTAGAACACTTGCAATATTTTTAAATTTTGCGACAAAAATCGGCACATGTGCACAACCTTCACTCAACCACTGAGAAATAATAAGAGTAGACTGCGAGAAATTTATTTATGTTTTGATAAACTTAATGATTCATTAGTATGTAATGGACTTATTGAAGGTTAATAAGCTTAAACTACGTAAATATAAAACATATATAGTGAACATATTAGGGCTAACATAACCGCGGCTAGATACCTACGAAAGCTAGATTTTTGACGAAATTAGATCAACTTATGCCAACCTCCTTTCCTTTCGTGGACAAAACCACGGCAAAATAATGATGCAACACCACAAAATGTAACGAAACAAAATCTAAGAACTATTTTTATTATATACCTACCTATCTCTATTCTGGCACTAGAATTAGTCCTTTCTTACTTTTAACATTTTGAAATTGAGTACCTACTGTATCTGTACAACTATACAACGTAATAGGGACTAAGGTACTAAGTAGATATGCCTATAAGCGCACGAAAAGCAGCACTGCTATTAACGCACGTCCACATTTAAACCATTTGGTTGTCAGTCCCGAGTCCCGAGTATCCGTTGTTTTGGATTTGTTTAAGGCTAACCCTTAATTTAGTAGGGTTAATTTTAAAACACGTATTAAATCTAAATTAAAGTATTAAACCTTTCACTTTTTTTGTTCACGAAATCAAAAAACATAGAGGAAACGAATAGTGTGTAGAAATTACTATAATACAGCGTACTTTTTGAGTATTTGTCCGAAACATTTTGTATGGAATTCGGATTTGAGGATTCCCCTTATGTAGTAGGTAATACAATTATGTTCTTAGATAGGTCATTATTTTAATAAGACCCTAGGTCGCGGTACTTACCCGTGGTACTACCGATGGTCCTACTGGTGGTACCTACCAAGGGTAATTTTTTTTGCCCGTGGTCCTACCTGTCTGGCAGGACCACGGGAGATTTTTAATTACCCGTGGCATACATAATATTACTCATTCTTTGCCCGTGGTTCTACCAAGCAGCAGGGCTATTCGTTAGCATGTCATTAGTTCTCGTTATCGAATTCGATGGTCAAGACTGGGAAAAAAATGACGTCATTATCGATATCAACTCGATAACGAGAACCACAGACATGATAAAAACGAATGATTCCATGAATGAGTGAAGTTATGAATGAGTCTGAAGTCTCGGTCGGACCTCATTTTATATTTTTGTCTGTAGCTCAATCATTCGTGTTTTGACCATAAAGTTAGAATGTAAAGAGGGGTAATGACATTTCAAATGCGATACAAGAAATGATAATAAGCATGTGCGAGTGATTGTCTATGTGTTGCTCAAAAATAGTGATGCACATTCAATAAGATGTTTTATCGACATCGATAACTGTGGTACCTACCTATTTTGCGTCACAAGTCTTAATAGAGAAAAAAATAGTGCCTACTACACAATCATGTTGTTAATAGAGGGTTAATGAGTGGATAATCCTTCAGCTGCGTGTGGGGGTCATCAGAAAATGAAAATATGTTCCCAGTAGAAATCCCACGGACTTAGAATTTTTACTGGGTACATATTTTCATTTTCTGATTAGACCTGAAGTCCCCCACCCGCAGCTGAAAGATTATTCACTGATTACGTCACCACCTGTACATATGAAGATTTTAACCAATGGAATGAGATGGGTGTGGTTATTATTTATTAGATACTAAAGACTAAATAGCCAAGTTTTGGCGTTATTCAGGAACAAAAACTTATCCATCCTCACAAACTTACATTCATAATACATAGTAGCAGGACTTACCAATATTTACCTACAACTTACTCACCAATCCAAATAGGCGGTAGTCTTCGAAATAAGATTGTAATAGCTAGAAAGTCGATTGTATATAATATATATATCTGTTCTTTTTTTAAAGTTGGTTGATTATAATAAACAATAATGAAGCCCATGCAAATGTTTTATTCAATGACTGAAAAATACTTTATTTAAGAATATTTATTCTGAGTTTTGTCATTATATGTAGGCACGATATGTAGGTATATCTGTCTGTCATAATATATGTAGCCTATTAGTTTCAGGTAGGTAAGGTAGGTACTATAATATCCAATTGCAATATGAAGTTGGATCTCGCTTTTTCTTGAGTTGAATCTGTAAAAGAGGTTGATTTATGATTTAAGTCCCTATCTAATAATTACTTGACTAATGCCTACTTGCACCAAACTTCCAAAGTTCTAAACAATTACTTCACTCGCTTGACAGATCTTGATCGGTCTGAATCTGAACCGTTAAAAACTGCCAAGCGAGATTGCTTAAGAGCTTTGACAACTTTGTACAAGTCGGCATAAGGTCACAAAATACATTCTTTAATGAATGCCTGAATTGAAACATTGTCCAACATGGTACTTACTGGAACATGTAACGTAGGCAGCGAACCTTTCTTCAAAACACGTTAATGTATTCTGAATATAAAACAATCGTTTTTAAAATGATTGCTGCAAACTTTTATATTGTTTTGATGATCGCTCTGTTTCTGAAGAATTTGTAACCATTTTTTTCTGTTTTGCGGATTCTTTGGTAAGCTGAAATTAAATAAGTAAAAACGATTAGTTATAATAATACTCGTATATTAAGAAACAAAATAAAAATGACACAAGTGGTAAATTTATTTTAACTAGGTAAAAATACCCTAACGATAGAAAAGAAAAGAGTTTTGTACCACTTTGCATAACTACCTACTCATTAAGTACTATCGATATTTCATGACGTCATCATTTTATCAAGCCCTAGCGTAACGTAGCAATATTTGTTTTTACATGAAAAATCTATTATTTCTCCATATATGTAAGAACCATTTGTACACACGGCAAGAGCAATCAAAACTCCACAAGGCACAACGATTTTATAACTAATTGTAGAAGAAAATTGTCCATAAATTTTTCTACAAATTTTAATATTAAAAATTTGAAAATATTTGGTTTATTTAAACCAAATATTTTCTTTACTCACCTGTGAAATGAATGATTATCTGGGTTATTTCTATGCGTTGTGCCACACGTATTGATTGAGCAACTAACCATGCTCTAATGGTTTCATTTTGTAGGTAATTGTAAAAAGATAAAATAATTTACAAACAATATCTGACGGGGTCTCCTGTGCTTCAAAAGGTTTTGAGTGACGTGACTTAGTTCTATACTGCTCTTAATTATAAAAAGCTATACTTGCATTTCTTTCATTAACCGATCTTTTGGGGGCGACAGCCGAAAGTATCCGAGATCTGTGGTTTTGACGCTACTTCTTGTAAACAATGTTTTTAGTACTGCTAAATTCGATGTTTTTTCGTGTATTTTTGACAAAAAAAAGACAGTACGTTGTGTAATTTTGTGATGCAAATGTGGTCCAGCTTATACGATGCGAAAACCAACTAAAACTTACTCTAGCAACCTATACCTACAGCATTACGAAAATAATCCGCTTTCATAAAAGTAATAGTTATATAAGGATGTTTTGTATCGTTTATTGACTCAGCAGTTTGAAATTAAAGTGATTGGTATTACATAACGTGCATAAAGTTGTATAATGCACAACATAAGTTACAAAATATGTGAATCGAACATTCGTCAATATTATTGTTTGATGTATACTTTGCCTACAGATTTTGATACTTTTACCTATGTCTGGTGCTATCTTTCGAACCAACTAAGGGTTTTAGGATTCATTAATCATTATTTTCTAAATGGTCGAAGGGATATAAATAATTTTGACAAAGCTTTAACTTTCTTTTATTTTATTTAGGTAACCTAGGTATGAACAACATAATTTACATGAGTTTGGTTTAGACAGTATATGAAACTGCCACACATGTAATGCCGACAAGCTGTGCTGTCCCAGATACTGAGACAATCGCAGAAAGATGATAATATACCTCAAACTGGTGATAATAAAACTAACGACGGGATGAAAAGTTGTCTTTATCCTTTTCTAGCTCTTTAACTTGACCTACAAAGTTTCAGCACAATGGTTTCAGTAGTTTCAGCGTAATTAATACATGCCATAGGTTTAAATGCCCAAAGTATCAAACACTTTTAGTCATTATGTGATTTCCATGATGATTCTAAAAAGAAGAGAAAACCTATATTAATAACTTTCCTAGAGCACTTCATCTACCTATGCTTTTTTATAATGTCAGGTAGCTATTTAGTCTGTTACGAAATACCATTTTCCGTTTCCATTGGTCCGCCGAGGTCAGCCATTTTCTGTCAGATTTGACGTACCATTCGATAACGAGAACTAATGACAGCTTAACAAATAGCCCTGCAGAACCCGGGCATGTCAACAGGTTTTCAACCAACTTCAAAAGAGGAGGAGGTTTTTAATTCGGATGTTTTTTTATGTTTGTAACCTCGGAACCAAAGAGCTTTTATACTATGTATCTAGAGAGCTAACACGCCATTTTGTTTTATTTAAGGATTAAGAATTCTGAACCTTATGACTTGGAAATAAACTTCTTTTTTAATTAAATCTAAATATAAGGATTGTAATGCTTGATAGAGACCCCCTCGTTAAGGAGTGTGTCTCGTTCACACAGTTGCCAGCATATAATAAAAATTAACATGGCCATAATTTTTGAAATAAGTGGGACAATTTTCGAAATTAGACGATTTGCTCTAAATGTTATTTAGATTCATTTGAAAGGTTTAGTACAGTCGCTGTCATGTAGGTTAGGTACCTAACTGCCGAGAATAATAATTACTGTTCGAAAGAAACAGTATTAAAACCATTGAATCAGATATACCTAACTAGAATGCGGCGCACCGCCCTCTTTTTTATTGATATTTTAATGCACCTATATATAATATAATTTTAAAACAATAATGCAAAGTAACGTATGTATATAACATTGATAGCATATTGAGCAGATTGAATTTTCCCTTGGTTGCTTGTTTATGTCTCAATGAAATATTCAAAGTTCAAAAATTATGGTCGCCCTACAGAACGAGACACACTCCTTACTGGTTCTAGCTCTTTCGGCTCGCAGTTTTCGTGTGAGTCGGCATTCTAGATACATAGTATACAAGTTCTTTGCTCGGAACTTTGTCATAGATCAACCGATTTGAAAATAGTAGATTATTTAAATTACCTATAAGGGTTTATTTTAAACTTAACATAACGCTTTCGTTTATTCATAGCTCAAAATTACGTATCTTAGGTATTTTATGGGCCAGTCCAAGTATGTGTACCTACCTACTTATTATCCTGCTATTCTGATTAGGTTGATAATGAGATTTGCTTACCTCTAAAGTTTCCAACCACGAATTTCAGCGCTATGTAGTTTAAATGATTACTAAGAATATCAAATACCATGATGGTCATCAACTTCAGGTAGATTATCGGATTGCACTTGCTCAAAACCGATATCTACCTTATTTCTACCACTCATTTGTTATAATAATAACAACCTTCTAATATTAAACAAATCAAATCACTTATTAATTGATTGGGTATAAACTGGTCACGTTACTCTCCGTGTTGGACGAGTATCGCGAACAGAATAAAACCGCGCGGGGCGCGCAGTGGTTCGGCGGCAAGCGCTAGGTCATTGTGACGTCATCGCTTACATTCGCGCGTTCAGTGAACCTCGTTCGGTATTTTGCCCATAACTTTGTCAGTTTTGGCCGTAGAACAAACATTTTTATACTTTATTTTTTTTAGTTTCTCAAGGCCTATAAAACTGCATTCATAAAATATAACTATTACGGGTCCCCATTGAGAACCATCTCCTTTTTTGAAGTCGGTTGAAAATTGTAACATAGGAGGAAAACTATTGATGATCGATCTAGTTCATAGTTATTTATTGGCAACAAGAGTTACATGTCAAATTGTATAGAAATATAAAATTGAACTTAATTAATAAATTAATTAACATAGAAATAAATTATAATAATTGTAAAATAGTATTAACGTACCTAATACATTATTTAATTAATCTACATAGGTCCGGTGTTGTCGGTCGGGGCGCACTATGGCCCATATGCAAAAAAAAATGGTCATCACTACTAAATTGGAATTTCGATCTGAAAATGATATATGTGATAGATAATGACTTCCCCATCAACTGTTGTTCTATAACTAAAACTCGTGGAGCGATTAGTTTTGGCGTAAAATAATACTTGGTGTTTTTTTGTATGGGGGAAAACACACTTTATGTTTTTATGATGATTGAGTCAGTTTGCCCCACTTTTGACTTATAGTAGGTGGTGGCCTAGGGTCTCTTTTATGCAACTAAGTTTATATTACGTGCCGCCACTTGCCGCCGCACGCGAAAAATGAATAAAACGTTTCTCTTAGAATTTCGGTGTAAATTTTTTTGGTCATGTAAGATCATGGCTTCCTGGTCAAAAATTTTGTGCCTATTGTCTATGCTTTAGGCCGGCCGTTCAATATTCTTCATTCTCCATGATTAAGAGGCCTATTCACAGGTACGCCGATGGCGCCAACATACATTATTACGTCACTTCGCTAATATGTATTTGCATGTGTCGTTTTAAGTGTGACTTATCATAAAAAGCCGTATTGCACTGATTACAGACAAATGACTTTTCCCCAGTATGAATGAGCATATGTGTTTTCAGGCTTCCAGAGTGCTTAAAAGCCTTATTGCATCTATTGCAAGAGTATGGCTTTTCCCCAGTATGAATGAGCATATGTGTTTTCAGGGTTCCAGAGTGATTAAAAGCCTTGTTGCATCTATTGCAAGAGTATGGCTTTTCCCCAGTATGAATGAGCATATGTGTTTTCAGGCTTCCAGATTGATTAAAAGCCTTGTTGCATCTACTGCAAGAGTATGGCTTTTGCCCAGTATGAATGATCATATGTCTTTTTAAGTATCTAGCTTGATTAAAAGCCTTGTTACATCTCGTGCAAGAATATGGCTTTCCTACAGTGTGGATGAGCATGTGTTGTTTCAAAACATAAGCTTGATTAAAAGCCTTGTTACATCTATTGCAAGAATATGGCTTTCCTACAGTGTGGATGAGCATGTGTTGTTTCAAAACATCAGCTCGATTGAAAGCATTGTTGCATCTATTGCAAGAATATGACTTTTCTCTAGTATGAATGATCATATGTTTTTTTAAGTATCTAGCTTGTTTAAAAGCCTTGTTACATCTAGTGCAAGAATATGGCTTTTCTACAGTGTGGATGAGCATGTGTTGTTTCAAAACATCAGCTCGATTGAAAGCCTTGTTACATCTATTGCAAGAATATGGCTTTCCTCCAGTGTGGCTGAGCATGTGTTGTTTCAAAACATCAGCTCGATTGAAAGCCTTGTTACATCTATTGCAAGAATATGGCTTTCCTCCAGTGTGGATGAGCATGTGTTGTTTCAGAACATCAGCTCGATTGAAAGCCTTGTTGCATCTATTGCAAGAATATGACTTTTCTCTAGTATGAATGATCATATGTCCTTTTAAGTATCTAGCTTGATTAAAAGCCTTGTTGCGTCTAGTGCAAACAAATGGCTTTTCCCCAGTGTGAATGAGAATGTATGGCTTTGTTCCAGTGTGGCTTCTTAAATGACCAATCAGGTGTTGTTTTAATGTAAAGTTTCTATTGCATATGTCACAAGTAAAATACTGGCTCTCACTGCAGCCTTTGATATCTGACTCATGCTGTCCTGTATCCACAGCAACATCATCAAGCGCACTCTCCCCGATTTTAACAAGTCTACTCTCTTCAAAATCAATCAGATCTTCATCTTCAGCCGGTTCTTCCTTTACAACTACTGGTTCTTCCTCAACTTTCACTGGACACCTCACTTTCCTTGAGTAATCTATTACATCCAAGTGTGGTAGAGCCGTCACAGTCAGTTTATGAGTGGCAGCCAGGTCCAGCACAGTGCCGGCATTGCACGGCACCTGGGGACAGAAAAACAAATTAAAATAACAAATAATATATATTTTGGACAGCTTATACTATGGGAACCAGATAACTGATACAATTCTTTGATTCTCGGGCCACAGTTATTCTTGCTGTTTCTTAATGATATCCCAATACAGGCGCGTACACAGCTAGCTTGTTTTGCTGATGATACAGCATCATTCACCACCTCGGATGACACTGACCTCATCATTGATAGTCTTCAATTGTCCATTGATTGCCTCACGTCGTACTTTCATTCATGGAAGCTTAAGATCAATGCTTCTAAAACAGAAGCCATTATGTTTACAAGACAACGTAGGTCGCCAACTCGTACACTTGCAATAGATGGTTATGACATTCCCTGGAGCCCTTGGGTCAAATACTTAGGCACAGTACTAGACAGGAGACTGAACTGGACAGAAAACACTGTGAAACTACGACTAAAAGGTACGAAAGCCCTAAACGCACTTAGCCCTATCCTTAACAGACGTTCTTGCCTCACTAACAGCACAAAACTAAACATTTATCGTACTTTAGTACGCCCCTGCATTACCTACGCTTGTCCTGTATGGAGTAGTACCTGTCGGACAAATATAAATAACCTACAAGTGGTCCAAAATAAAGCCCTTAAATATGCCTACAACACCCCATTTCGCACAAACTTACATAGACTACACATTACAATTGGATTCCCTACCCTATTTGAATATATTTACAAAATTTCAAAAAAAAATTACATTTACCAAAATCCTAAAAGTTATAATAAATATATTAAAAATATATGTAAAACCCGAATGCATAATCTGCCATACATCGATAAATATAATCGATACAAGTTACCCCATCACTTGTTCCTCGACTACAATGAGTAGCCTACCGACTGCTACCGGTTTATTTGCACTACTACTCTACGCGCAATGCGTGCTTTACAACTACCACTTACGCACGCCATTCTCACCCTTCACCACGGTAGCTAGAGGTCAATAATGAGTGCAGTGCGCGGCGAGTGTTGCGCAGGCGCATTCCTCGAGGCCCGTGCAATACTGTACGCTAGCGATAAGCGCCCGAGCCAGGTCCTATTGTTCTCGCCGTGGCTGCTTTTATGGAATTAATTTTCTACTGACACCCTCGCTTATTTTGTTTAAGATTTTTAGTTAATAGGACTTATCTTATTTTTCTGTATTAATGTATTTCTCTGGTAGGTACCTACTGACCTATCCTTTACTCCCAAGTAAAAGTATGTTACTAAATGTAGTGCTAATATAAAAGCCTACGTAATTATTGAATTATATTGTTCGTTTTCTATGAGACACTAATTATTTATCTAATATGTAAATGTTTAAATTTTTCTTCTTTTTTATAAGTTTTTAAATAAGTCATCTGCACTTAAAAAAACAGAAAAAATATATGTTTGTCTAGTTTTTAGGAATATACGTACACTGGAACTATGCTAGAATAAGTTATGAAATAAAGAATTTTTGAAATTGAAATTGAATTGATACAATACTTATTATACTTTTCTTTTGTAAATACATACAGAGAGTACATAGAAAACACCAGACTTAAGACAAGCATCAAACAAATATTGTTTTGAAGCATGAATCGACCCCGCAACACTGGCGTAGCAGTCCAACACACTTGCCACTCGCCCAAATGTCGTATCAAATTATTATCACATAATACATGGCCAAAAACCATACTAATAACATTTTCATGCTGTAAGTACTTATTCACCTGAATGCCGTGGTGGTACTGCTGTGTCAGGGTTCTTTCTGTCTCGCGAGCCCTGTCCGAGAATCTGCGATATCTCCGCAGCTGCGAGACACAAATGTAGCACACCGTCGTGGGCCGCCCATCCTCTGTCTTTAGCTAAAACAGAAACGACATTTCATTATGCTGTTAGTTTTGTAAATTACAAATTAAAACCATTTCCTAAGCAACAGAGTAGTGCACAACTGGAATAACTGCCAGAGGATGTTGTTTCTGCGTTTTGAACATTTCCCAATAACCTACTCTCTAGCGCGCGGAACGCTGCTCACCTTGCTCCCCGACATTGTCTCGTATATCTCGACAAGGTTGTTGTCTTCGATGCTGTGCATTCTCACATCGCCGCACAAACACACTCTACACACGGAGGCACACATTTCAGACGCTGCAGACATGCTATTTTCAGCAACAAACACTTTGTTATGCCGGCAGAGATATGAACTTAAATTTCTAATGGATGGCGTGCACGCGTGGTGTTTTATCACGATGCTGCTAATCGCTGTCTGTGTCGTGTCGCAATTGTTTCCTAAACAGTGGTGGCTGAGAATATGATAGATCGAAAGAGAATCCACCGGACTTTGTCCAAAAATATGATAATACCAAAGAGAATATAACCACTACGTTTAGTTAATACAGTACAGTAAGCAAATATAATTTAAGGAAGGTACTATGCCAATCATTATGATTTTGATAAATGAACAGTGTTGCCAGTAAGCATACTCGAAATAGTACGTAAATCCAGCCAATACAACCTGCCGCAGCTTCAAGACATAAAATATACACAACAAAGAAACCACAAAATCGTCTCGTGGGCACCAACTCCAATTAAATCGTGATCTAATCAACACCCTTACGGCTCATCACTTCCTTAGCAACAGAGTGGTGCACAACTGGAATATACTGCCAGAAGATGTTGTTTCTGCAGCATCCACAAACTCATTTAAGAACAAACTCAACACTTGGTTGCGAACCAACAAGACTATGTTAAAAAAGTGACACAAAACTATTAAAAAATCCAACACTGTGTGTTATCAGCGACACATCAGCGTAAGCTGCTCGTCTATCAACAAATAATAATAATAAAAAGGTACGTAATTTGACAAAATGGTAAATTTCAAAATGTTTTCGCTATAACTACCTACGTACATGGGCGTGCCCAGCTTTTGGTCACGGGGGAGGGGCAAATCAGATTTTTTTTCTACGTTTATTAGTGTAAGTTTTGTGATCAAAGGAACATGAAAATCATTGTTTTTTCTACAATCACTACAGGTAGCTGGGCAACTTAATCATGCAATAGAGTAGGTACCTATGTGATCGCGGCAAGCGAAACGAGCCACAAATTTGCTGAAACTTGGCCCAAAATCACAAACGTTAACGCGGGAAATCACTCTACAGGACCTTAAAAACCGCGACTCGTAACTCGGGTTTTGGTAATCTATCTAGGGAAAATTGGTTTATCACCACATAACAGAAACCTGATTTTTTTTACGGCTTTTATTGAGTTTAGAAAATCAGTCTATTGGGATAATAAAACACGCAACAACACATAAATGTATGTAATAGCGGCGGGCGTAGCAAGCCGAATTTAGATTTTTTTATTATCGTACTATGAATAATCGCTTTATCGGGACCCAAAATTACCCAATAAAACAAATCTGATCGCGGCGAGCGAAGCGAGCCGCAAATTTTTTACGTCCTTCATTTAGTCCTGAATGTTAAAAAAAAATAGGACCCTCAAGCCACATAAGCACATAGGTACGTGATTGCGGCGAGCGCAGTGAGTCACAAAAAAAAAAACAGGTTTAGGTTAACTGTGGGCATTGTCTTTATTAGGACTCAATACCATAAACAAACTTTATTAAGTTATTAACTTATTTAAATTTAAGATTGGCTTGCTGACATACGGACGAAATCATTTTATGGTAGACTTTCAACTACAATCGTTTTTTGAAAGTAGGTACATATAATATACTATTTAAAGGATGGCAGGTAGGTATGTATATGTTAAAACAACGTTCAAGAACTGTATTAATGCTACACGAACAAAAACGTGTGCTTTAGATGTAACTCAAAGATTATTTTCATGTCATTTCACTGTACGTTTAAATTGATGCGGTCGGTAACCAACTAAATTTTTAACCAAAAGTACCTACCAACTGTACCAACCAACCAACAAGGTTCCCAATTATATAGTCATGGCATGACGACGTTGAGATGCGTTCCAAACCATAGATATAAAATATAGTGAACAGAAAAACGAAACGCAGAACATGAAAAGCGTTTCGTTATTGTAAAACCAAACTAATTATTTTACGCTACGCTGACAAATTCGATTTAAGTACTAAAAAGTACGTAATAGGCCAAGATACAGTCGGCTCTATAATTGTCTTTACAGCCAGCTTACGCTGATATTCTTCTGTGATTAAGCCCTACTTGGCAATAAATAAATGAATACTGAATACTGAATAATACTTGTGGTATATTAATTAAGGGTATATTTTAAGTGGTTTATTCACATCATTAGTTTATTCACACAGAAACATGATGTGTTTGTGTGAGTGGTTTAATCACAGGAGAAAACCGGCGTAAGCTGGGTGTTAAGACAATTATAGAGCCGACTGTACGTAAAAAGTACGTACAGGGGGCAAAAGGTACGTAAATCTGACTTTATAGTACGTTCTGGCAACGCTGCCTGTAGGTAATTGTTCTGAATAAATAATTTTGAATTTTTGAATAGGTACATAGCTAGATTTGAGAATGCAATGTACCTAGTTCGTTTGTCTATATTCATAAGATTCATATAAATTATAGATTTAATAATATTGAACGCAGGCAAAGACTCTTTTGCAGGATAAAAATATGAAAAAAGCAGCTAATGGTGCTTATCTTTGTTTGTCCGATCGCGATTTCACATAAACACATCCATAAACCTATGTTTGTGCTGAGGCCGGACATTGAACTAGGTACTAACATTGAGATCGATCTCGAACTCTGTGGGTACTAAGGATATTTTTTAGCACTTTTATACTATTTCTATACCCATAAAATTGCTATAGGTACCAACAAACGTTTAGATAGCTAGAACCACAGATATAGATTTAAGAGATTCTAGATCTATGTCTGTGGCTAGAACGCTAATCTTCAAGAGTAGAGAGCTTTCAGTCTAAGAATAGGTACATGAAGAATACACTAATATACCGGAGGAGTCCCCTGCAGGATGGTAGGTTGACCAGTGACAGATACTACGATAAGCAGTTATGTGTAAGCATTACTGTGTTCCGGTTCGAAGGGCGCTGTAGCTAGTAAAATTGCTGGGTTTTCGAGACTGACCATCGAAATGTCTCAAAGTGGTCGAGCGCTATAGCAATGTTGCATCAGCCTATGTGAATCAAAGTCCTGTGCTGCAATGTTTTGGTCATGGGCAGCCGTGATCTCTTACTACCAGGAGAGCAACTAGCTCTTCTTGTCACTTTTTTACATTAAAAAATGTAAACGCCCCTCCACTATTTATAGTTATTTGTCATATAAATGCCCTTCTTCTTCTTATCGTGTCACTTACCTTGCGATATGGTCGCGGGTTCGAATCCCGGTAGCAGTCATGCGTAAATGGGTTTTTTCGGTCGAAAAAATCTATGAATGCATCCAACGTTCTCGCAACGGTGAAGGAAGACATCGTGAGGAAACCGGCATGTCGTACAACCCTATATGAAGAAGTCTAAAAATAAAAATGCTGTGTTGGCCGAGCGGGAAGTCCCTCGACTTTCGATCCGAAGATCGTGGATTCGACCCCGTTCGTACACCAAAGGATTTTTCTGTTCAAAAAATCTATGTGTGCATTAAAACACGTGCTTAACGGTGAAGGAAAACATCGTGAGGAAACTAGCATATCATACAATCTAAAAAGTTCGAAAACATGTGTCGAGTGCACGAAAGGAGCCTCTTCGAGGCGCACTTTCATTCACCACACTTGCACTGGTTCGAAAGAACTAGAGACACGATCTTCTTCTTATCGTGTCACTAGTTCCTTCGAACCAGGGTGGTGAAAGGATTTCAAATGCGCCCCGAAGAGACAGAATTTTTAGACTGACATAAATCTATATAAGTAGGTCTATAAATAATTCGGTTCGCTGCATACAAAATCACACAACTCGCTACAGTGTTTTTGTCCACTTTTTTACAAACTGGTAATTTGAGATAGCAAAAGACTTTGCCCTGAGTCACCTGACAAAAAACAATTTTGTAAAAAGGTAATTTTTACAAAATTGTTTTTGATGGCATTTAAATTATAAGGGTTTATTTTAAACTTAACATAACGCTTTCGTTTATTCATAGCTCAAAATTACGTGTCCAAAGAACGTAGGTACATTCCTTTCAAATAAAGTATTTAAGTCTAATTTTATTTATTGTAAGTACACAATATTTTTCTTTAAACAGTTAAGTTTCTACATACTTATCTACATACCAATGTTGAAAATAACGGCGTAGTAAACAACAACTAACACAAATGCACTGGCTGACTAACCTTAATTTTAGGTATTTTATGGGCCAGTCCAAGTATGTGTACCTACCTACTTATTATCCTGCTATTCTGATTAGGTTGATAATGAGATTTGCTTACCTCTAAAGTTTCCAACCACGAATTTCAGCGCTATGTAGTTTAAATGATTACTAAGAATATCAAATACCATGATGGTCATCAACTTCAGGTAGATTATCGGATTGCACTTGCTCAAAACCGATATCTACCTTATTTCTACCACTCATTTGTTATAATAATAACAACCTTCTAATATTAAACAAATCAAATCACTTATTAATTGATTGGGTATAAACTGGTCACGTTACTCTCCGTGTTGGACGAGTATCGCGAACAGAATAAAACCGCGCGGGGCGCGCAGTGGTTCGGCGGCAAGCGCTAGGTCATTGTGACGTCATCGCTTACATTCGCGCGTTCAGTGAACCTCGTTCGGTATTTTGCCCATAACTTTGTCAGTTTTGGCCGTAGAACAAACATTTTTATACTTTATTTTTTTTAGTTTCTCAAGGCCTATAAAACTGCATTCATAAAATATAACTATTACGGGTCCCCATTGAGAACCATCTCCTTTTTTGAAGTCGGTTGAAAATTGTAACATAGGAGGAAAACTATTGATGATCGATCTAGTTCATAGTTATTTATTGGCAACAAGAGTTACATGTCAAATTGTATAGAAATATAAAATTGAACTTAATTAATAAATTAATTAACATAGAAATAAATTATAATAATTGTAAAATAGTATTAACGTACCTAATACATTATTTAATTAATCTACATAGGTCCGGTGTTGTCGGTCGGGGCGCACTATGGCCCATATGCAAAAAAAAATGGTCATCACTACTAAATTGGAATTTCGATCTGAAAATGATATATGTGATAGATAATGACTTCCCCATCAACTGTTGTTCTATAACTAAAACTCGTGGAGCGATTAGTTTTGGCGTAAAATAATACTTGGTGTTTTTTTGTATGGGGGAAAACACACTTTATGTTTTTATGATGATTGAGTCAGTTTGCCCCACTTTTGACTTATAGTAGGTGGTGGCCTAGGGTCTCTTTTATGCAACTAAGTTTATATTACGTGCCGCCACTTGCCGCCGCACGCGAAAAATGAATAAAACGTTTCTCTTAGAATTTCGGTGTAAATTTTTTTGGTCATGTAAGATCATGGCTTCCTGGTCAAAAATTTTGTGCCTATTGTCTATGCTTTAGGCCGGCCGTTCAATATTCTTCATTCTCCATGATTAAGAGGCCTATTCACAGGTACGCCGATGGCGCCAACATACATTATTACGTCACTTCGCTAATATGTATTTGCATGTGTCGTTTTAAGCGTGACTTAACATAAAAAGCCGTATTGCACTGATTACAGACAAATGGCTTTTCCCCAGTATGAATGAGCATATGTGTTTTCAGGGTTCCCGAGTGCTTAAAAGCCTTGTTGCATCTATTGCAAGAGTATGGCTTTTCCCCAGTATGAATGAGCATATGTGTTTTCAGGGTTCCCGAGTGCTTAAAAGCCTTGTTGCATCTATTGCAAGAGTATGGCTTTTCCCCAGTATGAATGAGCATATGTGTTTTCAGGGTTCCAGCTTGATTAAAAGCCTTGTTGCATCTATTGCAAGAGTATGGCTTTTCCCCAGTATGAATTAGCATATGTCTTTTTAAGTATTTAGCTTGATTAAAAGCCTTGTTACATCTAGTGCAAGAATATGGCTTTCCTACAGTGTGGATGAGCATGTGTTGTTTCAAAACATAAGCTTGATTAAAAGCCTTGTTACATCTATTGCAAGAATATGGCTTTCCTACAGTGTGGATGAGCATGTGTTCTTTCAAAACATCAGCTCGATTGAAAGCCTTGTTGCATCTATTGCAAGAGTATGGCTTTTCTCCAGTATGAATGATCATATGTTTTTTTAAGTATCTAGCTTGTTTAAAAGCCTTGTTACATCTAGTGCAAGAATATGGCTTTCCTACAGTGTGGATGAGCATGTGTTGTTTCAAAACATCAGCTCGATTGAAAGCCTTGTTACATCTATTGCAAGAATATGGCTTTCCTCCAGTGTGGATGAGCATGTGTTGTTTCAGAACATCAGCTCGATTGAAAGCCTTGTTGCATCTATTGCAAGAATATGACTTGTCTCTAGTATGAATGATCATATGTCCTTTTAAGTATCTAGCTTGATTAAAAGCCTTGTTGCGTCTAGTGCAAACAAATGGCTTTTCCCCAGTGTGAATGAGAATGTATGGCTTTGTTCCAGTGTGGCTTCTTAAATGACCAATCAGGTGTTGTTTTAATGTAAAGTTTCTATTGCATATGTCACAAGTAAAATACTGACTCTCACTGCAGGCTTTGATATCTGACTCATGCTGTTCTGTATCCACAGCAACATCATCAAGCGCACTCTCCCCGATTTCAACAAGTCTACTCTCTTCAAAATCAATCAGATCTTCATCCTCAGCCGGTTCTTCCTTTACAACTACTGGTTCTTCCTCAACTTTCACTGGACACTTCATATTCCTTGAGTAATCTATTACATCCAAGTGTGGTAGAGCCGTCACAGTCAGTTTATGAGTGGCAGCCAGGTCCAGCACAGTGCCGGCATTGCACAGCACCTGGGGGAGAATATCAAATTAAAATAACAAATAATATATATTTTGGACAGCTTATACTATGGGAATCAGAAAACTGATACAATACTTATTATACTTTTCTTTTGTAAATACATACAGAGAGTACATAGAAAACACCAGACTTAAGACAAGCATCAAACAAATATTGTTTTGAAGCATGAATCGACCCCACGACACTGGCGTAGCAGTCCAACACACTTGCCACTCGCCCAAATGTCGTATCAAATTATTATCACATAATACATGGCCAAAAACCATACTAATAACATTTTCATGCTGTAAGTACTTATTCACCTGAATGCCATGGTGGTACTGCTGTGTCAGGGTTCTTTCTGTCTCGCGAGCCCTGTCCGAGAATCTGCGATATCTCCGTAGCTGCGAGACACAAATGTAGCACGCCGTCGTGGGCCGCCCATCCTCTGTCTTTAGCTAAAACAGAAACGACATTTCATTATGCTGTTAGTTTTGTAAATTACAAATTAAAACCATTTCCTTAGCAACAGAGTAGTGCACAAAATAACTGGAATAACTGCCAGAGGATGTTGTTTCTGCGTTTTGAACATTTCCCAATAACCTACTCTCTAGCGCGCGGAACGCTGCTCACCTTGCTCCCCGACATTGTCTCGTATATCTCGACAAGGTTGTTGTCTTCGATGCTGTGCATTCTCACATCGCCGCACAAACACACTCTACACACGGAGGCACACATTTCAGACGCTGCAGACATGCTATTTTCAGCAACAAACACTTTGTTATGCCGGCAGAGACATGAACTTAAATTTCTAATGGATGGTGTGCACGCGTGGTGTTTTATCACGATGCTGCTAATGTCTGTGTCGTGTCGCAATTGTTTCCTAAACAGTGGTGGCTGAGAATATGAAAGATCGAAAGAGAATCCACCGGACTTTGTCCAAAAATATGATAATACCAAAGAGAATATAACCACTACGTTTAGTTAATACAGTACAGTAAGCAAATATAATTTAAGGAAGGTACTATGCCAATCATTATGATTTTGATAAATGAACAGTGTTGCCAGTAAGCATACTCGAAATAGTACGTAAATCCAGCCAATACAACCTGCCGCAGCTTCAAGACATAAAATATACACAACAAAGAAACCACAAAATCGTCTCGTGGGCACCAACTCCAATTAAATCGTGATCTAATCAACACCCTTACGGCTCATCACTTCCTTAGCAACAGAGTGGTGCACAACTGGAATATACTGCCAGAAGATGTTGTTTCTGCAGCATCCACAAACTCATTTAAGAACAAACTCAACACTTGGTTGCGAACCAACAAGACTATGTTAAAAAAGTGACACAAAACTATTAAAAAATCCAACACTGTGTGTTATCAGCGACACATCAGCGTAAGCTGCTCGTCTATCAACAAATAATAATAATAAAAAGGTACGTAATTTGACAAAATGGTAAATTTCAAAATGTTTTCGCTATAACTACCTACGTACATGGGCGTGCCCAGCTTTTGGTCACGGGGGAGGGGCAAATCAGATTTTTTTTCTACGTTTATTAGTGTAAGTTTTGTGATCAAAGGAACATGAAAATCATTGTTTTTTCTACAATCACTACAGGTAGCTGGGCAACTTAATCATGCAATAGAGTAGGTACCTATGTGATCGCGGCAAGCGAAACGAGCCACAAATTTGCTGAAACTTGGCCCAAAATCACAAACGTTAACGCGGGAAATCACTCTACAGGACCTTAAAAACCGCGACTCGTAACTCGGGTTTTGGTAATCTATCTAGGGAAAATTGGTTTATCACCACATAACAGAAACCTGATTTTTTTTACGGCTTTTATTGAGTTTAGAAAATCAGTCTATTGGGATAATAAAACACGCAACAACACATAAATGTATGTAATAGCGGCGGGCGTAGCAAGCCGAATTTAGATTTTTTTATTATCGTACTATGAATAATCGCTTTATCGGGACCCAAAATTACCCAATAAAACAAATCTGATCGCGGCGAGCGAAGCGAGCCGCAAATTTTTTACGTCCTTCATTTAGTCCTGAATGTTAAAAAAAAATAGGACCCTCAAGCCACATAAGCACATAGGTACGTGATTGCGGCGAGCGCAGTGAGTCACAAAAAAAAAAACAGGTTTAGGTTAACTGTGGGCATTGTCTTTATTAGGACTCAATACCATAAACAAACTTTATTAAGTTATTAACTTATTTAAATTTAAGATTGGCTTGCTGACATACGGACGAAATCATTTTATGGTAGACTTTCAACTACAATCGTTTTTTGAAAGTAGGTACATATAATATACTATTTAAAGGATGGCAGGTAGGTATGTATATGTTAAAACAACGTTCAAGAACTGTATTAATGCTACACGAACAAAAACGTGTGCTTTAGATGTAACTCAAAGATTATTTTCATGTCATTTCACTGTACGTTTAAATTGATGCGGTCGGTAACCAACTAAATTTTTAACCAAAAGTACCTACCAACTGTACCAACCAACCAACAAGGTTCCAAATTATATAGTCATGGCATGACGACGTTGAGATGCGTTCCAAACCATAGATATAAAATATAGTGAACAGAAAAACGAAACGCAGAACATGAAAAGCGTTTCGTTATTGTAAAACCAAACTAATTATTTTACGCTACGCTGACAAATTCGATTTAAGTACTAAAAAGTACGTAATAGGCCAAGATACAGTCGGCTCTATAATTGTCTTTACAGCCAGCTTACGCTGATATTCTTCTGTGATTAAGCCCTACTTGGCAATAAATAAATGAATACTGAATACTGAATAATACTTGTGGTATATTAATTAAGGGTATATTTTAAGTGGTTTATTCACATCATTAGTTTATTCACACAGAAACATGATGTGTTTGTGTGAGTGGTTTAATCACAGGAGAAAACCGGCGTAAGCTGGGTGTTAAGACAATTATAGAGCCGACTGTACGTAAAAAGTACGTACAGGGGGCAAAAGGTACGTAAATCTGACTTTTTAGTACGTTCTGGCAACGCTGCCTGTAGGTAATTGTTCTGAATAAATATTTTTGAATTTTTGAATAGGTACATAGCTAGATTTGAGAATGCAATGTACCTAGTTCGTTTGTCTATATTCATAAGATTCATATAAATTATAGATTTAATAATAACGCAGGCAAAGACTCTTTTGCAGGATAAAAATATGAAAAAAGCAGCCAATGGTGCTTATCTTTGTTTGTCCGATCGCGATTTCACATAAACACATCCATAAACCTATGTTTGTGCTGAGGCCGGACATTGAACTAGGTACTAACATTGAGATCGATCTCGAACTCTGTGGGTACTAAGGATATTTTTTAGCACTTTTATACTATTTCTATACCCATAAAATTGCTAAAGTTACCAACCAACAAACGTTTAGATAGCTAGAACCACAGATATAGATTTAAGAGATTCTAGATCTATGTCTGTGGCTAGAACAAAGAACTTGTATACCTACTAGTATCTAGAAGGCCGACTCACACGAAAACCGAGAGCCGAAAGAGACTACCCATTAAGGAGTGTGTCTCTTTCTAAAAGGGCGTCCATAATTTTTGAACTAAACAGGACAATTTTTGAATTAAACGATTTGCATTAAAAAAAAATCGTTTTATTTTAATTAGAATCGATATATATCTAGGTTAGGTACCTACCTGCCGAGAAAAATAATTACTGTTCGAATGAAACAGTAATATATACCATTGAATTAGACATAACATTGATCAGAATGAATTGAGCCGTTATACGGCTTATTACTAAAGTGGAAATAAAATAATATAATTTTGTTCAAACACAATATATTGCCAAATTTATTTATTATTAAAAATAAATTATTTTATACAGTTTGACAGTGACTACAATTACACGACATTAGAAAGGGTACAATTAAAAAATACTTATTGTTAACGGTCATAATATAGCATCAACAATACAGGCACTTAATTTGTAACGCGACCATTTTTGTCAATTTTAATGTTTAATGTTTTAATTGTTAGTTGTTAAATGTTAATTGTTTATGTAACGCTACCATTATTCTATTGTCTGAGAATAGTTTTGCTCAGTGCGTCTAAGGCGTTGTCCTATTTCACTTATAAGATATCATCAAGCGTTGAAGTATCCAGTGGCTGGATTATGAAGACCGGGAGTGCACTACCTTGCCTTTTGAGCGGGCTCCCAGCAGAACCTAAGATATATTTCTTATTATCTTTCAATTAAAGACTAGCTTTCGCCCGCGGCTTTTCTCGCGAGGTATCATTTAAATTGTAGTCGTCATTTGTCATGAGTTCATGTCGACTAATACTGATGAAATATTTTTTGCTACCTTTTGCGTTATTGCATGAAAGAGTAACATAGGTATATTTCACATACACACAAACTTTGACATTTATAATAGTAGTAAGATAATCTAGTGTTATTGGTACGAATAAGTGTGAGGTTATAAAATTATTTAAAATAAAAAAAACTTTCTTTTACCTTTGGTAAAATAGAAGGAATTGCATCTGATTTAAGCTTCTTTTTAGCTTCAGTTAAATAGTCTTCCTTTTTAAAATGTAAACTACATACCACAGAGTACTCGGACAATTTTACAGAATGTTGCAATTGCAAAACTTCCTTCCATATATTTTTCAAATCTTTCTTAGCAGGCAATCTGCAACAGGGTGGAATTATTGAACAGGGTGGAAACGAGTTGAAACTTATGAACGTTACAAAATTAAATTATATAGTGAATATCCTGAAATTAAAAATGAAATGGACACACTACTGATCCATATCGAAATTTTCTTACCTGTGAAAGGATATCCCACAATCTGGATACGACTCTTTCTCACACCCACTTACGACACAAATTTGGACCATTTTAGTAAAACAGTTAAGTAAAATAATAATACAACCAATTTCTTGTAATAATTTAAAATACGCCGCCAATCCAAAGACAAATATCCGCCATGTTGTTTCATTGGTTTGCAAAGAGTTACCAGCATATTGACATCACATTCCTCCTATTTTCCAATAACTCTTATCCAATAAATTGATAAACTACGTTTATAAATTCCTTGCTTTTATCAAAACGAAGACACATTCTTGTACTTAGTGAGAAATTAAGTTATTTAATTAGTTGCCTATATAAAATGATCCTTGCGAATATTAAGTGAAATTATGTAGTGCCCAATGTTTCTGTTTTTTCTACCATGTCCATTTTAATTTTGTATGCTGGCGACACTGTGTGAACGAGACACACCACAGAAACGTAGGCTCTCTGTCGATCGATCGTCAGATCGTTTATCGTTATATTTTGATTTAATTAAAAAATAACTTTATTCGGTCGTGATAAGGTTCAGAATTCTTAATCCTTAAATAAAACAAAATGGCGTGTTAGCTCTCTTGATATATGTATAAAAGCTCTTTGGGCTAGAACGCTAATCTACAAGAGTAGAGAGCTTTCAGTCTAAGAATAGGTACATGAAGAATACACTAATATACCGGAGGAGTCCCCTGCAGGATGGTAGGTTGACCAGTGACAGATATTACGATAAGCAGTTATGTGTAAGCATTACTGTGTTCCGGTTCGAAGGGCGCTGTAGCTAGTAAAATTGCTGGGTTTTCGAGACTGACCATCGAAATGTCTCAAAGTGGTCGAGCGCTATAGCAATGTTGCACCAGCCTATGTGAATCAAAGTCCTGTGCTGCAATGTTTTGGTCATGGGCAGCCGTGATCTCTTACTACCAGGAGAGCGACTAGCTCGTCTTGTCACTTTTTTACATTAAAAAAATGTTAACGTCCCTCCACTATTTATAGTTATTTGTCATATAAATGCCCTTCTTCTTCTTATCGTGTCACTTACCTTGCGATATGGTCGCGGGTTCGAATCCCGGTAGCAGTCATGCGTAAATGGGTTTTTTCGGTCGAAAAAATCTATGAATGCATCCAACGTTCTCGCAACGGTGAAGGAAGACATCGTGAGGAAACCGGCATGTCGTACAACCCTATATGAAGAAGTCTAAAAATAAAAATGCTGTGTTGGCCGAGCGGGAAGTCCCTCGACTTTCGATCCGAAGATCGTGGATTCGACCCCGTTCGTACACCAAAGGATTTTTCTGTTCAAAAAATCTATGTGTGCATTAAAACACGTGCTTAACGGTGAAGGAAAACATCGTGAGGAAACTGGCATATCATAGAATCTAAAAAGTTCGAAAATAAGTGTCTAGTGCACGAAAGGAGCCTCTTCGAGGCGCACTTTCATTCACCACACTTGCACTGGTTCGAAAGAACTAGAGACACGATCTTCTTCTTATCGTGTCACTAGTTCCTTCGAACCAGGGTGGTGAAAGGATTTCAAATGCGCCCCGAAGAGACAGAATTTTTAGACTGACATAAATCTACATAAGTAGGTCTATAAATAATTCGGTTCGCTGCATACAAAATCACACAACTCGCTACAGTGTTTTTGTCCACTTTTTTACAAACTAGTAATTTGAGATAGCAAAAGACTTTGCCCTGAGTCACCTGACTATCTGACTGACTTCAACGCATAGGCCAAACCACTGAACGTAGAGACTTAAAAATTCAAGGGTATGTACGGTAAAAAGTCTAAAGGTGGTGTTTTCCAATGTTGGCGACTGCGAGCGGGTCGCGCGTCCCACTTCTTATACATTTTTTTTTAATAAATGAAATTCTTTATTTCTCTCAAGTACCTACTCAGGTACTTACATTTTAGTTTAAGCCCTAGTCGCCAAACTAAGTTTAAAAACTTGTACTATGGTAAATAGTGCTTTCCAATTATATTATTTACTTAACTATAATACAAACTTACGTGAATATAAAGTGGTGTCGGGATTCAAGCGACTCGCGCATGGTCGCGTGTCGTGGGTGCTGGTCGCAAACATCAGAAGGCACCATAAGCGCGTCGTAGACGGATTTTTTTCAACGCAAAATAAGTTGTTGGGTCAGCTCATCAGCTAGTCATGAAAAATATTAGGTACCATTGACAAATATTATCACTATAATCTCGTCCAAAGTTCTGGTCTAGGATAATCTAGCTTCTAGCTTGTCTCCGACCAAACTCCATTTAAAATCTGAATTACTTTTTAATGCTCCTGTCTGCATTACATAGGGTTCACAAAGATGCAGCAGGTATTAAATAATTTTAAATGTATAGGTACTTAACATAATATGAATTTCCTTTTTTTTGGCTTGAAACAGTAGCTAACATAGAAGTATTAAAGTATAGAATCATATACTGTAGTAGGTATACCTACTTAAAGCGCCTTTTAGTACGTTTTGGCCTGATGCTAAATTGGGCCGTTCTCAGCTGCATCTGATCCATTGTGTTCGATATAAAAAAAATCATTAATTGATTCTCATTGGTTGCAAAATGTTTAGTACCTTCTATAAAATAAATAATATTTTTATTCCCAAATTGCATTCGAAGAATTTTAGTACAGTTAGCAAAGTTTTCAATACGATTTTTTGTTTCTATAATATACATATAGAAGATACTCCTCCCTCTCAAAATACAAGCAATATTCCTTTCTTAGTATTTCAAAACAGAGAAATGGAATATCATAAATAATATAAATCATACAGTAGCCTAGTCTTATTCACTCCCCACGAAATATAATTCAAAGTAAGGCATCGAGTGGCAACCCTGATTAACATCTGTTAAAGTGACAGTAAAAATGGCGGGCACTTTGGCGAGTCTATTGTTTGTCGGCCATTAGCTGCATTTTGGAATTTAAACGTAGGTATCTAAATCCCGTTCGTCTGATCGTCTCTGATTTTATTATATCATGACATGTCATTATGTACTATAAAGTACCTAAAAAATATTGAAATGATAACTAAACCTTCTCTAATGTTACTTTCATAAAATGGTCTCATAGAAATTATATTTAAATCGGTAGGTACTAGGTAGGTTGACTATTTCACTTTTCCAAATAAAATCTTGTAACAAAATTACTGAAAAAATAAGTTTATAAGTAAACGAAATTGCATATATGTATTTTGCTTTTCAATGGGGCTTATTTTATGGTTCAGTTCAATTTTAAGTCGGTTGGTCGTTTGGTTAATAAATTCTTATAAGTAATTCCTAACTTTGATAGATTACCTATTACTGTACCATCATACATACCAACAGGTTTTTTTTAAATTTGTAGGCACTGTTATTGATAAAAAAGAGGATAGATGGATATTTGCACAATCACGCCGAAATTACTGAACCTATTCATTACGGAACTAGCGGGCGGGCGGCCCCTAGCTGACTAGTATTCCTTCTTAGTGATTTTCTGTACATACTTACCTATCGATCGAACCCAATCAATTCCCATTATTAAACAGGGCCCCCTAGCTGACTAGTATTGTATTTTTTGATAAATTCCCATTATTAAACAGGGTGCTTCAAATTAACGCGTAATAATGGGAAATTCCCATCTCTACTCGAATTCCCATTTCACGTGTGTAGCGATTAGATTCAATTATAGAACGCACTTTCTACTTAGAATCGTTTTGAAGTCCCTGTGTGTACCGCATCGCCTACTACTGCCATGCAATTAGTGTTGAATTAATTTATGGTATCGTTGTCGGCTGAAGTTCGCGTCCTATCGAGGTGAATCATCCGCAAGTGTTGCCAGCTCAGTGGGGAAGTTACCGACTTACCCCAGGCAGGAGAATTCTAAATATTACGATGTTTTTATTTTAATAAGGTATAGGTAACGTAAAAGAAAGAAAAATGTTGTCATTAACTATCGAAGGTGACCTGGATGAAATCACCTTTATCAATCTGAATTTTTTTATGGTGGTAGGTACTACCTACCTTATGTCGAGGAAGTAGGTAAGGTACATAATATTTCTGTTTTTAATTATGATGATTAATGTTTTTATTGATTATTTATTATAGTCTTGCTTGATAATCACAATGTATTAATAACTTATTATCTTTATAGCGATAAGACCCCCCATTGTATTAAATTTGTACTGTTTCTCGTAAGGACTTTTTAATGGCATATAACTAGAAAGTTATTTTAAGTCATTAATAAATAAATATCTAACTAAATAAAGGTAAGTACCTACTTATAATTTTTTAACTTAAATTTCGTTTAGCTTCCCCAATTCACCTAAGTTATTATTGTGTTGTGTGATTAAGGTGTTTTTTTTTATCAATCAGGAAAACTTCTATAGATATTAGATTGTAACTGGTATTTATCGCACTCACCTTATCTATTTTTGTGTCCCAAAGTGCATCTGCAGGAAAACTTCTGCCTTAATCTGGGCAGAACATCCAACAGCTGGCAACACACCCACCCCGGCCGGTGTTTGCCCGCCGTTCTTTTCACTTCATTTCGACGGAGCCCGTTCGAGCGCACGTCCGGCGGGAACAATCAGTATTATAGTAAATAAGTTACACTTTTTATAAAATGAGGGAAATTGTGCATCTCCAGGCCGGACAGTGCGGGAACCAGATTGGAGCTAAAGTAAGTTTTTAGTTTTAAATACAGTACAGAAACGATAAAAAAAAGAAATACAAAAAAATTAATACCTACTGTTTATTTTTTTATTTTTATAGACCTAAAAAGGTTCACGTACTTATTGTTTTTGAAAATTTGCCGGCAAGCACGTCGTTGTTTGTTTGTTGCTATTGGTCGGTTTTGGCCAAAAGTTTTCAGGTAAGTTATCAGTCATACCATACTGCATAAGAACCTAACCTACTACTTCATATTAGACCACTGAGTACTTTATAATTTCTCTAAAAGCAACTTTACAAAAGTAAATAGGTAGACTCAATAGGCTAATAACAAAAAAAACCATTAGATTTGTCTACCAAAATCAGTCTATTTATTATCAGCATAAAAAATATACTCAACTACCTACTTATGATGAATATAATTGTACCTTTTATTACCGTTAACAAATAATTTATTTACGTATTAAAATTATGTTGATTTCCTTATAGAGGGAAAACCCAAATGGAATTAGAACATCCTATAGGTAGGAAATCATCGACAATTTTAAAAAAGAAAAAAAAAACCTTACATACCTTATCAATATATTTTTTTTTGTTAAGCGTATAAAATATAAAATGCTTTTGTACATTTTACGTGTCTGTTCATTCATAGCCTACTTTCTCCTAAAATTGAAATCGTTTATTTTCAGTAAAAGTTGTCTTCTTCATTCTATAACATCATCAAGATGCTAGAATCTGTCATTAAAATCACGTACCAGTGCTTTCTCACTATGTAGTTCCATTTCCCACTAAATCCACTTTTAACGAATCCCAATTCACATGAATCCTACTAAATAGGTTTATAGTATAATTAGCTAGCTGCTGTATTTCAATCAAATCGACTTCAAAAAAAGAAAAAGTCCTCAATTCGGCTGTTCTTTTTTATATTCTTTTTTTATTTGAAAGGATATTAATGTCTTCTGAATTGGTTCCATAGTTTCATCTATCTTTTAGGCTTTGAAATAAAATAAAACTTAAAAAATACTCCATCCAAATAAACGAAATTGCGATTTGTGACTTTATATTGGTGTTTACGAAAACTATTTCATACTTTCAGTTTAATTTGGTGTCAAATGGTTATTTTAATAAAAAAAGATCTTTTTAATCTAAACCACGCACTTAAAACCTCAGTCAGCAGTAAGTAAGTAGGTATCTAAACTAACTACCTAAATCAAAACCACACGGTACGTGATTTAATGACCTACCTAACGGTAAGCTAAGTACCTATTCGCTTTAACTTTTATTGGAGCAAAGCGAATGCTTTTCGGCCAGACGAGAAGTAAGTTTCGTTTTTTTTTACATTTTGTTGCACGCATTGCACAAAAGCCAACACGACGACCGACAAGACGACACGAAACGATCAAAAAACCTGCTTCTTCCCGCCAAATCTCCCGAATAGTGGTAAAATGTTTCCAACTCCAAAAAACTTCCTCATAAATAAATTAAATAAAACTACTTGATAATTATGTAGGTACTAGGTAGGTATTTATTTACCTAGTGTGCTGTAAATAAAAAATTCAAAAGGAAGTTTGAACTAAAATACGCTAGTTAGGTAAATCATTTCTTGCCAGCATCCATTTCCGGCTACAATTTGGGTTCATTCATCTTGTCGACAAGACACGTTTCAAGGAAACGGTAGACTATTACCGATGCCGATATCTTGACTAAGCGATGATATATGTTACCGGGATACCAGTATTACGGGATGTTACTGGCATTACCAAGATAGGTAACGTAGCAGATAGGGTTTGCATTATCCGTTGATTTTTTGTATCCGGATAATTCGGATAGTAGTAAATCCTATTATCCGGATATTTCGGATAATTCGGATAATATTAAAAAACTTAATAATACCAATTAAATCACAATTATCAGATAATTATACGTTTAATAACGTGTTGGATCACTTTCTGAGTACTAACGACTAAAATTAGAAAAACATTTAATAAAAAAAAAAATTTACCGATTAAAAAAAAAAAATCGGAAAAAAAAATATTTTGAATCCGTATTCTTAACTGTCCCTGAAGAGCAATAATGTCGTTTACTATATACGGACGGACAAACGAACATGGCGTAACTTAAAAGTTTTTTTGTTGGACTAAAAAACAGTGTTTTAAATAAAAATTACTTACTGTAAACGTGTACGTATTGCACACAATGCTATAGTAAATGTTTTAACTGTTTAAACCATATTAAAATGGTGTTTTTTTTTTTTTTTAACTATCCGTTTTATCCAAATTATCCGGATACCGTTACCCTCATTATTCGGATATTAAAATGGAGCGGATATCCAGATATTTCGGATATCCGGATATCCAAATTGCAAGCCCTAGTAGCAGACGACAGTGCCTCAGCCGAGTTCAGTTTTTACTGCAAACTGAACGTACAGTACGCACGGCAGTGCCGCAGCCAAGTTCGGTACTTATTTTTTAAAATCTTTATATATTTATCGATGTTTAAGCTGCATCTGTAAGTTAGGTACGTTCGGTAGTATAGACGACAGAGCCCCAGCAAATTTCGGTACTTTTTTTAAGTTATAGAAGTTTTAGCTACAATGTAATCTTACGACGACACCGTGGCTTAGTTGGTAGTGACCCTGCCTACGAAGCTTGGTGTTCCGGGTTCGATCCCCGGCCGGGGCAAATATTTGTGACGAATACAAATGTTTGTTCTCGGGTCTTGGATGTTGTGATGTGTTGTATGTGTCCATGCCACCTGCGACACAGGGAATCCTAGTGCAGGGGTGTGAGTGTGTGAATGTTTGTTTGTTTGTTTGTTTGTATAGGTACGGTATGGCACGCGGCAGTGCCTCAGCCAAGTTCGGTACTCACTCACTGCAATTTGTATGTATGGTTCGGTATTTGCTGTACCTAGATATACCAAAATAAACTCAGGCAACGATACTTTTTTACTGTCCAAGTGATAGGTAGGTACTTATTGAAGTGAATATCAAACATGCCTGAGTTTGATATTCACTGCAATCAGTACCTATCACTTGGAAAGTAAAAAAGTGTCGTTGCCTCAGTTTATGCTAGTTCACTGACCTATTATTATGGTATTATAAACCAAAAATTACTCTTGCAACAAATTAAATACAAAATCAGTTACCTACCTACCGATGCGAATAAAAAATGGTAGAAATGGTGATCTCTTATCGGCATATTTTGCCAGATGTAAAATTGAATAGGTACCTACCACAGAAGTATTAAAGTATAGAATCACATTGTAGTACATTGAAAATGTGACAGAAAAATTGGAGCAACATTAGCTAACTTCTAGTACGTTTTAGTCCGATGCTAATTTTTGAAAAAGAGAAGTAATAGAGCTAAATAACTATTATATATGTTAAAACTACTAGGCTTTTTCATTTTCAATAAAACTACATCGTTAAAATTAACAAACATTATTTGAAAATAGAGACATTTCATTTTTATTGACAGGGTGTCGTGATTTTTTTGTCCTGTATTCCGCATTCATTTTTCTTTAATACTGTCTATCTTGGTGGTATATAGGAATATAGGAACACCCGTTATTCATCTATAGTACCTACATAATTATAAGATATTTATTAATGTATTTACTCGACTCTAAACCAGTGAAAGCTTCAATACTTTCATGTGATTAAAATGAATAAAGTCTTAGCTTAGCTTAGTTCTTTGTTCTAATAACATGATTCTCCAGTTCCATGAAATAATCGGCTCTCAGCCTCTCACCGCGAGGCCAGCAATTATCTTATATATTATATTAGGTATTATTGTACTGAAAAGTGCTTAAATGCAACCGTTAGCTACAAAACCGTTACAACTTTATACAAAAGCACTTTCAAATGGAATTCTTACCGCGTGCACAATTTTATTTATAATAGAATCGGATTGTATGAAGTATTTGGTTGAATCTTAAAAATGTGAAATTAATAATATGACCAAATCATAGCATGCTAAGCGTGAAATTGTTTGATTGGATCCGAGATTAAGAAAAGCAGAAAGTTCTATGCTACTATTAACTTAAATATTATTGAAAATGTTTTTTTTTTATAAATATTTTGGACATTTTACACAACATCCTCAGGCATCTGGACCCAAACTAAGCAGAACTTGTACCTAATATGGGAAACTGATAACGAATAGAGTATATACATATTTAGGTTTTTTTTTTTGTAAATAAACACTAAGTACTACGTACGAAGCGGGATTCGAAATCGCGACGCTGGTGTAGCAGTCCAACACTTTTGCCAGTCACAATCAATCGTGTCGTCGTTTAACTGTTATAAGTACTGTAATTTATTAATCTGTGAATTCTATGATTATACATTTTATTATATTTATATAATGCTGCTAGTTATTGTAATTATTGATGTTTAAAATATTTTTATTTAATCAGTAAAACATTTTTCTTAGAATATTTCCGTATATTAATCAATAAAAAGTCAATGGCTCAGTTTTGCAACTGTTTGATACTGACTAGAAAAAGAAACAATGAATCAAATCATACTGTCGTGAACATAAAGTTAGAATGTAAAGAGGGGTAATGACATTTCAATTGCGATACAAGAAATGATAATAAGCATGTGCGAGTGATTGTCTATGTGTTGCTCAAAAATAGTGATGGGCATTCAATAAGATGTTTTATCGACATCGATAACTGTGGTACCTACCCATTTTGCGTCACAAGTCTTAATAGAGAAAAAAATAGTGCCTACTACACAATCATGTTGTTAATAGAGGGTTAATGAGTGGATAATCCTTCAGCTGCGTGTGGGGGTCATCAGAAAATGAAAATATGTTCCCAGTAGAAATCCCACGGACTTAGAATTTTTACTGGGTACATATTTTCATTTTCTGATTAGACCTGAAGTCCCCCACCCGCAGCTGAAGATTATTCACTGATTACGGCACCACCTGTACATATAAAGATTTTAACCAAAGGAATGAGATGGGTTTGGTTATTATTTATTAGATACTAAAGACTAAATAGCCAAGTTTTGGCGTTATTCAGGAACAAAAACTTATCCATCCTCACAAACTTACATTCATAATACATAGTAGCAGGACTTACCAATATTTACCTACAACTTACTCATCAATCCAAATAGGCGGTAGTCTTCGAAATAAGATTGTAATAGCTAGAAAGTCGATTGTGTATAATATATATATCTGTTCTTTTTTTAAAGTTGGTTGATTATAATAAACAATAATGAAGCCCATGCAAATGTTTTATTCAATGACTGAAAAATACTTTATTTAAGAATATTAATTCTGAGTTTTGTCATTATATGTAGGCACGATACGTAGGTATATCTGTCTGTCATAATATATGTAGCCTATTAGTTTCAGGTAGGTAAGGTAGGTACTATAAAATAGGGATCCAATTGCAATATGAAGTTGGATCTCGCTTTTTCTTGAGTTGAATCTGTAAAAGAGGTTGATTTATGATTTATGTCCCTATCTAATAATTACTTGACTAATGCCTACTTGCACCAAACTTCCAAAGTTCTAAACAATTACTTCACTCGCTTGACAGATCTTGATCGGTCTGAATCTGAACCGTTAAAAACTGCCAAGCGAGATTGCTTAAGAGCTTTGACAACTTTGTACAAGTCGGCATAAGGTCACAAAATACATTCTTTACGCCTGAATTGAAACATTGTTCAACATGGTACTTACTGGAACATGTAACGTAGGCAGCGAACCTTTCTTCAAAACACGTTAATGTATTCTGAATAAAAAACAATCGTTTTTAAAATGATTGCTGCAAACTTTTATATTGTTTTGATCATCGCTCTGTTTCTGAAGAATTTGTAATCATTTTTTTCTGTTTTGCGGATCCTTTGGTAAGCTGAAATTAAATAAGTAAAAACGATTAGTTATAATAATACTCGTATTTTAAGACACAAAATAAAAATGACACAAGTGGTAAATTTATTTTAACTAGGTAAAAATACCCTAACGATAGAAAAGAAAAGAGTTTTGTACCACTTTGCATAACTACCTACTCATTAGGTACTATCGATATTTCATGACGTCATCATTTTATCAAGCCCTAGCGTAACGAAGCAATATTTGTTTTTACATGAAAAATCTATTATTTCTCCATATATGTAAGAACCATTTGTACACACGGCAAGAGCAATCAAAACTCCACAAGGCACAACGATTTTATAACTAATTGTATAAGAAAATTGTCCATAAATTTCTCTACGAAAATAAACCAAATATTTTCTTTACTCACCTGTGAAATGAATGATTATCTGGGTTATTTCTATGCGTTGTGCCACACGTGTTGATTGAGCAAGTAACCATGCTCTTTAAAATTAATAAAATGGTTTCATTTTGTAGATTATTGTAAAAAGATAAAATAATTTACAAACAATAACTGACGGGGTCTCAGGTGCTTCAAAATGTTTTGAGTGACGTGACTTAGTTCTATACTGCTCTTAATCATAAAAAGCTATACTTGCATCTCTTTCATTAACCGATCTTTTGGGGGCGACAGCCGAAAGTATCCGAGATCTGTGGTCGTGAATCACGCAACTGGGAAGTCTGGGTGCGCGCGTGGAATTTGTCATTAGCTGCTTAATAATGGCGGGAGGCGCCATTTTGGTCAGCCATTGTCCCGTAGCCGTCAGCTGACGAATATCCGGCTTTAATTTGAAGTTGACCTTCCTTTTTGGTCTTTTGACGGTATTTCTCAGATCCATATAATATAGACTAGATTACGCGAAAAGGTTATCAGATGCTATAAATACTATCTTGGGAATAATACTAGGTGCATAGCTCAATGAGTCAAAAAAACTTTCCATGGTTTTCGATCTGCGTTAATTAAATATAGGCTTTCATTGACTTCACGAAGTCTAAAAAAAATGGAATGTTGCTGAGAGTCAGTTTGATTCAAAGAGACAGTGAGAGAGAGAGAGAGACAGTATTGAAATAACTTTGAAAAATGGATCGGCTTTTGGAAGTGAATACTTCTTTAGGCGCGCTGAAAACTATATTTTGTGGGCATTAAATGAGACTGAGCCGTCACGCTCGGCTCTGTAACGCTCGTTCGGGTAAAGTCGATTCGAATCGTCATGATGAAGTTTTCACTTCTGTCATGTGGTCTAAAGTACACACCGTTTTTATTAAAATATTTATGGATTTGAAGATACACACAGACGTTAAAATAAGTCCTAGAAACATAGATAGATGTCAATGGAAAAGGCAATAGTATAAATAATAATAATAATCTTTTATTACAAAAAAGAAAAACGAGAAACAGACTTTTGTAATATGGATATAAAATAGTCTAGCTTTATGTATCTCTGTCCAAGCTATCAAGACGTACCTACCTATATTATTTAGTAAACAAAACACAAAAGAGGATAAAACCAATAAGAATTCGCATCAATTATTCGCCCTTGAACATTCGAACACACACCAGTAATACGTAAACCAGTGAACAAGCTCGACGTGCATCTTGTATGTAAGTAATAACTTTAAATCATAAAGAAAAAAGTGATCTAAATACTTATCTGTGTTCAAAATATGACTACTGCAAAGCTATTGTCTTGTGTATATAACTATATTTTGACATACGACTTGTGTATACATAACTATATTTTGACATTCCTATAATATCTATCTATTGTTTTGAAAAGACGATTTATGGCTAATATTTTATCGCATTATGTCAAAATATAGTCGTTTTAATGAATATTGATGTCGTGTATTTTGTGATTGTACCTAGGTATCGACTGTATTCCTACCAACATTGAGAAAAATGCTCGGTGTTTCAATTTGTTATTACAAACATGGATGCTGGGTGCTGGCATGACGCAATTGCCAGTTTATAATAATAAATGTTTGTTTTCCTATAAACATACTTGTATTTATACGTGTTTGAAACAAGCACATAGGTATATGTAGCGTTGTTCATGTTTGTCTATAATATAGGTAGCATTCAGCTGATGAACGAAATCACCACACTATAACTTTTGAACGAAAGTGTAAACTCACCTTAAAAGGTTATGTTTTATTAGAAATCGACAAGTATTTTTATCTTAAACAAACTATAGACCGGAAGAGAAAGATAATTATGTATTAATCTCCCGTTACTCACGAAGCTTGATTCAGAGATTACCTTCACTGAAACTGTTGAGTCAGTCCCACTTCTGAAAAGTGATTATGAGTCAACTGAAATCCCAATCGCAATTTTGAACCTAGCAACTTCAAAATAGATAATATAAAATATGATGTAAAGTTAGTAGTAAGCTTATTTCTTTCTTTTATTTCTAATTCTAAATTAAAAAAAAACTGAGTCGTAAAGTTGTCGCATATAATATGTATGTAGTATGTTGTTGCCAATAAGGTAAAACATAGAGCTCAACAACCAACCATGTTACCATCCCATTACCTGTGTTACACAATAAATAAATTTGTATATTATGATGTGATGTGAAACATCTGACATCTATTAAATTTGGATTGATTCTGTTTACTTCATTTTTCTGAGATTAGTATTGTTACCATCTGACGGCTAACTTCCTGTTACACACTTACGTTGCATTTCACGAAATCACTGCGACAAATTTCCAATAAAGCGATAGGAAAGATTTTACACATAAATAATACCTATGACCTTATGTGATTAACTATGAGGACATAAAAACCTATTTATTTAGCTGAAGGTTTCTTTAATTTACCAAAATGTTTGCTTTCAGTTCATTTATCTTATAGTAACAAACAAAGTAAGAATATAATAAGTAATCCAGCGACAGTAATGAATCTCTGTCGGATGCTTCGTTTGCTAGAAATAAAAGAAAGTTATTGGAGCCGTGCCAAGTAAAGGACGATTGTGGACACAGAATAAATGATACAAGTCTTCCAATAATGAATTTCGATTTCTCTATTTATTGTTTATTTTTCTCTATTTATTGTTTAATTCGGATTTAATTATTGACAACCCTGAAACTAACAATACCCAAATTTTCATAGTGTTTTGGAAGAAATAAAACATAAGTAATGCTGAGATTTTATGTCGATGAAACTAATTAAAAAATATAGTTCTCTGCAGCGGCCGGCATTCCAAGTATATATTATGGACGAACGAGATAATGTGGGCATTATTATTTGACTTTGACTTTTTTGTTCATGAATATATTTTATTTTATATTTACATCAATAAAATTATTTCTTTTCTTTTCTTTTTTTCTTTATTTTGTGTGTCTACACAGGTACACAAAGTCAACACAAAAAAATCAAATCAAAATCTAAGACTAATGAAAAAAACCAAAAAGTAAAAGCAAAATCAACAAAACAAACAAAACCTATGAAACACGGAAACACCTATTTGAAGGAGGGTTTTCATGTTCCTAGTCAGACAGAAAGTTCACTGACCCCGTCTCGACCAGCGCAGACGCAGTGGTAGCAATCATCGCTAATCTACCTATTCACTGCATATCAAAGACGCGGAAATGTAGTTCTTGTGTCAAAAAAACTACAAAGCTTGCAATTTTCGGTAAAATTAAAGTATGTAGGTAGGTATTTATTAAAGTGCTCGTTTTTAGGTAAGAATGTTAAATAGATGAATAACGGTGTACCTATAGATTATGGAGTCGTGAGATAGGACTAAACATTTTCAGACACCTTGTCAATAAATTTGAAATATATATCTCTATTTTCAAATAGGTAATGTTTGTTACTTTTTACGATGTAGTTTTATTAACAATGAAAAAGCCTAGTAGTTTTAACATAAGTACCTAAAATATATATTATATATCTAGCCCTGTTACTTGTCTTTTTCGAAAATTAGCATCGGACCAAAATGCACTAGAAGTTAGCCAATGTGGCTTCTTTTATTGGTCGCATTTCAATGTACTACATTGTGTTTCTCACCTTGATACTTCTGTGATAGTATTATGAAAAAATTAAATGTTCTGAAATTAAAAAATGAAATGAAATTTAAAAAAAATAAAAGAAGTTAGCCAACGTGGCTTCTTTTATTGATCTCATTTTCAATGTACCTACTACATTGTATTTCTATAACTTGATACTTCTGTGATAAAAAAATATTCAATTATGAAAAAAAACTAAATGTTCTGAAATATTTTGATTTCTTAAAACGGATTAGTTATGAATCTTACTTACTAACCTAGAATACCCTAGTCTTATACTCACGATAAAACAAAAGAAAGTTGATCCATAAACCAAACATATTAGATTAACTTCTTTTTCTATGTTAGTATTAAGTGCAAGAAACCCTTTTTATTACAAATTACGAGTTAATGGAAAGAAAGTTTGTACATGGTAGCTTCCGTTTATTTTTTCTTGCGCATGGCAAGAGTTGTTTGTTTACATTCGGCTAGTATCAACAAAAGTTTTATGTTTTAAAAATAATCGATGTTTTCACAAACCTATCTTTAATTTATCATTGTTGTAGCGAAACAAAGGCACTTTCATATTGCATTATCCACTATTAAGATCTAAACTATTTGCTAATCAATTAATTTGATTCTATCACGATTAGGTTCGTTACTTCTTTGGATCAGTTCTTTTTTAAGACAGCTTGTGACTCAGAGATTGGAGCTAGTCACTAGCTGCTAGTGGAAGGCCATTGCCTTATCTAATTAAAAACAACGAGTGTTCCTGTTCTGTCAGCGCTACATCTGGCCGTAAACTTCCCAGTTTATTTCACAGCTACTTAACACGTTCCTTCCTTTTATAGCTCAAGAAAAACATCTTACAAACCAGAACACTGAAATATTATATCCTCCTTACACGATATAAACCGATGGGAGGAAGGAGTCTAAACCGTAGTGTCATGTTACTCTATTTTTAGTCATACGAATATGGCAACACTCCGTGAGACTGGCCGAAAATACGATGCAGTATGATGTCAACGGCCACAGCAACGATGCAACAAAAAAAAAGTTAGGTTTCTATTTTCAAATTGCAGTGGAGAGCTCTGAGATGGTGGACGAGACTGAAAAGGAAACTGTTTGCTGCGTCTTGGGTATTTTTGTTTCTGTCGTGTCGTGACTCGTGTCTTGGAAAATTAATGGACGCAAAACACGTGTGTGTAGCAAATTCCTTTCAAAATCAGCTATTAAAAAATGCACAAGCTTAAAGTTTTTAAAACTGTAAGCCAGACTGCAAAAATATTATAGGTAGGTACATTGATTGTAAATTAATTATTCCAAATTAAATTTAAACACAAGACTTATTGAGTATTATATTTTTGTAATCTCATTTTAATTTCCTTCATTTTGATAGTTTTGGTGTTTTTTTTTATTAACGACTTACTTTTTTCAAGCTGCGTGCGCCAAAAGTTAGCCATTTTTTTTATTAAACCTTTCTAAGGACACTTGGGTTTTTGAGACAAATCTAACGATACCTTAACTGTCGAAATCCATCCAGCTGCTTGGAAGATAGAAGGTAACATAGAAATTTACATACATACAGACAAGATACGCGCGAAAAACATAACTCCATCCTTGGCAGTCGGGTACATATTATTTATCTTATGGCTACGACATTGTTGTCAGTTATTATTTTTAATGTAACTTTATATTATAAAGAGTTCTCAGTATCAAGGCGATGTCGGTCAAGGCGTGATTAAATGATATGATACAGTTATTAGAACGCACGGTTTGCGCATCTTAACGCGATTTCAGTGTTGCTAGTTACGCCTCTTTTGAGATTTTATGGGAAAATTTTAATATTGTGACGAATTAGTCATTAAACTAGTTTCAGTAAGCTTCTGACTTAGCTTAATAATTTGGAAATGTCATTATTTTATAACATCACTTTACTTATCAAGGATGACGATGTAGTCCCCCTCAGACACCTCAGGTACCTTTACTTCTGATCAATAACGCAATAACGGTCAGCGCTAAAGTTTCGTGCCGCTACTTGTACGCGCGAAAAACATTACCCTTCCTTGGAGGTCGGGTAAAAATTGCACAAAGAAGCAAATCGATCCACTGGTGTACAATGTCAATTATTTATGAAGCGCCACCAGGCGCCATCCAGTCGCTGTGTCATGAAACCTTATAGGTGTACCACCTGTTCCAGAAAATAACAGCTTCAGGATTCCTTTCTTGAAATAGGATATACAATCGTAAAGTTTCCTAAGAAATTTGTCATAGAACTTTAAATTTTAACCTAAAACAAAGTTTCACAAAAATATACTATCTACAACCGAATTCTATTGGACTGTTTTAGTGACCGTTAACACCACTGAAAAGTTACATGTACGCAAAATACGCAATTTCGTTTACTTCAATGAACTTTTTTTTAGTTATTTTGATTTAAAAACTAAACTACTGCACCGATTTTGATAAATATTGTATTATATTTTCTAAATAAACAAAAAATAATTTTCCAAATCGGTTAATATTATTTTGATATATATATATACATAGGCCGCGCTAATAAGCAACTCTGCTATTAGCTCTCGTCCACTTTGAAACATTCTATACAGATTCAATATTTTGTGATTATTATTTTGAGACTTGGCTTTTTTCGTCAGAATTATGTTTTGGTGGGAATTTATGTAGGTTTCTACCTCACCTACCACCATAATAGACAGTAGATTCGTACTATTCAATATACATGCATGAACTCTTTTCAGACGATCTATCGTTAACCTATTTTCGTAAATCGAAAACTGTGACCGGAACTAACCCCATGACCAAGATCGATAATCCTAATTTCCATGGCAATGTCCTACAAATTGATGTTGGCTGACCCTTCCCTTGCGTGTTTTATATTTTCTTCGCAACAAAATATGTAGCAATTGGAACTTAGTAGATAGATAGATAGATAGATTATTCTTTATTGCACACCATCACAAAACAAACAAAAATATACATAAAGAAGAAAATAATGTTAAAAATAGTGGACAATGGGCGGTCTTATCGCTAAAAGCGATCTCTTCCAGACAACCTTTGGATGGACAAGAAACTGTTGAACAAAAAGTGGACGGCGGCATATTTAACTACTAAAAAACTTAAGCTACTTAATTAACTAATACTAACAGTACAGTACAGTACACAGTAGTACAGTTAGTACTGGATACTCACAGAAATATTAAAGTATAGGCACGGACTGGGGATAAACATTTTGTCCCCCGTTTTTATCCACCTTCAAGGGATAAAATTGACTGGAAGGTGGATAAAAACGGGGGACAAAATTTTTATCCCCAGTCCGTGCTATCCGTGCGTATAGGTTAGGTAGAAACACAATGTAAATCTACATCAAGAATGCAACCAATAAAAGAAGCCACTTTGGCTAAAATCTAGTACATTTCAGTCCGAGGCTTTATTTCGAAAAAGAGAAGTATCTAACAGGGCTAGATAAATATTATGTGATTATACCTATGTTATGACTACTAGGCTTTTTCATTGTTAATAAAACTACATCGTAAAAAGTAACAAACATTATTTGAAAATGGAGATTTTTCATATGTATTCTTCTTCTTATCGTATCACTAGTTCCTTCGAACCAGTGTGGTGAAAGGATTTCAAGTGCGCCTTGAAGAGGCTCCTTTCGTGCACTTCATTTGTATTGACAAGGTGTCTGAAATTTTTTCGTCCTGTCTTACCACTCCATTTGCTTTGTTACTGTCCATCTTGGTGTTCTATAGGAACACCGTTGTTCATATATGTGTATACTGCACCTATAATATTTCTACTCCTACTTACTTGGCTCTGTGAGTGTTGATAGACCTCGCGAGTCTATTACTACCTAAGGAAATTCCTTTTTGATTTGATGTGACATAGGATTTTTTTACATTATTTTCCTATCGAAGCCCTAAAAATTATCGGATAAAAAAATTGTATTGACAAAAAAGTTGCGTGTTAGTAAAGTAAGGGCAACAAGAAAAAAAAATTTTTTTTTAAAACTGAATGGATAATAAAATTATATTTAGTTACCAAAACTGCTCACAAAATTTCACGAGAATCAGTTGATGCGACCTATAGAGGACAGAAGAACAGCCGGACAGACATACCAAAAGAATGGCCGACTCCCAGGAGCTCCACGAGTCCATTGTTCTAAAAAAAATGGTTTATACTTTGATTACCAACAACCCCACAATTTTTAAATAAATTAATATTCCTTTACCAACTGCTCCATGGATTTATTTGCTTTTGAATTTGAATTTGAATTGTTTGGTACAGTTAGCAATAAAAAGCAATAAAGGATAGGAAAAATATTTGTTTCTTCATGAAATAAAAGACAATGAATAGATTAATCAGGACTCTTTCTTGGTCTTGGAAAAGTTTCGTCTAAGTTGAAGCAGAGACCTTCGGCGAATATTGTTTGAAGAAAATACTTGCAATATACATATATAATATATATATATATATATATAATATGCATATATTAACATCTTCCCTTGTCCTCAGTTCTGGGAGATCATATCAGAGGAGCACGGCATCGACCCAGCCGGCGTGTATAAGGGCACCAGCGATCTCCAACTCGAACGGATCTCCGTCTACTACAATGAGGCCGCTGGTGAGAACATCTACTGATCCTTTTATGAAGTTGTTTATGTAGCGGCACGTAAGTCTAGCGCTGAATGATACGCGGGGTGGGGGGTTAGGGGGGAGGGGTGGGGGTTATTGTATTGTATGTGTAGTCCCTCAGGTACCTTGCTTTTTACTTCTGCGCAAAAACGGCCAGCGCTTAAGTTACGTGCCGCTACTTGTATCTAGTTTGAACGTAAAACCAAAGTAAAACGTCGATGACACACGGCTTTTTTACACGCTACAAGCCAGAAAGTTCGCTTGTGGCTTGTAAACTCGCCCAGTGTCATCGGATTTTTTACCAATCTGCTAGTTGACAATCCTTCCCGAACTGAAAGCTAACTCGCTCACACGCTAGCTTTTAAACTCGCCAACAATCAGCTTGTAAACAAGCCGTGTGTCATCGACGGTTTACACGATTGACTTATACGATTTCATTATGATAAGTATTTACGATTGAAGTTAATTATTATGTGTACGATTCCGTTCGCTTCCGTTCCATTCCGCGGCGCATGTAAATTGATCCTAAGTTCCACTGAAATAATTTCACAAAGATTGACACTCTTCAATTCCACCTCCGCATCTCTTCCATGCATCTTTGTAAATAACAGTCATTATACGAGATAACACGAGTAATTGAAAAGAAAGTTTAAATTACCTCTCACAACTTAAGTAGAATCTAGTCGCCATCCTTAGTCTTTTTTGATAGTCTTTGGGTTCCATCTTTCAAGCCAGGTAGGTACTCAGTACTCGCTGCTCTCCAAAACTATCTACTGATCGATAGAATAAACGACGTCATATATACTTAGGCATCCCATTGCTCGGGAATCTACCAAAGGGAGCTCGTTAATAATAAAATACAATTAAATGGACATAACCAAGTCTCGAAAAATTTGCAATAACACTTCTTTCAATGACTGTCTTTCTGGCATGATTTTTCTGTTTAAACTTTAACCTTAAAGACCAAAGTGTACAAATCGAAAGTCAAAGTATGGTAACTCAAATATGAATAAATTATTATCGGAGTGTACGAATTGGGAAGTAATTTTTTGAGCAATAATTGAGTTAAAATTTAGTGGTGAATTTAGATACAATATTAGGTATACTTATCTAAAATACCTGTTAGAAGGTTATCAATTTTGTTAAATGGTTTTTTTAAATGTTTTTTACCTGAGAACTTTGTTGTATATTAACCGATTTGATTTTTTCGTTTGAGAAGATATATATCTACTATCAGATTGGTCCCATAGAAATTTCATCAAAATCGGTTCAGTAGTTTAATTTTTATATCAATATAACTGAAAAAAATATATCGTCGAAGTAAACGAAATTGCGTATTTTGCTTCCCTGTGACTTTTCAGTGGTGCCTACAGTCACTAAAACAGTCCTATTGAAGTCAGTTGCCTATGTTTTTGTAAAACCTTGATGCCATCAAAACCAATTTTGTAAAAATTGTCAAAAGTACCCCAAGTCTCGCTTTCTACCGTAAAAATTTGTCAGATCCATGTAACACCAAGCCGGTTACTTTATTAAGTCCCTACTTAAGGGACCTACTGTCTTTAGTTATTACGTAATTAGCTAACCTAACAACATCTTATAGTGACTATTATGAATATTAAAAATCTTTTATGTTTTAAATAAAATAGATTGCCTTGGCCATCGCATATTGTATCTCACAAGTAATACAATTAATATATGAAATAAAATTGTTTAGGCGATTGCCAAGTCAATCTATTTTATTTAAAACATAAAAGATTTTTAATGTTCATAATGGTCACTATAAGATGTTGTTAGGTTAGCTAATTACGTAATTACTAAAGACAGTAGTGCCTACTTGCACCAAACTGTCAAAGTCCCTAAGCAATTACTTTACTCGCTTGGCAGTTCTTAACGGTTAGTATCTGGACTGTTAAGAACTACCAAGCGAGTAAAGTAATTGCTTAGGAACTTTGACAGTTTGATGCAAGTAGGCATAGGTCCCTTAAGTAGGGACTTAATAAAGTAACCGGCTTGGTATTACCTGGATCTGACAAATTTTTACGGTAGAAAGCGAGACTTCGGTACTTTTTACAATTTTTACAAAATTTTTTTTGATGGCATCTCATTCCTTTTTGTAGGTTCCTCTTTTTATTTTACGGTTTAGGTTGATGATGATCTACACCTATTATTCCATTAAATTATACATATAGGTACGCTCATTCATTAATTGCAAATGTATTTATGCAGTTGGTGTATCTAGAAAACTGGACGGATATTACCAAATATTTTAGTTTTCCCTTGATGTATACATTAAACACTAATTGCAATCTTAATTTGAAGATTCTATGTCTGCTAGAGTGCCTTAGACTTTTGATGATCGGTCAGTCAGTCAGTCAGTGACAAAATTAAGAATTTTGACTAGTTATAATTCTTAAACTACTGGTTTAAATTGAAATATACCGTGTTTATACAATGCCTGCTTGGGTACTGAAAATTCAGGCTTCTAGTTTTATCCACAACGAAGCTATAGGGGGTCGAAAATGGCCTGAACTGCTTCAAGAAAAGGATAGTACGGCCGGGCCACTTTTTTGCTCGACTTGGTGGGAGCCCTCCCGGGCTCCCAGTATAAATATAGTTGCCCATGTGAGTGCACCTTGAAACTCTAACTTAGCGAAGAGTCGAAAATAAAACAAAAAAATTGTGTCCTTTTTGAAATTTTCCGAGAAATACATAGTGTTCCATTTATGGAACAGTCAGCATTACCATTTCATCCCGCGTGTCCAAATTGGGAACAATCGGAACACTTAATTACCATACTTGTCAACAATTGGACTAAACTGCTTGAGTGCGATGAACTGGCTTATTTAGTAGATTAGTAAGGACTCCTTAGTAATCCATTCTCCTTACTAAGGAGTTCGCATTGAGAGCTAAAAAGGCTGGCTTACTTGGCAAGAGCTTGTCAGCTTCTTCCCGCGGTTTTGACTGCGTATTTCGGACATTTGTCTTTTTCCAGCTTTAATCGACCCATAGGTAATTAGGTACATGGTACAAATATTACCTATTCTTTGCGAATTATTCCCATAAGCGAAACACTACCATTAGACTTAGACACATTATTTTGGGCACGCCACCAATCACAAAATTCACTATGAAATGTAGATTATGTACCTCCTACTAAAAATGAGTCCTAAGTAGTAGAGATGTAGGTTGATGCTAGTTTTGAGCAGCCTAAAAATCTTAAATTTTATCTAGAATGAAATAATATAATGGTTTTGTTTACATAATTTTATGTGAAATTTAAGTGGAGTACCTAGCATGGAAAAATTAAAAAAAAAATTGCTACACCCGACCCGATGAAAATCGTATCCGAACGTTGTTTCTTGGGTCACTTATAGAATTTTCGATTAACGTAGTCAAAATTATTTGAGGGCACGTCTTTGGCCTCATTCAACATTTCTTTAGAAATTGCCACGTTGTTAGTACAAAAAGACTCGCCATCCTTGCCCTAGGTTGACAGATGGAAAAAAAAATGATATCTCTCTCCGCCCATACCCACCGAATAGGAGTTGAAACGTTACTTCAAAAAATACAATGTAAAAGTACGTACTTGCATGAATGGTAAGAAAGTTCACCGGGCCGGCCGCTGTAACAGTACACGGACTGTTAGTTTGAGCAGCGGACCGTGCAGACCACAAGTACTTATTTTGTGGTACCTATCTGCCTACCAGCTATCAAGAAATACCTACCAAGATATTCAGTACTTATACGTTTTTTCAACAAAAGCCATTATTGAAAAGCTCAAGCTCAATGCGGACGAGGGCTAATAGCATTGTTGCACCGGCCCCTGTATCGGCCCGCCTCTATTGATAGTATAACAACATTCATAAGACCTGTCTGTAACTAACCACACTTAAGACAAATAAATCATTCATTCATTCAAAAACACCCCAAACGGGTAATATTGTGCAGCTGCTCTTACTTATAGACAACATAATAAGACCTGAGATGTACTACTCGGACGTGACTCGGACGAATCAACATGACACCTGGCTGACACTCTCGCTCGGAACTTGCTGCGTCCCCGGCTGCCCCGCGCGGCGCCCTCCGCGTTTCTTCTTCCTCTCATTGAAAACAGATAGGTACCTAATTAAAAGTTACCAATTATTTCGCCAAACGAACAAGGAATTGATCTCAAACTCAAAATACCCAAAAACAGCGCTTTACACGAAGTTTTAAAAACAAACAATCGTCTGTTTTGGACACTAAATCCATAATTATCTATTCAAATGGCTTCTTTGAATCCATAAACAAAATTCAAAGAACAATCGCAGGAAACTGATTCATTTCCATGCGCGCGCGCAGACACCACGCAAAAACTGATCGCTGTAATTCTAGATGTAATTGCAGTCTGGTAAAGAAAATATGTACCTTTATCAGTAGAAATATGGATCATTAAATATACCTACAGCTGTTTTCCTAGATTGAGTTTTTGAAATCATTCATTCACTAGGTATTATCAATTTTTCACCAAACAGCTGAATCGGTTCAGTAGTTTGAACGTGATTGAGAAGCAAACATCTCTATCCATTCATCTTAAAAAAAAACACTATTGCACTTAAATATTAATGAAAGATTTACGGTCACCGCAAACGAGCCACCGAGCACAGCGACCGCGGCGCGACAATAAGAAGACGAGTATATTTGACGCTACAGCCTGGCACTGATTGAGGCTGTGGTTAATGCCAGTTGCAAATGAGACACCCACCGACCACAGCGACGGACGACAATTAGTTAAGGAGACAAACATTTTGTTGCTGTAGGGCAGGGGTGGCGAACCTTTGTGTACCTTCATTTTTTCAAGCCTATAAGTGGCCTAAGAAACAATTAAGTATTTTAAAGCGGCGAGCGAAGCTTGCAAATTTTTTAATTTTTCCATGCTACCTACTTTATTTTACTTCTCATAGCTCATTACTATCAATCAACAGAAAATAACGGCAAAGGAAAATATCATGAGGAGTTCAGCAATTTTTTTGATGGATATAGTTTATCAGGAATAAACCTAAAAATATCAGGAATTAAAATTAAAATTAAAATTGACATTAGAATCAACAATATTTAAAACTTGACATCACTCAAACAAAAATACAAATCACCTAACTAATGCTAATTTATCAATATTTTTGTAATACATAATTAATTTGACTATGAAATAAACATAAGTGAATTAGATGCCTACCGACCAAAAAATTACCTTAAAGTTGTTGCGCCCTTACAGGGTTCATGTGCATTGTGTACCTATAAGCCACTTACACCTAAGTTATATAACCTGTATGCAAATGAAACAATAAATAAATGAAATGAAATGGAATATCGAGGTATTTAGGTATACATATGTAATACGTCACCTAAGTAGGTACTCCTACCTAATTAACAAACCAGGAAAACTAACCAGCAATGCAATGATAATCTAGAAACTAAAATAGCTAGCCTTCAGACATACAGGTCAATAACCTTGTAAGTCTTGTAACTGAGTAAGCACAGAATTGTCCAATACCGAGTTGGTACTTAGATAAGGTCTGAATGAAGTCACGAAATAAGTCAAGTTCGCCAAACAGATAAATGGTGCAATGACCTTCTCGGCTGTAAATTGCCTTTTGTTTGTCAGGCCTTGAAGTTGCTTCTCATTTGCGTTACAATTTCAACTGTTGCATTTCGATCGGTAACGAAACTTACAAAATAAGATGTTCCCCATTCCCCTTTATCATGATGAAGCCGTGTTGGTCGAGTGGGAGGTGCCTCGACTTACGATTCGAAGGTTGTGGGTTCGAACACGGTCGTACAAAAGCGTCGGATTTTTATGTTCAAGAACTCTAGGTAGGTATCTATGTGTGCATTAAAACACGTGCTTACCGGTGAAGGAAACCATCATGAGGAAACCGGCATGTCATAGAACCTAAGTAGTTCGAAAACATGTGTCAAGTGCACGAAAGGAGCCTCTTCGAGGCGCACTTGAAATCCTTTGACCACTCTGGTTAGAAATAACTTGAATCACGATAAGATGATGATCATCGTAATCAATGTAGCAGTTAATTGCTGGACATGGACTCTTATTTGGTCTATAGGATATCTTTTTTCACCCATTTTCTGCCAGATGAAATGCGTAGATCATTCCACCATCTAGCCAGGGTCCGTTCTTCGCTACGCTTGCTTTGTCGCGAATCACCTACTTACTAATGGTCGCGAAGCTAAAAGTATCTACTCTATAGGTATTCAATACTATGTACGCATGTATGAGTTTTCAGGTAAATGCATAAACATAACATTGGAATGGTAGGTAGTGTAAAATAAATAGAAAATTATGTTACCTTGGTGTCAGATGAGGGTAGACCGATGAGAATGATCACATAGTCACGGTGCGTGACGTTTCGTACGACTCAGCATCGTCAAGCTTGATGCAAGGATGAAGACATCGACACGACGACCATGTCCCGATGTGGTGACGGTTATGAATATGAGAACACGAAGACCCGGTGTGATGCTTTGTAGATTGGATCGACGTACCTATATCTGGATATATGTTTGAGCATGGTCTCGGTCGGACCATGTAACTTCCATAATTATCTGAGCACCTAAAAGTGAGAACACACTGAGCGTATCATCGGAACTGGTCGGGCGTTGTAGTAATCTGGGTTGGGGTTAAAACCCCACGAATGACCTCCTCCGTCCCCAAATAGTCATTCCCTGACCTCACAACATAACGTAAATATCCTTATTTACCAACGCACCTTAAACCTAAAGTATCACATGAGACCGGTCATACCAGACCAGAAACGCAACTGAGTGTAGCACAACAGTGTATCGCCTGATAGATCTGTGTAACGAAGTTGATTAACACAGTGATAAATATGTATAACGTAGTTGTGTAACGCAGTGATAAACCTGTGGAACGCAATTTACCTGCGGGTATGATATACAAAAACGCCACTAATAATGTCACGTAATTCATCCGAGGAAACGTATGTACTTACATTCTAAGACACAACGCAAATAGAAATACATTAGTCTTATAGATAGCAACATGCGTGGACGGTGTCACTACCGAACACGTTATTAGACATTAACAAGAACATACGAACTTATAATGTAAGACAGAACACATAATAGTTATTATAGCAGTGATACCTATGAACGGCATAATTACCGAACACGTTATTAGGTACTTATAGTAAACCGCGACATACCGTGAGATACCTAGCTACAGATGCGTATTGCGCTTGCATCTAATAGTAGGTACTTAAATGTATCGTGAGCGCTTTACACATGTACTACACAGTACATACCTGAGCCCAGGGCGCTAAAGCAATCCTTTTACACGTTAATATCTAGAATATGCCGGCGAACACGTGAATAACAGGATTATGAGGAAAGTTATACCTGTAGGACCTGTTGAGAACTAATATCTAGCACTCACCAAATATCCTGAGGTGAAAACACTGAGCACTGAACACTGACCTGATAATTCTGCGAACAAAACCCACCGAGAACTGACCACGCCATTCGAACGTACCCACTAGACTGGCACAAGTCTACCCGCGCTTACCGCTTACGACAGATTGGCCGAGGCTTGTTACTACCCAAAGTAGTCTGGGGCCGGTGTTGATATGATATATCTATATCTATAATTCTACCTTTGTATGCGTCTACGTCATATCACTCGCTATGAAATGATAATCGCGATTACGTTTCGCGACATGCTTAGACGCTTTTTTTAGGTTCTATGACATAGGTACCGGTTTCCTCGCGATGTTTTCCTTCTCCGTTAAGCAAAAACAATTCAAAAATAAAGAAAATCAATTGGTACGGCCGAGTTAGATAGAACCCACTACCTTCGTATCTAAAGTTGAGGCACCTCCCACTCGGCCAACAAGGCTTCTTAAACGTATCTGTTTCTTTTGTAACATGTCTGTTTCTGTGTGCAGTTGCGACGGCGGAGAACGGGGGCAAGTACGTCCCCCGCGCCATCCTCCTCGACCTCGAGCCCGGCACCATGGACGCCGTGCGCTCCGGCGTCTACGGCCAGCTGTTCCGCCCCGACAACTTCGTGTTCGGCCAGTCCGGCGCCGGCAACAACTGGGCCAAGGGACACTACACAGAGGGCGCCGAACTCGTCGACGCGGTGCTAGACGTCGTGCGCAAGGAATGCGAGAACTGTGACTGTCTCCAGGGCTTCCAACTTACGCATTCCCTCGGCGGCGGCACCGGCTCCGGAATGGGAACCCTCCTTATTTCCAAAATCAGAGAAGAATACCCTGACCGAATCATGAACACATACTCCGTCGTCCCCTCCCCTAAAGTATCAGACACCGTTGTGGAACCCTACAACGCGGTGTTATCCATCCATCAGCTCGTGGAAAACACAGACGAAACCTACTGCATAGACAACGAAGCTCTCTACGACATCTGCTACAGAACGTTGAAAGTTCCCAACCCGACATACGGCGACCTCAACCACCTGGTGTCGCTGACGATGTCGGGCGTGACGACGTGCCTGCGCTTCCCGGGGCAGCTGAACGCGGACCTGCGCAAGCTGGCGGTCAACATGGTGCCGTTCCCGCGGCTGCACTTCTTCATGCCGGGCTTCGCGCCGCTCACGTCGCGCGGCTCGCAGCAGTACCGCGCGCTCACCGTGCCCGAGCTCACGCAGCAGATGTTCGACGCCAAGAACATGATGGCGGCCTGCGACCCGCGCCACGGCCGCTACCTCACCGTCGCCGCCATCTTCCGCGGACGCATGTCCATGAAAGAAGTCGACGAACAGATGCTGTCTATTCAGAACAAGAACAGCAGTTTCTTCGTCGAATGGATTCCGAATAACGTCAAAACTGCGGTGTGCGATATCCCTCCTAAAGGGTTGAAAATGTCCTCTACATTTATCGGGAACACGACTGCGATTCAGGAGTTGTTCAAGAGAATATCTGAGCAGTTCACGGCCATGTTCAGGCGCAAGGCTTTCCTGCATTGGTACACGGGCGAGGGTATGGATGAGATGGAGTTCAATGAAGCCGAGAGCAACGTGAATGACCTGGTGTCGGAGTACCAGCAGTACCAGGAGGCTACTGCGGAGGACGATACTGAGTTCGACCAGGAAGACATGGAGGAATTAGCCGATGATCATCACGACTAGGATCTACAAGCTTCGGCCAAGATCACTTTTATCATGGAGCTTCGCGTCCATCAATTTCTTCATCCCCATTTCATTTCATCATGAGAAAACTGGAAAATTTAAAGACACTAGAGGCGTGTCTTTACTATCAGGAGAGAGCGTCTTTTCATTTTGTCATTATCATCGTCCTCATTTCGCTCGTACAGTCACGCTCTGTAATGGTCTTATAACGTCTTCTAATAGCTTACGCCGCGCCGGTGTTCTCCTGTGACAGGCGACGACACGGATGGTCGAAGGGCAAGTGTACTGGACTGCCACGACCGGTGTCGCGGGTTCGATTCCTGCTTCAGGACAAAGATTTGTGTGATGAACATCTGTGTTTGTTCCGAGTCTGGGTATTTTCTATGCATTCTATGAATGTATTTATAAAAAAAAGTATTTAAGTATTCTATCAGCCATCTGGTTCCCATAGTACAAGCTTTGCTTAGTTTGGTGGCGTTGTGTGAAATGTTCAAAATATTTATTTATTTAACCACTCACACAAACACATTGTGTGTGCGTGAGTAAAATACTGATGTGATAACACTTAAGATATACCCCTAATATAAACTACAAGTGGTTTAATCACAGAACATTGGCGTAAGCTGGGTGTTAAGACAATTACAGAGCCGACTGTACATCCATCCATATTCCAGGGCGCGAATGTGTTGTTCTATTCTGGAGGAGACATCTCAGTTTTCCAAAATATACCTACTTATTTTCGAGATTGGAGGCTAAACGCATTTCCTATGAAACCAAAGTGTCCAGTGGACCAAGGATTTATCGAAATCTTGAACAAAATTTTATGTCACTAATACGTCATTTTTGTGACGTCATTAAGTGCAATGATATTTTACTTATTGATAGTATTACGTATTGAGATTTTTTTTTAATTACAAATTATATGAGTCAAAAATTTAAGGAACGTACCATTTCGTGCATTTCTTAGCCTAAGTGTCTTGTATGCTTTTATATATTAATTTATAATTAAATGTTTTAAAATCCAAACCATTTGTTTTATTTATTTTCCTGTCAAGGGTAATCCTAAAGGCAAATTTCCATACAAAATGTTTCGGACAAATACTCAAAAAGTACGCCGTATTATAGTAATTTCTTCACACTATTCGTTTCGTCTATGTTTTCCGATTGTGTGAACAAGAATTAGTAAGGTTTCGTGCTTTAATTTAGATTTTATACGTGTTTTAAAATTAACAGTACTAATTTGGACTGTTAAGTACTACCATGCGAGTTAAGTTATTGCTGAGGGACTTGGACAGTTTGGTACAAGTAGGCGTAAGTCTAATTTATTACAAAGAAAAACTAACATATAGACAAATATAAGTTTATTCCTTCAATAGCTCGCTTACATTTAATTTATTATTATAAATCTAATATTATTTACATACATTTGAACACAAGGTAAATATTCTAAGAGTATTTATACTGGGACAGATGTTGATATTATTTTTAATTTTATGAAAAAAAAATTACCAAAATCATAGTTAACTTTCTGTCTGCCCATGACAAAGGAAAAAATATCCAAAATGTTACTTATTTGGTTTACTTGGATGACACACTTTTTTTCAAATAAGTACCTATTTTGATTTAAAATCAAACTACTGAACCCATTTTATTAAATTTATAATTATTATAAGTGATACTTTTTCCTTTTACGTATTCTAACTCATATTATCATCATATATACCTAAGTTAGAAACATTATTATTGACTTTACAGTAAAAAAGCGATAATGTATAAGGCACGCTAGCATTAATATAGTTTCGAACGAACGGAGATTCGTAAGCATAATCAACCTACATATATTGTTCCCACAGCTGGGAATCAGGCCTACTCTCGGCAGGAGAGATTCATATGGCCGATTGGTATAAATAAGAATAGATGGCAACGTTACCAGAACGCTGGCGGTATTGCCACGTTGAATGGCAATGCTCATACGCTGTGTAAAGTAAAAACCAACATTCTGGTCACGTAAAGATTTATGTTCAGTTGCACAGAAATGTATACACTCCCAAGCTTTTTATTATACTCTTAATTTTGCAAACACATTTTTCTTCCGACAAGTAAGATGACTACATTAATTTGAAAATGCTTGCGTGCTCATTTCTTTGCAAAATTAAGAGTTATAGAAATATGACAGCTTGGGAATGTATACATACCTATCAGTACAGCTGACTCTACATGAATTTAAACATGACCAGAATGCTGGCTTTTACTTCGGACAGCGATTGCCATTCTACGTGGCAATATTGCCAGCGTTCTGGGAAGATCGCCATCTGGTGGAGACGACCGACTGGGTTATTTATAATTTAAGTATATTTTTTTTTATTGTAGTCCTTATTTTTTTCTCGTTATTTCTAATTTATATTACTTTAGTATGTAAGTCAATGTAATATAAATCTTAATTTAAGAAAAGAGTACATTACTTCAAAGAGAGATGATATTAAGGGGAATCCTCATGGCAAATTTCCATACAAAATGTTTCGGACAAATACTCAAAAAGTACGCCGTATTATAGTAATTTCTTTATACTATTCGTTTCGTCCATGTTTTTTGATTTCGTCAACAAAAAAAGTGAAAGGTTTCATCTTTAATTTAGATTTTATACGTGTTTTAAAATTAACCCTACTAACTTAAAAACACGTATAAAATCTAAATTAAAATATGAAACCTTTCACTTATTTTGTTGACGATTGTCCGTTTTATTTTATACTGTGGCACTCCCAATATTCAATAAATCCATCAATTTTTAATATTTTTGTTTATTATATACGGTTAGTTTTTTTATGCGAAAGCCGAGACCCGTTTATTTTCTAGTCTCGAAAAATTAATAATAAGGTAGGTATATTTTTTTAGAGATTTGTTTACTCAATAACAACACCAGGACACCAGGTCTTGGTTTTTTTTTTTAACTTGGTTATCGATTCAGAGCAAACTAATATATATACTAATAGTTACTTTTAGAAGAACGTCTTCAACTACAAAGTAAACTTAAGACTAAAATACGTAAAAATGCTTAAAATAGTTCGGCGAACACTTAAATATAATTTTAATATGGCAACACATAGATTATAGAGGCCTCTCATGTAAATATTATTTTAAATAAGATTTATTAAAGTTATCTTATCAAAATATTACATAACAAATGCATTTTGACTTAGGAATCCAATAACATTTTTAAACATTACAGTCTATAAAACATTTTTTCGAGTTTTATCATTCAGTTTTTGGTTTTTTGATATTTTTGCGAGATATATTCATTTCAATTATATAAAAAAAAAATTTTTTTTAAATTATAATTAAATTATCTTTCTTTCTTACGTCATAATTATCAAAAAAACCAAATAAATAAATATTTTGGACATTTCACACAACACCATCTAGCCCCAAACTAAGCAGAGCTTGTATTATGGGAACCAGATAACTGATACAATAATACTTGAATACTTTTTTTTTGTAAATACATAAAGTATACATAGAAAACACCCAAACTCAGGACAAACACCGATGTTCATCACACAAATGTTTGTCCTGAATCGGGAATCGAACCCGCGACACCGGGAGTCCAATACACTTGCCATTCGACCATCCGTGTCATCTAAAATTAAGTGTGCCCAAAAAAAGTGTTTATTTCTAACCGTTTTAGGATGTAGTCAAAATGCATTTAATCACTACACAATATTTACAAAATTTTAAACAGCTGAGTAAATTTAGATATTTTTCGGCACTTTATCGATTAGATATAATCAATTATCCTAAAAACAATTTATCATAAGACAGTCAAACATTTACTTGAATACTTCAAGTGTATCATAGAAAGAAAAAAACGAGCGAGCCTTATGCCTTGATCACACGTACTGAGTACTCGGCCGAGTAAAAACCGTATAAACATAGCCCGAGTGCTCGGCTGAGCGAGTGATGTAAGCTTTTACTGTCTCGGCCGAGTACTCGGTACGTATAACCAAGCGCCGAGTGCTCGACTGAGCGAGTGATGTAAGCTTTTACTGTCTCGGCCGAGTAACATTTTACTGTCTCGCCCGTTTGCTCGGTCTCGGTACGTGTGATCTAGGCATAACTTTCTCATCAATTTCCAGTGACATTCGTAAACACAGTGTCTATGCTTTTGCACATGATGCCGCGTTCACACGGAGACATCGTTATCGTCGTTGATGCCTACATCACACACGTACCGAGAACTCGGCCGAGACAGTGCTCTCGGCCGAGTACTCGGTACGTATAAACATAGCGCCCTCGGCTGAGCGAGTGACGTAAGCTTTTACTGTCTCGGCCGAGTACTCGGTACTTGTGATCTAAGCATAACGCACCGCGCTGTCGTTAGCTGCCAGCTTTAGTAGTCTTCTTAACGCGCAACGCGGGGAGGCGCACGCTCGTGTACTGATGCTAGCACTCCCGCATAAAAAAAAAACATCTGCCGAATTGATAACAGCCTCTTTTTTTCAAGTCGGTTGAAAATGCAGGTACAGACAGCGTCAGAGATAAGTATCCCCCTTGCACAAGACACCCAGCTATAAATCCTTCCAAAAAATTGTAATACTTAAAATGATTTTTAGGCTTACATACATTTATACAAATATAATCTACTTTAAAAAGGCAAAACTTCTCCATTCATCGCGACGGTGATTTAAAGGGATTTGAAGCTGGGTATTATAATGCAAGGAGGATACTTATCTATGACGCTGTCTGTACATGCGAGCGAGAAGGCAAATCAGGGCTACTATTCGCCTTAATTGCACATGGCTCCAGGTTTACACGGAGACTTCGTTATCGTCGTTAAGTCGCACCGCGCTGTCGTTAGCTGCCAGCTTTAGTAGCGTCTTCTTGACGCGCAGCGCGGGGAGGCGCACGCTCGCGTTCTGATGCCAGCACTCGCGCATTAACGACGCCATACCCACCATTGTCTGGGGATAAATTTATTATTAATTCATTTATTTTTAAACAAAACATTACAAAATTACTTACAACTTAATACAGAATACAGAAATTTATTTATAACACCAAGTTACATGTCAGTGGGGTTCATAGTATTATAACTAGATTATATTATGTACATAATACAATTTATGTAAACTTACGTATTGTAACATAAATTGAAAAAGGTATAAGTATTATTATATTATTATTATTATATTATTAACAATCAAATTAATTAATTGGGAGCTTCTTGAATTCATCTATGGAGTAGAAGCTGTTCTCAAGAAGCCATTTACGGAGTCGTGTCTTAAACATCATTGTGGAGGTTGCATCTACCTTGATCGAGTGCGGCAGCCTGTTATATTCAGATGGACCCATAATATAAACTAATCTTTCCGATTTCCGCAGCTTGTGGTCTGGCGTGACAAGCAAGTGAGCAAACTTGTTGCTGCGTAAAGATCGGGATGTGTTCACGCCTTTTCGCCGGAAGAGGTTTATGTTAGTGTAGGTGTAGAGCGCTGATGGAGATCTTGCTGGGTTCGAGAGCGGTCGGAGTGGGGGCTCTGGCTGCATTATACTCGAATCCGGGACGGCTGCAGTGCACGGGTAGGCATGCACTGCAAGCGGAGCTCGGGGTCGGCGCAAGCCTGCCCTGGGATGGGCCTCAAAGCAACGTGCGTGAGGGACACCGGTACGTGTTCTTTGGATATCCCGGGGTCCCTCTAATGCGCAGAGGTCGGCCACCATGGGGTTTTAGTCGGTATGAGTCCGACATACCCCTCCGCCCTCCCTCAAGGGCGGTGGGCATCCATGAGGATTTCCCCATGTAAAAAAAAAAAAAAAAAAAAAGGTGTAGAGCGCTATTTGATAAATCAACTCACAGGATTTACATTAAAGTACGTAACTAAAAGTATTAGTGTATTCAAAACCTGAAATAAGTTTGCTCAGAATCGATAACAATGTTAATAAATAAAATAAAAATATAATATACAACTATGATCCATATTTCACAAACGACGATAACGATGTCTCCGTGTGAACGCGGCATCATGTGCAAAAGCATAGACACTGTGTTTACGAATGTCACTGGAAATTGATGAGAAAGTTATGCCTAGATCACACGTACCGAGACCGAGCAAACGGGCGAGACAGTAAAATGTTACTCGGCCGAGACAGTGAAAGCTTACATCACTCGCTCAGTCGAGCACTCGGCGCTTGGTTATACGTACCGAGTACTCGGCCGAGACAGTAAAAGCTTACATCACTCGCTCAGTCGAGCACTCGGCGCTTGGTTATACGTACCGAGTACTCGGCCGAAACAGTAAAAGCTTACATCACTCGCTCAGTCGAGCACTCGGCGCTTGGTTATACGTACCGAGTACTCGGCCGAGACAGTAAAAGTTTACATCACTCGCTCAGTCGAGCACTCGGCGCTTGGTTATACGTACCGAGTACTCGGCCGAGACAGTAAAAGCTTACATCACTCGCTCAGTCGAGCACTCGGCGCTTGGTTATACGTACCGAGTACTCGGCCGAAACAGTAAAAGCTTACATCACTCGCTCAGTCGAGCACTCGGCGCTTGGTTATACGTACCGAGTACTCGGCCGAGACAGTAAAAGTTTACATCACTCGCTCAGTCGAGCACTCGGCGCTTGGTTATACGTACCGAGTACTCGGCCGAGACAGTAAAAGCTTACATCACTCGCTCAGTCGACACACACGACATTTAAGACAGGACCCTTATGGAATACTCACAGGATGCGTGTCATTGGTTGGCTCGGGTCTTGCAGCGTCAGTGCAGACGATCTTCCTCATATCATCAAAATACCACAGCGGGACACACGACATTTAAGACAGGACCCTTATGGAATACTCACAGGATGCGTGTCATTGGTTGGCTCGGGTCTTGCAGCGTCAGTGCAGACGATCTTCCTCATATCATCAAAATACCACAGCGGGACACACGACATTTAAGACAGGACCCTTATGGAATACTCACAGGATGCGTGTCATTGGTTGGCTCGGGTCTTGCAGCGTCAGTGCAGACGATCTTCCTCATATCATCAAAATACCACAGCGGGACACACGACATTTAAGACAGGACCCTTATGGAATACTCACAGGATGCGTGTCATTGGTTGGCTCGGGTCTTGCAGCGTCAGTGCAGACGATCTTCCTCATATCATCAAAATACCACAGCGGGACACACGACATTTAAGACAGGACCCTTATGGAATACTCACAGGATGCGTGTCATTGGGTGGCTCGGGTCTTGCAGCGTCAGTGCAGACGATCTTCCTCGTATCATCAAAATACCACAGCGGGACACACGACATTTAAGACAGGACCCTTATGGAATACTCACAGGATGCGTGTCATTGGGTGGCTCGGGTCTTGCAGCGTCAGTGCAGACGATCTTCCTCATATCATCAAAATACCACAGCGGGACACACGACATTTAAGACAGGACCCTTATGGAATACTCACAGGATGCGTGTCATTGGGTGGCTCCGTTTTTGTAGCGTCAGTATAGACGATCTTCCTCATGACGTTATAAAATACCACCGCAGAACATACAACATTTAAGACAGGACCCTTATGGAATACTCACAGGATGCGTGTCATTGGGTGGCTCGGGTCTTGCAGCGTCAGTGCAGACGAACTTCCTCATATCATCAAAATACCACAGCGGGACACACGACATTTAAGACAGGACCCTTATGGAATACTCACAGGATGCGTGTCATTGGGTGGCTCCGTTTTTGTAGCGTCAGTATAGACGATCTTCCTCATGACGTTATAAAATACCACCGCAGAACATACAACATTTAAGACAGGACCCTTATGGAATACTCACAGGATGCGTGTCATTGGGTGGCTCGGGTCTTGCAGCGTCAGTGCAGACGAACTTCCTCAAATCGTCAAAATACCGTTACAGGACATATTACACCCTTATGGATTACTCACAGGATGTGTGTCATTGGGTGGCTCGGGTCTTGCAGCGTCAGTGCAGACGATCTTCCTCATATCATCAAAATACCACAGCGGGACACACGACATTTAAGACAGGACCCTTATGGAATACTCACAGGATGCGTGTCATTGGGTGGCTCGGGTCTTGCAGCGTCAGTGCAGACGATCTTCCTCATATCATCAAAATACCACAGCGGGACACACGACATTTAAGACAGGACCCTTATGGAATACTCACAGGATGCGTGTCATTGGGTGGCTCGGGTCTTGCAGCGTCAGTGCAGACGATCTTCCTCATATCATCAAAATACCAGAGCGGGACACACGACATTTAAGACAGGACCCTTATGGAATACTCACAGGATGCGTGTCATTGGTTGGCTCGGGTCTTGCAGCGTCAGTGCAGACGATCTTCCTCATATCATCAAAATACCACAGCGGGACACACGACATTTAAGACAGGACCCTTATGGAATACTCACAGGATGCGTGTCATTGGGTGGCTCGGGTCTTGCAGCGTCAGTGCAGACGATCTTCCTCATATCATCAAAATACCAGAGCGGGACACACGACATTTAAGACAGGACCCTTATGGAATACTCACAGGATGCGTGTCATTGGGTGGCTCCGTTTTTGTAGCGTCAGTATAGACGATCTTCCTCATGACGTTATAAAATACCACCGCAGAACATACAACATTTAAGACAGGACCCTTATGGAATACTCACAGGATGCGTGTCATTGGGTGGCTCGGGTCTTGCAGCGTCAGTGCAGACGAACTTCCTCAAATCGTCAAAATACCGTTACAGGACATATTACACCCTTATGGATTACTCACAGGATGTGTGTCATTGGGTGGCTCGGGTCTTGCAGCGTCAGTGCAGACAAACTTCCTCATATCATCAAAATACCACAGCGGGACACACGACATTTAAGACAGGACCCTTATGGATTACTCACAGGATGCGTGTCATTGGGTGGGTCGGGTCTCGCAGCGTCGGTACAGACGATCTTCCTCATGTCGTCAAAGGAGGGGTCGCTGGGGGCCAGCTCGTAGAAGGGCGGCATGGCGTCGCCGAGCGCGGGCCCGCTCACGCGCCGCGCCACCTCCCACAGCACGAGGGCGAACGCGTACATATCGCATTTGAGGTACGATTCGAAGCAATCCATGTTCATACTGCGAATAACATAAAAAAATAGAAATATTTATTTAGAAAAATGTAACATAACAGATACCTAAACCTAAGGTACCTGACGTTATATTACTACATAATCATAATTTTAGGTAACATAATGTTACCTACTTAATTTATTTTGACTATGTTAACAGTATTGTTATTTAAAAGTATAATAATTAGTTCATTGTATCATTCAATGCTTTAAAAATAGACTCTTTAGTGCACCTTTAGCCAACGTTTCGAATTTTGGTCTCACTCTCCATCCCAAGGTTGCCTGGAAGAGATCGCTGCTTAGCGATAAGGCCGCCCATTGTACATGCTCACTAATTATCTTGTATTTATCTTTAGTTTCCTGGTACAATAAAGAGTTTTCATTCATTCATTCATTCATTCAATAGTTACATTAGATTCGCAGTTATTTTTTTTTCTTATATAAGCTATGAAATATTTTTTTAAACCAAATTGAGTCTACATTTTGTTTTCTGTGAATATTTAAGAATTATAGGTAGGTAAGTCTGGGTAGATAATAGTAACTCTAACAGCAGTAAAGTATTAGATTGTAACGGGTATTTATCGCGCTCACCTCGTATGTTTTTGTGTCCCGACGTTTCGACTGTATTGCAACAGCCGTGGTCACGATCCGATTGATAAATTGTTTATGAATAAATGATATGATAAATAGTTTTTTGGAACCTTAATTTTTTATCAATTCGCATTTCACTTTTGAATGGTTGTTTGGTACTTAGGATAATATTGTTGCATGCCGAATTTAACGGCCAAGTTTGTTAAACGAATATTTCTTAGAACTTCTATAACCTTACTTGTATCAAATCTACAAACAAAGATTTTGAATTTTGAAATATAAATCGTTATATTTTTGTACAATTAATAAGACACAATATTAAAATTAAATTACTTTTTGACACATTGTTCAAGACGATACAACCAACGCCATCTAGCGATGGAAGGTGGCGTTACGCGCCCACCCAGAACACCGTCGCTATTTCCGAATAATTCGTTTAAACTGTCAATAATACGCAGCTTACTTAACTACAAGCTCGATTCGTCAGATAGACTACGTTAAAACTTTGTAATTTCATTTTTATAATAATATACGTTTTTAATTGAGAAAAGTCAATATCTCATCTTTGAAGAATTCCTTAGCTGCATCCTCAAGAAATAGGAATAATCGTTCACGCTCAAACACACATAATAAAGGAAAATCAACAATGAGTTCAAGAATTAGCATTAGTTAAACAATGAGTTTTAAATACTACGCGTAGTACCAGAGACGAGTAAAAAGTATAGTAAGCGCCGTACAAATACGCGTTCCTCGCAAAAAGCTTAAAAAAGCATATTAATGATAGATGGCGTTGACACATTGCCCGAAAATCGTTCTACCAGACGATAAAACCAAGTAATTTATTGTAACTCGTTTGTAAAAGTCAAGAAATATTTTATAGTATTTTTCCATTATTTGATATTTAGCAATATACTTTCATGTATAAAATGGCCCTTCAAGATGCTCTAAAAGCTGTTTTGCCGATAGATGGGGTGGTGTTAAAATACAATGTTACGCATCGTTACATAACTAGATGGCGCGCAAACTAATACTATTATTTTTTTCGCTTGTGACTTATTTTAAAACATAGTCAGACCCAGGTCAGACCAACATCAGTAATTGTTATCTGGAAGGCTTTAGTGCATCTATTGAGTCATTTAGTGCATAATGATCATTGATCGGAATAGGAAGTGCTAATTTACCTAAAGTTGGCGAAAAGAAACAGTATAGAGTTGATAGCACCACCTAAATATCCCGGAATCCCGAAAATAATTTTAAAGGGGCGCTCGTGGGTCGGGAAAACTAGCGACTTTGAGCCTATAAGGCAACACATTGCCAAAGCTCTTGGTTTTGCAGATATCATCGACGAACGCGACAGCGCCTACTAATTACATACCTACTGTTGATAAAGTTAATCTATCTTATCTTAATATTTTCAAAATGAAAAAGTAAAGAAAACAATAACAAGGTAACACTCTATTTTTTTCTTTTGAGTTCATCGCAGAGACCTATTAATTGGATTCCTGGAGATTTTGGTGGTCCTCTTTATTTGTCTTGTCGCCCATGTTATATTCTTTATCCTTGTCCCACATAGAAAAGTGTAGCTCGACACAGCAGGCTGATTCTACTAAAACAGGTAACCCATGGTACCTACCTACTCAGAATTTTTCATAGGAGCACAACGATGATTTACATCGATGGAGAAGCACTTATTGGTCGAACGCGGTGGGCGGCGCGTCGCCTCAAGTATAGCGACGTGGTAGGTAGGTAGGTACGAACGAGTACTATCGTATGTTACATCAGACTAGTGTAATTGTAACTACCTTACCTAACCTACCTACATAACAAGATGTGAGATATGGAGGTGTTAAAGTTTAGAATCAAACCTTATTATATTGAAAACGCCAAAATAAGTTGGTCAATTTATCCAACTTTTAGTAGCTAAATTTCGCAAAAAGAGAAGTAACAACGTCGGGAGAATATTAAAGTTCTAAATTACTAAAACTTTTCAATGTAGGTACCTACCCTAAGTAAAACACCACCGTTTAAAGTAAGTAACAAAAATAATTTAAAATGTAGGTACCTAACCTACCTAGTTACTAAGGCTTTCATCCCGGGAGTCTCGGTCTCGAAAATTTCGAGAGTCTCGACGATTTTTCGTTATTTTCGAGACTCGAGACTGGATGGTTTCGGTACCGGGAATAACGAGACTTTCGATACTTATAAAAATCTTAACAATATTCATTGTAGATAGCCCTTAGTATAATCTAAAACAAGGATAAGACATAGTGGTATAGTCTTATGACTTTAGTTTACCAAAAAGGGCAATTAAAAAAAAAAGTAATATGTGTGGAATGAATGTAAATGTAAATGGACTCCCTTTTCCGCACTTGGACTCCTGTTGATCCTTTGTGCGTCGGATTTCCTGACTAATAGTTTAGCCAGCCTAACTCCGCCCAGAAGCACAGAAGTTTCCTGGGTTCTTCGCAGGCTTTGCGGAGTGACCTCGGGTTTTTGAGGATTTCCTCTCGTTGCTTTGCCACTCCCACGCATTCCAGGATTACGTGGGCGAGCGTTTCCTCCTCGATCAAGCAGCCTCTACAGAGTGGGCTGTCTGTGTTTCCAATGTTGTGCAGATGTTTGTTAAGCAGGCAATGTCCTGTGATAGTACCCACAATGATTCTTAAATCTGGTCGTTTCAAACTAAGTAAACGTCTAGTTAGACGTGGTGCAAGTTGCGGAAAGGCCATTCTTGATTGTTTGCACTTCTTGGTTTGCCGCCAGCGCTCACTGTGCTGTGTCTTTGTACGTTTGCGTATTCACGCTCGCAATTGAGAAAAGGGTTGTGGTAGGAAGGGAGATGGCCCTTCCCTTCCAGTCTCAGATCCTTTTCTAGCCAACTCGTCTGTGGCGTCGTTCCCTAATGAGTTACTGTGCCCCTTAATCCCTGGAGTGTTATTCGGTTGGCTTGGGTTATTCTCTCCAGTGCTCGGTGGCATTCGTTAACGAGCATTGAGTCGCAAGTATTGCTATCTAGTGCTTTTAGTATAGCGGTTAGAATTCGTATATTTTGATTTTCGATTTTCCTCCGAAGTATGGTGTTTGCTGACTCGGTGATCGCTACACATTCGCATTGGAATATGGAGCTGTATGCACAGCCCGAGAGTCATTGATATGTTCATGTTGTAATCAAATTAAAGGCCCCTGTACCTTTGTTGGTTTGTGTGTGTATGTGTGGAATGAGGAACCATTTCGAAGAAAAACGCAAATTTTGATAAATCAGGAACATCGGACATCACCGAACATCATCAAATACTGGATTGTAAAGTTAAACTGTGATGTGTTCGCTAATACGCCATAAAATGCCTAAATGCCATTCCTATGAGTGTGCCTTTATGTACTATTAAATTAGTCTCGAAAGTCTCGTTTTTCCCGGGAATTTCGAGACCGCATCGAGTCTCGATTTTTTTTTTCCCGGGACTCAGAAAGTCATCGAGACTGAAAGCCCTACTAGTTACCTACCTACTTATTTCATTTCTCTCGACAGATGTTGAAATTTTTTTTTTGACCTGTTTCACGACCGTATCTTGATTTCAAGCTGTTGATCTTGGTGTCCTTTATGAACAATGTTTTTTATCTATTGTGTGGGAAGGATCTGGCTGGACTGGACCTGATTGAAATAAGTACCCACCTAACCTACCTAGCTAGTGAAAGTACTGGGGTTTCGAAATTGATCATCAAAATGTCTTTTAGTGGACGAGCGCTATTACCAGTGATGCACTAGCCTTAGTAAGTACTTACCCATTCAAATGTTCTAAGAAGCTCTGTTTTGGTCATGGGTAAGGGGTACTTATATCTTTCCATCATGAGAACTTTGATCGCCTCATAACTTGATTTACAAAAATGATTTAACTTAATTAGGTAATTTTTGAAAACTCGACGTGGTCATCCATCGGCTGTTTGCAGTGTTGCCCTGGCTCACATCAAAAGTACTTAACTAGCAACGTAAGAAGCTGAATAAATATAAATTATGTACCTATTTATCCATGTTTCCTCAATTTAAGTATTTACCTAATAAATAATATAAGTAGCTAACCTACTTAGGTAAATATTTTAATCAATCCCAACAAAATATAAACCGGTAGGTACTTAATAATTTGTAGGTTGGTGTTCATTATTTATAAATAAATATATATGTACCTAATTCATTATTATTTCTCTTCTTTGAAAGCTCCGATGGATCGACAGTTATGTGGGAGTGGAGATACAATCATAAGAGCTTTGGACATAATGATACGCCTTTAGCACGAGTGAAATATTATAAAAATGTGTGATCCAAATTTTAATGAACCTCTAAAGAATTAACTTTAAGAGGAAATTTTCGTTCGTTGGCAATACTGTTATAATATGACCAAACTCAAAACATTCATCAAATTAACATATCCTTAAGTTCAGAACGGCAACGTCTCAAATAGACGGTCAAAATAGGGAGAGCTGACAACGTCGCGTCACCGAATTAAATTTTCATTCACCTAACAGTTATTAGAAGAAAGACTACTAAAGACTGAAACAGCGTCATCTAGCATTAATACCAACAATTTGTGATAGATGGCGACGACACCGTGGCTTAGTTGGTAGTGACCCTGCCTACGAAGCTTGGTGTTCCGGGTTCGATCCCCGGCCGGGGCAAATATTTGTGACGAACACAAATGTTTGTTCTCGGGTCTTGGATGTTGTGATGTGTTGTATGTGTCCATGCCGCCTGCGACACAGGGAATCCTAGTGCAGGGGTGTGAGTGTGTGAATGTTTGTTTTTTTTTGTTTAAAATGAATAATATCGTTTTTCTATCGATTTGCTACACGTAGCGTCATCTCGTGGCCACGCAAACAATTAGTAATCGGTTCTCGATTTATAGTATGGGTATAGCAGTCTATACTTTTTACTAGTCTCTGGTAGTACCAAAAATCATTGTCGAACTAATGCTAATTGGTTTGGATCAAATAATTAGCTCTGGTTCAACAATGAGGTATGGTTCAACAATTAGCTCTGGTTCAACAATGAGGTATGGTTCAACAGTTAGCTCTGGTTCAACAATTAGCTCTGGTTCAACAATGAGGTATGGTTCAACAATAAAGTATGGTTCAACAATTAGCTCTGGTTCAACAATGAGGCATGGTTCAACAGTCAGCTCTGGTTCAACAATGAGGTATCGTTCAACAATGAGGTATGGTTCAACAATGAGCTCTGGTTCAACAATGAGGCATGGTTCAACAGTCAGCTCTGGTTCAACAATGAGGTAACGTTCAACAATGAGGTATGGTTCAACAATGAGCTCTGGTTCAACAACACAGTTACCTCTGGTCCAGCATCTCGGGACTCATGTACCGCTTGGTGCCCTGCCGCGGCCGGTCCGTGGCGGGCGACAGATGCCGGCTGGTCACCGCTAGGCCGAGGTCGGCGATGCAACACTCGCCGTTCGTTTTCACAAGGATGTTTTTGGATTTTATGTCTCGGTGAGCTATTGCTGGTTTACCCTGAAGACAAAATTATTTTATTTATTCGAAACCCATAAGTACACGTACAGTCAGCTGCACCAATATGTATACACTCTCAAGCTTTCACATTTATATTATATCAACAAATTATGTAAATATATTTAGTAATAAATCCGCTTAATTTCTAAACAAAGGTTTTAATTAACTTAACTTTAGTTCAACTAAACCAAAGAGTCAAAGAACAGAAAACCAAAGTTTAAAGATACGACACGTGTTTCGCCTCTACACGAGGCATCATCAGGAGGTGTGGACTCGCCGAAGTTTGAAACGAGAGAGTGTCGTATCTTTAAACTTTGGTTTTCTGTTCTTTGACTCTTTGGTTTAGTTGAACTAAAGTTAAGTTAATTAAAACCTTTGTTTAGAAATTGAGCGGATTTATTACTAAATATATTTATATAATTTGTTGATATTAATGGATTTCCGCAAAGTAACGCCTGAATCAATCAATTATTTTATATTATACTCTTAATTTTGCAACGATATTCTTCTTCAGACATTAATTCTGCAAATGCTTGCGTGCACTTTACTTTGCAAAATTAAGGGTAATAAAAATGTGAACATTAGGGAGACAATATAAAGTAAGTAAAGAAGTATACATAACAACCATCAGCTGCACAGACAAGTATACACTCCCAAACATTCACAATTATATTACTCTTAATGAAGCAAAGAAAAGTCCACGCAAGCATTTTCAAATTAATGTAGTCCTCTTACTTGTCAGAATTATTTCCAGAAGAATGTCTTAGCAAAATTAAGAGTATAATATAAATGTGAAAGTTTGAGAGTGTATACATGTTGGTGCAGCTGACTGTACAATCAGACATTGAAGAACTAACTAAAAAAAATGGATTTGAAAGTTATTTACTACGAAAAATAATAAAGTTTACACACATACGAATTACTAGTTTTTACACGCCGATACTTTCTACTAATCTTCATTACTTTTTTTTCTAAATCTTGAAACATTTATGAACTCCTTAAAAACTGATAAAGTAAATCAATATGATACTATATTCTGTGTATTTGAAGTTACGTTACCTGAGTGCCGTGTATTTCTGTGTGCAAATGCAGCAGTCCGTTGATGACAGACAGACAGACGACCATCATCTGGTGGCGGGAGAGCGTCGCGCGCGCCAAGTGCTCGTACAGCGAGCCCAGCGGGTGGAAGTGCGTTATGAGCCACAGCTGGAACAATACACAACGTTAATGGTGAGTTGGAACAATATACAATACGTTAATGATCAGTTGGAACAATATACAACGCGTAAATGATGAGTTGGAACAATATGCAACGCGTAAATAGTGAGTCAGAACAAAATATAACACTTAAATGATGAATTGGAACAATATACAACTCGTAAATAATAATAACAGGCCAGGTGGGGTGACGATCTGCGGAAGGTTGCGGGCAGAAGATGGATGCGGTAAGTCGAAGACAGGGAGTGATGGCGCTCATTGGGAGAGGCCTATGTCCAGCTGTGGACTGCGATAGGCTGATGATGATGAAATAATAATAAAAATATTTTGGACATTTCACGCAACGCCATCTAGCCCCAAACTAAACAGACCTTATACTATGGAAACCAGATCGAATACTAAAATTTTTTTTTTTGTAAATACATACATAGAATACATATAAAATAACTCAGACTCAGGTCAAACAACACAGGATGTTCATCACACAAATGTTTGTCCTGAAGCGAAAATGGAACCCGCGACACCGGGCGTGGCAGTCCAATACACTTGCCATTCAACCATCCGTGTCGTCAAATGATGAATTGGAACAATATGCAACGCGTAAATGATGAATTGGAATTGAAATGATGAATTGGAACAATATACAACGCGTAAATGTTGAATTGGTACAATATACAAAGCGTAAATGATGAATTGGAACAATATACAACGCGTAAATGTTGAATTGGGACAATATACAACGCGTAAATGTTGAATTGGAACAATATACAACGCGTAAATGATGAATTGGAACAATATACAACGCGTGAATGATGAATTGGAACAATACACAACGCGTAAATGATGAATTGGAACAATATACAACGCGTAAATGATGAATTGGAACAATATACAACGCGTAAATGATGAATTAGAACAATATACAACGCGTAAATGTTGAATTAGAACAATATACAACGCGTAAATGATGAATTGGAACAATATACAACGCGTAAATGATGAATTGGAACAATATACAACGCGTAAATGATGAGTTGGAACAACATACAAAGCGTAAATTATGAGTTAGAGCAAAATATAACCTGTAACATATAATTGTCACCTGCGTGCAACTGCCGCGGCTCGTCATGTCGCTGCCGACGTACGCCAGGATGTTGTCGTGTCGCAGCAGCACGGTGCTGTATATCTCGGTCTCGCGCCGCCATGACGCCTCGTCGCGGCTGAAGAAGATCTTTACGGCGACGCTGTCCGCGTACCACGAGCCGCGCCACACCTCGCCGTACCGACCCTGACGAATAAAATTTTTTTTTTTTATTGTTTACATAAAAACCTTAACGGTACACAGAAAATGCTGTTATTATTATTACCTAAGTATTAGTGAAGTTATGATACTGGTCCCTGAAAGAAGTCATGAAATCAAACGAGTTAAGCATGCAAATTAAAAGGAGAGTCTTTGACACATGTATTCTTCCAGTCATCACCTATGGTTGCGAAACTTGGTCACTCACCAAACATCATAGTGAAAAGCTGAAACGCTGCCAGAGAGCTATGGAGAGAAGCCTAACAGGAATAAAGAAAATAGACAAAGTAAGAAGAAGCATTATAAGGGAAAAACCTAAAGTAGTCGATATAATTACCCAAATTGACAAACAGAAGTGGAGATCCTCAAGACAAATGGTGCAAAAAGGGTCACTGATTGGTACCCCAGAGACGGCAAACGCAATAGAGGGCGTCCACAAACAAGATGGGAGGATGACCTAAAACTTACAGCTGGACAGTACTGGAAAAGGGTAGCACAAGACAGAACCCAGTGGAAGGGGTTAGAGGAGGCCTATGCCAAGAGGCACACCGAACTGCGGGACATCCTTTAATACTTTATTTATATTACTACATTATAAAAAACGTGAAAATTTAAAGTTTCGAATAAATAGTTTATTAATATTATTAATTAAGCATTGTTCCTCGCACTAGGTCTCTAATGAGCCTGTATGGCGAGGTCACAGAGACTCCACTCGGACTCAATCAAAAATATATTTAAATTTGAATATTGACGACACCGTGGCTTAGTTGGTAGTGACCCTGCCTACGAAGCTTGGTGTTCCGGGTTCGATCCCCGGCCGGGGAAAATATTTGTGACAAACACAAATGTTTGTTCTCGGGTCTTGGATGTTGTGATGTGTTGTATGTGTCCATGCCACCTGCGACACAGGGAATCCTAGTGCAGGGGTGTGAGTGTGTGAATGTATGTAGTTATGTATGTTTAATATATGCATATTTAAGATGATGCGTCACACAGTATATAATATAATCCGTATATAAATTAAGTTGGGAACAGTTTGTTTCTGTACATACAAATATTCTATACTAGCTCATCTGCGTGCGACTTCGTCATCCGTTGACACGACACGGCCTGCAGCCCTCCCAACTACCCCGGACCTAGGAGAGTGTATAAATGTCTGTGCAACTGCCTGTACCTTGCCGACACACTCCTGCAGCGCCACCTGCACCATGAGCGGCAGGCCGGAGCCGGAGCCCGAGCTGCAGCAGCCTCCAGGTACTCCCGCAGCGTGGAGGCCCCGCACGCCTCGACCTGCAGCCCGAGCCCCCCGACCCCCCGGACCTAGGAGAGTGTACACATTTCTTTGCAGCTGCCTGTACCTTGCCCACACACTCCTGCAGCGCCACCTGCTTGGCCAGCGTGCGCTGCACCATGAGCGGCAGGCCGGAGCCGGAGCCCGAGCTGCAGGAGCCCTCCAGGTACTCCCGCAGTGTGGAGTCCCCGCACGCCACGGCCTGCAGCCCGCCCGAGCCTCCCGACCCGCCGGAGCCCCCGTTACAGGACCCTTCCGGACCTAGAAGAGGGTACATTTTGGTGTTAAAGGGAAACCTCAAATCCGAATTCCATACAAAATGTTTCGGACAAATACTCAAAAAGTACGCCGTATTAAAGTAATTTCTTCACACTATTCGTTACATCCATGTTTTTTGATTTTGTCAACAAAAAAAGTGACGTATTTGTCCGAATCATTTTGTATGGAATTCGGATTTGAGGATTGGCCTTAATGTAATGTGTAATCGAATTAATTTGGATTATAAATATTATACTTCCTAGCTTAAAGTTTTTAAAAACTGAAAACCTGAATGCGAAAATATTATGCATCATCATACGACGTAGGTTTCTCCCAATTAGCCATTATTCTCTGAAGATTCCGAAAAATCCACCAGCGGCAGCACCATCGCGGGGTACAGAATTTTTGATTTCCCTATTCACAGCAATGTTAAACGAACATTTTTAATCCCTCTTTTTACCCAATTAAACATTGAATTTAGTAGAAAACTGAAATACATGGCAGTGCTTTTCTTTGGAGATTATCAAAATGTGACTTTCGTTTAGATCTTTTCTTTATTTCAGGAGACAGGTGCATTTAACTTCTAGTCTAATAGCACCTTCAATACGTACTTTTACATCTTTAAACTTTGATTTTGAAAATTTCCTGAAGCCTTATTTGGTTTGAAAAACATAATTCCAAACTTTAAGATTAATTACACCCATTAAAAAACTTTTCCCTACTTTTTGTTACTACCTACGTTCTTTCTACAAATTCTGAACTCCTCTATCTACCTTTGGAATAAATTTTGCGTAATATTATATAGTATGTGTCCTATGCTCGAGTTAGGTACCTGGGTTTGCCAAACGATGAATGAAACTCAAATAATGTATGTGAAAAAATAAAATACCTTCGTAATACGGGCTGGTGAGATGTGGGCTGTACAGGTTGGAAGCGAAGTAGTTGGAGTCCGCGCCCAGCTTGTGTAGCGCCGCGCGAGACACGCGGAGCCTGGAAACCGAGCTTGTATACTAACCAGAACTTGGATCACTATACTAACCAAAATAGTATTATTATTTTTATAGGGATAAGAATCCAAACTTGTTTCACTTTATAGGGGTAAGAATCCTAACTTGTTTCACTATACTTATAAGGGTAAGAAACCAAACTTGTTTCACTATACTTATAAGGGTAAGAAACCAAACTTGTTTCACTATACTTATAGGGGTAAGAAACCACACTTGTTTCACTATACTTATAGGGGTAAGAAACCAAAATAGTTTCACTATACTTATAAGGGTAAGAAACCAAAATTGTTAGGGATAAGAAACCAAACTTGTTTCACTATATTTATAAGAATTACAGCTATTTTTGCTACATAGCTCCACAGCTGCCACATGCTGACAGAGAGAGGTCGCTGTGACATACCTGTGACTCCTCCTGAGCAGGAACACGGCACAAGCGGCGATGCTCACTAGCACGGCCACACACGCCGCCACATAGCTCCACAGCTGCCACATGCTGACAGAGAGAGGTCGCTGTGACATACCTGTGACTCCTCCTGAGCAGGAACACGGCACAAGCGGCGATGCTCACTAGCACGGCCACACACGCCGCCACATAGCTCCACAGCTGCCACATGCTGACAGAGAGAGGTCGCTGTGACATACCTGTGACTCCTCCTGAGCAGGAACACGGCACAAGCGGCGATGCTCACTAGCACGGCCACACACGCCGCCACATAGCTCCACAGCTGCCACATGCTGACAGAGAGAGGTCGCTGTGACATACCTGTGACTCCTCCTGAGCAGGAACACGGCACAAGCGGCGATGCTCACTAGCACGGCCACACACGCCGCCACATAGCTCCACAGCTGCCACATGCTGACAGAGAGAGGTCGCTGTGACATACCTGTGACTCCTCCTGAGCAGGAACACGGCACAAGCGGCGATGCTCACTAGCACGGCCACACACGCCGCCACATAGCTCCACAGCTGCCACATGCTGACAGAGAGAGGTCGCTGTGACATACCTGTGACTCCTCCTGAGCAGGAACACGGCACAAGCGGCGATGCTCACTAGCACGGCCACACACGCCGCCACATAGCTCCACAGCTGCCACATGCTGACAGAGAGAGGTCGCTGTGACATACCTGTGACTCCTCCTGAGCAGGAACACGGCACAAGCGGCGATGCTCACTAGCACGGCCACACACGCCGCCACATAGCTCCACAGCTGCCACATGCTGACAGAGAGAGGTCGCTGTGACATACCTGTGACTCCTCCTGAGCAGGAACACGGCACAAGCGGCGATGCTCACTAGCACGGCCACACACGCCGCCACATAGCTCCACAGCTGCCACATGCTGACAGAGAGAGGTCGCTGTGACATACCTGTGACTCCTCCTGAGCAGGAACACGGCACAAGCGGCGATGCTCACTAGCACGGCCACACACGCCGCCACATAGCTCCACAGCTGCCACATGCTGACAGAGAGAGGTCGCTGTGACATACCTGTGACTCCTCCTGAGCAGGAACACGGCACAAGCGGCGATGCTCACTAGCACGGCCACACACGCCGCCACATAGCTCCACAGCTGCCACATGCTGACAGAGAGAGGTCGCTGTGACATACCTGTGACTCCTCCTGAGCAGGAACACGGCACAAGCGGCGATGCTCACTAGCACGGCCACACACGCCGCCACATAGCTCCACAGCTGCCACATGCTGACAGAGAGAGGTCGCTGTGACATACCTGTGACTCCTCCTGAGCAGGAACACGGCACAAGCGGCGATGCTCACTAGCACGGCCACACACGCCGCCACATAGCTCCACAGCTGCCACATGCTGACAGAGAGAGGTCGCTGTGACATACCTGTGACTCCTCCTGAGCAGGAACACGGCACAAGCGGCGATGCTCACTAGCACGGCCACACACGCCGCCACATAGCTCCACAGCTGCCACATGCTGACAGAGAGAGGCTGGATGGTCGCGTCAGGTGCAGGGAGGGAGGGGAACCCGCCAGAATTGCAGAAATCACCAACGCAGCAAGTTACGTTGTGGAGGCCAGCATGGCGTTTGCTGAAAATTGAAAATAACTTTGTAGACGGTCATTACGTAAAAAGTTCTTATAATAATAATAATTTTATTTTAGACACAAGAAAAGTACAGTGTTGCTTAACTAGGGCTCATATGATATATACCTTAGAGACTAACATATATATTTATAAAAACTTATCAGTTAGCGTGTCACTGGCTCTTCTGGAACTTCCTGAATACAACACCGTTTGGCCAAAATCCGGTGTCCATAAAAGAAAGGTCTTTTGGGAAAGGTTCTGTACCTAGAATAATTACACGGCCAGTACTTAGAAGAAGTGCAAGAAGCTTAATGTTTTTAAAAACTGAAAGTTTGACTGCGAAAATATTACGCATTGATTGCCAATTCATAATTCCAAATTAAATTGAAACATATCACTTATATAAAATATATTTTTGTTATCTCCTTGTAATTTCCTTCATTTTGATACCCTACTCGATAGGTTTGGTTAATAAAAACTTATAAACGACTTACTATTTAGGGCCAAAAATCCGCCTTTTGGTAATTTATTTTAAAACCCCATCTAAGGACACTCGGGTTATTGATACAAATCTAAAGATAACTTAACTTTCAAAATTCATCTAACCATTTGGAAGATATTACATACATACAACAAAGAAATTTACATACATACATACAAGATACGCGCGAAAAACATAATCCTTCCTGGAAGTCGGCTAAAAAACTTAAACTTGTTTGTGAATTTTCTTAATCTTACTGCATTTGACTATAAAGTAAACTTAAATACTACAATCTATATATAGGTATATTATAAAATTTACAAAAGGAAACAATTGGGCCACCCATAGACCGTTGCAAACGATCTATAGGTAGCTCAACTGCTCCAACTCGATACCCGATGGCAGCGTGCCGAGGATACTGGCTGCATTGCCTCTTTGTATAGCAAGGCTTATTCTTTGGCCCAGATAGCTGCCAGCCCTCTGATCACGCGTCGCTTCGACCAGACGCTCTGACAAAATTTTAAAAACGCGGAAGGCTCCCATTCCCCATGGACCTAGGGTCTCGACCCAAAAGGGCTCAAACATGTACGACCTATCAAGACCTACATATTTACGCTTATATAAACTTAAATTATGTACAACACACTAAACAAAACGATATATCTTCTTATTCTTATTCTGAGTAGGGGGTACAGTGGTCTGCACTGGCGTCCCGTTGAAGGGTGCATTGTGCATTGCCCCCCGAAAAATTTATTAACCCTGTCCCAGCCATCCTCATCCAACAATATGTCATAAAAAATATATGCTAGTTACTTGGGTCTCCGATTGGTGCGGCAGGTGAACTGGTGGTGGTCGGCCATGGTGGTGCAGCCGCGCGACTGCTGCAGGGCGCCGTCGGCGGTGCGCACGGACGACTTGTAGCACGACAGCGCGTTGCCGCACTCCAGAGGCGGGTCTGAGTCGCACTCCGGAGGCTCGCATTGGTAGCATTTGTATCTGTACAGGATATGTGAATGTACAGTGACAGATACATTATTCTTCGTTGTCTTGCCGTGTCACTAGTTCTTTCGAACGAGTGTGATGAAAGGATTTCAACTGCGCCTCGGAGAGGCTCCTTTTGAGCACTTGACACATGTTTTTCAAACTTTATAGGTTCTATGAAATGCGCACAGCACTTAGAGCTTAACACTTAGCTATAGGTTTTTTTTTGTACTGTATGTATTTATCAGAAAAGTTTAATATATTTGCTTAGTTAGGTTTATATTAATTTTGAATATTTATACCTATAAAATATATTATTATTTTTATGCTTTAGTACCTGTAACTTGTGGTGTAGGTACTAACACTATTACATTTACAACAACAAATGCAACCTAATAGTCTTAAGTTGTTAATAACAGGAAAAAGTTTATTTAAAAGCCAAAACATTAGTTAAGAATAAGTATAAACTTACAAATCATTTACCTTTTAAATTTCCTCCTGAGTTTTGGAAGCCAAATGTAATATACAATATTAGAGAATCTTATTTAATAAATAAATTAATAAATAAAACATTCACACACTCACACCCCTGCACTAGGATTCCCTGTGTCGCAGGTGGCATGGACACATACAACACATCACAACATCCAAGACCCGAGAACAAACATTTGTGTTCGTCACAAATATTTGCCCCGGCCGGGGATCGAACCCGGAACACCAAGCTTCGTAGGCAGGATCACTACCAACTAAGCCACGGTGTCGTCAAATTTATACCATAAAATAATTTTTAACTGGGAATAATATAAGGACCAGAAACAGAGATTAAGATAAGTGATCATCATGGCTTTATGGTTTCAGTGCGTGCGGTTCATTACGGTTTTAGAGGCACCAGGCTTTTTTTTTATAGCCCTGTTCTGGTTCTAGCAGGCATAATCTCTAGCTAATGTACGTATACATTAGCTGCTTTTCCTACTTCATGATTATTTCAAAAAAGTTTACCGAGGTTCATCTTTGTAAACTATCATCTTGTCGAGTGATACATTGTCATCAAGAAGCTGTTCCATCGGCCCTGATGTTGAGGACCAGTCATCCTCATCTGAAGCCAGGCCTGGAACACCAGCTGGGAACAAAAATGTTCATTTTTATCATACCTGTCCTACTTTTGCTGATGTCAATGACACACGGCTCTGTTACACACTACAAGCCAGCGAGTCCACTTGTAGCATGTAAACTCACCCAGTGTTATCAACTTTTTTACAATCTGCTTATTGACAATCCTTCCCGAAAGCTAACTCGCTCACACTCTAGCTTTTAAACTCGCCAGCAGCTTGTAAAAAAGCTCGCTTTAGAATAACAAATGTATGTGCGAACAATTTCCATGGATAATTTGTTTATTATAGAATTAGATTGAAGAGAAACATGATAATTCTTCTAAGACAACGTACCTACTCATTTATTCTCTGAAATACAAAAGAAGAATACTTTATTGTATGTTTACCAATTTGTTTTGACTGGCGAAGAGATGCATTTTCACATGTAAACCACTAGTCACAAATATCTTTACAAACCTGTAGCACACGCTACAAACGTAAACAAAGCAATAAAAACGGCAAAAACCATCTAGCATTTCCTATTTTGTTTAAAACATAGAAATATAAAGGTAAATAGAGGCCAGGTTTGTCGACATTTTATTACGAGCTAAGGTCGATCTGATGTGAATTTTATACCACACACAATCACAGTATGATTTCACTATTAAATTAAGCGTAAAGAACTCACCACAGTGAACATTTATCAATAGAAATGTGAACAAATAACCCAAAATGACAACGTCCGCCATTCTTCATCACATCATAAACAAACAGTGTTGCAACTAATTATTTCTGAATAAGTTCGGAAGGCTGCAATACAACTTATTTACTCAGAACATACACAATAAACTTGAAAGCTATCCCAAGAACAATAAACAAAAGTTAGAAAATGTGTAGGTGGTACGTCTAAAAATTAAAAGAATATTTTATTGAATGTACAACGTTTTGTATGAATGGACCGTAACTTTGACTCAACCGTTAAAAGATACAGTTACGGTAATCTGACATTTTAGTTTGTAATGGCAATACTATAAGAATTCATTCGTACAAAAGTCAAAAGAAGAACTCATTGTTCAGACGATATTTTTTTTTAAGATTTACGTAATAGTAAATTAAAAATTTATTATAACACAGTTTTTCAATATTTTTAAAGCAAATGTGTAATTTCAAAATGTTGTTACAACACATAAAATGTTGACTCTCAGTTTTTCCGGATTCATACAGCGCCATCTGTTGATTAGGTAAGAAAACTAAATGAACATAATGAATTTACTTCCGGTTAGGTGACTTTTAACCGTTTTCGTTCGGATATTTTAACTCGAACTTGCGACACGCTCGCGCTCGGAAGGTCAGTCAGTCATCCATTGGTCGTAGTACCTACTCTGACTAATCTAATCTGTGGCAATGGTCGGCATCCGACTGCAAAACAACTAATCCATTCCAATTATTTCCGAACGAACTTTGTTTGAAAATGGACGGTTTTGTTAAGCTGCTGAAGTTTTGTTGATTTTTGTTGTTTCATACGTTTTGAGTTAAATTTCTACTCTAATTTGTAGTCTAAACTAACAGTAAAACGTAGTAATTATCTCCTGTGCGTTAAGTGCTACAACAGTAAGGTAAAAACATCTAAAATGCCGCGCACTAAACGCCCTGTGGCGAGGAAAGAAAAAATCGCTGAACACGAAGAAACTTTGAAAAAACTTGACAAATTAGGTGAGATCGCTATTATTTTGTTCAGTATATTACTATGTCAATCATTTTACACGCAATCATAGTTAATTATGATTCAAAATTTATGGATACCTACGATAGGCGAACAAAAACTTGAGCTTTTGAAGATAAAACCTGTGTAATGTTTGCAGTAAAAGAACAGAAGAAACAGATAGATGTCCGCGCTGAAGCGGAGATACGGAATTTGGAGATTGCCTTCACGATCCTTCTTGGCTCAATCAAAGATGAACACATGAATAAAACTGTTGGACAACTGGTAAGGGTATAATATAATAATTAAGTATGAGGAATGTAAAATTGTAAGAATCGATAATTTACAATTTAACGGCTTAGCGTCGATGACACACTGCTTTTTTACACGCTATAAGCCAGCAAGTTCGCTTGTAGCGTGTTAACTCGCCCAGTGTCATCGGCTTTGTTACAATTGGCTTTTTGACAATCCTTCCCGAGAGCTAACTAGCTTTTAAACTCCTACAATCAACTTGTAAAAAAGCTGTGTGTCATCGACACTTTTGATAACTGATATATTGTAAACCTCTGAAAAATTGTGAACACAAGTACCATGCTCTATAAAACAGCAAGGGCATACTAAGAAAGGAATTTTGTTCATTCACAATGCGAACAAAGCTGTTGGTGTTCCCTAGTGATGAGTAATATAAAAAAATAAATAAATGGTTGAATTATTTGCGTATTCCACAGAAAACTGAAATGCAACTGAAGGAAATAACCACCTTCAGGGTCACCAGGAACTCCACCAGATCTGCATCTCACGATGATGGTAAATACACACTTGTTCCTCTCACAAATACTCACTTGGTGGAAGGGTACTGTACCTAAAATGCAGGTTTGGAGCAGGAATAATTTCATACATAAATCTTTTGTGACTGTAGAAGTAGATGCATAAATTATTCAGTTTGTTAGATATGGTAATGTTATCCAAACAACAGACCTCACATTAATTTGTACATAACTCAAATACATCTGAATAATGAATAAGTCGACTGAAATTGTACAACTAGCGTAAGTTAATTTTTCACAAGATAAGGTCTAGCAAATTATTGATACATATTTCTGTTAAGGGATAAAATCTTAATATTTTGGCCATTACATTTGCTCATTTTATTAAGCAGATCTATTTTCTAGAACAAATTAAAAAATGGGCCAGATTCTCGTAAACAGGGCAACAAAGGAAAATAGGACTGAAGGGGAATCCTCAAGGCAAATTTCCACACAAAATGTTTCGGACAAATACTCAAAAAGCACGTCGTATTATAGTAATTTCTTCACACTATTCGTTTCGTCTATGTTTTCCGATTGTGTCAACAAAAATTAGTAAGGTTACATACTTTAATTTAGATTTTATATGTGTTTTAAAATTAACCCTACTATCTTAAAAACACGTATATAATCTAAAATAAAGTATGAAACCTTTCACTTTTTTTGTTGACGAAATCAAAAAACATGGACGAAATGAATAGTGTGAAGAAATGACTATAATACGGCGTATTTTTTGAGTATTTGTCCGAAACATTTTGTATGGAATTGGATTTGAGGATTAGCCTTAAATTTTTAGTGTCATTAGACCTACCGGTACATCACCCTAGCTTTTATCTAGTAGATTTTGACCTCTAGCTGCGGCGGTCGTTGACCTCAGAGGTCAATGCCCTAAACTTAAATTTCTCCTTATGATGGTACCTACCATAAAAAGTAGTGTTACTAAGGATACAAATTTTCTTTAGTAAGCTATACACTAGGCCTTGCCTTACTACACCTGTCTGTTCTGTAAACAAAAGTTTAATTAGTTGTAAATAGTATGTATCCATAAGCTATACATAGCCATACTTTATAACTTTCTGACTATTCTTTTAAAGTAAATAACATATTTTTCTGCTCATTATTAAAAAATCACATTGGGTTCACCAACTAACAACCCACACCATGTTTCCGACTAACCGGGTGCTTTTGGGCAGGATACCTCACGGAGAATTCGTCGCAGGGCTCCAGCGGCCGCGACGCGAAGCGCCAGATACGTGAGTACCGCTTTAGCTCTTGAGGGGCTGTCCGTTGAATATTTATATTTATTTATATATTTATTTGTTGTGATAGACAAACAGAAGTGGAGATATGGACAGGCCTCATGATCCGAGATCCTCAGGACAAATGGTGTAAAAGGTTCACTGATTAGTACCCCAGAGACGGCAAACGCAATACGACGAACACCGTGGCTTAGTTGGTAGTGACCCTGCCTACGAAGCTTGGTGTTCCGGGTTCGATCCCCTACCGGGGCAAATATTTGTGTGACGAACACATATGTTTGTTCTCGGGTCTTGGATGTTGTGATGTCTTGTATGTGTTCATGCCACCTTCGACACAGGGAATCCTAGTGCAGGGGTGTGAGTGTGTGAATGTGTGAATGTTTATGTTTAATAGAGGGTGTCAACAAACAAGATGGGAGGATGACCTAAAACTTACTGGACAGAAGGGTAGCACGACAGAACCCAGTGGAAAGGTTTGGAGGAGGCCTATGCCAAGAGGCACACCGAACTGCAGGACATCCTTTAATAGAACCTGAACTTATAACATTACAAAAAACATGTAAACCCAAAGTTTGGAATAAACGGCTTATTATTATCTGGGAGCCCGGCAGGGCTCCCACAAAGTGGAGCAAAAAAGTGGCCCGGCCGTACTATCCTTTTCTCGAAGCAGTCCAGGCCATTTTCGACCCCCTATAGCTTCGTTGTGGACAAAACTAGAAGCCTGAATTTTCAGTAGCCAAGCAGGCATTGTATAAACACGGTATATTTGAAATTTCATTCAATTTGAACCAGTAGTTTAAGAATTATAACTAGTCAAAATTCTTAATTTTGTCACTGACTGACTGACTGACCGATCATCAAAAGTCTAAGGCACTTCTAGCAGACATAAAAGCTTCAAATTTAGAATACAATTAGTGTTTAGTGTATGCATCAAGGGAAAACTAAAATATTTGGTAATATCCGTCCAGTTTTCTAGATACACCAACTGCATAAATACATTTGCAATTAATGAATTAGCGTACCTGTATATGTATAATTTAATGGAATAATAGGTGTAGATCATCATCATCATCAACCTATACCGTAAAATAAAAAGAGGAAGACTACCTACGAAAAGGAATCAGATGCCATCAAAACCAATTTTGTAAAAATTGTAAAAAGTACCCCAAGTCTCGCTTTCTACCGTAAAAATTTGTCAGATCCATGTAACACCAAGCCGGTTACTTTCTTCCCTACTTAAGGGACCTACTGTCTTTAGTTATTACGTTATTAGCTAACCTTACAACATCTTATAGTGACCATTATGAATATTAAAAATCTTTTATGTTTTAAATAAAATAGATTGACTTGGCAATCGGCTAAACAATTTTATTTAATATATTAATTGTATTACTTGTGAGATACAATATGCGATGGCCAAGGCAATCTATTTTATTTAAAACATAAAATATTTTTAATATTCATAATGGTCACTATAAGATGCTGTTAGGTTAGCTAATTACGTAATAACTAAAGACAGTAGGTCCCTTAAGTAGGGACTTAATAAAGTAACCGGCATGGTGTTACATGGATCTGACAAATTTTTACGGTAGAAAGCGAGACTTGGGGTACTTTTTACAAAATTGGTTTTGATGGCATCTCATCTAGTCTTCCTCTTTTTCTTTTACGGTATAGCTTGATGATGATGATGATGATGATCTACACCTATTATTACATTAAATTATACATATACAGGTACGCTTATTCATTAATTGCAAATGTAACTTCCCATATATTTATATGGGATTACAAAGTTATTTATGCAGTTGGTGTATCTAGAAAACTGGACGGATATTACCAAATATCGGTGTTCCGTATGATTATCGAGCAAAATTTTGAACCAAGATGATTTATCTAAAATAAATAAGACAACACAAACATAAACACAGGGTTAGTAGCTACATATTTACAGGTTATTTCATATTATATTATAAATAGAATGGAACGATTATGGTTCGTAAAATATTTATAGTCTTATATTATTAATATGTACAAAATTACACAGAATACTATTAATTTGGGATACGAGACAGTTTAGGGATAGAGGACGGGGATAATCAGGAGGAAGAAAGTCAAACAAAGAATGTCGTAGTTTGGGACAGTTAAAAAACAAACGTAGACAAAGCGGTCATAAAAGTTTAGCCTTCCCAATCGTTAGAAAAAAAAAACATCTGTCCCTTTTTTAGCTTCTTCTTCTTCATATCGTGTCACTAGTTCCTTCGAACCAGTGTGGTGAAAGGATTTCAAGTGCGCCTCGAAGAGGCTCCTTTCGTGTACTCGACACATGTTTTCGAACTTTAGGGTTCTACGACATGCCGGTTTCCTCACGATGTTCTCCTTCACCGTTGCGAGAACGTGGGATGCATACATAGGTTTTATCGACCGAAATAACCCATTTACGCATAACTGCCACCGGGATTCCAACCCGCGACCATCAGATCGCAAAGTAAGGGCCTCATCCACTCGGCCACCACGTCCTCATCCCTTTTTAGCTAAATGTGACTAATTGATCTTTCCAGCGGTCCTAAAGTCAAGTTCCCGTGCGACTGGCAGACGGTCCCGGTCGGCCGACACGTCGTCTCGCAAGCTCCTCGCCCCGCCCACCGCCTCGAAGACTGTGCAGCGGCGCCGCTCGCGGTCCGTCTACAAGACACCGGCCTACAACAGGAATGCGCTCTGCAACTACCCCGCTATCACTCCCAAGGTGCGTGCAAGTGTCTTTGAGACGTATAGAATCTTGTTTTATATCTACCTTGTAAAATTGTAAGGTCCTCACGATACAGGCTCGGCCTAGTGTGAGGACCTATGTTTTGTTACTTTATTTAAATAAATAATTGTGAATTTAATTATAGAATATGTCTACAAGACTCAAGCTGAAGACAATGTTGAGCAGTAAATGTTATTACGCCTTACAGGAATTTATGAACGACAAAAATTTAACTTAGTAATTAATTATACATGACACTTTAATATCAATAAATTATATAAATATATTTAGTAATAAATCCGCTTAATTTCTAAACAAAGGTTTTAATTAACTTAACTTTAGTTCAACTAAACCAAAGAGTCAAAGAACAGAAAACCAAAGTTTAAAGATACGACACGTGTTTCGCCTCTACACGAGGCATCATCAGGAGGTGTGGACTCGCCGAAGTTTGAAAAGAGAGTGAATAAACAACGTTGCCCGGCCCGTATTTATACCCGTTGTGGCGATGAGTCGCCTGTCGTATGATCTCGTGTAGAGGCGAAACACGTGTCGTATCTTTAAACTTTGGTTTTCTGTTCGTTGACTCTTTGGTTTAGTTAACTAAAGTTAAGTTAATTAAAACCTTTGATTAGAAATTAAGCGGATTTATTACTAAATATATTTATATAATTTGTTGATATTGATGGATTTCCGCAAAGTAACGCCTGAATCAATCAATTATGACACTTTAATCTTTTTTATCATGACTTTTTTTATATATATATATATTTTTTGCTCTTGTTTATTATTTCATATGTACCTACTTGCTATGTTAACTTTCATGGACATTTATTTTTATTACATTTCTGTTTCATGTAGGTATTACTATAAGACGTGTTTATAATGTAAATCAAATATTGCATGCCCGCGATGGTAGAATACATTGGATCTCTATAATCTTTTTCATCCTCATGTACAGACAGCGTCAGAGATAAGTATCTCCCTTGCACAAGACACTCAGCTATAAATCCTTTAATTAATTGTCATACTTGAAATTATTTTTAGGTTTACATACGTTTATACAGATATAATCTATTTTTTAAAGGAAAAACTTCTACATACGCCACGGGTCGGTGATTTGAAGGGGTTTGAAGCTGGGTATTATAATGCAAGGGGGATACTTATCTATGATGCTGTCTGTACATGTATTTCACGCAATAAATAAATACTTTACTTTACTTTCTCTCAGCTTTATTAAGAAGTGAGTTTTACGCTGACGCTGGTTTTTCATGATGAATTTAAATGACATTTATTTATATTGTTCGTGTATGAATGTAGTTTGCATATGGTGCAAACGAAACGTAATGCCTAGATCACACGTACCGAGCAAACGGGCGAGACAGTAAGATGTTACTCGGCCGAGACAGTGAAAGCTTACATCACTCGCTCAGCCTAACACTCGGCGTTATGTTTACAAGTACTCTGCCGAGACAGTGAAAGCTTACATCACTCGCTCAGCCTAACACTCGGCGTTATATTTACAAGTACTCTGCCGAGACAGTGAAAGCTTACATCACTTGCTCAGCCGAGCACTCGGCGCTATGTTTACAAGTACTCGGCCGAGACAGTGAAAGCTTACATCACTCGCTCAGCCGAGCACTCGGCGCTATGTTTACAAGTACTCGGCCGAGACAGTGAAAGCTTACATCACTCGCTCAGCCGAGCACTCGGCGCTATGTTTACAAGTACTCGGCCGAGACAGTGAAAGCTTACATCACTCGCTCAGCCGAGCACTCGGCGCTATGTTTACAAGTACTCTGCCGAGACAGTGAAAGCTTACATCACTTGCTCAGCCGAGCACTCGGCGCTATGTTTACAAGTAATCTGCCGAGAGCACTGTTTCGGTACGTGTGATTTAGGCATAAATGATTCGCTCAAAATGGTTTTGTTATGCTGATGGTCGAGTTGTTTAGCAAATGTCACATAACATGTCAAAAATCTGCCAAAGATAGTCCTTGCCAAAAATATATGCTTGGTTTAGAGAAAAAAACTATTTTTTTCCGTAAGTCATGAATAAAGATGCTCGTTTGGTTTGTCTTCGTTGTGAAATATTTCTAGTCTAGAACTGGGGAAAAACAGGGGTTGATCTCGATTAGTTCTCATTTCATAATAATTGTGTTTGACTCTAGAATTTGGTATGGGTGTATGAACCGGAAAAAGATATAGGCTGCTTTTCATGTCGTATTAGCAGAATGTGAATAATAATGAATATTAACGTTAGTGTTCTTGGCCAGGTGACCCCACAGACCCCGCTGACGGTGCTGCGCCAGCCGCGCCAGGGGGAGATGGTGGTGTCCATGTCGGGGTCGCCGGTGATGGTGCCGTCGTGTTACACGTGAGTGTTGGCCAGGTGACCCCACAGACCGTGCTGCGCCAGCCGCGCCAGGGGGAGATGGTGGTCTCCATGGTCGGGGTATCTCTGAAGGATAAGATTCGCAATGAGGTTATCCGACAGAGGACCAAGGTTACCGACATAGCTCAGAGAATTAGCAAGCTGAAGTGGCAGTGGGCTGGTCATATCTGCCGAAGAACCGACAACCGCTGGGGTAAACGAGTTCTTGAGTGGAGACCGCGAATCGGCAAACGTAGTGTAGGACGCCCTCCGGCAGGTGGGGTGACGATCTGCGGAAGGTTGCGGGCAGAAGATGGATAAGGCAAGCCGAAGACAGGGCGCGATGGCGCTCATTGGGAGAGGCCTATGTCCAGCAGTGGACTGCGATAGGTTGATGATGATGATGTCGTGGTCGCCGGTGATGGTGCCGTCGTGTTACACGTGAGTGTTGGCCAGGTGACTCCACAGGCCCCGGTTCACTTGTTTTGATGTTTTTGAGCATCAAACATTCATCTAACCTCACCATTATTCTGACTCTCTCTCCTAGAGACTCGTAACCTAGAGGATTTGTTTGTCAAGAAATTGTGTCAAATAGTCATTATTTATAATTTCACTTCTCATGCTCGTAAAGTTCAACTTCGTGGATGCTTTAGGGGAAGTAAAACTGCATTTAAGGCTCTAGGGGAAAAAAATATTGCTTATAAAATCTGTTCAGAGGTTCATTTTGTACTTGGTTTTATGCCGGAAGTTGAGAACTTTATTAATATTTCGTACTTCGGTAATACGGCTTGCTTCTTTTCCTTGGTGTAGAAATAACTATAGAGTGATTGTATTATAATTGGTTTTTTTTTTCAGATTGAATCCAGACGAGATGGCGAATTGCAACATAATGCTTCGAGATGGCACCATGCTGTCGCTGCAGCCGAAACAAATGCGCGAATCCCAGGTAATTTTGAACTGCGAAAGTTACGGTAGCTGCAAACGAGCCGCCACCAAACGGCGAGAAACAGTTTACATACATTTTATTGCTGTATGTTGCGCGTCACCGCCACCGTTTGGCTGTGGTCGGTGGCTCGTTTGCGACTGGCCTTAAAAAGCATTGAGTTTGTTAGACCCGTTTGCGGACGTTTAGATACTTTTCATCTCGCTATCAAATCAGGCGATGTAGCAGACGGTAGGTACAGTCGCGTGCAATAATATGTATACGCCACAAATTTTCAAAATTATGTCACCATTTTTTTCATAATACATAAACATTTTAATACAACTGCAACATGTTAACATATTTTTGAAATTCAATGTGGTTACTTAGTTATGAGAATAATGGTGTTTACTTATTTCTGACATCATACATACATACATTTCATAAATACGAATAGGAGTAGGTTAGAATAAGTCTTTTTAAGTATTAGAATTACAGTGCAACCTTAATATAACGTACCTCAATATAACGACTTCCTCGATTTAACAAATTCTTCGTAATCCCCTTGAATTGTCCATAGGAGTCAATATAAAATATACCTTTACATTGCGAACAGTCTTTGCGTACAACCTCTTAATAACGAATTTTCAACTATTAAGAAAAAGTATTCATACCTCTAATTAACGAATTTTGCCAACCCAAAACCTTAATATAAAGTTTCCACCAATAATATAACTCTTAATCTTATAATGTGATTCATGTCTCGACATGTTTCGACACGCTTTTGTTTGTAAAGTAATCATTGTTGTTTTGATGGAAAGTAATGTAAACACCTCTGCTCGTCACTATTGTTAAAGATTTAAGTTAAAATGGCTTTTACCTCTTTATAACGAATTTTAGACCAATCTAACCTCAACATAACAAACCTCAGTTCAACGAATTACTTGATATTACGAATATTTTCTTGTTCCCCCCCGATTTGTTATATCGAGGTTGACTGTATTTAGATTAGTTATAAGGTTCTCTATTTGACTGTCATTGTATTGTATGGGCAAATAAACACCATTTCATTTCACAACGACTTGTTTACAATATTATGACAAGAAGTCATGGCGACATAATTTTGATGTGTGTACATTTTATTGCAATTTAGTATGGAGACATAATTTTGAAAATTTCGATGATATACACATCGAAATTTTCAAAATTATGTCTCCCTACTAAATTGCAATAAGATGTACACACCAAAATACCAAAATTATGTCGCCATCAACTTGTGTCATAATATTGTAAACAGGTCTATGTCAGATATAAGTAAACACCATTACTCTCATAAATAAGTAACCATACTGAATTTCAAAAATATGTAAACACTTTCAGTTGCATTAAAATGTAGTCATTCATTCCTTTGAAAAGTTTCATAAATATTTATACAATTTGATAATTGGCAGACAATCAAGTCTTGAGGATTTTATCAGCAAATGGTCAAAATGATGTATACACCCTAGGCGTCATAAAAATGTAAACAGTGATTTAACATTGTATTTTTTAGATATAGATTTTTTGCGCTGGTAGGTAGGTATTTAGGTAGGTAGACGACTCGGGCGAATCAACATGACACCTGGCTCGAATGACGTTTATGCAAAGTAAAGCGTGGAATTGGATAATCTTAATAGAGAAGAGGTCCTGCAATACTTGGAAATGATGAGTAATGATCAGGCTTCCGCAATTAGAGGAAGAAGAAACACGGAGGGCGCCGCGCGGGGGGCGGGGGAAGCAGCAAGTGCCGAGCGAGTGTCAGCCAGGTGTCATGTTCATTCGCACGAATAGTAGGTACCTATCTATATGTGAACAGCTTATTACAGACAAGACAAATAATATAATAATAATAATAATATATAATAATAATAATAGATAAGACAGGCCCAATCTCTTTCAACTTTTAAAACTAAAGTTTTAAATCACTACCTGTCTGGGACCTAGTCTTTCTATAGCATTATCTTTTTGATGATTTCATCATAATGTCGTTGTCAGTATCTACCTTAATATTTTACTTATACCTATCACCCTCCATCGTTGGAGAATTTAGCAAATACATAATTTATACAATACCAGTCATATTTATTGTGTTTATATATATGTTTATGAGTATGTATATAGATATATATATATATGTATTAGTATAATATTTAGATATTAGAATGTAAATATAGTATGTATTAATATTGTGTAATATTCTGTATAATTTTAGTTAGTCAAAATGTTAATTATATATAATTTTTTATTTATTTTTATCTATAATATCTTTTTGGTACACCTTTATCCACTGTAATTTAAATATTTTTTTCTGTTAACAATATGTCTTATCTGGTTGTCTGGAAGAGATTGCTATCTAGCAATAAGACCGCCCTTGTAATTTTAGTTTATTTTTCTTGTTATTATTTATTTTAAGGTGATACAATAAAGCATATTCTATTCTATTCTATTCTACAGCAATCTATAATGTATTGCAATTAGTACATATTATTGCACGCGACTGTACTAAAAACATCTCTTTTTCCAGGTGTTCATTCCGTTCTCTCTGATGGATCCCAACGTACTGGACCAGCTGAAAACTCTCAAAGACAACCTCGGCCACGTCGTTCGCTGCGGAGAGAAGGAAATGAAATCTTAGGTACAGTACTGATACCAGTAGCATACACTACACACAAGACTTAAGCCCTTGGAGTATACACTAGAAACAAGTCCTAAGCCCTTAAGGTGAATCCTCAAGGCAAATTTCCATACAAAATGTTTAGGACAAATACTCAAAAAGTACGCCGTATTATAGTAATTTCTTCACACTATTCGTCTCGTATATGTTTTCCAATTGTGTCAACAAAAATTAGTAGGGTTTCATAGTTTAATTTAGATTTTATACGTGTTTTAAAATTAACCCTACTAACTTAAAAACACGTATAAAATTTAAATTAACGACTAAACGAATAGTGTGAAGAAATTACTATAATACGGCGTACTTTTTGAGTACCTATTTGTCCGAAACATTTTGTATTGAATTTGATTTGAGAATTAGCCTTATATAGACTAGACACAAGTTAGAGGCAGGTTAGAGGGAATATTGTAGCATGGACTGGACACAAGTCTGAAGCCCTTACTTATGGCAAAGACTAGACACAAGTCTTATGCCGACTTGCACCAAACTATCAAAGTTTTTAAGTAATTACTTAACTCGCTTGACAGTTCTTAACGGTCTGAATTTGGATCGTAAAGAACTGGCAAGCAAGAAAAGTAATTGCTTAGAAGCTTTGACAGTTTGGTGCAAGTAGGCATTAAGCCCTTAATTATGGCAAAGATTAGACACAAGTCTTAGGTCCCTATGGCATAGACTAGACACAAGTCCTAACACCTTACTTAAGGTACAGACTTGGCTATACAAGCCCAGTTGAAATGTTCACCCTGTTAGTGAGTGCACCCGCAAACGGGTCGCCGACGACAGCTACCGGTGGCCGGGCGACCAGTTTGCGGGTGCACTAAGCTTCTAAACGGGAACAATTTAGTGTTTTAAGTGTGTGACTGAGTTGAGAAAATTGTGTCAAATATTGCATTAAATAAAATACTGATTATTTCTATTTGCCCCCACTTTCCCTTCAGAATGTGGGGGAGGGGAATGTTCCCAAAAAGAGAAAAAATCCCCTGGGGGCAACTGGACATTGATTGTTCTGTCCCCTGTTGACTCCAGTGGGGGCGAGAGGGATATCTAGCTTCCCTATGGCCCCTTATTAAAATTAAAGGTAGACAGATTAATGCAATTTTGTTCACAATTTTCGAGCTATGATTTATAAACTAATTTTTAATGTTATGGCTGACTTAGATTATAATTGTGTGATTTCATAGAATTTATTAAAATTGTACCTTTTTTTACCTCGACTTTTACTAATTTTACAATAAAATTTGTATAAATCCTTTAATTATAAAAGTTACTACTTGTAATAACGAAAAATAACCAAAGATTTTACAAAAACATAGTACAACCGACTTCAACTGGACTGTTCTAGTGACCGTAAACACCACTGAATAGTCACAGGGAAGCAAAATACGCAATTTAGTTTACTTGGATGAAGTCTTTTTTTCAACAAATTATATAAATATATTTAGTAATAAATCCGCTTAATTTCTAAACAAAGGTTTTAATTAACTTAACTTTAGTTCAACTAAACCAAAGAGTCAACGAACAGAAAACCAAAGTTTAAAGATACGACACGTGTTTCGCCTCTACACTAGGCATCATCAGGAGGTGTGGACTCGCCGAAGTTTGAAACGAGAGTTCGTTGATTTCCGCAAAGTAACGCCTGAATCAATCAATTGTCTTTTTTTCAGTTATTTTGATTTCAAAACCAAAGTACTGAACCGATTTTCATGAAATTTGACCAATTTGAAAGTATATCCTCTCAAACAAAAAAAAGTAGAACATTTTTTTTTCTGTCCTTTGACATGTCGGTTTTCTCACGATGTTTTCCTTCACCGTTGCGAGAATGTTGGATGCATCTACGCATGACTGCCACCGGGAATTGAACCCGCGACCATCAGATCGCAAGGCAAGGGCCTCATCCACTCGGCCACAACGTCCTCAGGTCAGGATCAGTCCTCGGGTAAGAGATCACGCCTGCCCATAACCATAACAGTGCTACACAGGGTTTTGATTCCTATAGGACAGTACAACATTGCTAAAGCACTCGTCCACCTTGAGACATTTTGATGGAGTCTCGAAAGCCCAGTAATTTCACTAGCTACAGTACAGTACCCTTTCAACCGGAACACAGTTATGCTAACACTGCTGCTTTGCAATAGAATATCTGGTAAATAAGACTTACCCAAATATCTTATCGATCCCAAAAGCTGGGAAAAGGAGTCTGAACATCGAGACATTTGGAGGAAAACGCTTTGGGACGGCGTTACCGCTCACGACAACACCTGGTTCGAGCTTCAGATCATTAAGAAACATCTTAAGCGTGAACTGAGACATCAGCGTGCCGCGCTTCCTCCACCATCCCCGGGAGCAAACTTTGTTTGCGACTTATGCGGCCGTGCCTGTCGCTCTCGTATCGGCCTTATTAGTCATTCTCGTAGGTGCCGCACCTCAACAACGAACGCTGCTTGAATCATCTTCCATAGATGAAATAGGCCATTGATGAAGAGATATAAACATTTAAGAGATTCGTACTATTTATTTATTATCACAAACACACAAGCTAATACCAAATTCGAAATGAAAACAACAGGAAAGTATTTTCTAATCTAATTCAAAATGAATTAACAACGCTGTAAAGTTTCATCAAAATGGGCTGCACGCACAGTTAGGGATAGTACCTTGTTAGTACCCCGTTGGTACCTCCTTAGTACTCCATCAGTACCCCGCTAGAGCCTCGTTAGTACCCCGCTAGAGCCTCGTTAGTACCCCGCTAGTACCCGTGCTTTCCGAGCGTCTGCTCCACTTCTTTGACGTATTTCTCGGATACCTTCTGCTGTCTCATGTCGTTCACCTGACGAAAAAAATTATTATAAATATAATCGCCATATTGGATTTTTGGTACTTTAATTGTATGTATACGAAGGAGATGGAAGATGGAGTGAAAGATTACTTCACTGGTTCCCAAGAAACTCTACTCTTCCTAGAGGGAGACCAAGGCGGAGGTGGAATGACGACCTCATGGGAGTGGCAGGCGCTACCTGGACTAGACTCGCCCAAGATAGGCAGAAATGGCAAGGGTTGGAGGAGGCCTTTACCCAAAACTGGGTGCCCCGAAGAATATAATCAAAAATAACGGGCAAATACGGCTTAATAATAATAATAATACTGAAGGACTAAAAACTGCATTTTTTAATACAAAAAAAAAAAATATTTATTGACCAGTGAATCTGAGGTTGAAGATGATGATGAATGAAAGTAAAAATGTATTAAGTTTGGTCAGTTTTTGTAGCATGGAAAATACAAAATGCTATGGCATTTTGTATATATTTTGAATGACATATTGGATTTCTTGACATTTAAGCATACTACAAAATCTCCTACTAAACTTTACTGCGGGACCCAACAATACATTAAGGGGAATCCTCAAATCCGAATACCATACAAAATGTTTCGGACAAATACTCAAAAAGTACGCCGTATTATAGTAATTTCTACACACTATTCGTTTCCTCGTATGTTTTTTGATTTCGTGAACAAAAAAGTGAAAGGTTTCATACTTTAATTAGAGAGGATTAGCCTTAAGGGGAATCCTCAAATCCGAATTCAAAATGTTTCGGACAAATACTCAAAAAGTACGCCGTATTATAGTAAAGCCTTAACATTACTTGAATAACATTACGAAAGTCGTTTTTTTTTACAGTGACGCTTGAGGTAACCTGTAACATACCTTCTGCTTGATGACCTTCCGTTCATATTTGTCCTGCTGTTCCTGTTCCATCCTCAGCGCTACTCCTTCATTGTGGATCTTCTCGCGGAGTTCCGCTCTGCAAACAGCGATGAATAAGCATTACTGTGTTCTCTTTAAGGGCGCATTAGCTAGTGAAATACAGATTTTAGATCTTTGACACTTTAAATCTCTCCTTTAATCGACGAATCCATTAATAAGAGTACCTCATTCTCCAAATCCATTCAAGTTTTTAACAAGAAACAACAAATAGCCGCCATATTGGATTTTTTGACATTTGTGGTATATTGCTATTCTTGTGACCTCGACATCTCATTTTCAAATCCACGAGCCGAGCCTACAGAGCGCACCAAAGGAACAGTCTCATGAGGGTACAGGAACTGTCTCATAGGGTACAGGAACAGTCTCATAGGGTACGTGAACAGTATCATAAGGTACATGAACAGTCTTATAGGGTACAGGAACAGTGTCATAGGTACAGGGACAGTCTTATAGGGTACAGGAACAGTGTCATAGGTACAGGAACAGTCTTATAGGGTACAGGAACAGTCTCATAGGTAAAGGTATGCCTTGATCACACGTAGAAAGTTGCCTAGATCACACGTACCGAGCAAACGGGCGAGACAGTAAAATGTTACTAGGCCGAGATAGTGAAAGCTCACATAACTCACTCAGCCGAGCAGTCGGCGCTATGTTTATACGTACCGAGTACTCGGCCTAGAGCAATGTATCGGCCGAGTACTCGGTACGTGTGATCAAGGCATTAGTTGTTACCTGGCGCGTTCCTTGTCGTTGATCTGTTTCATGATCTCCTGGCGATGCTGTTCAATGCGTGCCTTGCGTTTTTCGTCCAACTAAAAAAAAATAAGTAGGTACAGTCGGCTCTGTAATTGTCTTTACACCCAGCTTACGCCGGTTTTGTCCTGTCTTCTTCTTCTTCGTGTCACTAGTTCTTTCGAACCAGTGTTGTGAAAGGATTTCAAGTGCGCCTCGAATCACTTTGTCATGTGATTAAACCACTCACACAAACACATCATGTTTGTGTTTGAATAAACTACAGATGTGATTAAACCACTTAAGATATACCCCTAATATAAACCACAAGTATTTTAATCACAAAAAAACATCGACGTAAGCTGACAATTATAGAGCCGACTGTACCTACTTAGTTACATTTTGTAATTTTTCAGCCACGGTTTAAATGCCTCCTTTGGATAACTAGTATATGTATTGTTTTGATATGTTTAACCTAGTCGAAGGATATAAGGAAAACTAGTTTTGTCCAATTTCCTTCACTTAAAATTGTCTGTCCTGTATTCCAAATCCATCTTGGTTTGATATTGTATACCTTGGTGTTCTATAGGAACACCGTTATTCATATATGCCCTACACATAAGTCAAAGTCCATTGCACCTTTTAACTGAAAACCAGACCGCCATATTTCCTGCACAGAAGAATACAGGTATCTTCACTGTTAAATAGCGCTCGACGAAAGTGGAGGGGAGCTCTGCGCAAGAGAGGTGAGGCGAGACGGCGGGAAGGTGGCTAAGCGACCAATAGACGGCGGGAAGGTGGCTAAGCGACCAATAGACGGCGGGTAGGTGGCTAAGCGACCAATAGACGGCGGGTAGGTGGCTAAGCGACCAATAGACGGCGGGTAGGTGGCTAAGCGACCAATAGACGGCGGGTAGGTGGCTAAGCGACCAATAGACGGCGGGTAGGTGGCTAAGCGACCAATAGACGGCGGGTAGGTGGCCAAGCGACCAATAGACGGCGGGAAGGTGGCTAAGCGACCAATAGACGGCGGGAAGGTGGCTAAGCGACCAATAGACGGCGGGAAGGTGGCTAAGCGACCAATAGACGCCGGCGCCGGGCGCCGGGCGCCGTCCCCGTCGCGTCGCACTTCTCCCGCCAAACACATCTTTAAGCCATGTATTCATTGAGAAACAATGTGTCGGATACACTGTTTCTGAAACATCACGTAAATGTTTACAGAACAATGTTTCGGAAACTCTGCCGTCCAGATCATCAGTTGTGTACAATAAATATTTCTATTAATTTAAAAAAAAAAAAGTCACTCCACACTATCTTCATGTTTATCAAACTAGTTTCATGCGCATCTACACCCATATGCATCTGTTGCGAAACCGATTTGTTTCTGCTCTCAATTCTGAGCGGGGAGCACAGAATCATGTTGAAACATGCTGAGAAACACGTATTGTTTACCGAACGTTTGTTTACAAGTGAATATGTTTCAGAAACATTTATTAGTTTCACAAACACGTAAATTTTATTTCTGAAACAGTGTTTATAAACAAATGTTTCTCAGTGAATACTTTCTCGCTTTAAAATCGACTTCTGCGCATCCAAGGTCGGCGCTATTAAACCGTGGGGATACCTGTATCAAAGTATATCCTAGCAGTGGTAACGCAAGACTCACCTGTTTCTCCTTCTGTATGAACTCCTCGTTCTGTCGCGCCGCGTTGTTGAAGCTCTGCTCGTCCTTGGCGATCTCGCGCGCGATGAGGCGGTGGATGTCCGTGATCTGGAACACACCATTAACTTCACGCCTTTTGCGGGTACATTGATTTTTTTTTTCATATCTAAGAGGCGAGCAAGGTGCTCTACCCGGTGAGTGACCGCGTTTGACACTGCCTCTCTAACTCTCTCTGGTTCTCACTCTCTATCGTTATTTCTTTCTTTTTTTTTCTCTATCACTCTTTCTTTCTCTCTATCGTTCTCTCCCTCTCTTTTGCTCTCTATCAATCTCACTTCTTCTATATCGATCTCTCTCTCTTCTTATCATTCTCTCTCTCTCCCTATCGTTCTCTCTCTCTCTGTATAGCCTTTCTCTCAACATCTTGCTATATCGTTCACTCCATCTATCGTTCTCTCTCACTTATCATTTATCATTCTCTCTATAGTTCTCTCTCTCTCTCTCTCACTCTCGGTACTGCCGCAATGTGCTGATGCCGTCACCTGGTGCACCCTGGCCTCGTGCAGTTGTCTCATCTCCCTGTTCCGCTTGATGGCGGCGTCTCTCTCCTTCCTCCGGTAGTCTCTCTCCACATCCTCCTGTATCTTCAGGTTGCGGATGCGTTCCAGTTCTTCCTTCAGCTCTTGTTCCGCCTGAGGAAAGAAAATAGCTTCAATATTCCAGAGGCAAAACTATTTAAGGCTAATCCTCAAATCCAATTCCATACAAAATGTTTCGGACAAATACTCAAAAAGTACGCCGTATTATAGTAATTTCTTCACACTTTTAAGTTAGTAGGGTTAATTTTAAAACACGTATATAATCTAAATTAAAGTATGAAACTTGAATTGTAGATTATTCAATTTCAGTATGCTTTTAAAAGTAATAAAAGTATACCGAAATTGAATAATCTACAATATCCTTGTTTACATACAACGATAATTCAAACAAATTGATTATTCAATTTCAGTTTGCTTTTAAAAGTAATAAAAGTATACTGAAATTGAATAATCTATCTTTATATTATTATTATTTATCTTTGTTTTTGTAATGTATTAAATGACACGCCACACCATATTTTTTGCACGCCCGGGTTGACTGGTAGAAAATGCTATTATAGCATTAAGTCCTCCCTCACTTATGTAAGTGTTAAAGTGTTAAAATAAATAAATAAATCTACAATTTCCTTGTTTTTTCTAACTAAACTCTAGGGTGCCAATAATAGGCTGGGTGCCAATAATAGGTTGGTTTACCCTACTACATCGTGTTACTAAACTTTAATACTTCTGTGGTTATACATTAGTAGGTAAGTACATTAAATAGTGTTCAAGTGCCTGACCTTCTGTGCCTTGGCGATATGATCGATGCCCTTCTGCTTGGCTGCCTTGACGGCCTCGGCCTCGGCCCGCGCTTTGGACTCGCGCGCTTGCTTCTGCTTCATGAAGTTGGTGATCCGCAGGTCCATGATACGATCCTCTTCGTTCTGGAGCTGCTTGAAGTATAGCAGCTCGGCGTTGCCTGGGGACATACACTTTGGACCTCTGTTTAAAGAAATTTATTAGGAGTTTTGGCGGGAACGTGAAAATGTCGCATTTGTGGTATTAAATTATTTTTCACACCACCTACTCGACAATGTCCAATTACATATCATGCTATCATCAAGGTAAAGCAAAGCATTAATTACCATTGTATGAAACTCCCAAGGGTTGTAATGTGATTTGAATTCGGAACGTCAAATTCGTGTGGAAACTCGTGGTAAACCCTAAGTAAAGAAACGCCCATATGGCATTGTAAAAAGGTTTGTTCGAAAATCGAACTGGCCACCAAAATCAGAACTCATAAATTTAAGAAAAAGGCGCGACTTCAAAGATTGTGAAACAAAAGACGGTGTTCGCTGCTGGAGCCCTGGCTTTTATTGCCTCGCAGAAGGTGTGAAAAGTAGAGTATGCTCCTCTGGGATAAAGCCTGTCTTTGTCTTGGGTAGCTTGAACCCCTCGCGTCACTCAGGACTCTACATAACTGAGTCCCTCGTTAGCTCAGGGTTCAATATGCCACCCGCGACACACTGCTTTATCCCCTTAGTGCATAATCTACTAATACAAAACTTGCATTACTTTGAGTAATAATATCATCATCATCCTCAGCCAGAAGAAGAACTTATGAGTAATCCTCAAGGCAAATTCCATACAAAGTGTTTTTTACAAACATTCAAAAAGTACGCCGTATTATAGTAATTTCTTCACACTATTCGTTTCGTCTATGTTTTCCGATTGTGTGAACAAAAATTAATAAGGTTTCTTACTTTAATTTATATTTTATACGTGTTTTTAAGATAGTAGTGTTAATTTTAAAACACGTATAAAATCAAAATTTTGAGTATTTGTCCGAAACATTTTGTATGGAAATTTGCCTTGAGGATTACTCATAAGTTCTTCTTCTGGCTGAGGATGATGATGATATTATCATAACAAGGCTAGGAAGTAGGTACCCTGGTCGAGTATCTCCTTCAGTTTGATCTGTCGATGGTGCTTCTCCTTCAGCTTCTGCGCCTCGTCGATCTGCATCGCGATGTTGGCCTGGTTCACCCTGATGCTCTCCTCCTCAATGCGCTCCGCTTCCATTATCTGGTGGATATCACTGGAGCTTAGAACAGGGGTTGGGAGTTTTGGCGGGAACGTGAAAATGTCGCATTCGCGGCATTAAATTATTTTATAATACATTTGCTCGTAAAGGGTCTATTATTGCACCAATTTCAATATCGTATTGTATCTCATTACGCACTAGTGCGGTAATGTAATGTAAAACGCACGAGTGCGGTAATGTAATTAAAAAAGGAAGATTTATCAATGTTCTCCGTTTAAAACAAACGATACTTTTTTAAAATCTTAGCAAAGAGTTTTTATGTCAGAAAAGTGGTCAACATTTTATGAATAAAATTAACTTTGGGAGATAAAATATAATAAATAAACATTTAATTCTTTAATTTAATTAATATTGACCATAAATTACAACCATTTAAATGTAACAAAACACAAAAATATTAATTTACTTTATTATAATACTGGCTGTTCTGTGCTTTTGCCTGTGGTTTGCCTTAAAAAAAAAACGCTGATGCGCGCGCTTCGCTAATTTGAAACAAGTAAAAATTGTTCTTTTTGCTACGTTTTTTTCCCTGTATTGTTTTTATTTGAAAATGTCGTCAAGTTATGATGAATTTATTTATTTATTTCCTCGCAAATGTGTTATAAAACGTCGTATGACATACGTGCGGTTTGATAATTACAGCCTCTGCTTTCTTGTAGCCCTCACCTACGGCTCGGGCTAGCAATATCGCCTCGGCTGTAATTCTCAACTTACCGCACTTATATCATAATGTACTATTACAAACTTGCATTACTTTGAGTGTTTAAGTGTAAAAACGGTGATTTTTTATCCATTAAGTGCTCGTGAACGTGTAGTGTTGGTGAATATTATTATTATTAAAATTCTTTATTGCACAAAAATAAAAATTACATTGCACAATGGGCGGGCTTAATGCCTTAGGCATTCTCTCCCAGCCAACCCTTGTATGGTGGTACAGTATGGTTAGCGTGTTAATATAGATAATATTTAGAAATTAAATTAGGAAACTAAAATATATACCTACAAATATATATTATACTATACCTATACATATATACATATGAGTGTCACCTTTTACTAAATTCATACAGGATACCTATTGATAAAGGATGTTAAGGAAGTGCTGGCGAGTGAGTTTTTTGAATTTTTCCTTAGAGTCCGCCTTACGAATGTCTATCGGAAGTTTATTCCAGAGTCGAACTGCCTCTACTGTAAAAGAGTTTGTCATGAAGGATGTGCTGTGTTGAGGAGTGGTAATGGTGGAGGTGTAATGCTGTAAAACGTGACTTTTCGTATTGCCTCTAAAACTCTATAGAAGCCTCTAGTAAAGTCGCAACCACCACTACTTTACAGGGGCATCGATTGACTTATCGACTCTGACTGATGACAAAATATCTCTCCAATTACTTGACACTGGCTATATACCTTTGATGTGGAGCCCAAACTGAAGACCAGGGGTTTCCAACGAGGGTACGCGTACCCCCCGGAGTACGTGAGAATTTAAAGTGTAGTACATACTAAAAATATATACACCGTAAATTTTAAATTTTCAGAAAAAAATACGCATAATCAGTTGCCATTTCTGAAAACATATCATATTTAGGTATGGCAAAAAACTTTAAAAAATTGAGTCGAATTTTAAAAATGTACAGTAAAAACATTGAAATAATTAAATGCATTGGCTTGTGTGATATTGGTATGCAGAGTCTACACTAAGTATATGATACTTGTGTTGTAGGTACTACTCGGGCGAATGAACATGACACCTGGCTGACACTCTCGCTCGGAACTCGATGCTTCCCCCGCCCCCCGCGCGGCGCCCTCCGTGTTTGTTCTTCCTCTAATTGCGAAGCCTTATCATTACTTATCATTACCAAGTATTACAGGACCTCTTCTCTATCAACATTATCCAATTCCACGCTGTACTTTGCAGTGGTACTGTATGTTCAAAGCGATAAACATAGCACATCTCCTAGGTCTGGAGATGCTGAAGCTGCGAGAGTAAATAAGATAAGTCACCTTAGCAGTCTCATGAGCGTGGATCTGCTCCTTCAGCGCAGCCAAGTTCTGCAGCCGCAGACCGTGGCGTCGTTCTTCGTCGCTCTCCGCACGCTTCACGGCTGCCTGGCGGTTTTCCTCCATTATCGCGTCCAAGCTGAATATTAATTTAATAATACTAATAGCCAAGGGTCTCGACCAGTACCTTAAGGCTAATCCTCAAATCCGAATTCCATACAAAATGATTCGGACAATACTCAAAAAGTACGCCGTATTATAGTAATTTATTCGCTTTATTCGTTTCTTCCATGTTTTTTGATTTCGTCAACAAAAAAAGTTAACGGTTTCATACTTTAATTTAGATTTTATACGTGTTTTTAAGTTAGTAGGGTTAATTTTAAAACACGTATAAAATCTAAATTAAAGCATAGAAGAAACGAATAGTGCGAAGAAATTACTATAATACGGCGTACTTTTTGAGTATTTGTCCAAAACATTTTGTATGGAATTCGGATTTGAGGATTCCCCTTAAGCGGCTGGGTCAAGGGTCACCTGATCCTTGACCCAGCCGCCAAGCGGTAGAATTGACACTGAAGATGTCATCTATCTCGACCTTAGATTTGATTTTCAACCGACTTCAAAAAAGGAAGAGTATGAATGTTGTTTTTTATGTTTATTATCTCAGAACTTTGTTGTTTATGAACCGATATGAAAAATTATTCCCAAAAAAAAAAAAACCAGACCAAATTGACCCCCTAGATATTTTATCAAAATCGGTTCATTACTTTGGTTTTGAATTAAAAATAACTAAAAAAAAAGGCGTTATAGTAAACATTATTACGTATTTGGTTCCCTGTGACTTTTCAGTGGTGCATACGGTCACTAGAACAGTTCGATTGAGGTCGGATGTTGTAGTTTTCTTAAAATCTTGATTATTAAGGTTTAGAGGGTAGTGTGGCTATGCTCGGCGTCTCTCTGAAGGATATGATCCGTAATGAGGTTATCCGACAGAGGACCAAGGTTACCGACAAAGCTCAGAGAATTAGCAAGCTGAAGTGGCAGTGGGCTGGTCATATCTGCCGAAGAACCGACAACCGATGGGGTAAACGAGTTCTTGAGTGGAGACCACGAATCGGCAAACGTAGTGTAGAATGCCCTCCGGCAGGTGGGGTGACGATCTGCGGAAGGTTGCGGGCAGAAGATGGATGCGGCAAGCCGAAGATAGGGCGCGATGGCGCTCATTGGGAGAGGCCTATGTCCAGCAGTGGACTGCGGTAAGCTGATGATGATGATGAGAGGGTGGTGTGATGGTATACCGTCTCTGTTCCTCATCTAGCTCCTTCTTAATAAGCTCCTTCTCCGAGATCTGCGCATCGCGGATGGCGTGACATTTGGATGCCAAGATGATGCGGTTGCAAAGCCGCGGACCCTGCATGCTGTCCGCCCGAAGACCTGCAATCAACATCTTAAGGGTAAACCTCAAGGCAAATTTCCGTACAAAATGATTCGGACAAATACTCAAAAAGTACGCCGTATTATAGTAATTTCTTCACACTATTAGTTTCGTCTATGTTTTCCAATATTGTCAACAAAAATGTCTACAAATCACATCCATATGTGTCCATGCCACCTGCGACACAGGGAATCCTAGTGCAGGGGTGTGAGTGTGTGAATGTTTAATGTTAATTTAATTTTAAAAAAAACTTACTCTCGGCTCTGGACAAGGTATGCGCAGCCTGGTCGGGACCATCAAGCTCAGGGTCTGCGGTGCCCGTGGCGGAGTCGGCGCCAGGTTGCGGGAGTAGATTCTCCTTCAGCTGCCGTTTCCTGGCTTCCGACTCCTTGGCAGCCTGCTGTATAGTTGCCTCCTGGGCGACCATGGCTTCGAGCTGCTCGTCTTGAGTCCGTATCTAGGGGTTTTTTTTAATGTAAGATTTAAGATTTTTATTCGCCAGATTATAATTTTCATGTTATTAACAATAGTTGGATTTTGGAGGGGTTTTTAGCTATAATTACCACGCCAGCAACGACGGGTTGGCAATCGCAGTAATCAAAGGGGAATCTGACTATCGTATTCATCTCTTCCGACTGTTCCGCACACGGCCTGTTGTCTCCTCCTGGTGACCAGCCCATGTGGGTACTGATAACACTGCTTCCATCATCAGAGTAACGCTTATTTGATGGCGGCGTTGGCTCGCCATATAACAGTGTATTTTCGGGCATCTGCAGCATTTTATAGAGGTGCTACTAAACACCCCACTGCGCCCTGGTACTCCTGCCACCTCTATTCCGGGACTGCTTATTTGAGGAAGGGCCTTATTCGCAGCTGCGACAGCTGTCCTGCGTACTGCAGGACGTTTCGCTATCCGCCACCTGTGACCCGGGATGTAGCTGAGGCTCGCCCATCCGTAGGTAGGGAGACGCATCGCCCACGCATGGGTAGCTTTTGGCACGAATGGCAATATTCTGCGTGGTAAGCTGTCCATAACAATGAAGAAAAAGGTTTTCGAGCAATGTGTCATACCGGTCTTCACCTACGGAGCCGAGACCATGACGCTTACGGAGCAATCTGCAGAAAAGATCAGAGTAGAACAAAGAGCGATGGAAAGGGCGATGCTCGTAATTTCCTTACGCGACCATAAGCCAAATAAATGGATCAGGTCAAAAACCAAGCTCAGAGACGTGGTGACACTCATAGCAGAACGGAAGTGGAGATGGGCCGGACACATTGCGCGAATGGATAGGGAACGATGGACGCGGCGATTGTTGGAGTGGAGACCGCAATAGCACACGAGACCGCGAGGAAGGCCACCAAAGAGATGGGTCGACGACATCCGACAACACGCAGGGCGGGATTGGATGGCGCGGGCTCAAGATCGTCAATACTGGAGGCGATTGGAGGAGGCCTACATCCAAAAATGGATAATATAAAGGCCGGAATGATGATGATGATGATGAAAAATAGTTAGTTGTTATTTGTGCCGAATTGTGCCTTTTGTTATACCATTTATGGTGTGAGTTTTACAAATGTATGATCTATAGGTACCTTTAGGGACATATAATAAAGTAGACCCCGAATTCCTGTAGATACTACCTAACAAAACAGAGGTAATGTATAGGTGTTGTAGGTACTTTGTAGATAGGTTTTTTTTGACGGAAACGTGTTCAGACAGTTTAAATAACTGCCCCAATCATTATTATTTTAAGAAAGACTTTTTGTTCGTTTTTGTGTGTGCTTAAAGCATAATCAGCCTATAATGTTCCTACTTAACCGATATGTTTTTGTTATAAAAACATTAAGACGTACCTCAGGACAAAAAACAGCTTTGACAGCCTACCACGGATATGTTGCTTCTGTTTTGCGATACGGACTTTTACTCTGGGGTAATTCAATAGATGTTAGTAAAGCTTTCATTGTCCAAAAAAAGTGTATTAGAGCCGTTTGTGGTGTAGGACCACTTAGTTCATGCAAACCGTTGTTTAAAAATCTACAGACATTAACTCTACCAGGTTTCTACATATTTCAAGCAGGTTGTTTCGTAAGAGAAAATGTCCACTTATTTGATAAATACGAGGATCAGCTAAACTCTAGGGTAAAACTTAGAGACCCAACCAGGCTAGTGGTACCAGCTCACAGGACAGCTCTTAGTAGTAGAAATAGTTACAACATGACTAAAAATATTTAATCAAATTCCTAAAACTATAAGAGAACTACCTATTAAACAATTTAAAACTAAACTTTATAAATGATTACTTGAGAAATGCTTTTATAATCTAAATGAATTTTTATCCTAATGTGTTATAAATATTATCTAAAATCTCTCTATTATTATACAATTATCTTTTGTTATAACTACTATATTATAACCTGTAAAAAAAAATATTTTAAGTCAAAATTTGCATGTCGACAACCGACAAAATATGTGATACTATACTGTTAATAGATAGGGCTTTTGTCATTCAGAAACGGGCAATTCGTACCATAGTACGGATACCTCCCTGGGAGTCTTGTAAGGATCATTTCCGTAAACTAAAAATACTGACCCTTCCTAGCTTGTATATTTTAGTGGTTCTCATGGATATTGTGCGGCATCCACTTAAGTATGAAACATTAGAGAATAGGGCAAAGAGGCTTAATACTAGAAGAAAAGACCTTGAGCTTCCAATGCATATGAGGTTAAATGTGTCAAAGCATGGCTGTCGTTATCAAGCGGTTCTTCTCTATAATGCTCTACCTAATGAGATGAAAACAATTAACAGTCCAAACGTGTTTAAAAATAAACTGAGAAACCTTTTGTTGGAGGGGTGCTTCTATACAATTGACGAGTTTATGACAAGATAGGTTTAGTGACATAGGATAGTATGTAGTTAGTAGGTTTGCTGCTGTTAGGTAATAGTTTAGGTAGTAATTTTGAAATTGTATTATTTTTGTTTCTGTATTTATTAAATTTTTATTTTTCCTTTGTGTGTACTATAGAGACATTCATATACGATTGTGAAATTATGATTGAATAAATAAATGAAAAACAATATAAGACCTTGTAATGACCATACTTCAGGCAAATAAATATCATTTCATTTCATTTCATACTGCTTACTCAGGCCTACTCTCGGCAGGAGAGCGAATGGGTCTTTATCCACCACGCGGACCCAATGCGGATTGGTAGATGTCACATGCCATAGAATTTTTTATTCCTTTGACATTCATGACGTTTTCCTTCATCCTTGCGAGAACGTGGGATGCATACATAGATTTTTTGGACCGAAAAAACCGATTTACGCATGACTGCCACCGGGATTCGAACCCGCGACCATCAGATCGCAAGGCAAGGGCCTCATCCACTCGGCCACCACGTTTTTTTTTGTGTGCGTCACGTAAAACTACTGAACAGATTTTCATAGGTGCTGTTTTTGGGACAATTTTACCTAATCCACGGCCTAATCATAGAACATTGCCTAAATATAATTTTCAGCAATCCTTAGCTAAATACTTTAAAAAAATCAGGCATTAACCTTGGCCTGCTTCTTCAACCGCTCATATTCGTCCTTCTGCATGACAGCTGGGTAGAAGTTGGGTTCCGTTTTTGGAATGAGGAGCTCCCTCCAGCCGCCTATTTGAGGGACCATCGTGAACTCTCGCTTCGGAACCTCGCATTTGTGGATCGGTCGCTTCGTCATAGGGAATTTGAGACGGCATGATGACGGCCTGCAAGCATAAAGAAAGAAAGAAAAATGTTTTTATTTACCAGAAAATTATATAAGAGTTAAAACTAAAACAAGCTTCCTACCTACCTATGCAGTTATGAATTAATAGAGAATATAAAGTAAGTAGTAATAAAGAAAAAAAATAATTCCGTGTTGTAGTAGGAGGTACTCGCATGATTTCTGGTAAACTTGGGCTCAACTCAGCGTTGTGCTGGAAAGTGAGGTTCTCATGACCCCATCGATTCAGCGCTGAATATTTTTATTTTTCCTAGGCCTTTTGCATAGGCAGTTGGTAAAGATCTCGTTATCACAGTCACGATTGGAGGTGGAAAGGTTCGTTACTTGTGGAGTTGGTAGCAACCGGGGTCGCTGCCTTTGCGAACGCAGTGGTATGGTATGTCATCGTGCGGTGTCTTGTAGACCTTCGGCATTTTGGTAAAATAATAAAAACGCTAAGCAAGACAGGAAAAATGTCACCGCTGACGTTGCTTAGCAATTTTGATTATTTTTGTCAGAATGTAGCAGCTGAAATAAGGTTTTATTGACCCAACATCTAAGGCGTTTCCAGGCAATGTTCCAAGTATAACGAAATTCTAAAAATATGCCATGATGTCTAGTCTATCCTAGAGCCCCGAGCTTCGAGAACGTATATTCCCGACCGTCTCTACCCCCAGCATTACTACAAGCATACGCAACTATGAACAATCGAACAGCTGCTATGTAATGGTGAAAGGTGAAAGATAAGAATAAGAAAACATTTATTTGCTTACACATATAACATTCAAAAGAAAACACATTACAAAGATAAGAAAGAGAAAAAAAAAGTGGAAACAAAAAGGAGAGTCACTCAGCGAGTAACAAATATCCATCCATCAATACTTACAAACTTTCGCGTTTATAATATTAGTAGGATATGGACGACACGGATGGTCGAGTGGCAAGTGTGTTAGACTGCCACGCCGGTGTCGCGGGTTCGATTCCCGCTCAGGACAAATATTTGTGTGATAGACATCGGTGTTTGTCCTAAGTCTGTGTGTGTCCTATGTATTCTATGTATGTATTTTACAAAAAAATAAAATAAGTATTGCATCAGTTATCTGGTTCCCATAAAAGCTTACTTAGTTTGGGGCTAGATGGCGTTGTGTGGAATGTAAAAACATTATTATTATTATATAAATATAAGAATAACCTACCTCGAGGAATTTATAAACTCATAACTAATCTAAGGATTTCTGGCGAGAACGTGAAAATGTCGCATTCGCGGCCACAGAAGTTAGAAAGCAAAATCTATTGCAAACGCTATGCTATGCTCTACCTACATATTTCGAAATTTATGTTCGAAAATTGTCCCACTTAGTTCAAAAATTATTATGGCCATGTTAATTTTAATTGTATGCTGGCAACTGTGTGAACGAGACACACCCCTTAACGTGAGTCTCTATCAAGGATTATGAATCCTTTTATTTAATTCAAAAAGAACTTTATTTCCTAGTAATAAGGTTCAGAACTCTTAATCCTAAAAAAAACAAAATGGCGGGTGAGCTATCCTGATCCTATAGAAAATCCTTGATTGGAGCCATAGAAACCAAGATAATCGCGAAAAATCGACGTTTGTAACCTTTGACCTGCGGGGCTATTTGCTAAGCCGTCATTAGTTCTCGTTATCGGATTGAATGGTCAAGAGGGGGAAAAAAATGACGTCACCCGAGGATTTCTGTCGCTATCGGCGGGGCTATTTGTTAAGCTGTCATTAGTTCTCGTTATCGAATGGTACGTCAAATCTGACAGAAAATGGCCGACCTCTCGAAGCCGATAGCGACAGAAATCCTATGGTGACGTCATTTTTTTCCCAGTCTTGACCATCGAATTCGATAACGAGAACTAATGACAGCTTAACAAATAGCCCCGCGGCTTCGAGAGGTCGGCCATTGTCTGTCAAATTTGACGTACCATTCGATAACGAGAACTAATGACGGCTTAGCAAATAGCCCCGCTGACTGTGAAAGTTGGTGCTGAACATAATACCTACTTATTAGAGATGGGCAATGTTGGACTACCCTAAGGGATTTCCGTGACTTTGATTTTTGTGTAGATCAATTTAATGCCGCCAATGCGCCATTTTTCATGTTCCCGCCAAAACTCCACCAAGTGGTTATATTCTCTTTGGCACGCACTGCACTGACAGGGAGACAGTAATGCACGACACGATAACGGACGACATGATAACGCACAACATGGAAATGCCCGACACGAGAATGTACATCAAAGAATCCATGACCTAGGCTTTCTATTACCGTGTTGTACATTCCAGGGTCCATGGGTGGAATGCGTGACACAAGAATGGCCAACACGGGAAGAGGAAGCTTCTGTAGCTGTCAAATCGATGCTTCGTTTGCATAGGTATGTGGTAACCGAGCGAGTGCATATATATGAGTAGATTAAAACAAAATGAGACAAATCACGGCGCGGCGGCGCGGGCGCAGTCATCCTCAGATCAACAGATAGTAGGTAAGGTTGAAGTTTTTTTTTTGTCTTATTGTGATAAAACACTTACTAATAGGGGTTTTGAACAACGGTTTTTTATTTTAGGCATTTTATTACGTACCCGAAGCCAGTACTTGTTAAGTGCAAACGAGCCTTAACAATTTTGACCAACCAATAGAGTAAACCTTGAAAATTCAATACCCATCAGAGACGTTAGCTTGTGTCTTGGATTCCGTGGTACATTCATGTGTTGATGTGACAGCCATTCCTGCCTAGACAAATTTTGTACAGGGTCGAGTGCACGACACGAGAATGCACAACAGGAATAGAGAGCCGTTATGGTGCGGATTCCCATGCTGTACATTTCTGTGTCGTACATTACAGGGACACCTGCGGATCAAATTATGACTGTGCTGCCAGTATCAGTATCAAAAAAGTACGAAAAGCCACCCAAAATGGTAGGTAATATTTGACGTACTTCTTTCGTACTTACCAACATTTTATACCGTTATCCGACTACGGCGAAGCAAAATTCAATTCAATTTATTTATTAAACAAAACATTTCACTTAGGTCAGCTATCGGTGGCCCCACACTAGGCTCTCGGCCTGTATCCTGTATGTATGTATGTAAAATGAGGGTATTCAGAGCCAATAAATAAAACTTAACTTATTAACATTTCTAATATAACGGCTAATTTACTATACCTACAAAAAAGACTCGGTTCGTATAAACATAGCGCTCGAGTGCTCGGCTAGCGGCTGAGCGAGTGATGTGATGTAAGTAAGCTCTCACTGACTGGCCGAGTAACATTTTACTGTCTCGGCACGTGTGATCTAGGCATTAAGCTCTTTATGCCTAGCTTTAGTGCACGAAGGGAGTCTCTTCGAGGCGCACCTGAAATCCTTTCACCACACTGGATCAAAAGAACTGGTGACGCAATAAGAAGGCATTAAGCTAGTGAAATACTAGGCTTTCAAGACTGACAATGAAAGTGGACGAGCGCTGTAGCATTATTTCACCGGCCTCTGTGAATCAGTCCTGTGTAGCCTCTGTTCTGGTCTGCCTCTGCATGATCTCCACACCTCACCATACACACGTACATATTATTATTAATTCATTTATTCTCAGACAATACATCCATATTATAGCACACGTAAAATAATTTAAAAAGAAATGTCATACAAAAAAGATCTTAAGAACTAAAAATAAATGTTAAAATGAAATAAATTATGAATAAATAAGAATTGAATATTTGAATTTAAAAATAATTATTGTATGTCATTAATTTAATTTAATTTGATGAATAAATACCTACTTATTTGTTCAAAATTGGACTGCACCAAGCAAAACTTGCATCCATCTATTTTGGATGGGGCAGTCTAGGCGCGACATAATCATCTCTAGGATGCTGTTGGGGCTGGCTCGCGCACGCTGGAGTAGGGATACATATGCAGTACAATATTAGAGCCTAGATGGGGGTAGGTAAACATCATCATCAGCCTATCGCAGTCCACTGCAGGACATAGGCCTCCCCCAATGAGCGCCATCACGCCGTCTTCGGCTTGCTGCATCCATCTTAGAAGCCAGTCCACATAGTGACATATTTGCGGATCAATGGAAAGAGCTCACCTCTGATTTCCATTGGTACTGCCAATCAAAATTTTGACATAAATATAATTAATTAAGTGTATTATTTATTTGATGACTATTTTAAATTTATAATTTAAGTATTTTGTATTTTAATAATTTTATTTTTAATCTTTAAATAATGGAATTGGTTGTTTAACCGTTTTATTTAAAGTAAATAAATAAATACTAAATCTTATAAGGTAGGTAGTAGTAGTAGCATCTTACACCTACTACTCGGGCGAATGAACATGACACCTGACTGACACTCTCGCTCGGAACTCGATGCTTCCCCCGCTGCCCCGCGCGGCGCCCTCCGTGTTTCTTCTTCCTCTAATTGCGAAGCCTCATCATTACTTATCATTACCAAGTATTGCAGGACCTCTTCTCTATCAAGATTATCCAATTCCACGCTGTACTTTGCACAAACGTCATTCGAGCCAGGTGTCATGTTCATTCGCCCGAGTAGCAAGTGGGTAGGTAATGTGGCTGCTGAAAGCAAACACATGAATTATTATTCAAGCAAGCAGGTTTATTGATCACCCCTATCACATAGGGCAAGGAGTGTCTGTAGGTGAGTTTGATACGACAAGACAAGACTAGGTTCATGACCATGCGCGACAGGATGGTAACAAAAACTATGATACTATGTCATATTAACAATCCTATCCTTCCTACTGATATTATAAACGCGAAAGTTTGTAAGGATGGATGGATGGATGTTTGTTACTCTTTCACGTAAAAACTACTAAATAGTTTTTAATGAGACTTTACAATAATATAGCTTATACATCAGAATAACACATAGGCTACAATTTATAAAGATACCTGCGCAGACGAAGTCGCGGGCACCAGCTAGTAGTGTATATTCTCAAGTGCATTTCAAAAATCTAAAACAACAGACTTCAAAAAGGAGGATCAAACCGTTTTTTTAATGTATAGAACTTCGTCATTTAATAACGATTTTGAAAATTATTTTATTTTATGTTTGAAAGAATATACACCTACCTGGTCTCATAGATATTTCATCAAAATCAGTAGATTAGTTTTAAAATAAAAAAAAATTGAAAAAACATGTTGCAGTAAAGAAATTGCGTATTTTCTTTTCCAGTGCCTTTCAGTGGTGTTTAAACAGCCCAATTGAAGTTGGTTGTAGGATAGAAAAAAAATATACTATGAACAGAATTTTCACTTAGCAAAAAAAAAAGTCGAAATAGCGACTCTGACAACAACGCTTTAAAGTTCAATTTAGCTCGCTCATCATTGCACGCCTAATATTTTTATTTGCCTACAAATGTCGCGCCGCGGGCGTCGGCACTTGGGCACCTATCTACCTGAAACGTCGTCGTTTCCATTATTGTTGAAACACTCGAAGGCAATCCAATGTTTACTGTTTGTAGTCATAAAAAACTCGTGCGTTGCGTTATCGCACGAGCGTGAGACTTACTGAGCGAACGCGAGCGCTCGAGCGTGTCGACCGCACGAGCGCCAGCACATCATGTGGCGGCGGCGTGTATCGCGATCTCGCGCGGAGTGCGCCTCCCCTGGTTGTAGCATGTTTTTGTAAAAACTTTGAATAACATTTTTAAATATTATGTCCAGTCTCATATCTTGCGAGTTTATGGTTTTAGACTAGTGAATTCTGAGATGCTTTTTTAAGTTACCAGCTTCAGAAAATGTCTTCTCACATATCTTGCAAGAAAATGTTTTTTCTCCGGTATGTATTCTCTGATGTTTTTTTAATTTACCAGCTTCAGTAAATGTCTTCTCACATGTCTTGCAGGCATATGGTTTGTCTCCAGTATGTATTTTCATGTGTGTTTTAAAATGACTAACTTGAGTAAATGTTTTCTCACATATCTTGCAGGCAGATGGTTTCTCTCCAGTATGTATTTTCATGTGTGTTTTTAAATGACCACCTTGAGTAAATGTCTTCTCACATATTTTGCAGGCATATGGTTTCTCTTCAGTATGTATTCTCTGATGCTTTTTTAAGTTACCAGCTTCAGAAAATGTCTTCTCACATATCTCGCAGGCATATGGTTTTTCTCCGGTATGTATTCTGTGATGCTCTTTTAAACTACCAGCTTCAGAAAATGTCTTCTCACATATCTCGCAGGCATATGGTTTCTCTTCAGTATGTATTCTCTGATGCTTTTTTAAGTTACCAGCTTCAGAAAATGTCTTCTCACATATCTCGCAGGCATATGGTTTTTCTCCGGTATGTATTCTGTGATGCTCTTTTAAACTACCAGCTTCAGAAAATGTCTTCTCACATATCTCGCAGGCATATGATTTTTCTCCAGTATGAATTCTCTGATGCTTTTTTAAGCTACCAACTTGAGTAAATGTCTTCTCACATATCTCGCAGGCATATGATTTTTCTCCAGTATGAATTCTCTGATGCTTTTTTAAATTACCAGCTTCAGAAAATGTCTTCTTACATATCTTGCAGTCATATGGTTTCTCTCCAGTATGTATTCTCATGTGTCTTTTGAAATGACCAACTTGAGTTAATGTCTTCTCACATATCTTGCAGGTATATGGTTTTTCTCTAGTGTGTATTCTCGTATGCATTTTTAATCTACTAGCCACAGTTGTCTTCTTGCACACCTTATTACTTTTAGCATGGATTTTCAAATGTTTTATCAAGCTGTATTTTGATGAATATTTCCTACTGCATACATCACAGTAGCAACAGTACATTTCATCAGTGTTTGTGTCATTGATTGCTTTCAGTGCAGCTTGTTCTTCAGAGTTCCAGTCTTCTGTTTCATCTACAAGAGTTCTCGCCTCTTCATCAGGTGAACCTTCGTCTTCAGCAGTTATCTCTTCTTAGCTACGTGTTCTAGCTTGATGGTTACAGAATCGGTTCCATCGTAAGTGAATTCTAAAACAGTCCTCTGCTGTAGAGTGCTCACTGGCACGCAATACACACGGTGTATTGGTGGCAGGATAGCCGCTCTGCGTGATTCCTGAAAGTACACAAAAGCTAGGTGAATTGCTGGCTTCTGTCCGCCGCTTTGTCTGCATGATGGAAGGACCCTATGCTTCTGGTGTCATTGATCAAAAGACATACATTCTCACAAGTCTTCGCATTCTTTAATAAAATAGGCTATTAAAAATAATGAAATGTGTAAAGTGTAAACAGAAGGCCTACAACATGCGTATTTATATAAGAGGTAGTGATTGCTCATTGGCTGCGTTCTGGACACATTCCATTAAATATCTTTAAGTTTTTGATGAAACTCATTGACTGTCTTTATTGTAATGATTGTGGCGGAAGGGAGGATGTTTATCATTACTAGTGGAATGTGTCCAAAGTGCATCGTTGAGAAAGGACATCCTGAAAATGCATAAAGCCAGCCAGCTCGACATGAGCCTATTCCAGGACGTGCTAGCCGCGTCGGCTGTCGGCGATCATACTCTACAGGGCAGTGTACAAGTTGGTTGGGGAGCGTTAAGAATTAAAATAGAAGAAACAATGGAAATGACATAATCTGTAGATAGATTAAGGTTCCTTAATAACAGAAAAAAAAACAAAACAAAAACATGCATATATTTACAACAAACCTAAAAAGGTTCTTCGATAATAGGCAATGTATCAACGACGCCCCCCCAGTGTTGCGGTGTCAATAGGCGACAGTGTCCATATACCATCAGGTGGACCAATTGCCTGTATTTACCTGACTGTGAAAAGGGGTAATGTTTTTACCATATAAAAAAGTGTATACCTTATCAGGTTGACGAAGACCTCGAACAGTTTGTTTGGTTTTGTGAGCCATGTCGGAGATTCTGCGACATCTGTGCAGCTGCGAGACACAAGTAGAGCACATAGTCGGAGGCCTGTCGTATGCGTTCAACTGGAACGGTAATGTTATTTTTAAGCAAGTGCCTATTGCAATGTTTATAGATGTGATGTGGAGGGTGTGTTCTACCAAGTTTCTTAGTAGGAGGTAGGTACAGACAGCGTCAGAGATAAGTCTCCCCCTTGCACAAGACACCCAGCAATAAATCCTTTCAAAAATTGTCATACTTGAAATTATTTTTAGGCTTACATACGGTTATACAAATATAATTTATTTTTTAAAGGCAAAACTTCTACATACGCCAAAGGGCGGTGATTTAAAGGGGTTTGAAGCTGGGTATTATAATGCAAGGGGGATACTTATCTATGATGCTCTCTGTACATAACCAGGTACCCTACATGAATAACTGTAGTTCTATCACCAAACATTCTGTCTGACAAGCATATATACAGCGATTTCCTTAATTAGTTAATTGTTACTGATAAAGCGATTTTCTCTAGTGAATTAACCCTAAAAAAATTTGCGTCCGTCACAGAAAGGTTATCAATTTTGTATGATTTTTTTCATAACACACATATCATAACAACAGTTTGTACTGTTGGCTAGTCTGTGGCGGCCTTAATACGAATACGCTAGCCAAAAGTTTGCTGATTGCACTACTGCTAAGATTAGAAGTAGGACATTTATATATTTACCTCAGTTCTTATCAGTTTTCTATACATTTCCAAGAGCGCCTCGCTCGCAACGAGGTGTAGCCCGCCGATGCAGTCGTCGACCGCGACGCGACACACTCTGCAGGTCGATGTCGAACCAGACATTTTATTAGTAGGTATCTCGTCTAAACAAATCACCAGAAGTACGCCACACGCCACAAAAGTTTCGAGATTCGAGAGAAATATAATAGTTCTAGTCAAAGAGAGGTACACAAGTTCTTTGGTTCTAAGGTATATCCAAACTCTTTGGTTCTAGTACTTTTCTAATCTGTGAGATAAACGTTTTTTTTTTCATTTAAGAAAAGAATATTTATTCTTCGCGTTTGGCTCCACACATATTAGTATATTTAGCCCAAAAAGAATATAACCACTACGGTTATTGATGATTAGCCACTGATTTAGCCAATAGCCAGTGTCAAGTAAATTATCCCAACGTGGTCAAGTTATTGAATCTACATATTTTATTGATTGAATTATTGTAAAAATTATAAAAAAATATATTTAATTTAGTCAAATGCCAAAAGTCCTAGTCAAGTCCACAGCAAAGAGAATATAACCACTACGTTTAGTCCACAGATTAGTCAGTCACAGAACACTATACTCCTAGCGGAGGTCAGAGTTGGTCAAGGCAAGGCCGAGTTAAACGTAGGTAGTGGTTATCAGTGGTTATTTATATTTTCTTTGCTGTGAGAAGTACAGGGGTGGAATGCGCGACACGAGAATGCCCAACACGGGAATAGAAAGCTCTATAGGTAGGTAACAATATGAAGGTTCTGTTGCTTATGTAGGTAGTTACCAAGCGAGTACTTGCATATGAAAAGATTTAAAACAAATTGAGGCCAATCACGGCGCAGAAGGAATCCTCAGAGCTGCACTTAATGGAATAAAAAACCTCCGTTTTTACAACCGATGACAAAAATAAACAATAATTCACGTATGAAATATAAACTAGTATGAAAATAATAAACGTATGACAAGGCAGTATGGTCGTAATAAAACTTTAGCCTCCCCAAATAGGGAAATATTAAAAAAAAAAAAAAAACTCTGTCTGACAGGTTAGTTTGTTTACATATAATTTTTAATTTCGGTTCTAGCCATGTTCTAGCCAATTATTTTACGTGTTTTACTAATTTTGTGATGAATGTAACTTATTTAAAATACTTACAATACATACAAAAAAAATATATTTATTTCATAGAGGTTATGTTGACTGCGAATTTTGGAGGTAAATTAATGAATTAAATTTGTTATGGTTTAGTAAGTCGTGATGGCTGCAGCAACAAACAAGCCTAAACTACGGAGCCACAACTACTTAAACCCGTTATTTGTAAGTACTGACTGATTTATCTTGAATATTATTGTTATGTAAGGTTATGTTGACATCAGCTAATGAAATGCACCATGAGAGGTCTATCTTTGCCATTCTTTCATAGATAATAATTTTCTTTTTGAGCATACAGCAGTTAAAACTTTGACCCTCCGTTTGGACCCCTTGGGGTGCGAATATGTAAAATTCCTTTCTTAGTAGGTATTCACTTTCAGCTCTCGACGATCGCATCCTCCAAGTTTCAAGGTTCTATGTTCAGCGGTTTTGCCTGTACGTTGTCTGTCAGTCAGTCAGATCCGAGCTCCAAGCCTTTTATTAATATTGATATTCAGTCTGTCAGTCAACTATTGCAAAAATTTAAAATGTTATTATTGTGCACTCTAACTTAAAACTAGCAGTTAGCTATTATAAAGTAAATCCTTTCTACTACTTATGCGAATGAACATGCCACCTGGCTGACACTCTCGCTCGGTGCTGCGTCCCCCGCGGCCCGGCGCGGCCCCCTCCGTGTTTCTTCTTCCTCTAATTGCAAAGCCTTATCATTACTTATCATTACAAAGTATTACACGACATCTTCCATATCAAGATTATCCAATTCCACACTGTACTTTGCCCAAACATCATTCGAGCCAGGTGTCATGTTCATTCGCCCGAGTAGTACTTCTTTGTAGGTGTGTAGGTGATATCTCATATTTCTCAGGCAGGCGCTATAGCGGGTGTGTCGGTAGATGTGGCTCTATATCCACTCGACACGTTGAAAACGCGCCTTCAGAGTCAGCAGGGCTTCCAAAATGCTGGTGGTTTCAGAGGGGTTTATAGAGGTAATTTTTTTTTCTAACCTATTCTGTCCCACTTCTGGCCATAGGTCTCCCCCATAATTTTCCAAGCTTCCCTTTATTGATAATAATTTAAATTTTATTCATCGTATTGCAAACCCGGTACCTAGCTTGAGTCAGCTCGTCGCAGCTTGGCTCGGGCGCTGCACTCACGCTGCTGTCACTCTGCCATTTAGTAGAAATCCAAAATTCTGACTTCACAGATACAACGTAGTACCCTGTCAGCATTGCCCTTTAATTTTTTTTTGGTAACTAAAATTTGGTGGTGTATTGTTCCAGTGTTATTTTGATGATTATGATAAGATAATTGATTGATTCAGGCGTTACTTAGCAGAAATCCATAAATATTAATAAATAGTATAAATATATATAGTAATAATTCCGCTTAGCTTCCAAACAAACAGGAGATGTGACTCCGAAATCCGAACTCACGTTTCGGATTTCAGCGAGTCAACATCTCCTGAGGATGCCTCGTGTAGAGGCGAAACACGTGTCGACTTGGGTTTTCTGTTTTCTGCGCTTTGGTTTAGATACAAAAAATCTTAAACTAGATTTAAGTAAATTGGAACCTATGTTTGGAAGCTAAGCGGAATTATTACTATATATTTATATTATTTATTAATGATTATGATAAGCATTGTATTTCAGGGTTGCTAACAGTGGCGACTAGTTCGATGCCCACCACAGCCCTATTCTTCGTGTCGTACGAGACGACGAAAGCGCTCGTCCAGCCGCACGTGGCCGTGCAGTACGCGCCGCTCGTTCACATGCTCGCGGCCAGCATTGGGGAAGTGGTGAGTCAAATACCAACATTTTGGACGTTCCACACAACGCCATCTAACTTCAAACTAAGCAGAGCTTGTCTTTTTTTATTTTATTGTATACTAGCTGGTTCCCGCGACTTCGTCTGCGCAGGTATCTTTATAAATTGTAGCCTATGTGTTATTCTGATGTATAAGCTATAGTTGTAAAGTTCAGTAGTTTTTACGTGAAAGAGGAACAAACATGTATAAAATGTAGATCTCATCTGTACAATGGGAATCAGATAACTGATAGAATACATTTGTTTTTTCGCAAATACATTCATAGAATATATAGATAACTTAAACTCAGGATAAAGATAAAATAAGTGACTAACTCAGCGTTATGCTGGATATTGGGGTTCCCCACCTATCATTCAGATGTATTACAGTACTGTGATGTTGAACCCAAGATACGAATTCGATAAGATACCTATCCAGCGCTGGTTCAGAATTTGTATGGGAAAAGTTTTTTTAAAGCATGTAAACAATGTAAAACCTTGTAATTATATGTTTTTCAAAACAAATACCTAATTAGATACTGGTTTCAGCAAATTTTCAAATTCAATGTGTAAGATCTAAAAGTGCGTATTGAAGGTGCTTTAAGACATAGAGTTAAATGCACCTGTCTCCTGAAATAAAGACAAAATCTTAATGAAAGTCACATTTTCATAATCTCCGAAGAAAAGCACTGCCATGCATTTCAGTTTTTTACTAAATTCAATGTTTAAGCGGATAAAGAGAGGGATTGAAAATGTACGTTTAACGTAGCTTGGCATAGGGAAACCAAAAATTATGTACCCCCCCTCTCCCCCGATGATGCTGGTGGAATCTTCAGAGGAAAATGGCTAATTGGAGGATATTCATGTCTGCAAGTGGACGTCTAGAGGCTACTGATACGATGACTGATCCGTGTGTTTGGTCCAGCTAGCCTGCGTCATCAGGGTGCCCACCGAGATCGCCAAACAACGAAAACAGACCGGCAAGATGAGGAGTAGCGTCGCCATATTGGCAGAGGTGAGATTTATCATCACACTTATATTACACTGGATTGTGCTTGCGGCAACTAGGCTTGATTTCTATCAAGCAAACAGCAAACAGGCTTCCTCGAGGCCTTCACTTCGAGGTTTGCACTTCTATTTTTATAGCTATGTTTTTTTACCCGACTTACAAGGAAGGGTTATGTTTTTCGCGCGTACTTGTATGTATGTATGTAAATTTCTGTGTTACCTCGTATCTTCCAAACGGCTGGATGGATTTTGACAATTAAGGTATCGTTAGATTTGTCTCAATCACCCGAGTGTTCTTAGGTTTTTTTTTCAAAAAATAATCAAAATGGCGGATTTTTGGAGCTAAATAATAAGTCGTTAATAAATTTTTGTTGACCAAACCTATCGAGTAGGGTATCAAAATGAAGGTATTTTAAAGGAGATTACGGAAAGATATATAAGTTATATATTTAAATTTATTTTGGAATAATGAATTGACAATGAATGTATAGTTATTTCGCAGTCAGTATTTCAGTTTTTTTAATTTTTAAGCTTGTTATTTTTATTTATTCACTTTCTTGTTTTTCTGTACTGTAGTTTTTAAGGGTTTTACTGTATAGCACATAGTACTCTACTCCTTGCTGTTAGTTCTGGTGTGCAAATATACAAACACAGACACTTCAAGTTACTTTCTGTTACTTATAAGAAACATTTTACAAAAGCATACTACAACCGACTTCAATCGGACTGTTCTAGTGACCGTAGGCACCACTGAAAAGTCACAGGGATGCATAGACAACCTAGGATTTATCTCGAAACAGGAATGCAAAATACGAAATTTTGTTCACTTCAACGACGTATTTTTTCAGTTATTTTGATCTAAAAATTCTACTACTCAGCCGATTTTGATAAAGTTTCTATGGGACCAATATAAAAGTATATGCTCAAATAAAAAAAAAAAAAAAAATCGGATCATAAACAACAAAGTTCTGAGGTTACAAACATTAAAAAAAAAAACATTCAACCGAATTGATAACCTCCTCCTTTTAGAAGTCGGTTGAAAAAAAAAAAATGTCTTCCCCAGGCGTATAAAACAGAAGGTTTCCGCAAAGGGCTTTACCGTGGGTTCTTCTCGACGGTGGCACGTGACCTCCCCTTCAGCTTCATCGAGCTGCCTGTGTGGGAACTGCTCAAGACCACGCTCAGGAACCATAATAACGGAGAAATCACCAGCTTTCAGGTAACAAAGATCATAAGCAGATGACGAAACAAGTTCTACTCCATAAACACAGTGTTTCCTGGATTTATATTGGACTAGCTGTTGCCCGCAGCTCACCCTGCCTGCATCCATCTCTTTCTTGTTTGAGGTGTAGGTGTAGCAAACGGGTTATGGGGTACTGAAGAAAAAATACAATTTTTGATATTAACACTACTTTTTTATGGTACAGTCAGCATCAACTACAAATAGATTTTCAAAATCGCTATAAATATGTACACTATATTTAATATTAAGTCATATTAATGTTTGTAAATATACAAATAGAGCTTTAGAGAAAAAAAAAACCATTATGGCTCGGCGACAGCGTTCGCTTTACTGCCGACAGATAGGATGTACGATTTGTATGAAATTATTGTAGACGAGTCTCTTGAAAGTAGCCTTGCTTGGTGCCTTACCATTGCCTTGGTGCCTTACCATTGCCTTGGTGCCTTGTACTATTGGTCCATGGTGGTTTTTACATTTGCAGAGTGCGCTGTGTGGCTCTGTAGCGGGCGGCCTGGCAGCGGCCGTGACCACGCCACTGGACCTGGCCAAGACGCGGATCATGTTGGCCGAGCAGCACGCCGGCACCACGAAACTGAGGATACGCCCCGTGCTGGCCGGCATTTACCTACAATCAGGTATTTACTACTTCTAGACTATACTGCACCTCAAATAATTCACTCACTCTGAAAAAATGGCCCGGCGTAGTCTTCTACAGTAGTTACAAAATACTGGTGTAAATTAGGTAAGGTTCTTTTAGGTATTAGCACCATTCTTTGGTTAGGGACCACCACAGTGGCGCTTTCTCACGCCTCTAATTTGAAGGCGCCCATATATTATCTATGGTGCATATTATGATGTTTTTTATATATGTATGTTTGATTATTTTGCAGGTGTCCGCGGTTTGTTCGCGGGCGTGACGCCGCGACTGACGGCCTTCATGCTCGGAGGATTCGTCTTCTTCGGCGTTTACGACGACTCCAAACGATTGCTTGAGAAATACTTCGACGGAAGATAGTACATCAATATTACCACATACAAAAAGCCGTGTTGGCCGAGCGGGAGGTGCCTCGACTTACGATCAGAAGATCGTGGGATCAAACCTGGTCGTACACCAATGGATTATTCTGTTCGAAAAATGTATGTGTGCATGAAAACACGTGCTTAACGGTGAAGGAAAACATCGTGAGGAAATCGGCATGTCATAGAACCTAAAAAGTTCCAAAAAAATGTGCCATGTGCACGAAAGGAACCTCGTCGAGCGCACTTGAAATCCTTTGACCACACTGGTTCGAAAAAACTGGTGATACGATTGAATAATTTAGACAAAATGATAATTTAGTATAAATATTAGAGTGTAGATAGTTTAGTTATGGTTGATAATTTATAGTTTTATAAAGTTATGTATTATTTTAAGAACCGTTAAAAATATTAAAACAAATAATGTTTTCCAAAAATATGTATTTATTTTATGTAGACCACGAGCCTAAATTTTTAAAACTTATGAATTCTACTTTTAATTTATTGATTTGTAATATTTAATAAAACGGGATACTTTTTCAGTTTTGTAATATGAAACTTGTGTATAAGCGCCATCTATCGGCACTGAAATTAATCTATTGAGCTTTTAGTAAAAAACAATAGTCCTTTAAATATTTTATTGTTTAACGCTTTATTTATACATTTGATATAATATGTTAAGTTTAATAAACTTATGGTTTATACAATGTGATAACAACATTACAAATTACAACACACCATAGAGTAGTTTATACAGAAGCGACCCAGTTAGGGCAAGATGACTTGTCTACATGACAATTTTATTTTACAACTTAATTCAACTAAAAATCATATATTTTTGGGTGCGATCAATATTATAACAAAATTATAAATCCTTAAAATCGATCACAACCAAAATAAAAAATCGTTATACAACTTAAATTAAACTTGAAAAAATAGATGGCGCAGTTACTAAAATTAAACTTTCGAAGCGATTGTTCTGAAAGCGATACTGGATCGCTCTTAATAAGGTGGGTAAGGTATTTTAGGGTAACCATAAAGTTGTAATGCAGAAAGAAAAGATTAAAAAACACTTTATATGGTTGTACACCTAAGTACACCTAAGTAATATAACCTGTATGCAAATGAAACAATAAATAAATGAATATGTATACATTGTAGATTATGTTCTGTTACTACGGTAACTTATAGTTCAAATACAAAAGTAAGTAAGTACAAAATAATTCGGTCGACCTGCAAATCTCAGAGTCTTTGCTTTGGACTCCGTTCAAGCAAAAGTCTTCAACTGTTCACTTCTTTGAAAATAAAGATGTGACAGTTTTCGCACTCCGAAAAAAACATGCAGGTTGGCAGTTTTTTTTTTTCCAGATAGTTTCTGTAACTAAGTAACTACCAAACGGGTTGTTTATAAGAGAAATAAATCAAGAGGCGTGTTAAATATAAACGCAATAAGATTATTGTATGTTAGTTACTAAAATGTTCACATAATTAAGATATGATAATAGGTATAGAAGAAACTTTGAAACCAATATAAATATTTAAATATACTTTGGAAATCATAGCCAAGGTAGAGTTTCCTATTCTAACTATACATTTTAAGTACAAATTACCCTTTTAATATGCATATGCATTCTAAATAAATTTGTTACCAAGCATAATTTTAATACCCTCAAAAATCATGCATAATCAGAGTTAATATCTGCATTATTTCTCCAATAAAGATTTAATATTAAATTCTTATAGATTGTTTTGATAAAGGCGGTTTATTCTAAAATAATCACTTATAAGTTATGTAATTTTTTTAAATGTTTTAAACTAAAGATCTATACATCTCTACATAAGCTTTACACCTCGAAAAATACAACCCAAATTAATTCAAAACAGCCGCAACTTGTGACTAAAAAGATTACGAACCAAGAGATGGCGCTGCTAGTGGTTTAAGTACTATTCGTCATTTTTATGACTCTTCTGGCTAAAGAATAATCTGTGACCAATTCCTGCTTGAAAAAGCTGCCAAATTGAAATAATAGATAGCGTCAACAACAAAACTAAATAATTAAAAAAAAAATGTTGTTAGTGTGGGACTTGTGAAAAATACCAGATTAAAAAATAGATGGCGCTAACCACAACCATCTAAAATGACATTGCTGATGTAGGACCTCTGTGTGAACGATGCTAAAATGAAAAAATAGATGGCGCTAACCACAACCATCTAAAATGACATTGCTGATGTAGGACCTCTGTGTGAACGATGCTAAAATGAAAAAATAGATGGCGCTAACCACAACTATCTAAATATGACATTGCTGGTGTGTGATCCCCTATGGGAACTGTTATCCCTGGTGGTGTGACGTCTGAAGGGGTTCCATGAGGGAGCTCTTCGAGCCGAAGATCGGGCTGTGATGGCTGTGGAGCCGCTGGAGGCTGTGGAGGCAGCCGAGACAGAACCCTGGTTGGAGTTCGATTGCCGGGGGGTTTCCGGAGACGACTGGAACAGAAAGTAAGATATTTGTACTTAGGATATGATAAAATCATAGGCATAAAAGTTATTATAATAAAAAAAAAAATCTTAGTAGGTAGGTAGGTAGGTAGTTAAGACCTTTTTCAAATGTACATGATTGCGAAATAAATAAATAATAATAATAATATAACTCGGGCGAATCAACATGACATATATGACACCTGACTAAGAACTGGAAATTTTCCCCCTGTGTGAGTAAACTACTGATGTAATTAAACTACACACACATACACATCATGTGTGTGTGTGAGAGTGGTTTAATCACAGGAGAACACCGGCGGAAGCTGGGTGTAAAGACAATTAGAGAGCCGACCTTACGTGTCTGTCTGCGCTACGCTAGCTGGTCCGCATCCGTCCGCAATATTTTGTGTAATCTAACCTTTTTTTTACACGGAGAAATACGCATGGATGCCCACCGTCCTTGGGGGAGAGTGGACGGGTTATGTCGGACTTTAACCGACTAAAACCCCATGGTGACCGACCTCTGCGCATTAGAGGGACCCCGGGATATCCTCAAAACTCGTACCGGTGTCCCTCACGCACGTTGCTGAGGCCCATCCCAGGGAAGGCTTGCACCGATCCCAAGCTCCGCTTGCAGTGCATGCCTCCCGCCTATCATTTTTTGGCGGCAATGATCTTGGGACGTTTGCTTTAAACTTGAAGTAAGATTGATTGACAGTGGAAAAATAAGCAGTTATATTGTTCACATGTTCAGGCGATATCGCTATTATTTACCCGACTGACTGACAGACAACGCACAGGCTGAACCACTGAACGACCTGATTTAAAATGAGGGAACTCCTAAATTCGATAAATTTATATAAAAGGCTTTAACCTAAAACAAACAAGGGGGCGTCCATAAATTACGTGAGGTGTTTAAGGGGGGGAGGGGGTCGAGTCAAATCTCATCTAATCTTACGTTGGAGAGGGGGGGGGGGGGGGTCTCGGCAAATATCACGCAATTATTATATTAAACTATTTTGGTCCATTTAATCCAGATTGTACATGCTTAAGATTTAATCTTAAGTCCTTTGTTTAAATTGTAATAACAATCCAACGCGTTTACGTAAGAAACCCACATTCTGAAAAATCTCACGTGAGATTGGGGGATGGGGGAGGGGATTGAATAAAATCTCACGACATCTCACCAGGGGTGGAGGGAGGGACAGAAAATTTAAAAAAAACACCTCACGTAATTTATGGACGCCCCCCAATACACATGCTAAACCACTGCAAGTAGAGACTTAAAATTTTCGAGCACCGGTGCAACTAATCTAACCTAACCGTGGAGGCTTTTGAATAAAATATCACTTTTCTGTGCCTTTACCTTGTGATGGTTCTTGTCCATCGGAGTCGCCAGCCGCAGCGTGAGGGTCTCCCCCGCGCTCTGTATCAGCTGCACGGCGTCGGCGTGGGAGCTCCACTTCACGTCGCGGTCTCCGATTGAGATTATAAAGTCGCCTTCTCTCATGCCACCGATCTGTGAACGAACATTTTGAACAGACTTCAAAAATGGGGAAGGTATAATTTTTTTTCTATTTATTTTTTATGTTCGTTACCTCAGAACTCTCTTAAAAAAATATTTTTTTTGTGAGGAAGGGGTCAAAAGAGATGGGGTTTCCACGACCACGACATCTTGTGGGACCCGTTTCAGATTCTTTGGTGCATAAAGCAACCAAAGGCGTTGGTTTCTGTCATGATTCTCTGAAAGACACTTTAGTTTCAGTCAGACTAGCGAACTTTTTTTTGCCTCTTACTCATTCTAGAATCTAGAATCTGGAGTAAAAAAACATTTAGGTAGAAAGATAATGCCCAAAATACACGAGGCTAGTTTTTTAAGCCAGATAGCAAGTAGTGATAGTAAGCTACTAAGCTAGCAGCTCTAACTTCGTTCTGTTTACACGAAGCCAGAGCTGCAAACTTGCCAGCCTTACTATCACTGTCTTGCTATACTGACTTGAAAAACTAGCCTTGTGTATCTCGGGCATCATGGAACCAGAAGTGCTGGCTAAAGAATATAAGATTCTCACCTCAGCCAGCGAATTCGGTTCCACTGCTGCTATCACCACCGGCGCGTCTCCTCTCACAGAAAACCCAAAGCCTTCTTCATCTTTTCCTGAAACATTGTATTCGCTGGCTACCCTTCTTAGCGGATCTTTTCTGGACCTTCCGTTTTTCCTGCCATTTTCCAACCTTCCGTTTTCCAATCTTCCATTTTCCATCCTTCCGTTTTCCAGTCTTCCATTTTCCACTCTACCATTTTCAATTCTTCCATTTTCCAGTTTCCCATTTTCAAATCTTCCATTTTCCAATTTCCCATTTTCAAATCTTCCATTTTCCAGTCTACCATTTTCCAACCCGTTTTCCACCGAGGACTTAGTCCTGTACTCATAGTCTAGAACTTTCGGATGGTAGTCGTAATTATTGTTGTTGAAGCTGTTGATGTAGACGCCATTTTGTTTCGTGACTCTGTGCTTCTTTTCATATTCGTCTGAATACTTCTCGTCGCTTCTGATAATTTGGCTGCGGAAAAAGGAACCGTTTTAGAATAAGTATCCTAAACTAAACTACCTATTCCGTTTTTTAATGATTGAAAATCAAACATTCATCCATCAATCCTTACTTTTTTCCTATATCATCATCGTCATTAACCTTGTGTGCCCGGAGATGACAATAATAATAATGTTTGGACATTTCACACAACGCCATTTAGCCCCAAATTAAGCAAGCTTGTACTATGGGAACCAGATAACTGATACAATACTTAGATATATACTTTTTTTTGTAAAGACAGTCAGTCTTTATTTGATAAGTAGGTATAATATGAAGAATACATAGAAAACACATACACTCAGGACAACCGCCGATGTTCATCACACAAATGTTTGTCCTGAAGCGGGAATCGAACCCGCGACACCGGCGTGGTAGTCCAACACACTAGCTACTCGACCATTCGTGTCGTTTCCACACGCCCTGAGCCTTCAGAGGCTTAACTAGGAGCCTATTGCACGAAAAGAGCCTTTTCGAAGTGCATCAAAAGAGCCTCTTCGAGGCGCACTTGAAATCATTTCAGAACACTGGTTCGAAAGAACTAGTGACACGATAAGAAGAAGAAGAGGCTTGCCTGTAATAAGTGCTGTTGTCCTCACTCCGATCCCTCTTCTCACTGTGGCGATGCGTGAGCTTCTCCACCACCCGCCGCGGCTCCCTGTTCTTCTGCAGCTGAACCAGTCTGGGCGCGCTCCAGTGTCTCTTGGCCGAGAACACAGCGATGGGGCCCAGCGATTTGAACAGGTCTTCAACTCGGTGCTGAGCGAAGTCGGGGGGTGTGAGGGCTAGTTGGAATTTTGATGATGCTGTAAAGAGATCAGGTATTTTAATGGTGACACAAACCTAGTCTTTTTAACAAGCATAATTATTTAAAAGCCATCATAAAGAAGTCAATAAGTTTTAGTCAAAAAGTTATAAGGATGTCCTGCTCATTGTAGTCGTTTAACAATAAATTGATCTGACTTAATACGAGGAGTTTATGTGGTGTGGTAATGGGAAAAACTAAAGAAATCGTATTTTTTTTCTCTGCTCATTGGCCCTTCAAAATCCTTGCCGCTGAACTCACTCAAAAAGCTTGAAAAAGCTGCTGAACTCACACACATATTCATTCAGATCACAAATCGCTCATTGATAGCAGGGCTTATAAGCTAAAGATTTTTTGAGTTATCAGTTCTCAGATCTGTAACATCAATAATACCGCCATATCCATACTTAATCCACTAAAATTACTAAAGTTAAATACTTAAGTTGAGCAAGAAATAAAGATAATAATAATTAAAGCTTAATAATCCACTAAAATACTCTCAGATATTTAGGGGAGCTGAGCTGGTTGGGGTAAAGTTAATCAAAAAGGGGTCAATAAACAATATACCTCACAGCGGGACGTCAGTGCAGACCCTTATAACCCCTACTCCAAAATTAGAAATAGAATAAGCTACTCACGCATAACAGCAGGTGCTTCCAGCGGCTCCGTGAAGTCATCAGGTGGCGGGGGTCCGCGCTCTCTCGAGGCTCGGTCCAGGGCACTGCGCACCACTAGAGATAGGGCTTCTTTTGTGCGGAGCTCACTAGGGAAAAATAATATTATGACCCTGGACTTGTGTTGGAAAATTTATAGTAGATTATGCACTAAGGGGATAAAGCAGTGTCTTATGTCGCGGATGGCATATTGAACCCTGAGCTAACGAGGGACTCAGTTAACTCCTGAGCGAAGCGAGGGAGTTATGTAGAGTCCTGAGTGACGCGAGGGGTTTAAGCTACCCAAGACGAAGACAGGCTTTATCCCAGAGGTACATACTCTACTTTTCACACCTTCTGCGAGGCAATAAAAAACCAGGGCTCCGAACTTAGCAGCCAACACCGTCTTTTGTTTCACAATCTTTGAAGTCGCGCCTTTTTTCTTTTTTTTATGAGTGGCCAGTTCGATTTTAGAAAAAACCTTTTTACAATACCATATGGGCATTCTTTTACTTAGAGTTTTCAACGAGTTTCCTCAAGAATTTGACGTTCCAAATTCAAATCACATTATAACCCTTGGGAGTTTCATACAACATTACCTCCCTTGGTAGGTAATGTTATGCTTTACCTTGATGATAGCATGATATGTAATTGAACATTGTCGAGCAGGTGGTGTGAAAAAAATATTATAACCCTCGACTTTTTCTAATTCAGGATGAGGAATATGAATGACCTATTAGAGAATAAGTATAATTAGATAGATAATTTAATTAGGTATATAAATGTATGTATGTATCTAATAGGGGGTTTTGGCGGGAACATGAAAAATGGCGGCATTAAATTAATTGACAAAACTTGTATAACTTTGAGTGTTTAAGTGTAAAAACGGTGGTTTTTTATCCATTAAGTGCTCGTGAACGTGTATGAGTGTTGGTGAATAGTGTAATGCTGTAAAACGTGACTTTTCGTGTTGCCTCCAAAACTCCATAGAAGCCTCTTATCTAGTAAAGTCGCAACCACCACTACTTTACAAGGGCATGACTTGACTTATCGACTCTGAATTATGACAAAATAATCTCTCCAATTACTTGACACTGGCTATGTGAGGCTGGCTACCTTTGATGTGAAGCCAAACTGAAGAACTTAGGTTCTTCGAAAAAAAAATATGTATCTAATGAAAGTAGTTTAGTTAAGTTTTTCTGTACGTATAATTGTATCTCTTAGATAATAAATTCCTTTGTTTCTTTCTGTCTTTCTTAGCTAAGCCGAAGAATATGAATGACCTCTTCCTTAACCAAGCCGCCAAGAGAATACATTATGACCCTGAACTTGTTCTGACGAGGAATGTAAATGACCTCCTAGCTATGCAATGACAAAAAGAAATAAGGATATTAGCTGCGTCCCAATTCAAAGTGATTTTATTTTGTCCATATCAACATTTTCAGAAAGAACAAGAAAATTGTATTGAAGAATGGAAGGTACATTATAGAATAAAGAATCGGAGTTCTAACAATGGATTCATTAAAGGAACATCTTCAGACATGATCTGAAAGACCCCTTCTTTCTTTACATCTTCTTGTAAAAGTTATTAGCATAGAAGATTATATAGTAGGTAATGGCACTGTTGTGGCTACCGGCTGACTTTTTCATAGCCTTGTGAAAAATGGGTAAGATTACTAAAGTGTTCTTCTTACCGACACATGCGCTGAAGCCGAAGTGCCTCCTCATATAGAGCTATGCACTCTGTGATGTGTGCTCTTCCTAGTGCTATACAATCCACCTCGCCGTCTCTCAGCAGAGACCCTGAAATACAACACCATTTTAAAGCTATAGTTCTTTCAATACTATCGTTGATAATCTTCAAAAGGACAGTCATCATGCCAAATATTCAGAAAAAAAAATTGGTCAGGGAAATTGACAGAAGTAGATAGAGACAGAACAGAAGGAAACGTGAATGAAGTCTAAAGTCCTGTGTGGTACTATTCAGGTCATGGGCAGGCGTGATTTTTTTACCATAACACATGCGCCTCAAAATGTTTCCTGCAACGCTATGGGTTTTACGGCAAATATTGCCATTTGAGCATCTTCTCTCCACCCATTACTTATATACTTATACATTTACTACATCATCATCAGCCTATGGCAGTCCACTGCTGGACATAGGCCTCTCCCAATGAGCGCCATCGCGCCCTGTCTTCATACATAGGTACATATTAATTTCAATACCTATTAATACTGGGATTTCGAGACCGACCATCAAAATGTCTCAATGTGGAAGATTAAGAATGGGCGCTTCAGTAGTATGGCACCGGTCTATGTGAATCAAAGTCCCGTAGCACTGTTCTGGTCATAAGCAGGCGTGGTATCTTACCATCAGGAGAGCGCTTAGTTCGTCTCGTCCCAAAAAAAAACCCAGTAGTCAAAAATTACAATTAAGAACCGAAATAATGGTAAAGAAACTGGTGGAAAATCTCACCGTTATCCAGATTGACGTCATCGGGAGAGTAGAGCGTGGCCAGCCGGTCTCGCACGTCCAGCAGATCTGTCGCGTGCAGCAGTCCAGTTGCGCAGTACTGGTGCGAAAGTGCTGCACATAAACAGTATCACAATAATAGATAATTGATTGATTCAGGCGTCACTTTGCGGAAATCCATAAATATTAATAAATAGTATAAATATACACCATTATCAATTACAGGTACCGCCTGACGCAAATCCATAGGAAAACGACTAACGGAAACAGTTATCCAATTTTAATCAAATTTATTTTGACAAAAATTCGACTTAAATTTTTCAAGTTTTTTTGCCGTACCTATACGTATGTGTTTAGTAACGGCAACTGACTATGCGTATTTTTTTTTATGGTAATTAATATTTGACCGTTAGGCCTTAATTAACTTAACTCTAGTTTAGAATTTTAGTATCTAAACTAAAGCACCGAAAACAGAAAACCCAAGTCAGAACTCGACACGTGTTTCGCCTCTACACGAGGCATCCTCAGGAGATGTTGACTCGCCGAAATCTGAAATGATGAATCTCTCGTTTCAGATTTCGGCGATTATTAATATTCAAAAAAATCTATGTATACATCCCACGTTCTTGCAACGGTGAAAGAAAACATCGTGAGGAAACCGGCATGTCGTAGAACCTACGCAACGCAAATGAAATAGCGAGTATAATATAAAAGAACATAGAATAATTGTTGCGCATTGTCTATGTGCAATGTGCATTGTGAACCTAAGCTTACACCTAAGACCTAAGAGGACGTGGTGGCCGAATGGATGAGGCCCTTGCCTTGCGATGATCATCAGATGGTCACGGGTTTGAATCCCAGAGGCAATCATGCGTAAATGGTTTTTTTCGGTCGGAAAAATGCATGTCGTAGAACCTAAAAGTTCGAAAACATGTGTCGAGTGCACAAAAGGAGCCTCTTCGAGGCGCACTTGAAATCCTTTTCACCACACTGGTAAAGGAACTAGTGACACGATAAGAAGAAGATATTATCGAAAGCTCATTGCTCTGGCATTACCTACATGAAAAAAAACCTGGACAGAACTAATTACAAGGAAAAAAAAAATATCTTATCTTAGAACTAACCTTTAAAGTATTCAGTCTTGACGTGGACGAGGGAGACCCACGAGTATGGCACGTAGTTGAAGACACCTTCCGTCTGCATCTGGAAAATTTCATCCGATTAGCACCATTGTACCTTGAAATCACACACATACTGACGAAAGATAGACTGTACTTCCATCTCTTCTTTCTCCAGGATTTATTCCTTAAAGGCTGTATCAGCTCCAGGTCTTCAATTCAATTCAATTCAATTCATTTATTTGGGTCATTAACAAAATTTACATGGTGTCGTGCATTTCTTATTTAACTCTATAGTAACTAAGTTACATGCAATTTTCTTCCAGCTGACCTCTGTGTTTTGTGAAGATGTGGTATTGCTAGATGTGTTGAATGGTTACGTACGACAAACACACAGTTTCATAATTTGGATTTTGCATAAAGCCTCCGCGTACCTTTTCATAGAGCTGCCGATACGTGTTGGCCAGGTACGCGCTCTCCTGTGCCAGGTCCAAGCACAGATGCGTGTCGCGCAGCTCAGCTCCTTTCTTCCCCCCCGTGCAGGCCTCGCGAGCTTGCAGCTGCAGCTTCTCTAGAAGGCATTCGCGAGCTTGGGCCTGGGAAACAAAAACAAAAAATTGGTTGTCTGTAAAGTTGGTTTATGGACGATAGTTTAACTTGACTACCAGCGTAACGGGACAATGCGCGTTACCGGACAATGACAGCGTTACCGGACAATGATGTCAACGTTTTCGTGCATGCAGCCGGCGTTTATCGATTTATTAGACGTAGTCACGTCAAAAAAAGGTTATTTATGTCTCTGAACTGAGCAAAGCCGGTGATGGAACTGGATTGAAGAAAGTTGTGGCATCCGATCGGGTTTCAAGACTAAGGGTAGGATTCGGCGGTGGCAAATTGTAGATAGGCTACAGGATTGACACGTTTGTGCGCTTCGCCGCTTCCTCTAGTACCTAACCTTAAAAAAAAGAGGAACCTAGAAGAAAGTAGGTGGAGTTACCGTCATGAGAGCTCCTAACACCAGCAGGGTGTCTGCAGCAAGGTCTACTGAGGGTGCGTTGGTAAAGTTCTCGTGGATGTAGCGCAGGGTGCCGGCCGCTCGGAGTAGCGCATCCACTGCTCCATCCAGTCCTGAACAGGTTTTACGTTCCTGGAAATAGATCCATGTTTAATGATTTAACTCCTATTAACCTGTCAAAGGCCATTCTCACTTGTCGGGTGTCGGTTCCCTGTTGTAATTCCAAAAAATATTTGTCGGGTAGGTACTACCAGGGCCGGCTTAACCTATTGTGCAGGGTGTGCGTTGCACACGGGCGCTCGGTCCTAGGGGGCGCCGAGCGCCACTCGCCGCGGCCGCCCTGGCGGCCTAGTAAATTAAAACTCTAAAAAACTTGCGGCTCGCTGCGCTCGCCGCGTTAACATCCAATCATTTGCGTGTTTAAGGGTACTGATAGAGTAATTTTTAGGATTAAACTATTGGCGTGTAAATTTGCGGCTCGCTTCGCTCGCAGCGATCAGGTTTCTTTCTAGGTATCTTTCGATCCTAATACAGCGATTTTCCTTAAAAAGTTAAGTGTTTTGGGCCCTGATAAATCGATTTTCTCTTGTAAATTAGCGGCTCGCTTCACTCGTCACGATCAGGTTTGTTCTATTTCTTTTTGCTCGCTTCGCTCGCCGTAATTAGGTATCTACTCTGTTATATTACATGTTAGTGATTTAAGAAAAAACAATGATTTCCATGTTCCTTGGATCACAAAACATAACACTACTAAACTTAGAAAAAAAAACTGTTTAGCGCGCTTACTAGAGGGCGCTAGGGTAATGATTGCACTCGGGCGCAACATGGGCTTGAGTCGGCCCTGGGTACTACTCGGGCGAATTAACATGACACCTAGCTCGAATGACGTTTGTGCAAAGTACAGCGTGGAATTGGATAATGTTGATAGAGAAGAGGTCCTGTAATACTTGGTAATGATAAGGCTTCGCAATTAGAGGAAGAAGAAACACGGAGGACGCCGCGCCGGGCCGCGGGGGACGCAGCAAGTGCCGAGCGAGAGTGTCAGCCAGGTGACATGTTCATTCGCCCGAGTAGTAGGTAAGGTATCAATATGCGAAATTGCGAAATTGGGCGAAATTTTGCTTTTTTGTGTCTTTTCAGTGGTGTTTACTGGTCACTAGAACAGTCCAATTGAAGTCGGTTGTTGTATGTTTTTGTAAAACCTTGATTATATAATATTGATACTGTCTCCTGCCCGATTGTGGCCACAGGGAATGTGTTTACCAGACATCTTCACATCTTCGTGCACTACCCACGCAATTGTCCACAATACACAAAGGTTTAGCTGGAAGATAACGCTACATAGCATTAAGTTCGCCTTTGTAATATTTTTTAAGTGCAATTAAGTATTTTCTATCTATCTATGTGTTTACCTGTTTGGCTCCAATCTGTGTGTAGATGCCCGCCATGTTGAACAAGACACAAGCTTTCTCGAAAGCCACCGTTCGTTGACACGACGGCACGCCTACACAAATAACATCAATGATCAATAAGTTTTTATTATTATAGCCATAGAAGTTATTTATGTATAGAATCACAATGTAGTACATTGAAAATGCGCCAAAAAAAGGGAGCTACATTGGCTAACTTCTAGGACATTTTGGTCCAATGCTAATTTCTGAAAAAGAGAAGTAACATAGCTAGATAAATATTAAACTTATGCTAAAACTACAAGGCATTTTTGTTTTTTGTTATTTTTGTTATTAAAACTAAATCTTAAATGAAACAAACATGATTTGAAAATAGAGTTATGTATTTATTTTTTATTGATAGGGTGTCTGAGAATGTTCTGTCCTGTATTCCGCGTCCATTTTGGTTTTATACTGTCTTGGTGTTCTATATGAACACCGTTATTAATATTATGATTACTTGCAAATTAAATCGATGGGTTTCTTATAAATTTGCAGTTACAAGGGAATTCTCACACGTGAGATGATGTGTATGTGTATCTGTTCATTTATATGATAAATAGAGAGATTTAAACATAAATTGCAGCTTTTGGAAAGTAGTAGAAGAAAAATAAGGAAAAATTGGAGAAATTCATTTAAGAATACTCATAACAACTCCACATGATTGCCAAGACATTGAGACGAGAGTTGCTGAAATTGGCATGAATCTCAACACGAGTCATACATTCACACATCTTTCCCGAGATACTTTCCCAAAGGAACACCTTTTTCGTGACGCCCCGCGAAATTTCTGATATAGGCTTTCTTAGGCATGAATTATACAGAAGCAACGTATGGCGAAGGCACGGGTGCAGGCAAAACTTTTTCATACAAAATCTGTAAGAGACTCGTCATGCCATTTTAGGTACACCACAATTTTTTAATTACCAAAAAAAACCTAAATGGGCAATGCAATACTACGTTGTATTTGCGCAGTCTGAATTTTGGATTTCTATAAAATGGCAGAGTGATAGCGGCGCCTGAGCCGAGCTGCAGCGAGCTGCGAGCCAGCTTAGTACCCGGGTTTGCCAAACGATGAATGAAACTTAGATTATTATCAATAGAAATAGAAAACGACTAGCGGTAACAGTTATCCAATTTATTTTGACAAAAATTTAACTTTTTTTTTACCATAAATAAATTTAAACTTTATTAATTTATGTATAATTTTATGAAGTTCAGTGACGGCAACTGATCATTGCATTTTTTTTCTGGTGATTAAAAATTTGCGGTGTATATTTGTTCCGTCTGAGCCGTGCCTTCGCTGTTTCTGTATAATCCAAGCCTTAAGAACTTACCAGTTAAGGAGTCAAACCACTCGAAGTAGACGCCAAGAGAGCGGTCCGGGGGGAAGAACCGCCTCTCGATGAAGTAGAGCTGGTTGTAGTACTTGAAGAGGAGAGCAACTCCCACGGTGGATCGGACCGGGGTGCGTATCGCCTGCAACAAGGTTAATGATAGTGAGACTCTTAAGCAAATTCGTGCTAAAATTAAGGGTTTTTGAGTAAACTGATGAAGAAAGGCACACCGGACTATAAAAATTCTTCTTCTTTTTATCGTGTCACTAGCTCTTTTGAAACAGTGTGGTGAAAGGATTTCAAGTGCGCAGTTTCTAGAAATAACTATGACTTTAATTTCAATGAAGACACGATTGGTCGAGTGGCAAGTGTGTCGGACTACCACGCGCCGGTGACATGGATTCGATTCCCGCTTCTGGATATTAATTTGTGTGATGAACATCGGTGTTTGTCCTGAGTCTGGGTATTTTCTATTCTATTTTATTTATGTATTAAATAAAAAAGTATTTAAGTAGTCTATGAGATATCTGGTTCCCGTCGTACAAGCTGTGCTTAGTTCGGGGCTAGATGGCGTTGTGAAATGTGAAATGTCCAAAAATATTTTTTATCTAATCTATCAGCCTGTGTGTAATGTTACGAAATGAAACGTTGTCCAAATAAGATGTAGCCTAGAGGTGGTAGGTACCTGTCTCATGTCCATAAAGTCGGAGATGGCGTCTTCATAAGTAGCCGCGTCTTCGCTGTAGTGTTCTAGGATGAAGTCTTTGAAGGGCTCCCGGAAGTCTACCTCCTTGGTCTCCTTAAGCCCCAGCGGGATCATTGGCATCACACATTCTTGGCTGTGGACAAAAATATTCACTTTTAGATACAAGCTTCCGGCTGCATGAAAGCTTAGGTATCTTATCAAAATTTGAACCCATGGCCTAAGCCTAACTCTGCTTAGCTATGTCAGCATTCTTGGAGTCTTGTTGGAACCCTTTTTAAGGATGTAAGTTTAAATTTTTTACTCCTAAAACGCTCAAACACTTCGGCGCCATCTCCACGAGCGAGAGAATCGCGGCGATATTATCGGAGTGCCACGTATTTCTTTCTATATACTCTCTCTCTATGAACGCGTCTTCACACGGCGGGAGACGCATTCATAGAGAGTTTATAGAAATACGTGGCACTCCGATAATATCGCCGCGATTCTCTCGCTGGTGGAGATGGCACCTAAGTCAGGATTTTCTGTGTCGTATGTCGAGTCGAGTAACCCTACGAAAAGTTATTGGAGCGTAGGGCAGGGTATTGCAAGGCCTACCGATTCCTGTATAAGACAGGCCACCTCAGACGAAGGATGTCCTTAATTCCAGGACATCCTTTCCTCCACTTTGGGGGATCAGAAGAGGTCCGCGGACACTCGTCGACTGGCCGCGGAAGATTTCGAACGGGTTCTCGCGACCTGTTACTAATATGTATAAGGCGATTGTGATGGGAACACGATGGGTTTTTAGTCGGTAATCAGCTTTGTGCAGTGAGTCAGACATAGCCTTCGTCTATCGATAAAAAAGGATTGGGCAAAGCCAACTTGAAAATAGTTGCAATTATACGGGTGGTTTTTCCAGTATAATCAGTGAAAATCAGACTAAGAATGCACATCACTATCGCCGCCACACAAAACTTAGCCTAATCGCGTGAGGAGCGTGCAAATTTATACTGAAAAATATCTAACATTTGATCAGTTACTAGTGATCAAGCAAAGTTAATAGTTACGATACGAACGGTGCAAAGCGCGGGAACATAGCACAATAGCGGAACCCTTTTTAGCATTATGTCTTAATCGTAATTAACCATGTAAAAACCGACTAATTGAATTAGGCCGGTTGTTGCTATTTCTAAAGCATTCTCGAGAGTCGTTTGCGAAAGTCGGTATACACCAGCCTACCTAGATTACAATTTCTGGTTAAAGGTGCTTCATGGTTCAGTGGTCACGAAATTCGTTAGATTTAAATGGTCCAAAGCTTCGCCTTGACGAAGATTTTTCAATTTATTATAAAATATTTCAGAGCATAAAGAGCCTTTGAAATGCATTATAAGTCCCAGACTCCATCAGACTCATTTTCACTTCGGACATCTATTCTCGTTCTCGTACAAGCCGTGTTGGCCGAGTGGAAGGTGCCTTGACTTTCGATCCGAAGGTCGTGGGTTCGAACCCGGTGGTCGTACAACAATAGATTTTTCTGTTCAAAAAAATTTATGTGAGCATTTAAAACACGTGCTTAACGGTGAAGGAAAACATCTTGAGGAAACCAGCATGTCATAGAACCTAAAAATTTTGAAAAGATGTGTCAAGTGCACGAAAGGAGCCTCTTCAAGGTGAACTTGAAATCCTTTCACCACACTGGTTATAAAGAACCAGTAACGCGATAAGAAGAAGAAGATCTCGTCTTCGCTTTGTTGGAGTCCGGACCTTAACGATGCAAATTATAAAATAAACAAATTGCTCTACAGAAGTCTATAAAAATATTACAAACCCCAGTAAAACCTTGGTAAGGTAATAATTTTGTATTTTCAAGCCACATTAAAGGGTCCATCACATGATATTACTGTGACAAGGTACGTGCCTTAAACGGTGAGGCTTATTAGCGGTCGTTTAAAGTTTTTGTGTTGCTGCAAGGACCTTTATGTTGTACCGTCTATGTTTTGTTATTATAATAATTCGGTAGGACACGAGTTGTTTTAAAATTAATAGGCATGGCGAGTCAAACCGAAATGAAGAGAGGCGTGCCTCAAGGGAGAATTTTGGAACCAATGCTTATTTTATTCTATACAGTCGAAGTACGTGATACATTGTAAACCAATCATTCATAAAAATAACAGAATTTATTTGACTTAATGAATTTATAGCTATTTGACAATGTACAGTCGGCTCTGTCTTTACACCCAGCTTACGCCGATGTTCTTTTGTGATTAAACTACTTGTTTATATTATGGGTATATTTTAAGTGGTTTAATCACATCAGTAGTTTATTCACACACTAATATGATGTTTTTGTGTGAGTGGTTTAATCACAGGAGAAAACCGGCGTAAGCTGGGTGTAAAGACAATTACAGAGCAGACCTTTTCTAAGGTAGATTTAAAATGACTCTACCAAAGCCATTGGTTATCACAAGAAGTAAGGAAGCAAGTGCGGTTTAATTCGATGTTGTTTGAAGACTGGTGTTCTTCAAGTTGTGCAACAATTTGCATAAATGTCAATAGGTACCGGTTTATACAAGAAGGTATGTAGTCTATCTCGATGATCCACCATCAATCAATATATATAAAAGGCTTGGACCTGCCTGACTGACTAACTGGCTGACAGACAACGCACAGACAAAACCACTGAACTTAGAGACTTGAAACTTGGCTCTTACTGAAAGTGAGTAGGTGCTAAGAAAGAAATTTTAATTATTTACAATGCAAGCAAAGTTGCGGGTGATTCAATATTCAAGATTTTTATTCGCCAGAACATAGTATACATAGTATGTTGTTAAAGAATATTATTAGTGCCTTATGTTCTACCATTTATGGTGTGCGAGTTACAGTGAATGAATATAATACCTACTATTAAATGGTATTTAAATGTCAAAGTGAATTTAATTTTTAACGATATCTACTACTTAACTATAATAATATTAAACACTAGCACATAAATCTGCCTACTTTTTTGCTAAACTTTGTATATAGTATATTTTATTTATCAGTATGATTCATAAATTCCTTCAAATTATAGAAACAGTTTTCAGCTAGCCATTTTACCAGCCTTCGTTTAAACATTGGTAGGGGTGTATCCTTAAACGAGTTGGGCAGTTTAATATATACTTTTAGCGCATTTATTAAAGCATTTCTTTTATAGATGTCAAGTTTTGAGAGGTGTCAGCTAGCTATAAATGATATAACTTATATAATTTACAATCCTAATTTAATTAAATTGAAAGGTTGAGAGATTACAATCGAGTTGTACTTAATTGGATTAAAATAAGACGTGCCTACTGATTTGAAAAAATATGAAATGTGAAAGTTAGCAACGATTTAACTGACTTTCGTTAGGTATGTTAAATTCATTTAAGTAGATCTATCTGTTTAAGATGGGTGTGATGGGACGGACAGCGTAATCTACCGCCCCGTTGCCATACAGAGGAGTAAACCGTGGAACACGTGGTTGTGTACTGCACAGCTACAGTACAAACCAGAACGCAGACTGGTAGAGCAGAGCGCGTTGATGTCTTTTGTACGGGAGACAAAACAAATACACATTCGATAAGTAAAATAAATCCGTACATAATTATTCTTATTTCTCTATGGTAAATTAATTAATTACTTATATAAGATTTTGGTAAACTAACAGTTCGGATTTTTTATCAAGTGTTCATTAAAAACACGTGCTTATCGGTGAAGGAAAACAGCGTGAGGAAACCGGCATGTCGTAGAACCTAAAAAGTTCAAAAACATGTGTCATGTCCACAAAACGAGCCTCTTCGAGACGCTCTTGAAATCTTTACACCACACTGGTTCGAAAGAACTAGTGACACGATTAAAAGAACCATATTCTTGGGTATAAAATAAATGCGTTGCCGATTCCCAACATCAGCCTCGCATCATTAAGAATTAGCATAAACATAGCCAGTTCCTATGTTTATGCTAATCATTAATCGCACTTGTAAAATATTAAGATAGTTATCATGCGATAAATATAATATAATACTAGTGAAATCGCTTTGTAAAATATTCTTCGTTCGCTGATACCCGCGACTTTGCCCGCGTTTTATCGGTATAAAAAGTTGTGTAGGTATGTGTTTTACTGAAACCTGAAAAGCTTTTTTAGAACTAAAATACCTCATAAAACTATTACGTAGTATGTCTATCTATTGTACATATTATACATGGACACTACTGTACATACATCCTAACATTGAATAGTTGAATACTAGGTATGTTTTACTAAATAGCCATTTTATACGACACTTCTACCTGTATTCTGATATTTAAATTAAGGATAAAATGGGTTTCAGTTTCAATCACATCATTGCCCTAGGGCCTGAATTATTTTTTTACACAAAGCGTGCACGAAGTTAAACTTAAAGAGCATGAGAATTTCAAAAATAAATTATAATCGTATAATGTTTAGTATAATGTTTTTTCCAAGGTTAATTCGCTAATAAACCTTGCAAATCAAACAGGTAGGTATCAGATTCGTCCATTCATAATATAGCTAATATTGGCAAAATGGTTATAAATATAAATTGACGTCTAATTACAAAGCAGACCAAAACATGACTGATTTATTGAGATCCGTAAATGTGAACCAGTTTGTTCATTTATAACTACATATATATTAATCTGTTTTTTACAGCTAGGATCTTCAAATTATTATTGGTAAAATTTGTGAAAATGGATGGACATTTTGTTTGTTATTCGTTGATCTACGCACAAACACACGAAAATTTAAAAACAGTAATTCCGCACTATGAAATATATTATTAATATCACATTTGATTACTTAATATTTATTAAGCTGCAAATCGCGGGGATGCGATGAGACTTAGATAACTTTAGTACGAGGGTGTCTTATAAAAAAAAAAACAGGTTGTTTTTTTGTTAAGACGTGGCGCGATTTGCTGCTTAAGGGGAATCTTCAAATCCGAATTCTATACAAAATGATTCGGACAAATACTCAAAAAGTACGCCGTATTATAGTAATTTCTTCACACTATTCGTTTCGTCCATGTTTTTTTATTTCGTGAACAAAAAAGTAAAAGGTTTCATACTTTAAATTAGATTTTATACGTGTTTTAAAATTAACCCTACTAACTTAAAAACACGTATAAAATCTAAATTAAAGTATGAAACCTTTCACTTTTTTTGTTCACGAAATCAAAAATCTTGGACGAAACGAATAGTGTGAAGAAATTACTATAATACGGCGTACTTTTTGAGTATTTGTCCGAATCATTTTGTATGGAATTCGGATTTGAGGATTGGCCTTAAATAACTAAGTAAGTAGGTAGGTACCTAAATTATTGCATGATATCTTACTTGTTGTCAACTGTGAAGAAAGACATCGCAAGGAAACCGACATTTTTGCAACAGAAAAAAAAATATTTGTATGGCATGTGACATCCACCAATCCAAAAAAATGGTTGCATCCAGTTTTTTTGGATTTGGCACAAAGTCCAAAGTACTGGGTCCAAAGCATTGGGTACAAAGCACTGGGTCCTCGTGGTGTATTAGGCCCTATCCTCTTCACTCTTTCAGCCGAGAGTAGGACCGGCAGCGGGAATATTATGATTATGCTTATTGTTATATGCTGATTATGCTTATGCTTACCTGTCGTTCTGGTAGAGTTCCACCGAAGAGTTGAGCTCGGCGAGCTGTTCCTTCAACAGCTGCAGGTTGGAGTTGACGAAGCTCAGCTCCAAGGCCACCGTCTCTCGGAGTTTCCTGTTCGTCGTGGCCTGCAACAGAAATACCATGGTTCAAGGGTTTTATTTATTAATATTCATATAATGGTCATATATAGGTCTTAGGTCTTCTTCTTATCGTGTCACTAGTTTCTTCGAACCAGTGTGGTGAAAGGATTTCAAGTGCGCCTCAAAGAGGCTCTTTTCGTGCACTCGACACATGTTTTCGAACTTTTAGGTTCTACGACATGCCGGCATTTTTCCGACCGAAAAAAACCATTTACGCATGATTGCCTCTGGGATTCAAACCCGCGACCATCTGATGATCATCGCAAGGCAAGGGCCTCATCCACTTGGCCACCACGTCCTCTTAGGTCTTAGGTGTAAGCTTAGGTTCAGAATGCACATTGCACATTGACAATGCGCAACAACTATTCTATGTTCTTTTATATTATACTAGCTATTTCATTTGCGTTGCGAATTCAGATTTCAGAGATTAAAGTTCACCAACAGATGGTTAAGTTTTAAACAGTTGTTTTGACAATTTTGACACGAATTTTCATAGATTAAACGTCAAAGTTAACGGACGGAGAGGCCTAATCTTCCGATTATCTATTGGTGAACCTTAGAGCATTGTGATTGGATATTCACGCTCCTATTCACTGCGCCCAGCTCCACGTCAGTGGAAACGCATCCTTACAGAGCAAAGAAGACGCAAGCAAACTCTTAACTAATTTCCTAAAATGGTACACGAACTCTCCAAATAACTGTACCATATAAAATCCAAAGCTTGAACAGTGGTGAGACAATCAGTGATCTGTTTCCCACACTCAAGGTCAGAGTTGAGGGACCTAAGGGTGCCACGGTCCGGTGCGCTGCCGACCATTGTATTGTCTCCTCAATCAGCTCAATAAGAAACGAGTCAGTTCAGCGGTCGATTTGGATGGGTGACCTGACCGCATAAAATATAATCAAGGTTGTACAAGAACATAGTACTGACTTAAATTGGACTCTTTTAGTGACTGTAAGCACCACTGAAAAGTCACAGGGAAGCAAAATACGCAATTTTGTTAAAATAGATTTTGATAAAATTTCTATGGAACTAATCTGGAAGTATCTACCTATATCTTCTCAAGCAAAAAATAATTTTAAAAATCGGGTGATGAATGATAAAGTTCAGAGGTAACAAATATTAAAAAAAAACATTCAACCGCATTAAGAACCTCCTCCTATTTTGAAGTCGGTTGAAAATAAAATAAACTTAAAAGGATAATGGATGAGGGAAGTCTTCAGATAAATTTGTAACACCGATTGCTGGTAGAGAATGCATTACCTTTTGTATTTCAGTGTAATTAAAAATTGTTAACTACCAAAAAAACTTAAATGGACAATGCAAAAGGGCTACTTTGAATATATAAAGGAATACTTTGAATCTGTGCAGTCAGAATTTTGGATTTATACAAAATTACTAGAATGACAGCGGCGCGAGTGCGGCGCCCGAGCCGAGCTTTTGCTAGCTGGCTCGAGCTAGGTACCCGGGACTATGATTAAAATTAAAATTATTATCAATGATGGGTACCGCCTGACGCAAATCCATAGGAAAACGTTTAACGGTAACAGTAATCCAATTTATATCAAATTTATTTTGACAAAAAATCGACTTAATTTTTTAAGCTTTTTTGCCAATCTGTGTTTAGTAAAGGCAACTGATAATGCGTATTTTTTTCTGGTGATTTAAATTTGCGGTGTGTAAAGTAAGAGGACCAGCGTCAACGCAAGGTGTGCCAGTCCAACACACTTGTCACTCGATCATCCGTGTTGTCTAATACGGAAATGCCATTTACGGTCAGATCATCAAGATGATGACCTGACCCCACTGAAAATTGATTGTCAAAAAACCCGTTATATCATCCTAGTGCCAATCTATGGACCTATAATCTAATGCGATCACATCATAAATCATTAGTTAGGTAAGTAAGGCACTTGTCTCACTGCCGACGATGAGCGAGAAGCGAGTAATAAATATTCTGAACGTTTTATACAATGCAATCTGGCCCCAAACTAAGCAGAGCCTATACTATGGGAACCAGATAACTGATACAATACTAAAATACTTTTTTTTTGTAAATACATACATAGAATACATAGAAAACAACCAGACACTCAGGACAAACACAAATGGTCATCACATAAATGTTTGTCCAGAAGCGGGAATCGAACCCGCGACACCGGTGAAGCAGTCCAACGCACTTGCCATTCGACCATCCGTATAGTCTATCAATATATCTACACGAAATCTATTACCTATATTTATATGTAGTCGATAGCTAATTGCTTCCTTGTCGGCAATGGGACAAGTACCTAAGTGGGGTACATAAGTGTACACTAATGTGTCTTCCTGTATTGCTGTCGAGATCTTTTGCAATCGTCCATTTACTCAGTGGAGCAGAGAAAGTCTAGGTACCATCGCCGCCAGTGGTCTGATAGATTACCTACTTCGATTCATAATAAAACTACACGACTTTTTACACAGATCGGAGAATTTATGCGCCTCTTACAGCTTACAGCTTATGAGGTCAGCTTTAATTTTAATTAAAATTTTATATCTAATAAAATTTTAATGCTAATTTCAATTTCAATTTGGCACGCTGCCATCGGGTATTGAGTTGGAGCAGTTGAGCTATCTATAGATCGTTCGCAACGGTCTATGGGTGGCACAATTGTTTCATTTTGTGTATAAATTTTATACAGTTGTAGATGTAGCTGCACTAACAAAATATGGTGACATTGAATTAATTGAAATAAAAAAAAAAATTTTTGATTGTTTTGATTTCTACATCTTTTTTATATTTTATTTACAAATTTAACTACTTACAGAGTGAATTGAATCAAAAATTACACTAAATATAAAAAAAAAATTAGTAAATAACCTAGTGGGTCGTTGTCACCACCAGACGGCAACGTGCCCAGAACGCTGGCGGCATTGCCACGTTGAATGGCAATGCTTATACATCTCAATTAATTTAGCTCTTCTAGAAACTAGTAAATTTTGTACCTACCTACATAATTTCATGAAGGTCTCAAAGATTTCAATTTATCTCGATTAGAAACAGAGTTACAGGGTGGGTCAAAATGAATCGAAGCGTTTCGACTTTATGATAGTAAAGTCAATAGTATAAAAATGTTGTATCTACTTGTCACAAAAAATGACCTTTGATTTTACTTTAATATTAATTTTCGCTAATTTCAACTCGAGCTTCTTCGTAAAAAAATCACAGTCGCAGAAGCTTTCAAGAGCGAAACATACCCAAAAGCAGTAACAGAGATGATTATATTTTATATGTTGGTCATTTTTCCCGATGGTACGCAACGTGTGTTGTAATTCATTACGTGGCGGTATGTAAGTATACTCATAACTTAGATTGGTTTGCGGTGACAGCATCAGGTACCACCAGCTATGTGATTATGTCGTCAACGCTATCTATACATTCTTCTATCTCTATTATAACTTATTAATTTTATTACAGCATAAGCTAACTACTACAATCTATATTACAAAATTTACACCCTTAAATTATTTTTTCACACCTGCTCGACAATGTCCAATTATATATCATGCTATCATCAAGGTAAAGCAATGCATTACCTACCAAGGGAGGTAAAGTTGTACTTAACTCCCAAGGGTAGTAATGTGATTTGAATTTGGAACATCAAATTCGTGTGGAAACTCGTGGAAAACTTCTAAGTATAAAAGAACGCCCATATATATGGCATTGTAAAAAGGTTTGTTCGAAAATTGACCTGGCCACTAATAAGCAGAACTCATAAAAAAAGACAAAAGGCGCGACTTTGAAGTCGCGCCTTTGAAGATTGTAAAACAAAAGACTGCGCTGCTGGAGCCTTGCAAAAGGTGTGAAAAATAGAGTATGCTCCTCTGGGATAAAGCCTGTCTTCGTCTTGGGTAGCTTGAACCTTGCCTCACTCAGGACTCAATATAACTGTTAGCTCAGGGTTCAATATGCCACTCGCGACATAAGACACTGCTTTATCCCCTTAGTGCATAATCTACTATACAATAAACTCGATACCCAATGGCAGCGTGCCGAGGATACTGGCTATATTGCCTCTTTCGATAACAAATATTTTGGATATTTCGCACTGCACCTTTTAGCCTTAAATTAAGCAGAGCTTGTACCTACTACAGGAACCAAATAACTGATAGAATACTTAAATACTTTTCTTTTGTAAATATATACAGAGAAAACATCCAGATGCAGGACAAACTCCAATGTTCACATAATAGTCTAGGTTTTACAATGAATGAATGAATGATTTATTTTTCTCAAGTATAGTAAGTTATAGAGAGGTCTTATGAATGAATAAAGCACAGTCACATACTTTACTGAAGAATACAGTATACAAATTTTCTTTTAATTGATAAGGTATAAGTTTTATATAATCTCGATCCATGAGACACAAAAACATACAACAATCGACTTCAATCGAACTGTTCTAGTGACCGTAGGCACTACTGAAAAGTCACAAGGAAGCAAAATACGCAATTTAGTTCACGTCAACAACTTTTTTTCAGTTATTTTTAATTTAAAAACTATACTACTGAAACGATTTGATAACATTTGAAAGAAATGAAGATAAAATATTTATTTTGACTTAAAAACTGTACAAACACACAATAACATTAAAAAAATATAGGTAAGTAGGTACAGTACAGTCAAAAAAGCTCAGCATGTGTTGCAGTAGACTGCAACGCTGATTTTCAGCATGGACCCTCAGCAAAGAATAAGTAATATTATGTACCATACCCTCGGTTGTCACACGGACAAAGCACGAACGTAAAAAACTTGAAAAATAATATTTTATACATTTTCAACCAACAGCATATTGTATTTTTTAAATTAACAGAAAGAAAAAAACCATTAAAATTGCTAAGGACATTTTATTCTAAATAATTTCTAAAGTAGGTAAGTAATTTCTAAATTTCTATGGGACTAATCTAGAAGTATAACTTCTCAAACAAAAAAACGCACCCTAATGGTGGTATTAGATAATGTTGCATACCTTGAACAGGTTTTCAGCGCCGGCCCGCAGCCGCAGCTCCTTGTTGATCTCCTGGTTGAGCTGACAGCGCCGCGTCTGAAGCCGCCCGCGGCACGTCGCCACTCGAGGGTCTGACCCCTGTAACAACGGACACAAAACTTAAGTTGGCACTTATTATTGAACAATGGACACAAAGCTTAAGTTGGCACTAACTATAAAACAATGTACACAGTTTAAGCTGGCACTAATCATTGAAAATAAAAATGTCGTAATACACCAAGTCTTATACTTTTCGAGATACCACGTTTAATCCCTAGGGCGTAAATGAAAAGTGAAAAGTCGAGGTTTTCCCCAACTCAACCCGTCTTCCTCTTTGTATTCCCCATATTAGATTTTTCAAAATAAAACTGCATCTGGGAGAACAATGATGTCAATGAGTCAATCAGTCAGTGAGTGGTAATTCATTTTTATATATGTTGAAAGTAGATAAAAAAGTTGTAGAATACAGAAGAGGGGAAGATGTCTCGAAGAATGAACGACCAACGAATGTAAACTTTTGTAGCTGACAGAGCGCGTTGATGTCTTTTGTACGGGAGACAAAAGAAATACATAATCCTTTTATTATTTACACACAATCGATAAGTAAAATAAATCCGTACATAAGTATTCTTATTTCTCTATGGTAAATTAATTAATAATATAAGTACCTAATACTTTATGTAAAGATTTTGGTAATCCAATAGTTCGAAGTTTTTAGTGTGCAATAAAAACCCGTGCTTAACGGTGAAGGACAATATCGTGAGGAAAGCGGCATATCATAGAACCTAAAAGTTCGAAAAACATGTGTCAAGTGGACTAAAGGAGCCTCTTCGAGGTGCCCTTGAAATCCTTTCACCATACTGGTTCGAAGGAACTAGTGACACGATAAGAAGAAGCATATGCAACGCTGGTTTTTAGATAGTCAATGGTCAGCCTGATTTTGAAGATAATTGATTGATTCAGACGTTACTTTGCGGAAATCCATAAATATTAATAAATAGTATAAATATATATAGTAATAAATCCATTCAACCTCCAAACAAAGGCCCCAATTAACTTAACTCTTTAAGATTTTTTTTGTATCACTCACGTTTCGGATTTCGGCGAGTCAACATCTCCTGAGGATGCCTCGTGTAGAGGCGAAACACGTGTCGACTTAAGTTTTCTGTTTTCGGCCCTTTGGTTTAGATACAAAAAATGTTAAACTAGATTTAAGTTAATTGGAACCTTTGTTTGGAAGTTAAGCGGAATTATTACTATATATATTTATACTATTTATTAATACTGATTTTGAAGCTTTTGAGCCACCTAAAGGTATCCGCCATCACCAGTAATAAACTTGAAATTTGTACTAAATATTGCTAAATTAAATATTCTTACTTCGTAGTGAAAGTGAGCGTGCATCTTTTGGCGAAACGCAAGTGAGCGTAGCGTTTTGTCACACATTTTTTACGATAAAAATCTCGCAAGCACTTGACATAGTCTCGTAATACGGTTAGATTATAATCCGTTGCCTCGACGGAGCCAAATTAAAGTTTATAATATTTAAGTTATTGGTACTTCTCATTTCAATTTATTTAACAAGTTGGTGAACAAATGATAGAAAGTCTCTAAGTGCAGTTTCAGACTAGCGTATTTTTGTCGTGCGTATAAGGGCTGATTAGTACTCGCGTAACTTCAAAAGCCGATCGCGCGTATACCAGCTTATACATAGATCACACGTACCGAGTACTCGGCTGAGACAGTGCTCTCGGCCGAGTACTCGGTACGTATAAACATAGCGCCGAGTGCTCGGCTGAGCGAGTGACGTAAGCTTTCATTGTCTCGACCGAGTAATATTTTACTGTCTCGGCCGAGTACTCGGTACGTGTGATCTAGGCATTACGTTTGTTTTTTTCTAGCGAATGTCAAGTCATAACACACGCGCGTATATTCGCTGCTAAAAACAAAACACGAGCGGCGAATCTGAGGATTATCTGATTATCTGTTATTTATATAACAATACAGACAATTTAAACAATTTATAAGCATAATAACAAATAACGTTGTATCGCAAAATCCGGCGTACAAACTTAAAACCCAAAACCTTGCGGATCAACATGCGAATATTAGCTAGTTAATAGGTTTATTGATAAATGATGCACATTTGTAAGTGTTGAACCCCTGCTGTTAGGGCGGCTTTTACAATCGCCATACAAACTGTGAGAGCCATCATAAATAGTACTTTTTCATTTAATGTCTTCATTGCGGTTGCCGATCACGTATCCTATAGTTTACTGCCCTTCGATGCTTCGATTGCGCATGTGTTGGTATGCGATGCAATGCTTCGTCATTTTCACACGTTCGACAAAACATGTTCGATAATAATCAACGTTTTACAAAAACATACTAGAACCGACTCCAATTGGAATGTTTCAGTGACCGTTAACACCACTCAAATGTCACAAAAAATACGCAAATTTAGTTTACTTCGACGACATACTTTTTTACTACGAAACCGATATTGATGAAATTATGTATATATGGGCAAATATGGGACCAATTTGAAAGTATTTTCTTACAAACAAAAAAAAATATTTTCCAAACCATTAGACATATGATGACATTCTGAGGTAAAAAACATAAGCCGAATTGAAAAACTCCTCTTTTTATTGAAGTCGGTTGAAAACGATAAAAGACATTGCCTCCTCAAAGACCCATTTCAGTCGGCTTTGTGGTACGCATCATGTCGAAGTTGTAGGTAGAGTTGTATCGTGTGAAGGGCGCAATTTCTTATTATTTATGGTATTGTTAAGCAATTGGCCCCATCATTCTTTCTGGCTATTGCAATCATGACACCATAGACTTCTTACCCGACTGTAAAGATGAAGGGTAAGTACACCACAAGTTTTTAATTACCAGGAAAAAATTCGCACAATCAGTTGCCGTTACAGATATGGCAAAAAAATCGAAAAAAATTAAGTCTATTTTTTTCAAACTATATATGATACAGTTTGAGAAGTGTTACCGATAGTCGTTTTCCTATGGATTTGCATCAGGCGGTACCCATCATTGATAATAATTTAAGTTTCATTCATCGCTTGGCAAACTCGAGTACCTTTTTTTTTTTTTTTTTACATGGGGAAATCCTCATGGATGCCCACCGCCCTTGAGGGAGGGCGGAGGGGTAGCTCGAGCCAGCTCGCAACAGCTCGGCTCGGGCGCCGCACTCGCCTCGTTGTCACTCTCATTTTGTAACACAGATCTCGGATACTTTCGGCTGTCGCCCCTATCTTAATGTTTTGTTATAACGAAAAAAATTTGACTGCACAAATGCAACGTAGAACCCCTTCTGCATTGCCCATTTGAGTTTTTTGGTATCTATTAAAAACTTGTGGTGAATTTGGGTGTATGGTTGTGTGTAATATGTATGTTCGTGTGTAATATGTATGTGTCAATAGATTCGTCAATTGAAGTGTAAGTGGATAGAATCACAGATTTATCCTAATCCCCTAATCCTAAGTCGCGATGATATTTTACAATTAGGTTTTTTGTTTTATAAACCTTAAAATATAATATTAATTAATTTTTCATAATGAAATCCTTAGCTGACTTGTGTTAGTTTAAAAATGTCAAGGTTAATAACATTAACACATACCTACATAATTCAAGTGAGAAAGATTCACATTATTTTAATATACTGGATTCGCCTTGACCTATTCCTAAAAATAGATAATACCTATTTGAGCCATAGATTTATAACGGTGGTGTTCCGAAAGCATAAGTACCTACTACTCGGGCGAATGAACATGCCACCTGGCTGACACTCTCGCTCGTAACTTGCTGCGTCCCTTGCCCCCCGCGCGGCGCCCTCTGTATTTTTTCTTCCTCTAATTGCCAAACCTTATCATTACTTATCATTACCAAGTATTACAGGACCTCTTCTCTATCAAGATTATCCAATTCCACGCTGTACTTTGCACAAACGTCATTCGAGCCATGTTCATTCGCCCGAGGAATAGGTACTTTTTTCCACTAGCCCACCATTCACACGCAGTCATGCACAAGTCCGTAGAAGAATCTGCGTATTTTTTTTTTTATATAAATAAAAAAAAAATTACGCAGATTCTTCTACGGACGGACACAATAATGTGTAAAAAATTAGTACATAACGATAAAACAAAAAATCTAAAAAGCCATGAATGGTTTGTCCTAGAAAAAACCATATTTAGGCCCCTGAACCTCTATCCATTAAGCTGTCATCGGCTCATCTTATCGAGTGCTACATGAATGATGGCATTTTGTTCACCCATTTTTTGCCAAAATTGAAGTACCATTCGATAACCATAGCCGAAGACAGCCTAACAAATAGAGACCCGGCTCTCGTTATCGTAAGGTACGTCAATTTTGGCTCAAAATGAAAAAAAACAAACGCCAAAATTGATGCACCAGAAAATCAAGCCCCAGAATAGGAGATCAAAATGCCAAAATTGACATAGCACCATTCGATAACGAGAACCAATGACAACGTAGTGAATAAGGCCCTCCATTCACAATTACACATTAATTATTATTTAACTTCTTTGGTTTCATGTATTCGAAGTGTATTGAAGAAACTACCACCCATTATCTCAGCCATAACCTCAGGTATGCAGATAATGGGTGTCACTTTCAACTTGTGAACACAATGGGTGTCATTTAGATTGAATGCCATTGTTGGCACTTCATGCTTAACGGTAGACCTCACATTACTCCAAGATATTTTTATTTGAAGCTGTTTGTATAAATTCCGGCGAAGGAAAACATTGTGAGGATACCGGCATATCAAAGAACAGGGGAGAAAATAACGGCGTGTGCTTATGACCAAATGACAGACGTGAAAACTTTATCAAGGCGACTCTAGCCGACTTAACATAACTCTAGCCGAACACGTGCTTCACGGTGAAGGACAACATCGTGAGGAAACCGGCATGTCATGGAATAATTGATTGATTCAGGTGGTACTTTGCGGAAATCGATAAATATTAACAAATAGTATAAATATAAGCGGATTTATTACTAAATACATTTATACTATTTGTCGTTAATGTCATAGAACCTAAAAGTTCTAAAAACATGTGTCAAGTGCACGAAAGGAGCCTCTTCGAAGCGTACTTGAAATCCTTTCACTACACTGGTTCGAAAGAGCTAGTGACACGATAAGAAGAAGAAGCCGGCTTTATCCGAGCGAGCGTTACATAGCCGAGCGTAACAGCAATGTGTGTGTAATTTTTGAGCTATTGCTTGAATAATTCAGCTTCATTTTTATTAATTTGGTAGGTACTTTGAGCAGAAACTCCATTCAAAAGTAATATTTATGTACAAAAAAAAGTTTGTCATTTGGTGTTATTAACCCTTCAAAGGTCGTTGATATAAAATCATGACTTGACTTCACGTAAACAGGACTATTCCTGTTTTTCCTGTTATTTTAATCCCAAGGGTTATGCAACATTGCGTAACACGAGTTGCTGTAATTAAAAAAACCGCATTGGCCACCTTCTTAGATTATACTTAATCGTTTAAACGCGCCTTACACTATGAGATAGGGTTAAACATAGAGGTATCAAAGTATTGTACGTTGACTATTTATAATCATTTTTACACCACCTGCTCGACAATGTCCAATTACATATCATGCTATCATCAAGGTAAAGCAAAGTATTACCACCCAAAGAAGTTACTGTTGTATGATGTTGTCCCAAGGGTTGTAATGTGATTTGAATTTGGAACGTCAAATTCGTGTGGAAACTCCAAGTAAAAGAACGCCCATATGGCTTTGTAAAAATCAAACTGGCCACCATAAACAGAACTCATAAAAAAAAAAGAAAAAAGGCGCAACTTCAAAGGTTGTGAAACAAAATACGGTGTTTGCTGCTGGAGCCCTGGCTTGTTATTGCCTCGCAGAAGGTGTAAAAAGTAGAGTATGCTCCTCTGGGATAAAGCCTGTCTTTGTCTTGGGCAGCTTGAACCCCTCGCGTCACTCAGGACTCTACATAACTGAGTCCCTCGTTAGCTCAGGGTTCAATATGCCACCCGCGACATAAGACACTGCTTTATCCCCATAGTGCATAATCTACTATTTCACACCACCTGCTCGACAATGTCCAATTACATAATCATGCTATCATCAAGGTAAAGCAAAGCATTACCTACCAAGGGAGGTAATGTTGTATGAAACTCCCAAGGGTTGTAATGTGATTTGAATTTGGAACGTCAAATTCGTGTGGAAACTCGTGGAAAACTCTAAGTAAAAGAACGCCCATATGGCATTGTAAAAAGGTTTGTTCGAAAATCGAACTGGCCACTCATAAAAAAAAAGAAAAAAGGCGCGACTTCAAAGTTTGTGAAACAAAAGACGGTGTTCGCTGCTGGAGCCCTCGCGTCTCGCGTTTTATTGCCTCGCAGATGGTGTGAAAAGTAGAATATGCTCCTCTGGGATAAAGCCTGTCTTAGTCTTGGGTAGCTTGAACCCCTCGCGTCACTCATGACTCTACATAACTGAGTCCCTCGTTAGCTCAGGGTTCAATATGCCACCCGCGACATAAGACACTGCTTTATCCCCTTAGTGCATAATCTACTATTATTTCAGGGGAATCCTCAAATCCGAATTCCATACAAAATGTTTCGGACTAGTTCTCAAAAAGTACGCCGTATTATTGTAATTTCTTCACACTATTCGTTTCGTCCATGCTTTTGAATTTCGTCAACAAAATAAGTGTAAGGTTTCATACTTTAATTTACTTAAAAACACGTATAAAATCTAAATTAAGTAAGTGAAACCTTACACTTTTTTTGTTGACGAAATTGAAAGATATGGACAAAACGAATAGTGTGAAGAAATTACTATAATACGGCGTACTTTTTGAATATTTGTCCGAAACATTTTGTATGGAATTCGGATTTGAGGATTAGCCTTAACTACAAATTACAAAAAGCAGATGCGGCATTACTAAAGGGCTCACCATATTTAATCCTAGTAGATTAATCATACTTCATTCTATATTTTTTTGGCGCAATACCTCCACCAAGTCATCAACTTTAAATTATCCTTACAAAGTAGCAGACTGATAAAAAAAATATAATATAATTATATCAGGAGAACCTTTTTTACGAAATTACTGAGAAATACCAAACTCGCCCGAGACATCAGACAAGTAGGCAAGGAGACGGCGGCAGAAGTGTCAATCATTTGTGTTCAGGTTTTTTATGAGTGTGTAGTGCCATTATAAAGTTACCCTGCATTTATAGAACATTATGCTACCTATAGTTTTAATAAATGTGTGGTGCTTTTTACCTTAGAGACTAACAGACAATTGATAGAGGTGAGTGTGAATATTATTTTCACACCACCTGCTCTACAATGTCCTATTACATTATCATGCTATCTCAAGGTAAAGCAAAGCATTACCTCCCAAGGGAGGTAAAGATGTATGAAATTCTCGAGAGTAGTAATGTGATTTGAATTTGGAACGTCAAATTCGTTTGGAAACTCATGGAAAACTCTGAGTAAAAGAACGCCCATATAACATTGTAAAAATCGAAATTGAAAATCGAACTGGCCACCATAGGCAGAACTCATAAAAAAGATTGTGAAACAAAAGACGGTGTTTGCTGCTGGAGCCCTGGCTTGTTATTGCCTCGCAGAAGGTGTGAAAAGTAGAGTATGCTCCTCTGGGATAAAGTCTGTCTTCGTCTTGGGTAGCGTGAACCCCTCACACCACTCAGAACTCTACATAACTCCCTCGCTTCGCTCAGGAGTTAACTGAGTCCCTCGTTAGCTCAGGGTTCAATATGCCACCCGCGACATAAGACACTTCTTTATCCCCTTAGTGCATAATCTACTATTAGGGCTATTTGGATTTTTGTGTTGAGCTGCCATGAAATAAGGTAGTTGACTAAAAAATATAATTGAATCGATCAATCTGAAGTGAATTATTATTTTTTATTATTATTCTCTATCTATTTCAGAAAAATATATTTCAGTTAAAAATTCATAATTAAAATAATTCATCGAAATAAAATTTCACATACTGGGTAGGTAATCCTATAATATTTAAAAAAAAAATAATAGAATATAATAAATGTTTTCAAAACAGACTGCACCCATTTTTTTTCGTCCATTTATTTTGGATGGAGCAGTCCTGTCTTAAAAATTACCTTGCCAACTTTCAATTTGGTTTTTACAAATTAGATTATATGAAAAACATTGTAAAAGCAGAAATACTTTTTTATAATTGACTCTCAAAGAACGAAATAACTTCTATTTCTCATCAACGCCCTGATACAGTTTGAAAGCTGAACGTCAAACAGCTGACAGGAATAAGGTCAGTTGCACACGAGACACCAGATTATAGTAATTTGCCGACCGATCTGGAGCAACCATGTATTTTGTGGCCCGCTTACTATAAAAAGAATTGCGCCCTAAGGCTATATTTATGCAGTTTAAAATAAGATACTGTTTAAGTTTAAAAAATACGCGCGAAGTTAAGACCAATTTTGTTTATTAAAATAAGGAAAAAAATTGCTGGATGGTACAGAGTATGATTAAAAATGTTACCACTTATCGAAAATTACTGAACTTGCATTGCGCTTAAGATTGTGGTAGTAGGTGCTATAAAAATAAATAACTATGTTATGGCCCCTTATTCATAATAAGTATCCTGCCTGATCATGATAGGTATTATGAAGGAACGAACTTTAAAATTAGAAACTGAAAAGTTCCAATCCAAGCAATCCAATCCAGCATGAAACTTGATACAAACTGAATTTGAACAGATTTTATAAGCAATTACTACTGTTGTAGCCTAGGACCAAAATGCAGATTTACTCTCCCTGTACCTGTGCATTAAATTGAACTTCACGAGCATGAGAGGTGAAAAAAATATTTTATAAATTACTTACTGAAATAATATAAGTATAATTGATTGATTCAGGCGTTACTTTGCGGAAATCCATAAATATCAACAAATTATATAAATATATTTAGTAATAAATTCGCTTAATTTCTAAACAAAGGTTTTAATTAACTTAACTTTAGTTCAACTAAACCAAAGAGTCAACGAACAGAAAACCAAAGTTTAAAGATACGACACGTGTTTCGCCTCTACACGAGTCATCATCAGGAGGTGTGGATTCGTTTCGAACTTCGGCGAACAACACGTGTCGTATCTTTAAACTTTGGTTTTCTGTTCGTTGACTCTTTGGTTTAGTTGAACTAAAGTTAAGTTAATTAAAACCTTTGTTTAGAAATTAAGCGGATTTATTACTAAATATATTTATATAATTTGTTAATATAAGTATATTAAACATCGGGTTAATCTTAATATTATTATGTTACGAGCCATAATTATATATTTTTTATTAATACCTACAAATTTTTATATTTGATTAGGTGGTACTGGTTGTGACGAAATTTAATTTAAATAGAAACAAAAGCGACCAACGCAACCGATATTTATTATGTTAATTTGTAATTTACGAGTGGTACAGACAAAATTATAATGATCTACTCGCTATGCGCGGGCGCAGCATTAAGTTATTAGGGTACTTTTCCACCACAGCAGAGATGTGCTACCACCATATCACCAGAGATGTGCACCAATCATATTTAGTTTAGTTTAGTTTATTTATTTATAAGAGAAGTCTTACAAGTCAAATTTTCTATGATTAAATATAGGTACCTACTTACTTAGGTAATTTACATTTTTTGTAGTACCAAACCTTTGTTTGTTAGTCTGATAAGTGGGATCAATGATAGTGACCGTCTTGTCATTTATGAACTCATCGAGTGTGTAGTAGGCTTTGTCTAAAAGCAGTATTTTAAGTTTTTTAAGGAATGACCCTATAGTTTTTTCATTTTCAATGTTGTCAGGTATTTTGTTGTAAATTTTGACACCAATAAAGTCAATTTGTTTTTGGGACTTTGATAACCTCTTGTGCGGTAATTGAAGTTTATGCCGACCCCTCGTCAGGTAGTTGTGAGAATCAGCCCGCATCGAGAAATGTTCAAGGTTTTTTCTTATTCATTGGTGCACATAGCTTAGTAGCACTGGTGTAAACGGATTCATCTAAGATATGTTTTTTATAAGGAAGGATGCGTGCTATTGATACGTGCTATGGATACCTGCTATGGGCCGTCGCGAGTAGTGTAGCTATGTGCAGAGCATAGTACCTACAGTATGCCCGCCTTTGTCGCTGAAAGTAGACATGCCATCGTGGAAGCAAAAAGTTATTCTATATCTCGCACAATGTGCGAACATACTGTAGGTACTATGCTCTGCAGAAGAACTCATCGAGGAAACCCTACTATCCGCCGCTTCCCTACTATTGATACATCGCATAGTTCAAGCTGCGCATCTTCCTCGCACAGCTACAAAGCTCAGTATTGGTGGAAAAGGCCACATATTTTCGTAGCGTAGATTTCACATTTTCGCAGCCTAGCTGGATAGCACATCTCTGGTGGAAAGGCACCCTTACACGTGCCCATTTACAACCGGTATATCGCATAAGCATAATATTTAGTATTATTTGGCTTAAATATCAAAAGCCTCTCATTTATAGCAATTGAAAATCTTTTCAAAAATGTGATACTTAATTCATACGTGCACCATGGAAAACTCTAAGTAAAAAAACGCCCATATGGCATTGTAAAAAGGTTTGTTCTAAAATCAAACTGGCCACTCATAAAAAAAAAGAAAAGAGGCGCGACTTCAAAGATTGTAAAACAAAAGACTCGTAGTACTCTTAGTTCGGAGCCTGGATTTTTATTGCCTCGCAGAAGGTGAGAAAAGTAGAGTATACTCCTCTGGGATAAAGCCTGCCTTCGTCTTGGGTAGCTTGAACCTCACGCGTCACTCAGGACTCTACACAACTGAGTCCCTCGTTAGCTCAGGGTTCAATATGCCACCCGCGACATAAGACACTGCTTTATCCCCTTAGTGCATAATCTACTATTAAGTGCGCCTCTAGGAGGCTTGTTTTGTGCACTTGGCTTGGCTTGCATTAAAGACATAATACTTGCCTTACTTACTGTAAGAATTTAATGTGACTTTCACAAAATTTGCAATAAAACCAAAAAAATGCAATATTTGTCGAGATTGTCAACTGACTTCATCATTAATCTTTGTAATTGCAGTTATCGGCTGCCAGCCATATCGAATGTTAAAAGATATTTCTGCCGCAAGCTGATCACACATTTATTTACGATCGAAATGCGCATGCGTAGAAACCTGTACAATAACGGGATTGGCCGATACGCGCCACCGGACAATTCGAAAAAAGAATCAGAACAAGAAATGCTCAGTCATTGTTTGACTCTCGCACGGTTCGGTGCTCCGGTATACTTTTTCTTATTTAATTAACGCTCTCGCAGCTTCTTTAATTACTTTTTATAGAGATTCAAATTTTTATTTAGTAGTTCAAATTAAAACGGGGTAAAATAACGAAAATCAAAAAAGGTTTAACTTTGGTTGAAAAATCTGTATGAAGAAATCTAAGCAAATTGGTAGGTAAATCGAAGTATTTTCAAAAATATTTAGTCTAATATTTTATAACTAGAACTTTCATAATGCTTGCTCCTAAATTTTGCCGGCTCCCTTTCTAATACCTGGATCGCACGTACCGAGTACTCGGCCGAGACAATGCTCTCGGCCGAGTACTCGGTACGTATAAACAAACATAGCGCCGAGTGCTCGGCTGAGCGAGTGACGTCAGTTTTCACTGTCTCGGCCGAGTAACATTTTACTGTCTTGGCCGAGTACTCGTTACGTGTGATCTAGGCATAAGTTCGAATTCTGAAAGATAACCCGTTTCCCAATTTTGACAGTGACAGATGCATACACACAGTCAGTTCTTTTTGGAACAAAAACAATTTTATACAAACTTTTTTTGATAACATGCCTGTTACATTAGAAAACAAAGTAGCGACTAGGGTAGAAAGGCATAATGACTAGTCGACGAAGCTAATACTTACCTAGGGCACACTGTCGAATACAAATTACATACTATCACTGAATAAGACAGTGACAAGGTACAGTCGCGTGAAATAATTAATAAAAACAAATGAAATATCAGATTCCACAATTTGCACATAGAGTGCATAAAGTAGCCATTTTAGCCCGAGCCATATGTGAGGGCGAATAAGGATTCCGGTACTGCTTTGCAGTGGAATTCCTGACTATAATAGTCAGGGATTCTACAGCAAAGCAGTTATGTGTAAACATTACTGTATTTTATTTTGTAGCAATGGTGCATTTACAAATTTTATCGCCCTTACCGAAATCTATAAAAGTTCGATACCCCGATAATGTGGATTTATATTTATGTAATTACTTTATCAGATTAATATGAATCTTTTTATTTCTGAATAAAAAAAACACTCTTAATTTGACGCCCCCTAAAATCCGCCGCCCTAGGCTCCAGCCTATTCGTAAATTCACCACTGTAGTCAGTAAAAACTTAAAAATACTGGAATTTCGACATCAAAATGATTCAAAGAGAACAAGCACTTTTGATGACAAAATAAACCTTTTTTTTTTTTTCAATCAATCAATATCTTTATTTGCAAAAGATGGGTAATTCGGATACAGGTGATGATAGCAATGAAAGTGTCTCCATATTTAGCCTATGGGTGGCGTGCTTCTGAAATTGTCCTCGACTGTACCTACTAAAGTACAGTCTTATGCAGTGGCGCGTACTTTTAACCCGATTGTAAAGAAGGAGAGTTATATTTTTGCATTTCACTTGGCTATTCGACCGGGGTACACGAGTTTCTAGGGACGTGGTTTGACGTTAATTACATAATCATCGATTGTTTATATTCGAATAATTACGAATCGATTTAGAATTAGTATTCGGCTCATAATCGGAAGTGCGTGTAGTGTAAAGAATTTTTTTCTGTACATCTGAATGTTTTTGGCGCGTGTTTCCGAACGATTTACTACGAGTACCACAGAGGTATTGAAATATACAAACACATTGTAGAAGGTACATTGAAAATGCGACAAAAAAAAAAGTCTAATTTACTAAAAAAAGGCTAATTTCTAGTACATTTTGGTCCTATGCTAATTTTCGAAAAAGAGAAGTAACAGGGCTTGATAAATATTGTATGTTAAAGCTACTAGGCTTTTTCATTGTTAATAAAACTACATCGTAAAAAGTAACAAACATTATTTGAAAATGGAGATATTTCATATTTATTGACAAGGTGTCTGAAATTTTTTGGTCCTGTCTTACGACTCCATTTTGGTTTGATACTGTCCATCTTGGTTTTCTATAGGAACACAGTTATTTATCTATGCTTATTACGTAGTGCAATAACTGGACTTTTGAGACTGACCATCAAAATGTCTCAAGCTGGACGAGCACTATAGAAGTGTTAGACTGGCTTATGGAAATCGAAACCCTGTGTTGCTCTGTTATGGTTATGGGCAGGCGTGATCTCTAACCATCAGGAGAGCGCCTAACTAGTCTGACCACTGGTTTTTATATAATAAATTAGTTGTCTGTAAAGTTGGTTTAACACACAGCGTAACGGGACAATGAGCGTTACCGGACAATGACGTCAACGTTTTCGTGCATGCAGCCGGCGGTCATCGATTTATTAGACGTAGTCACGTCAAAAAAAGTTCAGTGATAGGTCAAAAGTAATAATGAGTTCAACAAAAAGATCTAAATACTTATTCACACTTAGTTTTGATGACTATCAACAAGTTTGACATTAAAAAATTGAGCAGTCATTATTTTGTGTAAGATTTTCTAGGTCAGATTTGAGCGGGTCAAATAAAGGCAACAAGTCTTATTTATTGGCACATTAAGATAATTTAAATGATGCATTACAAATTTGTAAAAGGTGGATGTCTATTTCCTGCGAATTTGCGTCAGGCGATTACCCATCGTTGATAATAATTTAAGGCAAACTGGGGTACCTTGTTAGGGCCAGCTCGCAAAAGCTCGGCTCGGGCGCTGCACTCGCGCCGCTGTCACTCTGCCATTTTGTAGAAATCCAAAATTATGACTGCACAGATACAACTTAGTACCCCGTCTGCATTGCCCATTTAATTTTTTTTGGTAATTATATATGATGGTGTAGATAGACAGACAGATAAACAAGAAAGTGATAAATAAACAGATAAATAAAAAATAAATTTAAAAAACATAGTAAAAATCTACATAAGTAATAAACCTTTATAAGCAGGGCACTACCGGAAGACGGCGGAAACCGTTATGTTGCCCTGAGTTAGCCGGTCGATACCCGCCGTGCGCATACATTTGCACTAGGGATGCGCATGCGCAACCGTCCAGCCATGCACTTAAATCCCATTAATAGACTTAAGGGGAATCCTCAAGGCAAATTTCCATACAAAATGTTTCGGACAAATACTCGAAAAGTACGCCGTATTATAGTAATTTCTTCACACTATTCGTTTCGTCTATGTTTTCCGATTGTGTCAACAAATATTAGTAAGCTTTCATACTTTAATTTAGATTTTATACGTGTTTTAAAATTAACATTACTATATTTTAAATATTACTTTACAATAATACGGCGTACTTTTCGAGTATTTGTCCGAAACATTTTGTTTGGAAATTTGCCTTGAGGATTATCCTTAATACTAGACACTACATTCAGAGAGTCCGGTGACGCAGTAACGGCCATCAATTCAATTCAATCATTTATTGGCTAAAATGTTACATTACATAACTGGTAAGTCCAAAAATTGTTATACTGTTTGAAATACATAAGCATATAAAATATTTTCTGTTTAGATATATTCCATCTGCCTACTACTCGGGCGAATGAACATGTCACCTGGCTGACACTCTCGCTCGAAACTTGATGCTTCCCCCGCTGCCCCGCGCGGCGCCCTCCGTCTTTCTTCTTCCTCTAATTGCGAAACCTTATCATTACCAAGTATTGCAGGACCTCTCCTTTATCAAGATTATCCAATTCCACACTGTACTTTGCACAAACGTCATTCGAGCCTGGTGTCATGTTAATTCGACCGAGCTGTAGCATTCAGATAGTCCAGTGACGCAGTAGTATATAACAGATTGATTAATTCTTACAAGGTTAATAAATCAAATTAGGACAAATGAATAAGCATGCGAGGCAGAATATAAAATAATGTTATAAGCAAAGTAACAGTTACAAGCAAAGTTACAGTTACAAGCAAAGTTATAGTCACAAGGAAAGTTACAGTTACAAGCAAACTTACAATAATTACAAGTAAAGTTACAGTTTGTAACCACCACTCATTACGTCCGTCTGCGACAACCCTTACTAATAAATAATAAATAATTAATATAACTAATAAACAGAATCTAATCAAACTTTATCGATATGAATTGAAACGATAATTGATATCGATAAAATAGCGACCCCCTCCCTATTTTCGCATTGCAACTATTGCAAGTTTATCACAACTAGCAATTATTTCTCGAATGAACTCTTCCTGGTGAGTTACAAACTATAATCTTCTCGGCCAACATAACGGGATTGGAAGCGAAGTGAGATTCCTATAATCGAAACTTAATAGTTAGCTGAAAGCCAATGGGTATTGTTTATTGATAACGGAGTTCCTTTAAAGATAAAGATAAAGATTTTTATTTTGCACGAAACACGGTAGGTTAGATAGTAGGAAACAGAGTATGTACAGTCGGCTCTATAATTGTCTTTACACCCAGCTTACGCCGGTTTTCTCCTGTGATTAAATCACTCACACAAACACATCATGTTTGTGTGTGAATAAACTACTAATGTGAATAAACCACTTAAGATATACCCCTAATATATACCACAAGTAGTTTAATCACAAAAGAACATCGGCGTAAACTGGGTGTAAAGACAATTATAGAGCCGACTGTACATACATATCTCACCAAAAAAAAGTGTGTCTTTAGTAATAAATCCGCTTGATTTCTAAACAAAGGTTTTAATTAACTTAACTTTAGTTTAGAACTTTAGTACATATTACTATATTATAAACCAAAGAGTCAACGAACAGAAAACCAAAGTTCAAAGATACGACACGTGTTTCGCCTCTACACGAGGCACGAGAGACTCTCGTTTCGAACTTCGGCGAGTCCACACCTCCTGATGATGCCTCGTGTAGAGGCGAAACACGTGTCGTATCTTTGAACTTTGGTTTTCTGTTCGTTGACTCTTTGGTTTATAATATAGTAATATGTACTAAAGTTCTAAACTAAAGTTAAGTTAAGTGTGTCTTTATTATAACATCAAGATGAACAGCAAAATAGAGTCGTAGAGTCAGATTTTTCGTACTGTTTTACAGTACCTACGAAAAAATTCATACACCCTGGCAGTATAAATAAAAATCTTAATTTTTTTAACTTTTTCGTTATTCTTTTTGAATAAATGAATGAATGAAGTGGTAATTACTTAAGATATCGACCAACTTCAAGAAAAGGAGGAGATTCTAATTTCGGTTGTTTTTTTCAATGTTTGAACTTGTTTATGAATCGATTTTTCAAATCTTTTTTTTTTTATTTGAAAGGATGTACTTCCTGATTGGTCCTATAGAAATTACATGAAGATCCGTGCTGCACTTTGGTTTTGAAATCAAAATAACTGAAAAAATGACGTCATTCAAGTAAACTACGTTGACGACACGGATGGTCGAATGGCAAGTGTATTGGACTGCCACGCCCGGTGTCGCGGGTTCGATTCCCGCTGCAGGAAACATTATATATGTGTAATGTTTTAATTTTTTTTTTTATATTACTAATGCGTATTTTGGTATACAAAGAGGCAATACAGCCAGTATCCTCGGCACGCTGCCATCGGGTATCGAGTTGGAGCAGTTGAGCTACCTATTAGATCGTTTGCAACGGTCTATAGGTGGCCCAATTGTTTCCTTTTGTAAATTTTGTAATATACCTATATATAGATTGTAGTAGTTAGCTTATGCTGTAATAAAAAAATAAGAGTGTACTATAAAAAAATGCGTATTTAAAGCGACTTCATATAACAATTACCTACATAAAATCTTAGATACTAATTGCTTCTGTGTTAATAAACATATATTTTATTCTTTGGCCGTATATATATATATAATAATAACTAGATGCTTAAGAAAAGCAGTTTAAACTTACAATACCTGTCACTAAAATTGCTTTTCTAGATATACAAATGAAATGTTATATAATTATTGTTTTGTGTCGTATTGCATTGTACTGTCTCTGTATAGTCCGTGCGTCAACCAAGGGCTCATGCTGAAAACCAGCGTTGCAGTCTACTGCAACACATGCTGAGCATGAGCCCTTTTTTGACTGCACTGTACTTGGTTTAAGGTATTTTTAAGCTTGTACAGTTATGTCAAAAATAAATATTTTTTCTTTCTTTTCTTTCTTTCTTTCATATACATTTCGTTCATTTAAACATATACCTTATCACTATCAATTGGTATTATCAATATTACGAAAACCTTATTTTATTATATTATATTATAAGCAGGAACATAAATAACACTTTACCCAACTTAATTTGTTTACACAAACATTAATTAATTTCACAATGCAATATTTATGCAAGTAATAAAATTTGTCACAGTTATGTAGAGCATGTCTCGTTTTGTCATACCGTGTTGAAAAATTACGCTCCTTTCATATTAATTGTTTACTGCCTCGACTTGAGACGTGATAAAAATATAAATGTTTTTTTTATTAGTCCCATAACTTTATTTACACAAAATACTACTTACTAAAAATGTTGCTATAAATTAATCTAAAATTATAAATATACGAAAATTAAGCCACTCTCATGAAATTAATTAATATATATTTATATAAAAGGCTTGGACCTGAATGACTGACAGACAACGTACAAGCTAAACCACTGAACGTAGAGACTTTAAACTTGGAGGAAGTGTTTGCCAAGAGCCGAAAGTGAGAACTAAGAAATAATTTTGAAAATTTGGAACGCTAACGAAATTGCACGTCAACTAGTAAAATATATAAATAACACTCGCAATAAATATTAATAAAATCAAGGTTTTACAAAAACATACTACAACCGACTTCGATTGGACTTTTTTAGTGACCGTAAACACCACTGAATAGTCACATGGAAGCAAAATACGCAATTTAGTTTACTTTGACGACATAATTTTCAGTTATTTTGATTCAAAATCGAAACTACATACTGATTTGATGAAATTTATATGGGACCAATCTGGAAATATATTTCTTTTCAAATAAAAAAAAAATTCAAATCGTTTGTAAACAAAATTATGAGGTAACAAACATTATATTAAAAAAAACAACCGAATTGAGAACCTCCTCCTTTTTTGAAGTCGGTTGACAACATGGAGCATTGAAACAGCGAGAAATGAGTTATACCGTAACTTCCGGCCTATTCGAACGCCTCGAGATGTGGCAACCACTACGTTTTGTGGTTTTAAAATTATACTTAAAGTATATTAGATAGGAGTGTTTATAGAGGAAATGGAATTTTCCGGTCGAAGTTGGAAAGCGACTTCTGTGGTTCGCCATAGATGCAGGAAATGTTGGTACCAATCACACTCAACATGATATAATTATAACAAGATTAAAGTTTATAAAAACTGAAAACCCTACTGCGAAAATATTGTGCATTGATTGCAAATTCATTAATTCTAATTAAATTTTAACATATGACTCAGACTAGCTGGTGCCCGCGACTTGGTCTGTGCAGGTATCTTTATAAATTGTAGCGTTATTCTGATGAGCTATATTATTGTAAAGTTTCATAAAAATCCATTCAGTAGTTTTTACGTGAAAGAGTAACAAACATCTATCCATCCATCCTTACAAACTTTCGCGTTTATAATATTAGTAGGATATATATTTTTGTTTTAATTTCCTTCATGTTGATACCCTACTCGATAGGTTTGGTTTACAAAAAATTATAAACGACTTACTATTTAGCGCCAATATCCGCCATTTTCGTATTTTTTTTATAAACCCATTTAAAGACATTCGGGTTATTGAGACAAAGTCAAAATCCATCCAGTCGTTTGGAAGATAAGATAAGTTAACAAGGAAATTTTCATACATAAATACATGTATGCATACATATGTACACACAAGATACGCGCGAAAAAAATTACCCATCATTGGTAGTCGGGTAAAATTAAAAATATTTTATTTATATTTTTTGAGTCATTCATAAATTCATTCATTCATTCACCTTTAAGTCTAGGAGAAGAGATAAAAACTGTTATCAAACTTTCATCTTATCTCTCATCAGTCATCACACACAAAAGACTTCAACGCGCTTCTCATTAATTTCAACTTATTCACAAAAAAATTGCATCTATTTTAGCAGCTTTCTGAAATGGAAGAAAAATCTTTTTATTTATTTTCATTTACATTAGTTGATTTTCATGATGACAATTTTACCTTTTTTTTTATAGGCTTGCGTTTGACCACCATCTCACCTGATGGTAAGTGACGATGTGATCGACGATGTAGCACGCTTACCTAGAATAATCCTATGAAGACACCCAACCTTTGAAGATGAAACTAAAATGTAAAAAAAAATTGTCCAATGACGAATTTACCCCTTAACCTCTTTAACTCGTTTACCCTATTACGTTTTCTCCTATAATGGTTATTATTCTTTAATTAATATAATTGGTTGATCCGAGTCAATAAAAGTTAATAAATAAATACAAATATAAGTTAAAAATGTTATAAAAAAACAAGTCTTTCAGTGATTCAACCAGATCTTATTATTTCTTGGAACTGGGAAATCACTGATTTTTAAAATAAAAAGTATTTGCATTAACTGAGGCTAAAGTAAGATAATATTGTAGGTATTGATTGAATGAAAACTGGTTTCTAATTATAAATACTATAAATGCTAATAGAACATTAAGTATGATTTTTATTTAAATTTCGGCGTTTTGTTCCAGTTCTCAAGATCATGTTAATTATGAAATCGATAAAAATGTCACGACACCCACTTTTAGTTTCATATCTTTATTTTAGTCTCAGATTCAATATATTTGACTGGTTAAGAGCCAATTTTGACTAAAATCATAGATAAATAACGGTATTAACGGTGTCCCCATAGAACACCAAGATAGACAGTATCAAACAAAATAGATGCGGAAAACAGAATAGAAAATTCTCAGACACACTGTCAATAAAAATCAAATAACTCTATTTTCGAATAATGTTCGTTACTTTTTTTACGATGTAGTTATATTAACAATGATAAATCCCTTTTTTAACAGAATACCTATTTATCTATATCCCTTTTACTTATCTTTTTCAAAAATTAGCTACGGACCAAAATTAACTAGAAGTTAGGCAATGTGACCTTTTTAATGGCACATTTTCAATGTACTACATTGTGTTTCTGTATTTTAATACTTCTATGACTGAAATATAATAATCTTTTAAATTATTTTTTTTTTGCAGTTTTATGCAAGTCCTAAAAAACTGTGTAATATATTTTTTTATACTACCAAAATTGACGAAGTAATTGAGGAAATAAAATGTCTTTTTTGGTTGACTCTGGCTGCACCGCTTCAATGTAGCATTAACAGAAATACGTAATAAGCCAGCGAGTTCGCTTGTAGCTTGTAAACTAGCCCTGTGTCATCGACGCTATAATAAAACTAGCATAGTGGTACCAGATTTCTAATCCTCAAATGCCTTATTATCCATTGCCAAAGTTACTCACCGACAACCACAAATTAACAGCACGCATCCAATTAGACTAGTGGTGTGAACCGCAAAAAAACGCTTCTATAGCTTGTAATTTGACCAACCTAGTAGTTACTAGTTAATATTTTTGATAAGTACTAGGTGCTTTATTTATACAGCGGTATATCTAGTAACAAAAAATACATAGATCTACAATGACGTTAATCCAATTTGGCTTTTTTCTGGTGAGATTTTGAATTTCCTATAATATGGCGTCTTTTTGCCAAAATGTTGAATTTCTTATACCTATTATGGCATTAATTCAATATGGCGCACCAGTCCACGGAAAGAGCCTCTTAGAGGCGCACTTGGCATCCTTTCACCACGCTGGTTCAAAAGAACTAGTGACACGATAAGAAGAAGAAGAATATGGCGCCTTTCTGTTGAGATTTTGAATTTCAACGCATGTTTTCGTGGTCAAAATGTGTGAAAATAGCCATGGCCGACGTGAGCCTTTCGCCTCCCATAATGTACCTACACTTGCTTAAATTGATATGAAATTATATTTATTTGCCTGAAGTATGGTCATTACAAGGTCTTTTTATTTTTTTGCTTAGGACACGTGACTTAAAAACAGCGAAAATAGCAGAATTAAAACGACGTACCTACTTAGACAATTAATCACTCAGTGAAAGTGTGTGGAAATAGCCATGGCCAGCGTTGGCCCTTTCGCTTCCTCTAATGGACACTTGTCTAGGATACTTGACTCGTTTGATGGTAGCTTTCTTTGATGTTTTATCCGATTACCTATTTATGGCATTGGCTAGTGTTCTATGATTTAATCGCTGTTTTAATTATTTGGGCTACTGAGGGAAAGTGCCGAAGAATAATGGAAAGTGGCCACAGTGCCATGCCTAAACTGTTTTTTTAGTTTCTTTTAAAATTAGCCTTTATTTTGGGTACTCATTTTTGGAGTTTTTGAGTTCTTTCATTGCCAACCGTGCAATAAAGAGTTTTCATTCGAAATTTATTTATAAAATCACACTATTTCGAGTGCAATTACTCATCAGAGGTACTAAGTACGGAAAACTTTAAGGCCCGTTTGTAACGCCTATCAATGTTTTAACACTTTCTCCGTGACGTTTTACGTAAAAATAAAACGAAAAACCTTCTCATAACCCTTTTTTATCTGACTGCTCATAAAAAGAGTAATGTTTTTTGAAGTTGGTATATCAAATATTCAGATATTTTGCAACAAAACCGAGTCTCAGTGATGTTACGGTCTGGTTGGCGATCGATGAAATTCGGTCGCAACCTGGAGAAAGAACCTTTCACTTTCTGAATAAAACCCGAGGTTTTACGGGAAAATGTTTAGAAAAATACTATAATACATATAATATATAAAAATACTATAACATAGTTTTCAATTTTTTTATAAATTAATAATTGGGATTAGCTAGATATAGAAATCAAATAACCATAATCAGCTGAGAGCAAATTTAAAAGTTATACCTATATATATTTAAGTAATTTATATTTCGAGTAGGTAATTTATCATTGTTTGAAATTCAAGAAAAATCTGCCTAATCTCCTCAAAACAAAAATATACTATAAATTTCGAGAGATAACAACAATATAATAAAAAATGCAACGCTCCACTTTTTTGAAAAATATACTCAGTCAATTTATATCTTTAAATAATGTAAAATTTGCGAGCTAGAAAACGTCGCACGGTGTTTTGGGCCATATAGTCTCTTTGATGAAGTTTATTGGAAATTCGATCATCCCAACGTTACAGCGTATATAAACATATAGGTTTATATACGATTATAAAGCAAGTCGTATGTTTGTGAAAGTGATGTGATATCTGCTACATGATACGACAGCATTCCTTCGATTACGGAGCCATTGAATGAGGATGGAATCCACTGTCATTGGAGAGAGTAAGCTCTTCCCACAGCTAAGACGTGACATGTTCGGCAAAGATGGATGACAGAAATAAACGATATAAAACCTGAGAAATAGTGTTTCTATAGAATGCTAGATTAATAGCTTTAAAGCTAGATGGAGTCGTAAAACAGAAAAAAATATCAGAAACACTTTCATTAAAAATGAAATACATGTACCTATCTCTATTTTTACTGGACTGCGAAGATGGTTAAGATGGAAAGGTTATGTTTGGTTGATTCTTATCGTACCTATTGGATATAATGTACCCTGAGAGTAAAGTCAAAGAGATTATAATGTCAAATAGTGACAATGGACAAAACATTCATAGAATTCCATGAATATCTTTAGGTTTAGAGTTCTTTATAATCAGGCATAATGTTATTATGAAGACAGTTTGATGGTACAGCGTTAATAAATAAATGGCTAACCATGGCAGGCTGCAACATATTCTCACAATTAGTAATATATGTAGGTACTGAACTGAATTACTGTACAATAGTTAGGAATAACCAATTTATTTCGCATTATTTCCCAATCATTCCTAGTACAATGGTAATAGCTAAGTTCGGTCAAGGTTTGAAGAAGCTATGAGATTTTTACGTGCCTTACCACAAATGTACGGAGGATCTTGCCACATCTGTCTAATCTAAATGATCTCTAATAGATAGTTTGGCTTATACCTAATTTTTATGTTCATTTTAGACAAAAACATCGGATGTCCGTTCTGAGATTAAGGCTCCGGTCTGCAAGCGTGGGAACTTTTGATTGAACACACACATAGATATTTTCTACTCATACAGACTCATCGCGCACTCATAGTATACCACCCTGGAAAGAAACAAATATACTTTCGGTGCTACGCACAAGTTACATTTTCATAACACCTTTATCTTTGTAGGATGCTGAAGAATGTCATAAAAAACACGCAATGTATTGTGCCATTAGCTTGACATCGCGACGCCCGTTGGCCAGTAGTGAGTACTACTCATTAGCCAGCGGCAAAGGGTGGGGTCAGAGTGTACGATTTTTGGATATTATCTCAATCTATGAAACAAAGTCAACAAAGAGTTAGTTACACAATAATGACTCGAAAATGGTCCCCACGCGTACAAAGTCGCGGACGTTAAACTAGTCAAGTACAGTCGCGTGCAATAGTATGTACACATATCGACATTTTCAAAATTATGTTTTCATACTTAGTTACAATAATATGTACACACCAAAACACCCATATTATTATGTTGCCATCAACTTATGTCATAATATTGTCAACAAGTCGATGTCAGAAATAAGTAAACACTATTGACTACAGACTACAGACTGAATTACAAATATATGTAAACAAGTTGCAGTTGCATTAAAATGTAGTAATTCATTCCTTGGATCTTTATTAGTCCGAATTAAAATATTTTTCTTTTATACGTTAGTTTCGTTAGCTTTATATAATGAGAAAAATCTTTTTCAACATATATAAAAATGAATTACCACTCACTGACTGATTGACTCATTGACATCATTGTTCTCCCAGATGCAGTTTTATTTTGAAAAATCTAATATGGGGAATACAAAGAGGAAGACGGGTTGAGTTGGGGAAAACCTCGACTTTTCACTTTTTTTTTACGCCCTAGGGATTAAACATGGTATCTCGTAAAGTATAAGATTTGGTGTATTACAAGTTTTGGTCAAAGGTATTTATTTTTGTTCCAATTTTGAAATTTTGAAAAATCCAATATGGCCGCCATACAAAAAAAAATGGATTTCAATACAAAAGTTGGATTCCCATACAAAATTTTTCAACTTGAGCGAAGCGAAAGTTGAAAAATGTTGCCGGGAGGTGGCGAGCGAAGCGAGCCACCGACCTCCGAGCCGTGGAGCGGCGACCTGAGCGCAGCGAAGGACACCAAAACTTTTCAACCTGAGCGAAGCGAAGGTTGACGGTTCGCACGTCCTCGGGGTTTTACATACAAAATGTTTAAACCTGAGCAAAGCGAAGGTTGAAAAATTTTGCAGGGAGATGGCGAGCGAAGCGAGCCACCGACCTCCGCACCGTGACGTTCCAATTCCGCACGTCCACTTTGGCACCTACATGCTATCTCGAAAAGTATTAGTCGTAAAGTGTTGCAGTTTTCGCCAAAAGTATTTATTTTTGTTCCAATTTTGAAATTTTTAAATATCCAATATGGCCTCCATACAAAAAAACATAACTGCCATACAAAACATATGTTTTTTCCATACAAAACTTTAAACGCCGATATCTCAGCAACGGTAAGAGATAGAGGCATGGTTCATAGACTCGAAACTGTATGTATTTTGATGGCAAAAATTTCAACTTATTTTTTTTTTCGATTGGAAATACTTGGATGGATGGATATAGCGTGTTTAGACTCACTATTCGTTATAGAGGATGTTCCAAACTTTTTCTTAAGTGAGGGAGGGGGCGAGCGAAGCGAGCCACCGACCTTCGCATTGCGAAGCGGCAACCTGAGCGTAGCGAAGGTTGACGGTTCGCTGTTTGTGGGTCACATTGAGATGAGTTTAGGGAGGGGGCGAGCGAAGCGAGCTCCCGACCCGAGCGTAGCGAGGCAATTATCTGAGGGATAATAGTGTCGTTTTTAACTAATTCGGGGTTGAAAATTTAGATTTTGGTGTCAGAATTGAAATCCAAGATGGCGGAAATTTTTTTTTCAATCTTTTTTCATGGGTGTCGTTTTTGACTAATTAGGGGTTGAGGATAAAGAATTTTGTCTCGGATTTGAAATCCAAGATGGCGGACAATAAAAAAATTACAAAAAATTCTTCTTTGAAGGATAAAGATGTGGCGCTTAATAATATTGCCCCAATTATTTTTTGATATTCGGAAAATTAAAGAATACAACAATTTTTTTTTCTTTTCTAATTTCATAAAATATTAAAATAATAAAAAATAATAATAAATCACTCGCGAGCTGCTTGCAGCTCGCGCACCGCCCAAAAAACTAGTTATAAAATAAAGCTGCATTACCACTGACTGACTGATTTTTTTCCCAGATGCAGTCTGAATTTTAAAAATCTAACATAGGAAACGTATAGGAGTGTAGAGATGAGTTCAGGAAAAAAATGTATTTTCACCCTTCTTCACCCCCTTGGGGCGCAACATGGTATCTTGAAAAGTGTAAGTCGTACAGAGTTGAAACTTTCACCATAGGTATTGGTTTTTGTTCCAATTTCAAAATTTTGAAAACTCCAATACAGCCGCAATACAAAAAAAAAATAAAATAAAATAAAATAAAATAAAATAAAATAAAATAAAATAAAATAAAATAAAATAAAATAAAATAAAATAAAATAAAATAAAATAAAATAAAAAAAAAAAAAAAAAAAAAAAAAAAAAAAAAAAAAAAAAAAAAAAAAAAAAAAAAATTAAAAAAAATAACCAAATACCTATGGTGAAAGTTTCAACTCTGTACGACTTACACTTTTCTAGATACCATGTTGCACCCCGAGGGGGGGTGAAAACTCAGGTTACTGCCTCGCTTCGTGGAAGTCGCTGGATTTGCAATAACGCACATCTTCCAAAATAATAAGTACAAAAATCAGGCCTCTAGCTGCAACCGTTTACGAGATACAAGCGTTTAAAGTTTTTATGAAAAATATTTTTTTTTGTATGGCGGCCATATTGGATTTTTCAAAATTTTGAAATTGGAGCAATAAAAGTACCTATGGTGAAAGTTTCAACTTTGTACGACTTACACTTTTCGAGATACCATATTGCACCCCGAGGGGGGGTGAACACTCAGGTTACTGCCTCGCTTCGTGGAAGTCGCTGGATTTGCAATAACGCACATCTTCCAAAATAATAAGTACAAAAATCAGGCCTCTAGCTGCAACCGTTTACGAGATACAAGCGTTTAAAGTTTTTATGAAAAATATTTTTTTTTGTATGGCGGCCATATTGGATTTTTCAAAATTTTGAAATTGGAGCAATAAAAGTACCTATGGTGAAAGTTTCAACTTTGTACGACTTACACTTTTCGAGATACCATATTGCACCCCGAGGGGGGGTGAACACTCAGGTTACTGCCTCGCTTCGTGGAAGTCGCTGGATTTGCAATAACGCATATCTTCCAAAATAATAAGTACAAAAATCAGGCCTCTAGCTGCAACCGTTTACGAGATACAAGCGTTTAAAGTTTTTATGAAAAATATTTTTTTTTGTATGGCGGCCATATTGGATTTTTCAAAATTTTGAAGTTGGAGCAATAAAAGTACCTATGGTGAAAGTTTCAACTTTGTACGACTTACACTTTTCGAGATACCATATTGCACCCCGAGGGGGGGTGAACACTCAGGTTACTGCCTCGCTTCGTGGAGGTCGCTGGCTTTGCAATAACGCACCTCATCCAAAATAATAAGTACAAAAATCAGGCCTCTAGCTGCAACCGTTTACGAGATACAAGCGTTTAAAGTTTTTTATTATTTTTTTATTTTTTTTGTATGGCAGCCATATTGGATTTTTCAAAAATTTTAAATAGAACAAATAATTTACCTGTGGGTAAAGTTTTAACTTTGTACGACTTACACTTTTTGAGATACCATGTTGCACCTCAAAGGTGGGTGAAAGGGGGTGAAAAGTCGAGGTTTTTCTGATCTCACCCCCATACGCCCTATACGTTCCCAATGTTAGATTTTTAAAATTCAGACTGCATCTGGGTGAACAATAATGTAATTTTTTGTGTGTGTAATTTCCCGTATGTTTTCCATATCTACCTGAAATGGGTAGAAAAAAATTAGTAACGCTTTTTAAGGTACGTAAAAAAATGATAACAAAGCTCATTTACCTAGATCGTCTACTTAGTCGAAGGGTACATATTAGCATTTGTGTCCGATACTCCTGACGTCGCGACGCACCCTTAGTGTCATCCCAACCACAGATAAGTCATAGTCTACGTTTGATCTCAACGGACGTGCAGTCACCTTGAATACTAAGGGGGTACTGAATTTTTTTTTTTTTTTTTTTTTTTTTTCGGATGGACGTTTAATGCAGTTAGCCGCAGATGGCTGTTACTGCGTCACCGGACTCTCGGCGAGCGCAGATGGCGCTCTGCCTTAAAATTTAGGTTGGGGCAAACAGCACAAGGGTACCCAACGGTGGGTCGAACCTCGGCTTGGACTGTTGCCAGGGGGATGATTGGACTATTGACCCAAGGCACCGTTAGGAATCGAACCTAACGATGTAGAGGGCCTGTAAGAGAGATTCCGACCACGCCGGCGCGGTCGGTAAGCGAATTGTGGAGTGTTACGTCTGTCGCGAGATGACTGCATTTCCGCCACCGGATTGGCGGCGGTGATGTCGTCATCTGGGTCGCCTAGAATATGTTTAGGCCTACGGAGGGATTTGACTACTGGCGGGTCTTTAGGATAGTCGGGACCGTTCGAAATGAGAGGATTCGGATGGTGGGGCGCGAGGTCATAATGCCGCCGGGCGGCGCGCTTCATGAAGTGACTGAATTTTTTGCGGGCACGTTGTCTATTTTATAGCGAGTCAAGTGTTTCATACTAAAATGTATGGACGGCGGGGATCGAAAAATCAATGATGTTTAAGCCTGGATTATTGCTTTTTGGTTGGAATTTCTGAAAAAAAGGCGTGGTGTCGGAAATATTTATACTTTTGTCTTACGATAACACCAAAGAATTTTCAAATATTCTCAATGATATAGCTTAAATCGTTCAAATACAAAAGGTCGATTTCGATGTTTTTGATCAATATAAAGAATTTTTTTCTCGTAAATTAAGAATAATTTTAGAAATATCACGCGGTGTAAGGGAACACTCGTCTATTAGGCAGTTGAGATATTTTTGTAGTGTCATTAAATGCAGAGAGTTCTTCAATATTATTCAAACCAAAAGTGCCTATTCGCGCGTTTATTAGGGACAATCCTCTTAACATTAACTGCTGCTGCTTTGTTAATCAAAGTTTAAAAAAAACATACTAGTTGTAGTCGGTTGCGACTTCAATTGATTTGTTCTAGTGACCGTATGACGTAATTTTTTCAGTTTGTACTATACCGATTTTCATAAAATTTCTATGGGACTGGAAGCTGAGGGCGGGACATTTAAAATTTTTTTTTTCAAATCGGTTCTTAAACAGCAAAGTTCTATCATCTATAAGCTCAGTACGTTTCACTGAGCTATGTTTTCTAGGAATGAATGAAAATGAAAATTCCTTTCAAAGAAAACCAATAATATGCAAAAGGCTTATCAAGGATTTACAAAAACATCGAACAACTGACTTCAATCAGACGGTTCAAGTGACCGTAGGCACAAAGCAATTTCATAAAATTTTTGGCTTTTAAGATTGTCTACTTTTGCCAATTCTTTTCTTAAATTGCCAAGGTCAGTCTGATCAAAACAATTAGGTTTACTGTCCGGGAAGAAACAGACAACCAATGTAAATTTATCCAAGAATGTATTTCGCTGGTTTTTGGTATTTCTTAACCACATTACATTTTCCCTCAATTCGGTCTACATTTTAATGGCACAAATGAATTCTACATTGTTATTTGTGAATTGTGATTCACCATTGAATTTTAGATTGCACACACCATTGTTCATCAAATTGGCTAGATTAGCCGCATTGCATGGGCAGGTAACCGGACTTCTACTTATTGTTTTAACTATTTTTCACCCAACTTCAAAAAAGGAGGTGGTCCTTTCGGTTATATTTGTTACCTCACAACTTTGTTGCTAGAGACCGATTTGAAAAAAAAATTGTTTTATAGCATATACTTTCAGATTGGTCCCATACTAATTTCATCAAAATCGATTCAGTGGTTTAGTTTTTATATTCAAATAACTGAAAAAAATATGTCGTCGAAGTAAACGAAATTGCGTATTTTGCTTCCCTGTGACTTTAGAGTGGTGTTTATGGTCTCTAAAACAGCCCAATTGATCCTATGTAAACTTGATTATTTTGAAATCGGTTGAAAACCAATAATAAGCAAAAGGCTTTTCAAAAACACACGCCCGCTGCGCCGACGAACCTTCGAGCGCCGTTATATAAATAATTCAAGTTGCGCAAGCGCATCGGAATGGATGCAACGCGTGGCCCGTGACCGCTTTACCGCCGGTTATTGTTTGAACCAATTGACTATGAACTGGGGCAAGCAATGTAATAAAGCAAAATTATTTGTTACTAGCTGACCCGCGTGCGGCTTCGTCACCGTAGAAGAATTTTTTATTGTCGATGCCCTAGGGCCTAGATCTAGGTGTATCTGTGGTCGACGCGATGTTGTTTGTTCCACCTGCGGAAGAAATGTCCCAGAATAGCAAAGTGTCAGTACCTACCTACTAAGCAAGTTAATACATACTTACTTATATACTCCTATGCGTATACTACGTGCGACAAAAATACGCTAATCTGGAACCGCACTTATACGGGAAATGTATCTACAAACAACATGTTTAAATTTAAGAGGCCCCCCTTAAGTATCATGCTTTTTTGACGAAAAAGCAAGCGTCGTCAGCGCACAAAAGCAAGGTTTGGCTCATATACCTACTGTATTTTGGCATATTTTATTTTAATTATTGTACACCAACACAGTGTGCACACTTTACATTTTTTCAGGAACATGATACATAACAAGCCAAGGTGAAGACGACATGCAAGAGGTAGTTGAGCGAGTAACTTTAAAATTAGCTATGAAAATTAGCTACTGTAATTTTTCCTCTCCATAGTTTTGATGTCCAAGTCTACGACAAGCTCAGGTATTTACAGTCCGTGCAACCCGCTAGGCAGGAAGTGGTCATGCGACTACACACTACATTGTATCTGATCAAGGAATAAGGGCTGGCCCAACAGCTTAGCCGTTCACAACTTTGATGCTGATAATTTAAAAAAATCCATAGATTAATAATAACGGTGTTCCTATAAAACACCAAGATAGACAGTATCAAACCAAAACGGATGCGGAATACAACACAGTTTTCAGACACTCAATTAAAATGAAGTATGAGTATCTCTATTTTCAAATAATATTAGGTACTTTTTACGATGTAGTTTTATTAAAAATACAAAAAACCTACTAGTTTTAACATATAATATTTATCTAGCCCTGTTACGTCTCTTTTTCGAAAATTATCATTGGACGAAAATGTACTTGAATTTAGGCAATGTGGCTCCCTTTTTTTGTCATTTTCTCAATGTACTACATTGTGATTCTATACTTTAATACTTCTGTGTAAAACCGAATAACTCAGTAGGCACTCAGTTGCGTGCCGAGGATACTGGCTGCATTGCCTCTTTGTATAGCAAGGCTTCTTTGGGCGAGATAGCTGCCAGCCCCCTGATCACGCGTCGCTTCAACCAGACGCTCTGACAACATTTTGAAAACGCGGAAGGCTCCCGTTTTCCATGGACTTAAAGGGCTCAATCACATACAAAGTAATTCAATTGATAAGATGTAAAGTACGAGTTTTGGATAGCTTAACAGAGAGCTAAAAATTGCGAGACTTTGTTGTTTAACTTTCTTACTTCTATGCCAAGCTTAGTTCCTAAAACTAGTTCGCTCATTGTAGTCTATATTATCTCCTCTCTCTACCTCGGTTATTTTGTTTTTAAGCTTCTTTTTATAATGTATGTTTTTTTTTTTTTTTTTCGAAGAACCTAAGTTCTTCGGTTTTGGCTTCACATCAAAGGTATATAGCCAGTGTCAAATTATTGGAGAGATTATTTTGTCATAAGTCAGAGTCGATAAGTCAAGTCATGCCCCTGTAAAGTAGTGGTGGTTGCGACTTTACTAGAGGCTTCTATGGAGTTTTGGAGGCAACACGAAAAGTCACGTTTTACAGCATTACACCATTCACCAACACTCATACACGTTCACGAGCACTTAATGGATAAAAAACCACCGTTTTTACACTGAAACACTCAAAGTTATACAAGTTTTGTCAATTAATTTAATGCCGCCAATGCGTCATTTTTCATGTTCCCGCCAAAAAGCCGAATGTATGTTTTCTCGGGGTGCACAATAAATGTGTTACTATCTATCTAATGAAAATCAAAATAACAACAAAAAATTATGTTTACGAGGTCTAGGTACTATTGATATAAAAACACGGTTATAGACTAGCGGTTACCAAGCGGATTTTCCGCTCGTGTTTTGTTTTATTGCAGATAAGTGCGATAAGCAAGCTATCAGATACGCCTCATGCTGCTGACACTCGCTAGAAATACGCGCGTTCAGCTTTTGAAGTTTTGCGAGTACTAGTCCGCCCATATACGTACGATAAAAATACGCTAGTCGGAAACCGCACTTACAAAATTCCAGTAAAAAGTCCGCATCAGTCTCACCGCAGGTCGTACGCGCATCAGACATTTTATCGCTCTGTATTCAGACATTTTTATCGCTCACCATAAGTTTTATTGGCTTATTTTATCCGAAGTAGTCGAGGTCGGATGTAGGATACATTAATGGATTTTTGTAGCACGTAGGACAGTGTTGAGTAGGTCAAGATTTAATAGCATATGGATGCCACTTTTATGTAAGATCTTCAGATTACGGTGGCAGTCGTAAATGGGTTTTTTCGGTCGAAAAAATCAATGTATGCATCCCACGTTCTCGCAACGGTGAAGGAAAACATCGTGAGGAAACCGGCATGTCGAAGGATGAAAAAAAAATGTTCTATGGCATGTGACATCTACCAATCCGCATTGGGTCCGCGTGGTGGTTTAATGGGAATCCTCAAATCCGAATTCCATACAAAATGTTTCGGACAAATACTCAAAAAGTACGCCGTAATAAATAGATATGTATATTGTATATATAGGTATTTCTTCGTACTATTCGTTTCGTCTGTTTTTTGATTTCGTCAACAAAAAAAGTGAAAGGTTTCATACTTTAATTTAGATTTTATACGTGTTTTAAAATTAACCCTACTAACTTAAAAACACGTATAAAATCTAAATTAAAGTATGAAACCTTTCACTTTTTTTCTTGACGAAATCAAAAAACATGGACGAAACGAATAGTGTGAAGAAATTACTATAATACAGCGTACTTTTTGAGTATATGTCCGAAACATTTTGTATGGAAATTTGCCTTGAGGATTCCCCTTAAGACCCATTCGCTCTCCGACCGAGAGTAGGCCTGAGTCCCAGCAGTGGGTACATTATAGGCTGATTATGCTTCAGATTACGGGAAAGAAATGAGGTCGTGCTATTCTACGAAGATTTTTTTATGTTACTTCGTTTTATTCGTGACCGCGTTTTTAGTAACAAAAAAAAAAAGAAAGTGAACGAATTTTATTACATTTTAATTCTGAGAAACCACCAATGTTTGACAGTTCAATTTTGTATAACTTTATGCGATATGAATCATCAATACGTATTAAAAAAGTATGCTAAATATATGTTTATCTCTGAGTAACTTTATTTTATTTTTTCTTAATTATGCAAGAGTGTAATATTTTTCAAATTTTCTAATACTATATGCGTTAACGTCTTATAGCTATTTTATTTCCATAATAAAAGTTCTGCTTAATTTGGGGATAGATACTAAAACTGGGGACAAATTAAGCAGCGCTATGGGAACAAGATAACTGATACAATACTTAAATACTTTTTTACATACATACATAGATACAATACATATAGAAAACACATAGACTCAGGACTAACACCAATGTTCATCATACTATTGTTTGTCCTGAAACGGGATTCTAACCCGCGACACAATGTCGATGTGTCGATGGCTGTGTGGAATGTCCAGATATTATTTTATTATTTAATATTTAATGATGCAACATTTTTCTCAATTTTCAAAATTCAAAATTCTCAACCTACTTCAAAAAAGGAGGAGCTTCTCATTTTCTTTTTCTATTTTTTTTTATGTTTGTTACCTCAGAACTTTGTTGTTTATAAACCGATTATATCAAAATAACTGAAAATGTCGTTGAAGTGAACTTACTTCTCTGTGACTATTCAGTGGTGCCTACGATCACTAGAACAGTCCGATTGAAATAGTTTTTCGTAGACTTTCGCGATTATCATACATAGTTATTTGATTATAACAGGTATTTATCGCGCTCACCTCGTATGTTTTTGGGTCCCGACGTTTCGACTGTATTGCAACAGCCGTGGTCACGTGTATTGCAACAGTCGAAACGTCGGGACCCAAAAACATACGAGGTGAGCGCGATAAATACCCGTCATAATCTAATAACTATAAGTCCGATTGAAGTCGTATTTTTTTTTTCTTTCGAAGAACCGAAGCTCTTCGGTTATGGCTTCACATCAAAGGTATATAGCCAGTGTCAAGTAATTGGAGAGATTATTTTGTCATAAGTCAGAGTCGATAAGTCAAGTCATGCCCCTGTAAAGTAGTGGTGGTTGCGACTTTACTAGAGGCTTCTATGGAGTTTTTGAGGCAACACGAAAAGTCACGTTTTACAGCATTACACCATTCACCAACACTTATACACGTTCACGAGCACTTAATGGATAAAGAACCACCGTTTTTACACTTATACACTCAAAGATATACAAGTTTTGTCAATTAATTTAATGCCGCAAATGCGCCATTATTCATGTTCCCGCCAAAACTCCACTGAAGTCGTATGTTGTATGTTTTTGTTGATTATTTGAACTAAGTATAGGTACTAAGTAGGTTATAAGGTTTTCTTATATTTGCATAAAGATTTCACATTCCTGGCATTACTCAGCCTCCGTAAACTGAGATGAACCAAGTTATTATGATAATAACATAAAACGTTTTTTTTGTAAGTCTGTTCTTCGTCGGCCCGCCCCCATTTGCTTGATGGATCGCTGTGGTCATACTTTATCGTCCCAGAACAGGTTAAAATGAAAATGAAAAATGTACAATACATTGCAGTAAGGTGCTTACAAAAAAAAACTATAAGATCTTTACTTACACTAGCAGACGCCCGCCATTTGCTTTGCGAATCAACAATAGTACATTATTGCAAAGGCAGCGAAATAGGCAATTGCAGGTCGAGTATGAGTTTTCAATAATACGAGACAGGCAATTGCCATTTCGGCCGAGGCATATATAGTGCTTTTTTTAAAAAAATGCAAGGAAATAAAAAAGGGCCTTTTAAATAATATTCAATACCGTTTTTAATATCAACTGTACATTTCAGCATGGAATAAATCGCTCATAATGTAGATGGCTTTTTAGTTTTAGCAATTTCATTGAAGTATGCCACAAACACTATATTTTTCTTTAGATTTAGCTGGAAGCAGGTTTTTCATCGCTAATTTAGCTTCCGATCATAAATCTAGTGGAGTGCAGTCAATGTCCATTTCATTTTCACTTTCAGAATCAACGGAACTCATTTTATTTTTATTTTACAGTTTGTGCCGAAAAAGGTTAAACGCGTCTGTGGCTATACAGCCACGAAAACGCAATGTGTACGATAGATGAAAGAGTTCTAAATTCAAACAGCACACCGTTTCATACAACATTGCCGGCGCGCTTTTCGTTCCAAATTCAAACAGCACACCGTTTCATACAACATTGCCGGCGCGCTCGTCGTTCCAAATTCAAAAAACACGCCGGGAAGTGACTTTGGTTTTTCAGTCTACGTAAATATGATACTTCGCGTGTTCTTTATTTAAAAGTAATGACAATATTTCCGCGCATGTTTAAGAAAAAAATATTTTTAGTACGCATTTTTACCCGACTGTCAAGGAAGGGTTATGTTTTTCGCGCGTATTGCTTGTATTAGATAGATAGATAGATAGAAAATGCTTTATTGCACAAAGTAAAAAACAAGTACATAGGCGAACTTAATGCTAGTTAGCATTCTCTTCTAGCTAACCTCTGCGTATTATGTATTACTTGTATGTATGTAATTTGTTTGTTACCGCATATCTTCCAAACGGCTGGATGGATCTTTTCAGTAAGGGTATCGTTAGATTTTTCTTAATAACCCGAGTGTCTAAAGATGGGTTTGTTTATTGTTATATATAGTTTTAAAAATAAATTACCAAAATGGCGGATTTTTGGCGCTAAATAATAAGTCGTTTATAATTTTTTGTTACCCAAACCTATCGAGTAGGGTATCAAAATAAAGGAAATTAAAAGGCGATTACAAAAATTTGTATGAGTTATTTGTTTAAAATTATTGTGAAATAATGAATAAGCAATCAATGCATAATATTGTTTCTTTTATAATTTGATTTTATAATAAGGTTTGTTGTTATATAATTGCTAAAGAAGGGGTCACTGCTCATAGGCCTGGGCTGAAAACCAGCGTTGTCCTGCCTTCTCTAGGTATCTATATAGATTTCTAGGTAGTACCTAGGCAATGCCGGACGACACTATGCTGACACCGGACCTATTGGTCTCCATGATAATAATAAAGTAGTTTTTTCATGTAAGTACCTACTTATTAAGGCATACCTAGTTAATATTATAATGTGTTATGTACAAACAGCGTCAGAGATAAGTATCCCCCTTGCACAAGACACCCAGCTATAAATCTTTTCAAAAGATTGTAATTCTTAAAATTAATTTTAGGCTTACATACGGTTATACAAATATAATCTATATTTTAAAGGGAAAACTTCTCCATTCGCTGCGACGGTGATTTAAAGGGATTTGAAGCTGGGTATTATAAGCAAGGGGGATACTTATCTATCAGTCTGTACCTACTTACATTTGTACCTATACCTACTTAGAGGAGCCAACAAACAAGTTTTCTTTCTTTCTTTCTTCTAATAAACATAAAACATAAATATTCACACACTCACACCCCTGCACTAGGATTCCCTGTGTCGCAGGTGGCATGGACACATACAAGACATCACAACATCCAACACCCGAGAACAAACATTTGTGTTCGTCACAAAATATTTGCCCCGGCCGGGGATCGAACCCGGAACACCAAGCTTCGTAGGCAGGGTCACTACCAACTAAGCCACGGTGTCGTCAAGTAATATTTTCGCAGTTACCATGTAGTTATACCTGTTCAATCCAGATTTAAAATAACGTTTCAAATAGTAAGCATAGTAATAAGCATGTAAATGTAGCATACTTATTTTTGTGTGCGATCGAATGTGAAAACTAAAGCCGAGCATTTCGCCACACCGGCACTATTTCACAAAACCGTATCTGTGAATTAGGCAATCATGTTTTTCAAACATACTTTGTTAATTAGTTCTGTTTTGTTCTACTGGTTTGATTATTGTGTTCGTTGAAGCCACGTTTGTACTGATTTTGCAAGTTAAGTCAAATTATTGACTTGAATATCAAGTGGATCGCGCGTAGGAGAATTTGTATGCTGGATTTTTTAAAGAAGAAAGAAGAAAGATTAATAACAATCTTTTCCTAAACATAATATTTTATACCTTAAAATTAAGCATATTAATCAAAGTTGTTCATACTACAACCGAATTCTTTAGTGATCGTTCCGGTGTTTAACACCACTGAAAAGTCACAGAGAAGCAGAATACGCAATTTAATTTACTTCGACGACATATGTCTTTTTCAGTTATTTTGATTTAAAAGCTAAACTACTGAACAGATTTTGACGAAATTTCTATGGGACCAATCTGAAAGGATAATATTTAAACAAAAAAATATTTTAATACAAATCGGTTGATCTATGACGAATTTCTAAGGTAACAAACATAAAAAAAAAAAAATTAAGAATGTTTCAAGTCGGTTGAAAAGAAAGCAATTTGCATAATTTAAATATAAATTATGCAAATCGCTTTAATATTTATAACCAAAAAATATGTGAAATATTGTGCGTGCAAATGTTCAGCAGCTAAACAATAGTTATAAAAATGTCATCATGCAAGACTTATTAATTGCGTAAATAGCGACACGATTGCAATTATTTGAGCGCTGAAAAATTGACAGTTTGCGGTTACGATGTTATGCCGAGGCGTTAATGTAATGCTCACAGTTTATTGGTACCAAGAGAAAGTGCGTTTGAAATTATACGACTTTATTTTGTAATGCGAAAAGATTTTAGTAATATTTAAGTAGTTTCTTACTTTAGATTGTTATTTTTATTCAAAATAGTTTGAATTAAAATAACTAATACTAAATATTTCATATGTTCAGCGAACACGGAGAAAATAAAATGGGATAGAAAGGCTGAAATACTAACCTATAATATATATTGAATAACTTTTGTTAGCTATATTGTAATCGTTACTAAATTTCGTGAGCAGGAATTATTATTATTGTAATAGTTACTAAATGATTCTCGCTGTCACAAATCAAACAGAATTTTAGTAACTATAATGAGATTTTTTTCTCTATGAAATTGTTGTTACTAAACCTACCTAGGAAAGAATGAATGATATATTTGTCTCAAGTATGGTTAGTTACAGACGGGTCTTATGAATGTAAGAAGTAGAGTAACATACTTCACTGTAAAATACAGTATAAAAAATGTCTTTTAATATGGCTTATGTTTCTCATAATCTCGATCAATGTGTCTAAAAGTTACATAAAATTTAAGTTTAATAAATTACATACATATAAGTACTATGTTAGATACCATAAAAATTGATTTGAATTATTAATGTCACCTCACTTCAATTCAAATAAATTATTATTGAAAATTTTAATTCAATACTCAAATACTGACTATTATTTCTAAATTTTGAAAATTATAATTCGAAAGATATGACCATTATGACCATTTCAGTTTCTAAATCATAAATTAGGTAGTAACTTGAGATATTATTTTATCTAATTAGGTTATAATAAATTTTAATTTAATTTGCTCGTTAATTTAATGCTAGTTTATTTTGCAACTCATACGAAATATTGGATAGCTTATAAATAACTTAACATTTAATTAGCTTCAGTATCTAATAAAAATAATCACCTAATTAACAAAAAAATCATAAAATAAAAAAAAAACAAACCTCGATATAATCCACGTTCTTCATGAATAACACTGTATGTCACTTTTAACAAATTTTCAGTTTACAAAACTTGGTCACATATTCGTTCACTCACTCACTCACTGCGTTCGTTCGGTCGCGTGCGCTCGGCGCGGCGTTCGCGGGAGAATGCTGCGTCTGCACAGCGGACACCAACCGATGAGTTAAGGTCAGGTGTTACAGTTTTTATTGGTATTTTGTAATATTGATCGGTTTGGTATGAACATAAATTTGATTAAATGTCTTTATTTATTGTACTTATAAGAATTAGTAATAGGTATATGGAGATTAAACAAAACATCTAAAAAGCCACGAATGGTTTGTCCTAGATGTAGGCTGGTTCTCCTAGTACATTATATAAAAATACCTTAAAGTTGCTATTTTCTATGAAAGTAATTTTCCCTGCAGGATGCCGTCTAGATGTGTCAGATTTTCTGTCGTAAAGCAGTACTGAGTAACATAAGCATAGCTGTGTTCTGATTAAAAAGAAGGGCTAGTGTAAGCTAGATCCATCAAAATGTATCAAAGTGAACAAGCGTTATACCAGTGTTGCACCGGCCTATGTGAAACAAAGTCTGACTTAGTTTCACATAGGCCGGTGAAATTTGGTTATGGTCATATATTTTGGTTAGCAGGCGTGATCTCTTACCAACAAAAAACGTATTTTTTTAAATAGCAACGCAAACGTAGTGGATAATTTATCCAGTAGTTTCATTTAAGTAAATTAAACAATAATTTAATTATTTTATTGTCTTAACAACTAGGTAGAGATGGTAGACATCGCCTTAAGAAGATGCGCATGAGTGGCTGGCTGAACGCGGAAGTCTCTGACCACTCGCGCCGTCCGTAACGGTGAACAACCTGCCTATAGCTAGCTTAGAATGTAGCCAACTATAGCACAAATTATAGAACAGTTTGGGTGCCAGACTATAGCTAGATATAGCTATTAACTAGCTTAAGTCCCAGAATCCCGCGCGCCGCTGTCTTGCACGGACACGGAGAAAAAAATCTCGTTATTGTTACTAAAATTCTAGTTAAATAGCTAACAAAAGTTATTAAAGGGTACCAGAAGGGTACAAGAAAATATATTATAGGTTACTATTTTGTCTCACTGTCCCATTTTTTTTTCTTCGTGTAATAAAATGATTGACTCAATGCACGTACATTTTATGTCATGCCTATGGGATAATTTTAAAAATGGTTTTCTTTGTATCAATGTCGTTTTTAGAGTAAATATAATTATAACAGTTATGTAGCATCATTTAAAATTAACAATAATCACTGCATGAGTCACTTGTAATGAAAAATACTAGGTGATCACTTTTAACCAAAATCATAATACAAGCCCATCTTGATCACCGCCTTGCCCTTGTGCTAGGAAGCTGAAATTGTATCAACCTTAATGGTTAAATGTAGAAAGAAATATAAAAAGGAAGATGAAGTGTTTATTTGTTGTAGGTACAGAAAATATACAAAACAAAAATCACTGTTATGTAGGTACTTATAGTTACTTACTTATGGTATTAAATAAGTACAGCTCTGCATTTGTTGGATAATCTCAGTGGCCACCCAACGGTGATTTTCAGCTGGACCCTTTTTTGAAAGGGTAGTTGGCACGTGACGCAATGATTATTTATTTATTTTATTTTTGACATTTTGTTTTTCTACATATTTTATTGACTATAATATTATCTTTGACGTTTTTTATTTTTTTTATCTGTGAATTTAATGATAATTTTATTTATTTTGACTGTGTAGAATAGTGTTTGGGCGCCTTGGAGTTATCTGTAAGTCCATTCAGAGATTTTTCGATATATATCAAATATCAAATTACAAAATGATGTAGGTAAAGCAACATAATACAGCAAAGAACAAGCTTAAAGTTTATAGAAACGAAAAACACGACTGCCAGAATATTATTGCCAATGCCAAAAAACATTTAGTTTTGATAAAGTTTGCACTTTCTCAGTCGCCTGCTATAAACCTATGAGCATCAGTAAGATTAGTTTGCGCATCTATTATGTCAAGGCGCAGACCCACAGAGGTTGTGGTTTGCCATTTAGAAAAACGTAGGAGTCCATTTTCAACAAGTTGTGTGAATGTGTAGATTTTTCTACATTGTAGAACAACTTCTGTCTACGAATGGCAGACAATGATGGGATCCAGGAAACCTAAATACTTTTGATAGGTTAATTTCATGACGATGAATTTTTCGTCAATTTTAATTATGCTTCCTAGTAAGTAAATAACATTGTGAACCTGGATTAAAAAAAATGGATTATGTTTATAAGTAGGATATGTAAATAAGTATCGATTTACAAAATCGATCATGTAAGGTATCGACAAAGTATCGACAGCAAAAAGTTAACAATAGGTACGCTTGATAGTTAAAATGTCGGAAGCGACAAAAAATATTTTTCAATATTGAACTATAATCAGTTACGAATTAGAGTTAAAGTTTGAGTTCAATTTTTTTTTTTAATTTGTTTTGATTGATGATGCTTTTGGTTGACAAGTCCTCAAGGCTTACTAGGAGGTAACTTGTTTAGTTAAAATTAAATTAACAGCTACATTTTCGAGGTAACCAAACATTTTGGCAGGTGGGAGGCTGTAACAGTTTCTTAGCTCAACCTCGTTCTGAGGAGGCTACTAAATTGTATGAGCTTTATTACCTAGCTGCTAAAGATCATTAGGTATGTGATTATGTATAATGTATGTGGTTCTTTATTTTTCAATTAATGTAGGTAGTTATTTTAGTTTTTTTGTTATTTAATTTTGTATTGTTTTATGTTATGTTTACATTACGAGGGTGACATGTTCTTGTTTGAACAAACCCTTTTCCTTAATAAATGATATAAAAAAAAAAAAAAAACTTGTTTAGTTCCCTCTCGTATAACGTACCTATTTCATGTCTGAATAATACCTACTGTGTGATCTGGATATCTACATATCTATCTATCTATCTATTATTAAATCAATATGAGATGAGGAGGTGAGGAATGCAATTGAGAAGCATCTGGGATGGGCATGGCAAATGTCGCCGGGTACGCACGAGGTCGCGGCGAGGTCGCGCGTACTGTTGCACGCCCCACTTCCAGCATTGGGTTACTGGTAGAGTTGGAATTACTGGCATAATTAATAATATTTAAGGTTGTATTTTGGGTTATATGGATCTACGATATCTGAAATAAAAGATTTTTATTTTTATAAGTGGGTTTTTGACGTGACTACGTCTAATAAATCGATGATGCACGAAAAAGTTGACGTCCTTGTCCCGTTTCAATGTTTTGTTATGACGTTGTCACGTTAAACTATCTCGTCCGTAATCCAACTTTACAGACAACCATTTTTTGGGATTAATTGAGTTTCCTATTGTTGCATAAATATAATAATCAAGGTTTTACAAAAACTTACAAAAACCGACTTCAATCGGACTGTTCTAGTGTCCGTAGGCACCACTGAAAAGTCACAGGGAAGCAATATACGGAATTTTGTTCCCTTTAACGACTTTTTTTCATTTTTGTTATTTTTTGTACTGAACTTTTTTTAAAGTTCCGCCGCAAACATAGGCTCGGCCTTCACATATTAGATCCATAAAATGCCATCCAACATCTTTGTACTGACCTTGCACCTTCCAATCTGAAACCCAATCAAACATGCCAATCCCATGATCCTGACTCCATGAGAGCCGTGACAGAGAATCCTCGTGGGTGGTTACTTTGCATACAATGGCCTGATGAGTAGCACATAGTTTTGTTATCTAGAACTCCAAATACTCTAATATTTTGTTCTCAAAAATGCCCACCATTTTTTTAATTCCTCCGTAAATATTGGCTCGGCCTTCACTTATTAGTTCCATAAAATGCCATCCAACCTCTTTGTACTGACCTTGCACCTTCCAACCTACATAAAACCCAATCAAACATGCCAATCAGTTTTGGCGGGAACGTGAAAATTAAACGTGAAAACGCGGCAATAAATTATTTTACAAAACTTGTATTACTTTGAGTGTTTATGTGTAAAAACGGTAATTTTTTATCCATTATGTGCTCGTGAACGTGTGTGAGTGAATAGGTTAATGCTGTAAAATTGACTTTTTTAAAAACTCCATAGAAGCCTCTAGTAAAGTCGCAACGACTCTTACTGATAACAAAGTAATCTCTCCAATTACTCGACACTGGCTATATACCTTTGATGTGGAGCCAAAACCAAAGAAATTAAGTCATTCGAAAAAACATGCCAATCCCATGATCCTAACTCCTAATCCATGAGAGCCGTGACAGAGAAGCCTCGTGGGTGGTAACTTTGCATACAATAGCCTGACGAAGAATTGCGCGTGCGATGGCACCAATTCAATTACCACACAGAAGTATTAAAGTATAGAAACACAATGTAGTACATTGAAAATATGCCCAGTAAAAGGGAGGCACTTTGGCTAACTTCTAGTACATTTAGGTCCGATGCAAATTTTCGAAAAAAAGAAGTTACAGGGCTAGATAAATATTATATGTTAAAACTACTAGGCCTTTTAATTGTTAATGTAACTACATTGTAAAAAGTAAGAATATTATTTGAAAATGGAGATATTTCATTTTTATTGTCAAGGTGTCTGAAATTTTTTGGTCCTGTCTTACGATTCTTTTGGTTTGATACTGTCCATCTTGTTCTTTAGGAACATTGTTATTCATCTATGAATTACCATTACCATTCCATCTCGCTCGCTCGAATGTCAATTCCAAATATTAGCGCTTGTTCAAACGTGGTGTTTTTTACCCGACTGCCAAGGAAGGGTAATGTTTTTCGCACGTATCTTGTATGTATGTATGTTTGTTACCTCATATCTGGCCTTACCAAACGGCTGGATGGATTTTTAAGGAATCATTAGATTCGTTAAATGATTTAAAAAATAACAAAATGGCGGACTTTTGGCAAAATAGTTGGTAGGTTATAATTTTTTATTAACTAAGTAACGGAGTAGGGTATCAAAATGAAGGAAATTAAAAGGAGATTACATAAAATATATGATTATATAAGTGTTACATATAAATTTAATTTAGAATAATGAATCGGCAATCAATTTATGATATTTTCGCAGTCGGGTTTTCAGTTTTTTGCTTATTTGTGTTTATTTTAATAAGCAAACAACAATTTTGTTTGCGTTGAAAATTAACAAAATACTATTTTTTTTTTACCAACATGTTCTTTTTCTCACAATTTAAATCAACGCATATAATTTCTTAGAAAACTATGATATTTTCTCACAAAGCTAAGTGGGTCACAGACACATTCTTTCGCATCAGATAATGGGCCGACTGGGTCCAGTTTCGGTCTGGGTTCAACACAGTTACAACTGTGCATAGATTAATAACGGTGTTATTATTAAACGCCAAGATAAACAGCTTCCAAGAAAGATGGAGTCGTAAACCAGAAAAAAAACTTCAGACTCCCCGTCAATCAAATTGAAATCGGCATCTCTTGGTTTTAATTTTTTTTTTTACTACCACATCTCCATAATACGCAGAGGTTAGCTGGAAGAGAATGCTAACTAGCATTAAGTTCGCCTGTGTACTTGTTTTTTACTTTGTGTAATAAAGCATTTTCTATTCTATTCTATTCTATTACTTTGGTATTTTTATTATAATTCTAATTTTCTACCCCTTTGCATTTAGTTAGTTGTAAATGTAAATGAGTATAATTTTTTTTTCTTACAACTAATGACATCTATTTGTTTGCGTTGCGACTTAACTAAATTCGTTTGAACATACCCACGAAACTTCGAAACTTCAGTGATTTAGCCTGTGCGTTGTCTGTCAGTCAATCAATCAGTTAGTCAGTCAGAATTCTTTTATCAATTATGATTGATAAAAAACCCAGTAATTTTAAACTATGAAATTTTACTAACTCTGTTACTTCCTAGTTTCGAAATTTAGAATAGGACCAAAATGTACTAAAAGTTGGCTAAAATGACCAGCTATTTTTGTCGCGTTTTAAATGTACTAAGTTATGATTCTATGTTTATATGCAACTGTGGTTAAAATGAGCGGTCACTTTCGCTGACCAAACTCACGGTCGCACACCCACGGGTTTTAGAAGATTTAGATGAAGATAAGCTATGAGAACTTAGGGGCCAAAATGGCGTATTTTCAACCGACTTCAAAAAAAGGAGGAGGTAACAATTCGGTTGAATGCTTTTTTTTTCTTTTTAATACTTTGTTGCAACTTTTGTAGCAACTTTTTTTTTGTTTGAGAGGATATACATAGTATATACTTTTAGATTGGTCCTATAGAAAATCGGTTCAGTTGTTTAGGTTCTAAATCAATATAACTGGAAAAAAACTCGTTGTACAAAATTAAGTATTTTGCTTCCCTGTGACTTTTCAGTGGTGCCTATGGTCACTAGAACAGTCTGATTGAAGTTGGTTGATGTATGTTTCTATAAGATTAGAAGTACTTATTCTTAATTTTTAAACTAATGCATAAGTTTTAATATTAAAATAAAAATATTTTATTTCGGACTACAAAAGATCCATATTTCACATACACTTTAGATTACACTATTAAATTACATGAAATTAAACTATATTAAATTAAACGAAAACAAATTGAATTAAAATAAATTAAATTGAAATAAAATTAATTAAATTGTTTAAAACTAAAATAAATTGAATTAAATGGAGTAAAATTGAATTAAAATATTAAACCTTGATTATTATTTTGAAACTACTGCATGTTGTCATAAATTTTATTTCTTAACTTTTTCCACGCACGTAGATCCAAAAGCGTTTACATAAACGCGATTTTTTTAAATTTTTTTTTTAAAATACAGTGAAAGTGTAGCAATCCACGCATCATGTGTTCGTAATAGTTAATTTGGTGGGCCATTGTTAGCCCACTCATGGGAAACCTATTTGTCACTTTCTACACAAGAAACACATAGTTAATGTATGTACAGTCAGCTGCACAGATGTATACACTCCCAAGCTTTTACATTTATATTATACTCATTATTTTGCAACGACATTTTTCTTCTAAAAATAATTCTGACAAGTAGGAAGACTACATTTTTTTGAAAATGCTTTGCGTGCACTTGTCTTTACATAATTGAGAGTAATATAAATGTGAAAGCTTGGGAGTGTTTATATGTCTGTGCAGCTGACTGTACTTATGTAGGTTTACGAGTATATTCTGCTTTTACAAGCATTTGCATGGAATTCTAGTAGATGCAAAACATAGAAGTATTAAAGTGTAGAATCAGAATGTAGTACATTAAAAATGCCATAAAATAAAGAAGCCACATTGACTAACTTCTAGTAGGTAAATTTTGGTCAGAGGCTAATTTTCGAAAAACAGAATTAACAGGGTACCTAGTAACATTATGTAAACCATGTACCTAAACAAGATATTTATCTTTTAAACTCATCAAAAAACACCGTGCTATAGGTACTTATTGAGTTGTAACTTGATTATAATTCTTGAAAAAAATGCACTCAAGCAAAAACAAATCGTATCTAAATAGGCCCTAGAATGTAATAAAAATAATGGTCTAGCATACTATTAATTCCTATGCCCATAGCTCAAAACAAGGTATTTGTCAACGCGGGAGTAGGCAGTCCTGCCATTAATCTAGCCAGTGTTGCCAGCGTGCAAATTGTTTGTTGCTTAACTTGATAGTTAAGGGGCGAACAAGACCACCTTCTTGCTGTAGGTATTAAGGCTTTCATCCCGGGAGTCTCGGTCTCGAAATTTCGAGAGTCTCGACGATTTTTTATTATTTTCGAGACTCGAGACTGATGGTTTCGGTACCGGGAATAACGAGACCTTTGATACTTAGAAAAATCTTAACAATATACAGTGTAGAAGTAGCCCTTAGTATAATTTAAAACAAGATTAAGACAAGGTGGTATAGTCTTATGACCTTAGCCTGCCAAAAAAGGGGAAAAAAAAAGTATTACTGCGCTGGAATGTGGAACCAATTCGAAGAAAAACGCGGATTTTGATAAATCTTGAACATCCAACATCACTGAACATCATCAAATACTGAATTGTTAAGTTAAACTGTGATTGTGTCCGCTAAAAGGTCATAAAATGCCTAAATGCCGCTCCTACGAGTGTGCCTATAAGTACTATTGATATAGTCTCGAAAGTCTCGTTTTTCCCGGGAATTTCGAGACCGCATCGAGTCTCGATTTTTTTTCCCGTGACTCAGAAAGTCATCGAGACTGAAAGCCCTAGTAGGTATATACATACTTGTATGTCGCATAATTGTGAAGAAATTCTATCACATAAAATGTATTAAGCATCTATAAATTTATAGTTATCTTATAGAACTCCTAGAGAATCAAAATGTTGACAATTTTGCATCGGACCAAGATGTAAAGTCAGCATCAAAAGTCGATGACCGTATTCAGATTTTCAAAATCGCTATACACCATTTTATATATTTGAAAATATGGTGTACAGTTAATTTTGAACTTTAATGATGTACATTCAGTACTAGCGCTTGTCATGTTCGGCGATTTAAGTATAATAATTCATGTAAAGCAACTTTGAAAATCTGAATGTGGTCATCGACTTTTGATGCTGACTGTACCTTCTAATTTATATTAGAACCTAACAATTAAATAGTATAAATATATTAAGTAATAAATCCGCTTAATTTATATACAAAGGTCTTAATCAGAAGTTGGGTTATAGAAATTAAGCGGATTTATTACTAAATGTATTTCTATTTATTAATATTTATGGATTTCCGTAATGTAACGCCTTAATCAATCAAATATTTTTTGACGTGTTTTCAGATAAGTTTTTATACTATGATACTTCCAAGGTACATATTTAATTGTGAATCATAATATCTGCATTTTTTTTTCTTTCCTATTTTTTATCCTTAGATTCGATTCCTTATAAATTCATGTAGGTACACTTTAAATTGAATACTGCTATTACTTTATAAGACTTCCGAAAAGTGTTGATAAACACTTGTTATTTGCAATTTAGAAACTAATAGTATTACAATTATCCAAATAAAATGAAAATACTTTGTTTATCGTATTGTTATCTTTATTTTAATTAGTGAAAGTTTCAACATTTCAATTTAAATGTTCTAATTTAAATGGAGCAAAGTAGGTATTGATTATTTCTTTATTAAGAACCTAACCGAATGTTCGCAAATATATTGGCATGAACCACTAATTAAACGATTAATATTAGTTTCTATATCATGTTTTATGCTTAATAATCAAGGTTTTACAAAAACATACATCAACGGACTGTTTTAGTGACCGTAAACAAAACTGAAAGTCACAGCACAGGGAAGGAAAATACGAAATTTCGTTTGCTTGGCTGACTTAATTTTCTCAGTTATTTTTATTTCGAAACCAAAGTATCTAGGTAATGAACTGATTTTCATGAAATTACTATGGGTCCAATATGAAAGTATTTTTCAAATCGGTTCATAAAATACAAAGTTCTAAGGTTCTTCTTTCGAACCAGTGCGGTGAAAAGATTTCAATTGCGCCTCAAAGAGGCTCCTTTCGTGCACCTGACACATGTTTTTTGAACTTTTTAAATTCTACGACATGCCGGTTTCCTCAATATGTTTTCCTTCACCGTTGAGCACGTGTTTTATGCACACAATAGATTTTTTGAATAGAAAAATCCATTGGTGTGCGATCGAGTTCGAACCCACGACCTACGGATCGTAAGTCGAGGCACCTCACACGCGGCCAACTCGGCTTTAATTTTAGTTCTAAGGTAACAAACTTAAAAAAACAAGCGAATTGAGAACCTCCTCCGTTTTAGAAGTCGGTTGAAATGAACAATTTATATATTTTCTACCTATTGTCGTCCCACTTAGTATACACACTGCAAAACACCTTGTTTATATTCTATGCTATGACCTAAGTACTATTTCAACGCCCAAGCCCATTCGTCAAAATGCACCTTACCAATCGATTCCTCGCATTCCAAACCTACGAGAAAATCTAGTCAGGTATTATAGGCATAGGTACCTACACCTAGGCACTAGGCACTAGCTAGTTGCCTAACCGACGACATTTTTCAAATGCTCGTTGGTGATTAAACCTTTAATAGATTGGAGAAAGTGGTTTTCACAGAGTCTAGAATGCTAGTTCCTAGTAAATATTTATTTTTAGTAGTGAAAAGTTGCGTTGCCCTTCCTGAATCTAGAAAATAAATCTACCACTAGGCTTATTTTTGTGTAGAAGATGTGTTTGCCATCGCTCCGCGATTAATGTATTGAAGCTTGTTGAAGAAAAAACTTATTATAGTTTTTCGTAGACTTTCGCGTCATATACATAGTATCACACATAGTTATTTGATTGTCGGGACACAAAAACATATGAGCTGAGCGCGATAAATACCCGTTACAATCAAATAACTATAATCTTACTATATACTAGCAAAAAAACTTATTATACATTAGCAGAAAAAATATTATACATAAAAACTTATAGCACTTATTAAACACTAGCAGTTGCCCATGGTTTTGCCCGTGTGGTATTATAAATTCTGCCTGGAGTTTTGGCGGAAACATGAAAAATGGCGCATTGGCGGCATTAAATTAATTGACAAAACTTGTATAACTTTGAGTGTTTAAGTGTAAAAACGGTGGTTTTTTATCCATTAAGTGCTCGTGAACGTATATGAGTGTTGGTGAATAGTGTAATGCTGTAAAACGTGACTTTTCGTGTTGCCTCCAAAACTCCATAGAAGCCTCTAGTAAAGTCGCAACCACCACTACTTTACAGGGGCATGACTTGACTTATCGACTCTGACTTATGACAAAATTATCTCTCCAATTACTTGACACTGGCTATATACCTTTGATGTGAAGCCAAAACCGAAGAACTTAGGTTCTTCGAAAGAAAAAAAAAAATCTGCCTGTTGTCCCTTACTAACTCATAGACTATAGTTACTTAATTTAATTTCAAACTCATACATCTTGATATGTGATAATATGATTATGCTTCATATAGAATGAATGAATTATGAATTGTTAATAATTAGGATGTGAGAAACGGTCCAGTAGTTTTGAACTTATTGAGGCGCAAACATCACTCTATACATCCATACACATATAGGTTTGTTTATTATCAGCGAGATTAAAGTGTATGCTTATATTGTAGTACTGAAGAGTGTAGCTCTGTATTTTTAACTGTATTTTTTAAAATTTTCTTTAATTAATTAATGTTTTACACGTAAAAAACGAGTAGTATTTTCTGTTATATGAGAATACTCTCAAATGGTATAATTTTGTCTGTTATAGCTAAAGTAATCTATTGTCATTTTAAATAACATTAATTTCATATTTATAGAACTTAAAAGTATTTCGTTATGGTCATTTTCGTATACGAACTAGCATAGTTTTGGTTAAAAAACAAAATGGCTGCCATTTCAAGGGGAGTGGGGTAAGGGAGGAGGGCGGATTTACCAATAAAAAAACTTGAAAAACAACCCCTTAAAATACCGATAACTCAAGACCGAACACATTGTATACGTACCTACACTCTAACTTGGTAGATTAGTGTTACAACCTTCTTGATGTGAATACTGCATGCAGATAAAAGTACATACTATCTCGATAAATAGGTACAAGTTTCGCAACGGTCGGAGTCACCAGCCGACTCCGAGGAGGTTGACGTCCCACTTCGCAGTTTTTGTTGACACACACAATCGCGCCCGCGCCTGCGCCGTGCGACTGAGATCTCGATGTTGGCTGAATGATTGTGGCTATTTAGCCAGAGGCTATATTTTTAATTTGTGAATCTCCAAAGCAGTCAGAACTGTAGTCTTTTGAAATTTAATAACGAAAATAAATTTAAATAGAGCGAATTTCAGTTTTAAATTGTTCTTTTACCCGTATCAAGATATACTTGCATCAAGATAATACTTGATGCAAGCGGGAAAATAGAGGAAAATACGGGTTGTTTTCATATGCATCTGAGGCTATTATTCTCGAAAAAAAAATTCATAAGTACATTGATTCTCATCGGCTGAATTTTTTTGGTATCAAATAAAAAAATATATATATATTCCCAAATTGTATCTGAAGAGTTCTAGAACAGTTAACAAAGAAAGTTTTCGATACGAGATTTTGTTTAAAAACTGGGTCCTGGGTCAGTTTATAAAAGTAGTAAAGCCAAATTCTTATGTTGTTTTTAGGTAAGTACTTACCTAAAAGAACAATTTAAAACTGAAATTCTCTCAATCTACATTTTTTTTCGTTTTTATATTTTCTATAAAATTGCGCTAATAATTCGCAATTCATCTGAAGCGGACGAGTATGTGTTAATTGAGTTGACAAACGACTCAAATCTTCTATATCTATATCTCTTTTTTTTAAAGCAGTAAAACAACAACTTACCCGCACAAAAGGGTTCTTCTTGGGCAAGTCATGGTCCACCTCATCCCGTGACTCATCATCCTCTCCTGAGCTCACCCTCACACAAGTTTTGTGCATTGGCTCAACCATATTCACTCATTATACACACACACTTTGAGACACTGTTCTATTTCACTTTCCCACAGTTTTGGGGAGATTTTCACTTGTTGGCAACACAGATTGGTTTTAGGAATTTCGAAATTAGAACGAATTTGGTTTTTATTCTTTCCAGCCAGCAGTGCTGAGTTGTAACTCGGAATGAATGAATCACTTTTGAAACTGACACGGGTACTTGTTTTACAACACTTTCTTGCGACTAGCAAGTTTCACTATCAAACAGTCGTGTCGATGATCTGAAACAAAAATACCAATAATTAATAATCAAGATTTTACAAATATATACAACAACCGGCTTCAATCGGATTGTTCTAGTGACCGTAAACACCACTGCAAAGTCACAGGGAAGAAAAGTACGCAATTTCGTTTACTTCGACGACATATTTTATTCAGTTATTTTGATATAAAAACTAAACTACTGAACCGAATTTGATGGAATTTCTATGGGACTTATCTGAAAGTATAAACTCTCAAACAAAAAAATAATTATTAAAATCGATTTATAAACAACATAGTTTTGAGGCAACAAACATAAAAAAAAACATTCAACTGAATTGATAAACTGCTCCTTTTTTTAAGTCGTTTAAAAATAAAAGGAACTTTGCTTTTGAAGTAACTATCTCTTAAAATTTACTAAACTATTTTATTTATCAAAGGTATTTCGAATAACGGATAGTTTACGTACGTACCTATCGACATGTATATCGCTTCAAACTCGAAACATTTCGAACCATTTATTAGACGATTCGAATTTTCATTTATTACAAGATTTATTTTGTAAATTTATATTGTAAATGTTTTTACCTTCAGTTTAACTTTAAAAAAACTGATGCCCAAAATTCTGTGTATGAATGTTATCATGATAATTAAAAATTAACTAATTCAAGACCTACTTAGGGTGTTTGTGTATTGATAACATTATCACAGGTGTTGGGTAATATTTGTTCTGGATTTAATGGATTTATTTACACAACTAACTACTAACTAAATTCTAAAACATAATACATTCAAAACTGATCGAGGTAAGCAGCAGCCCTTTGGTCGTTTGAATTAAAAAAAGAGTGATTGCTTTACGTGGTTTGATGCGTTGTTGAAGTTAACGCTGAGCACTTTATTTTATGTTATTAATGAGACTGAGCCGCCATGCTCGGCTATGTAACGCTCGTTCGGGTAAAGTCAGCTCTAGACGCTGCTGTGATGAAGTTTTTAAGGACACAGCCATTTTTTATGCAATGATTAGCCCAGTTGTTTGAAAGAACTATGTGGAAATCAATGAACGACTCTTCATAATGTTTGAAGTAAGGGGTGAATGAATCACCATTTTATCACCAAAACACACTGATTTATATCACTACAAATAAATGAGGATCTAAATTCTCCCCTCGCTTTAGTATGAATCATTTTTGCAGGAAAATCAAGGGTTAGTCATTTTTAAGGCATTTTGATAGCTGTTAGTAAAGTATCTACTTAGTAAGATATAAGGAAGTTAAAGTGATGATTAAGATCGTATTAAAAACCATTTTTGAGTGCATCATAAATTTGTCATAACATCATTAAAATGTCATTCACCTGCTTATCTATATCAAATTGAAGAATCAGAATTTTTTATTGATAAAGTTAGAACCGAAATCAGTGTTGCCATCGGGAGAGTGCCCGCCTCGTCACTTTTTTTACAAAAAAACTCTACATAAAAAACATCTCAAAAGATAGACATGTGCAGGAAAAAAACACTGAGACAGACATATTTATTGATAAAAAATTGGATGTCTGTTAATTTGGTTTACGGACGATAGTTTACCGTGACCAGCGTAACGGGACAATGACAGTGATACCGGACAATGAAGTCAACGTTTTCATGCATGCAGTCGGCGTTCATCGATTTATTAGACGTATAACGTCAAAAACTTATGAATAGAAACTTAACATGGAAGATAACAAACAAATCAACACAAAATAACAGGATTTCGTTCTGTAGTTTACTTCCACCAGAAGGTAAAAATACAGGGAAATGCAATTAATCAGCTGAAATTTATGAGGGAAAATAAGGGGCGATTCTGAAAAAATCGTATTCGAAATGACATTACGTCTCAAAGGTATATCATTTTACCTATATCATTTTTGTCGTTATAATATTCACGACTTACATCACGACGAAGAAGATAAATCATTCAATTTATATAAATAAAAGACTTCTCTTGTAGCGTGTAAAGTCGCCCAGTGTCATCGGCGTTTTTACAATCTGCTTGTTGACAATCCTTTCCAAAAGCTAACACGCTCACACGCTAGCGTTTAAACACGCCAACAATCAGCTTGTAAAAAAGCTTGTGTTTCAATGACGCTTAACTGACTGACAGGTTACGCTCAGGCCAAACCACTAAACGCAGATATTTAAAACTTCAAGGATATATTCGTCAAGAAGTAAGTAAATAGTAATGTACAATACGGCCGACGTATCTTGGCGAGTCTGAACATAGGCTATGCGAACTTTAGCGCATGTACACACATATTACATTGTTTTATATGTATAATATATCAACGCGGGTGAAAGCGCGGGCTTATGCTAGTAGGTTTATAAAAAAGAAATTGGTCAACAGTTTTCTATTGCGTGTTTTCATGCGCTAAGTTCGCATAGCCTATGTTCAGACTCGCCAAGATACGTCGGCCGTATTGTAAGAGCGTACTAAGAAATACATTTCGTTAATTCGCAATGAAAACGAAGTGGGTATCAGTATAAAAATAAGGTACCTTCGTGTCTAAGTCAACTAAATAAATATTTATAACGATATAAATATGTATAACGATATAAATATGTGGAACGATAAATATGTAGCGGCGAGCGCATCGGTTTTTAGTCACAGTCAGTGGTTAGACAGTTTTAAGTCGAAGAAAGATGGTTATGTTACTATGCATGTTTGAATCGAGGCAAATATAATATCTATGATGTTTTAAATAGATAGTTATGAAAAAAAAAACGAATTGAAACCCCAATCATATTAGGGTAAAACCAGAAGAGTTAAAAAATGACGATTCTAGAAATAAACATTTTTAAATACTGAAAGTTATAGGAAAGCAAAGACCGACATTTTTTTTTACTTCGACGCCATATTTTTGCAGTTATTTTGATTTAAAAATTATCAAAATAAACTTCGATGGGACCAATCTGAAAGTATTTCCTCTCAAACAAAAAAAATAATAATTAAGAGCTAATGACTAACCTTCAGTCGTTAAAACTAAACCTAACCAGTAAGTACTTACATAAGTATTCACGATCAAAGCAAATAATCAGCTGAAATTTATTAGGGAAAATAAGGGGCGATTCTGAAAAAATCGTATTCGAAATGACATTACGTCTCAAAGGTATATCATTTTACCTATATAATTTTTGTCGTTATAATATTCACGACTTACATCACGACGAAGAAGATAAATCAATCAATTTATATAAATAAAAGACTTGTAGCGTGTAAAGTCGCCCAGTGTCATCGGCGTTTTTACAATCTGCTTGTTGACAATCCTTTCCAAAAGCTAACACGCTCACACGCTAGCGTTTAAACACGCCAACAATCAGCTTGTAAAAAAGCTTGTGTTTCAATGACGCTTAACTGACTGACAGGTTACGCTCAGGCCAAACCACTAAACGCAGATATTTAAAACTTCAAGGATATATATAAGAAGACCTACGGAGGCCATCATTTCTCCAAACAGTGATTCTCTAAAATGACTAATACTTCAAATTAGCCCGATTTTCAATTTGCAACGTAAGCCACATTAGTCACCAATGTAAATCACCATTCAAAAATAATATGGCAGCCATCATTTCTCCAACCAGTGATTCTATAAAATGACCAATTCATATTAGCCTGATCTATATATAACGTAGGCAATATTCTGTTTCACGTAAGTCATCATTCAGGAATGAAACGGTGGCAATAATTTCTCTAACCAGTGATTCTACAAAATGCCTGATTCCTCCACCCTGCAGCATGATGCACGCTCTGATTCGCGCGCATTTCTGCTCGAGGTCGGCTCGTGTGGTTCAAGGTTGTTATTATAAATAACATTACCACTAAAATAACCTATTTCATTAATGGATAATGAATTTATTGTTAATATTATTGCTATAATTACATTATCAACAGACTAAAACTCTAGACATAAATCGCCACTGCTCACTTTTCGACAGACAAAATGACAAATTCAACCATTGTAATTTTGAGATCTGAAAAATAGTCCTAATTCATCTATTCATTGTCTTTTATTTCATAAAGAAACAAGTATTCGTCCTATCATATCGAAGTCTTTATTGCTAACTACCGTAACAAGCAAAACCATGGACCCGTTGGGAAATGACATATTATTTATTTTAAAATGCCATGGACCCGTTGGTAATCAAAGTATGAACCTAATATTTTTGATAACAATGGAGTCGTGGACCTCCTGGGAATAAGCCATTGATTTTATGCTATTCGGTACTCGGCCGGATATCATGGAATATTCGGCGGAATACCGTAGGTATATCAAACACACGGCCGGATAGGCCAGATACCGAATAGTGACCGAATATCCGTTGCATCACTACTAATGACAATAAAAAAAACTTATTTAAGCGTCGATGACACACGGCGTGTTTACAAGCTACAAGCCAGCGAGATTATAAGCTAGCGAGTGAGCGAGATTGCGGGAAGGATTGTCAACAAGCCGATTGTAAAAAGTCGATGACACAGGGCGAGTTTACAAGCTACAAGCGAACTCGCTGGCTTGTAGCGTGTAAAAATGCCGTGTGTCATCGATGCTTTAGTGCCCGGTTTGCGATCAGTATGCTGGTAGCATTATCTTTACTTCCTTGAGGAAAAATTAAAACATTGGAAAAACCTTGCGATTTTCCGACACCCTTATCACTTTGGAATAAGGTTCAAAATCGCGTGGTTTGCCTTGTACCCTTGTAGTGTTGTCTATCGAAGGTCATCTGCTAGTTATGGTGGTAATTAGGTCTCGGCATTATGGTGATAAAAGATGAGACAATATTGAGACGACCTTAGCTTGACAAAGGGATATCTTTAGAACGAATTTATACTATTTGTACCCACAGAAGTATTAAAGTATAGAAACACAATGTAATACATTGAAAATATGCCCAGTAAAAGGGAGCCACTTTGGCTAACTTCTAGTCCATTTTGGTCCGATGCAAATTTCCGAAAAAGAGAAATAGCAGGGCTAGAAATGTATCATATGTTAAAACTACTAGGCTTTTCCATTTTTATTAAAACTACATCGTAAAAATTAACAAAAATTGTTTGAAAATGGAGATATTTCATTTTTATTGACAAAGAGTTTGATTTTTTTTTTGTTCCTGCCTTACGATTCCCTTTTGCTTTGGTACTGTTTACCTTCTGTAGAAACACCGTTATTCATCTATGGTTGAAGTATGTGTTTCTTGACTAAAAGTGCTACACAAACTTTAAAATATTATTAGCTAGGAGTATATTGTACCTATCAAGCGTCTCGCTTTAGCTGATGTACACGCACATTAGGTGCCACAGAAAACCAGCTGCAGCATCAACGGTAATGCTGCAGCACATGCTGAGTGGTGTCCAATTTTTTTTTTTTTTTTTTTTTAAGTTAAGATAAAGTTTATTTTCCAAAAAAAGATATTATTTAATTGTTAATGTGTAGTGTTAAGGTAACTCAAAATAAATTGTTTTTATATTTAGAATAGAATATATTCTAAATTACAGAATCGTACAGCATTGGGGGTACAGCGGTCTGCACTGGCGTCCCGTTGAAGGGTGCATTGTGCATTGCCCCCCGAAAAATGTATTAACCCTGTCCCAGCCATCCCGGCTCCTTGAAGTAACGGAGCAGGATGCTGGGTTGTTGACAGCACCGTCCCAGTAAAGTGCTGGCCGACACATTTGGTGGAGAGGAGTCTTGCAGCCTACGTAAGCCTTTTTTTTTTTTTTTTTTTTTTTACATGGGGAAATCCTCATGGATGCCCACCGCCCTTGAGGGAGGGCGGAGGGGTATGTCGGACTCATACCGACTAAAACCCCATGGTGGCCGACCTCTGCGCATTAGAGGGACCCCGGGATATCCGAAGAACACGTACCGGTGTCCCTCACGCACGTTGCTGTGAGGCCCATCCCAGGGAAGGCTTGCACCGACCCCGAGCTCCGCTTGCAGTGCATGCCTACCCGTGCACTGCAGCCGTCCCGGATTCGAGTATAATGCAGCCAGAGCCCCCACTCCGACCGCTCTCGAACCCAGCAAGATCTCCCTCATTGGCAGGAGACACCGCCGCCCCTAGCCTACGTAAGCCTGTCTTAACCCTACTCTCCTCTGTAGCCTGACAGTGGATGATCACATGCTCCACGGTCTCTTGATTTTGTAAGCAGCCTCTACAGATGTCGATGTCTGTAGCTCCTGTCTTAACTAGATGGTGGTTGAGATCACAGTGACCTGTGATGACTCCCACCATCAAACGAAGGTCTTCGTCCACTGCCGTAATATAATGTCAATGGAAAGGTAAATGCCAAGTTCAAAGCGATCATACAAATTGTCTAATCCATACTAAGCTATCATACACCCATTGTATGTATGTATACCCCAAACAAAGTCGGGAGTCACGACCGTGTAACTGTACGTGCCACAGTTACGTGCGAGCGAGACGGATGCTCGTAGTACGGTGAGTGAAAGAGAGAGTAGAGCTATCAATTTGTGCATGAACAAGTGGAGTGTGGAGACAGGGTTGTCGCTAGGTGAAAAGGTTTATGTTAAATAAAAATTAGTAGAATTGTGTGCATGAAAAGAGCCGTTTTGAGGCGCACTTGACATCCTTTCACCATACTGGTTCGAAAGAACTAGTGACACGATAAGAAGTAGAATTGTTTTTGGTGTGCAACATTTTTCCTCTCGCTTTCTGTCAATTTTTGGGAGTAATTTTGGGAAAATGGGATGGAAGTGTGTAACTGGAAGTTGACCGTCAGATAGTACCATCCTCAGAAATATGAAGTTGTTAGAATTATTCTAAATTTAAATGTTGCTTATTAGCTAGGTTAAATGTTAGATGTTACATCATAATCCACCGCTGCCAAGCTCGCTCGTTTTTGATTATTTTGATTTTTTTAACGTTACTCAATTTACTTAATACTGAAAAACATCAATTCCTGCTTTCCCTAGACGACACCGGAAGTGCGAGTGCAGGAGTGTGCTCCCCCCAAAATTAAAAACAAACCCTAATATTTGCTCATAGTAAATTCTACTGATCGCAAATCAAACTAATAAAAAAAAAAAAACCTGCTCTCTCCTTTTGAACTTCAAATTCCTCATACAAAAGATATCAACGCGCTCGCATATATTGTCAGATATATTAGTACATAGTAGCTTCTATGAGCATTTGTGTACATTTGTGTACGTGTACAGTCAGCATCAAAAGTCGATGACCATATTAAGATTTTCAAAATCGCTTTACACCATATTATATTTAAGACAATGTGGTTCATTTGGAACTTTAATGATATTCATTCAATACTGGCGCTTGCCAGGTTGAAATGTGGTGTAAAGCGATTCTGAAAATCTGAATGTGGTCATCGACTTTTGATGCTGACTGTACATAAAAAACCAAATAAGTATCATACATACTGTAAATCAAAAGTACGTCGTCTAAAAACCGATGAAACCGACAGCCCTAGTCCAAATAAATCGTGCATGACGCATCCCGCACACACGCGCGTAACTCACACAGACGCATCGCTTCCTGCATTTTTATGGTGTCCGCCCGCCCGAAGGCTTCGAGGGATTTAAGCTATGGAGGTTCTTTGTGGGTATGTTGTCGGATAAAGTTGTTGATAATATTTATTTACCCGACTGCCGAGGAAGGGTTATGTTTTTCGCGCGTATATTGTATTTTGTATGTACTAGCTGGTGCCCGCGACTTCGTCTGCGCAGGTATCTTTATAAATTGTAGCCTATGTTTTATTCTGATGTATAAGCTATAATATTGTAAAGTTCCGTTAAAATCCATTCAGTAGTTTTTGCGTGAAAGAGTAACAAACATCTATCCATCCATACTTACAAACTTTCACATTTATCATATTGGTAGGATAGGATAGGATATATATAATTATATATATAAAGTATATATATTTATATATAGTAGGATATTTCTTAAATAATCATGGTTTTACAAAAACATAATACAACCAAATTCAATTGGACTGTTTTAGTGACTATAAACACCACTGAATAGTCACAGGGAAGCAAAATACGCAATTTTGGTTACTTAAATGACGTCATTTTTTCAGTTATTTTGATTTTAAAACCAAATTATTGAACCGATTTTAGTTATTTGAGTATAGGTATCCTATCAAACAAAAAAAAGTATTTTTCAAATAAGTTTCTATACAACAAAGTTGTTTTGTATTGTATTTATTTATTGCCTCCATGTACAGACAGCGTCAGAGATAAGTATCTCCCTTGCACAAGACACCCAGCTATAAATCCTTTAAAAAAAATTTAATACTTAAAATTATTTTTAGGCTTACATACGGTTATACAAATATAATAATTTTTTTAAAGGCAAAACTTCTCCATTCGTCGCGACGGTGATTTTAAAGGGATTTGAAGCTGGGTATTATAATGCAAGGAGGATACTTATCTAAGACGCTGTCTGTACATACAGTTCTGAGGTCACAAACAATAAAAAATATTCAACCGCATTGTTATTAATTCGGCTCCTCCTTTTTTGAAGTCGGTTGAAAAAGCAGTACAAGCAGCAAAATGTAAAAAAATTTTGGAAAAAAAATATTATTTTACCTAAATGACCAGCGAGTAGCCGACACAGGATATTTATCGTAAAGTTCACAAAAACGGAAATCACCTAGCAAACTAATTAAGTGACAATGGCTGCGCAAGCGGCGGGAAAGCGGAAATCAATTGATCGTCTCGCGAAGGTCGCCGCGAGGTCAGCCGAGGCTTACCAGGTTGGCTTACCAACAAGAGTAAAGAAAGATAAACGTGGAATTTTAGGGAATAATCAAATCAGAAAAAAAAGAATAATGTATAATCCTAGATTTAAAATGGTGTTCCAGTTATTAACCAAGATAAAGGCGAAAATAGGACCAATTGTATATTTCTACTAGGTCAACTTCTACTACTAGGTATATGAAAAATCTCCACTTTGAAACATGTTTTGTAACTTTGGATGAAGTTGTGTCAATGTTCTGTTTAAAAATTTAGCATAGTCCAAAATGTCCAGAAACAAGCTACCTTAAATCCCTTTTTCCGGCAAATTTTTAATGAAGTAGAAGCACACTGTTCTATGCTTTAATACTTCAATGGTTTTAACAGATCACTTGAAACCTAGAGTCTTATAAACTATTCGTTTTGCGTTGCGAATTGTCAAAAATCCCTTCGTCATACTCACTTTCAGCTCTGGACGAAGTTTAATGTACATCCACTAAGTTTCAAGTCTCTACGTTTAGTATTTTGGCCTATACGTTGTCTGTCAATCAGACTTATCAAGGTAGTAAATGTTTACTTCAGCGCCCCAAACTCTATATTTATTCTTGTCTTGTTGTGTGTAAGATAGTTTTAGTTTATGTTATATAAATCTGAGAAATCTAATTTCTCAGATTTGCCCTAATTGTATTATTATATATATATTTATTTTTAAGTTTAGTTTAGTTGATCCCTGATCTTATTTAAGTTAGAAGTAGTTAGGTAGTCTGCTCGGTATTTATGTGTTGTTTAGTTGTGCGTACATATGTTTATGTTGCAATCAAGCTCAGAAATCTTTGTTAACCTATAATTTTATACTTATGTGATTGTGATGTGTTTTGTGCGCTTAAATAAAAAAAAAAAAAAAAAAAAATGTGTTAGCCAGTAACGTTTTCAAAACCACCTGAATTTTCTTTTACTTGAAGCCTATATCCAACAGCTGTTTGCTACAGATTTTGCGGTGCATAATATCAAAACATTAGCAAAATCCATAAAGAAGTAGATATTAAACATTATGTGTGGAAATTATGTTTATATACGCTTCAAAGAGTCAAGGTTAGAGCTAATGGTAGTTGGCTTGTAAGTAGGTATGTATTTCAGTTATGTAACTAGCGATAAAATTGTTATTGTATTATATAAACAGTTTTTAATGCTTTTTGTGACGTAGATAGCTGGCAGGATGGACAAAAAGTGTAAGGTTTTTCTTCAACTGGTAGATCTAGAAACTTGTAAAGCAAGACTTTTCCTGTTAAGTTTTTGTTGATCTAGTCTCGGATGTATAATTTTAGTAGAAGAATTCTAGCCTCTTTTAGGCGCACTTGAAATTATTTCAGCACACTGGTTTGAAAGAACTAGTGACACGATAAGCAGAAGTAAAATTCTTTTTGTAATCTCAATTCTAGCTTTTTGCAGTAGGTACGAAGTGCACGAAGGGAGCCTCATCGAGGCGCACTTAAAATTCTTACACCACACTGGTTCGAAAGAACTAGTGACAAGGAAAGAAGAAGAAGAAGTAAAATTCTCTCTTTTTGCAATCTCAATTCTAGCTTTTTACAGTAAGAAGTGCACGAAGGGAGCCTCTTCGAGACGTACTTAAAATCCTTACAACACACTGATTCAAAAGAACTAGACACGATAAGACGAAAAAGAAGTACAATACTTTCTTTTTGCAATCTCAATTCTAGCTTTTTGCAGTACGAAGCAATGTATGAATGTATGACTTATAGACAAAAATTATATTACAATTCGTATGTATACGTATTTTTAAAACTTTGATTATTTAAAAAGTTTTTAATGGAAGTCACTTACGAGAAATAAATTGAATCATAGAACTCCGACGCCATTGCAGATAAAGATAAGATAAACTGAGCAAACAGCACCATAAGTTTATCTTATCTCCCACTCATATTCGCTTGTACTTCGGCTCATGTTTACTTAGATGACACTTGACCACGGATATTTCGTAACTTTCGTACTTCTTAAAGTATATTCAACCGACTTCAAAAAAGGTTGAGGCTTTCAATTCGGTTGTTTTTTTATGTTTGTTACCTCAGAACTTTGTTGTTTAGAAACCGATTTGAATAATTATTTATTTGAAAGGATATGCAGATTACATATACACGGTCAATTTTTAATCACCAGAAAAAAATACACATGGTCAGTTGCCGTTACTGAACACAGATATTGCAAAAAAGCTTGAAAAAATTAAGTCGAATTTTTGACAATTACATTTTTATTAAAAATGGATAACTGTTACCGTTAGTTGTTTTCCTATGGATTTGCGTCAGGCGGTACCCATTATTGATAATAATTTAAGTTTTATTCATCGTTTGGCAAACCCAGGTACCTAGCTCGAGCCAGCCCGCAAAATCTCGGCTCGGGCAACGCACTCGCGCCGCTGTCTCTCTGTCATTTTCTAGAAATTCAAAATTCTGACTGCGCAGATACAACGTAGTAGCCCGTCTGCATTGCCCATTTATTTATTTTTGGTAATTAAAAATTGGTGGTGTATATCCAGATTAGTCTTCTAAAAATTTCATGAAAATCGGCTTAGAATCTACTTTGGTTTTGAAGTCAAAATAATGTGTGAACAAAATTGCGTATTTAGCTTCCCTGTGACTATTCAGTGGTGTTTACGATCACTCCGATTGAAGTCAGTTGTTATATGTTTTTGTAAAACCTTGATTTTTTTATAATAAAAACCGAAGATAATCTGATAAATATATGGCGTTGTGTGTACCCATTTACGGAATCGCAGGGGACGCCATCTAGCCCCAAACTAAGCAGAACTTGTATTATGGGAACCAGATGGCTGATACAATACTTCAATACTTTTTTTTTGTATATACATACATAGAATACATAGATATCACCCAGACTCAAGACAAACACCGATGTATATTACACAAATTTTTGTTCTGTAGCGGGAATCGAACCCGCGACACCGGGCGTGGAAGTCTAATACACTTGCCACTTGTCAATTAATTTCATTTCATTTTGTTTTCGACCATCAGTAATTTATTTGCAATGTAAATACCCGCTTTATGTACCAGCGTAAGTACATCATGATTGCTGTATAATGAGAAGACAGTCACGCTCGGATGCCTCCGTACCATCATGACCTTGACTTCAGCCAAACAAACCTGCGTACATTGGAAAAATACACAAAGTTTGATGGAAAAAAGCCGTATTGGCCGAGTGGGAGGGATCTCTACTTTCGATCCGAAGGTTGTGTGTTCGAACCCGTACACCAATGGATTTTTCTATTCAAAAAAATTACGTGTGCAGTCTAAAACGTGCTTAATGGTGATCGAAACTTTGTAAATGTTTTTTTAATGTTTGTAACCTCAGAAGTTTGTTATTTATAAACCGATTTGAAAAAATATTTTCTTTTAGTCAAAGATGGCGGGACATTTTTATAAAAAAATGCGGGTCAGATTGGACAAGGAAAGCGAGGGACAGAAATACCTGGAAGAGTTTGGGGGAGGTCTACGCCAATGAGGCGACTACTAATGTTATTAAAGATTAAAAAAAATAGTAAGTAGGATATGTAAATAATTTAACATAGTAAAAATAAAGGCTATTTTACTTTTTACTTTTAATTTACTGTATCATTTTCTGGGGTGAGCCTTCCTGTGACAAGACACTTTCCTGTGTGAAATACAAGTGTATCGCTTCTCACAACACCATTAGCCATTTGCTTCTGTTGGTGTCGCGAACAATGGCTTTTTTGTCAAAGCAAGAAGCTGGTTGCTATGTAAACCTAGGTGAATCAGGTGTCTGGGACGGCTGCAGTGCACGGGTAGGCATGCACTGCAAGCGGAGCTCGGGGTTGGCGCAAACCTTCCCTGGGATGGGCCTCACAGCAACGTGCGTGAGGGACACCGGTACGTGTTCTTCGGATATCCCGGGGTCCCTCTAATGCGCAGAGGTCGGCCACCATGGGGTTTTAGTCGGTATGAGTCCGACATACCATGAGTATTTCCCCAAGTAAAAAAAAAAAAGTGAATCAGGTGTTGACTTTATCTTATTAGAAGTAGGCGTAAAAACAGTCACATTTGCTAGATATTCAGAGTCGGTCAAAAATCACAAATTTTCGTCGAAATAATATGAAAATTAGGCACAACAATCAAAAAATTAGGCTGTACGCGTCAGTTATCGCAGAAATAGTTTTTTCAACCGACTTCGAAAAATGAGGAGGTTCTCAATTTGGTTGAATGATTTTTTTTGTTCGTTACCTCAGAACTTTACCGATTTGAAAAAAAAATCTTGTTTGAGAGGCTTTTAGATTGGTCTCATAGAAATGTTGTCAAAAGTATTTTTCACACCACCTGCTCGACAATATCCAATTACATAATATGCTATCATCAAGGTAAAGCAAAGCATTACCTCTCTAGGGAGGTAATGTTGTATGAAACTCCCAAGAGTAGTAATGTGATTTGAACTTGGAACGTCAAATTCGTGTGGGATCTCGTGGAAAACTCTAAGTAAAAGAACGCCCATATGGCATTGTAAAAAGGTTTGTTCTAAAATCGAACTGGCCACTCATAAAAAAAGAAAAAAGGCGCGGCTTCAAATATTGTGAAACAAAAGACGGTGTTGGCTGCTGGAGCCCTGGCTTTTTTTAGCCTCGCAGAAGGTGTGAAAAGTAGAGTATGCTCCTCTGGGATAAAGCCTGTCTTCGTCTTGGGTAGCTTGAACCCTTCGCGTCACTCAGGACTCTACATAACTCCCTCGCTTCGCTCAGGAGTTAACTGAGTCCCTCGTTAGCTCAGGGTTAAAAAAAAAGGCGTTGAAGTGTACTAGATTGCGTATTTTGCTTCCCTGTGACTTTTTAGTGGAGCTTACGGTCACTAGAACAGTCCGATTGAAAGTTTTTGTAAAATTATTATTTTACAAAGACCATATGAAAGTTTTCAAACCATCGTGGTAGAAAACTTTAACCAAAAAAGATTACATACAAATACCAATGGTATTATAAGTTCACATAGGGTCACCATAAGTACGAACCTTTGCTGTTTACGACTTCTCAACCTCCATAAAATCTGGATGTGACTATTCGCAGACTATAAGGTCAGTTGCAAAACCTAATGGCAGATTTAAACTGCTTGTAGATTTATTACTACAGCTTTTCTGGATTTCATTGCGGCTGATAAAATATTTTACGATTTTATATTGACTTAAATTTGTCTTTACGATGAATAAGCAAGGTTTTTTTAAAAAACAGAACAACCGACTTCAATTGGACTGTTATAGTGATCGTTAAAACCACTGAAAAGTCTCAGGGAAGCAAAATACGCAATTTCTTTTACTTGGCTGATGCTATTTTTTCGTCTATTTTGATTTCAAAACCAGTTTTCATGAAATTTCTATGGGACTTATCTGGAAATAGATATATAGATAATTATTTATTGCTCACCACAAAAAGTAATCTTGCCCAGCAACCAGCTCAGCTCACAACCAGGAATATAGCCTCTCAAACAAAAAAAAAATGTATACTTATTTTTTTCTTAAAACAACCTTACCTACACCAAATTAAAATTTTATAACTTTTAACACTTAAAGAAAAATCAAAATTATTTTTGAAAATAAAAAAAAAGCAACAGAATCAAATTAACAACTAAAATCAAAAACAAATACATTAATTTATGTTTCTTCTAGTTGTTATACAAGGTTATATGAATGTCTTAAACAATAGGTTAGGTCCTATTGTCCGTAGACTAGAGAATTATTGTTCGTAGGTATTGCTTTACATAACCCGTGGCAGAGTAATTAAATACTAGGTACGCGGTGACGTCATTCTAAACAATAATTTTTACATGGTAATATACAGGGCGTTTCATTGTTGGGATTCTAAAGGGTGTTTCTAAAATTAGGACTTCAAAATTGTTCGTTGAAACTTCAAATGAATTCGAAAAGTACCTACAGCAAATATTATGTTAGCTGAGTCTTAGGTACTGGCGTGAAGCCAGTACACAGGGTTTAAATAATAATAATTAATTAGAAAAGTGTATACAGATAAAGTGATGTAAGAGTAGGTATTACTGATATACAGGGTGTAATATTGATTTAGCTTAAGGGGTACTTTTGACATAAATAAACATTGCGGTTTATTCGAAATTTGAATACATTGTTCATATTAAGGTTCCGTATTTTGTGATTCTAGTTTATAACTGACTATTCCTCTAGATTTTTGTAAGTCAAACTTACTGAAGTATAATAAACATCTTTGAAAAAACAAGGTTGAGCAGGTAGCAAAGTTTCAATGTTAAAACGGATGAATGAACGAGAAACAAACAATACTATTCATAAATATTTATAACTCGTAATCAAAAGAACTCTCCAAGAACACTTATATTTATGAATGACACGAGCCTGTTAATAATATAATTGCATCTTTTTATTTAAATTTTATTTATAAGGTAAAATAAACTGCGTAAACATCTACACCAATAATTGCTTTTGGAAATTATTTGTAGTGTAATAACTACTCCCGAAAACGAAAACCACGTACTTACTTTTGATTATGATTTATATAATTAAAAATATTTAATTTGCTTTGCTATTATATAATATACTGTAATATATACTATACTGTAATAAAATAGATTACTATACCCGTACCTCGAGTTTTCTGAAGCAGTTTTATAACACACTGTATACTCGCATAGAATGAAAAATCTAGAGTAATCAAAGGATGTATTTATGAATGACACGTGCAATAATATATTATGAACAACCAGCCTTTGCAGCACATTTATAAATTGCATAATATTATAAATCCTTAGATATTTCCTTTGTTAATAAATAGTCAAGAGATGTTAGAATTTCCATTCATAGCATAATCATCGGGACTGTACAGGGTGCCCTAAATCCTAAGTAATTTTTTCAAGATATGGTAAAACAAGTTGATATTTTTGACGTGACTACGTCTAATAAATCAATGAACGTCGGCTGCATGCACGAAAACGTTGACGTCATTGTCCGGTAACGCTCATTGTCCGGTAACGTTAAACTATCGTCCGTAAACCACCTTTACAGATAACCAATTTTTTTTGACGTCTTTTATTTAACGAAAATAATAATACGAGAAAAGTATAAACACTACCTATTAACTAAAAAAAAAAATAGTCCTTTTTATACGTCTTAACCCATTGAATGATCTTAGAAATGTTTATCACTTATGTGTGCACAAATAATGAAAATATGTTGACTTGTCGACCTTGGATTTTGTACTGTACGTGGCTAAATAATTACTTAGGTGACGCTTGTTTACAATGCTTATGTTTAGAATTAACTTAGCAGGTAGAATGGCCGTCTTAAGTTTAACCCACATACCTTTAAGTATTGCCACATTCCTAATTTATCTGATTTTATGATGCCTTTTTTAGCTTGACAGCCAACAGGTTAAAAAAATCAGTCAAATTTGGCAAGACCTTATAAATACCTACTCCTACTACTCCTTTTTTTCAAGTCTTGTTTCAAGTCTCTTCGTTTAGTTAACGCTAAACGAAGAGACTTGAAACTTGGAGGATGTGTTTTTTCAATATGTTCGTGCAGGGGCGTCCTAAAAAAGACATTTTATTAGTTCGCAATGCAAACGAATTGCGGGCTTTAGAATAGAATAGAATAACTTTTTATTTTATACCAAATCAAAATCACACAGTTAACATAACAAAGGATATACTTAATTGATACAAAAATTGTATCCACTCAGCATTATGCTCAGCAGAACAAAATGCTGCTGAGCGCTGGTTTTCTGTGGAACCGAGTTTGAGTGTGTGCACAGATAAACCAGAGAAAACATAAAAAAACATCCACAATTTAAATTAATTATCAAACCAACAAATCATTAGAAATAAGAAACATTTATGTTAAAAACGGTGTAGGTACAAAAAGATCTTCAGGGGTATCCTCAAATCCGAATTACATACAAAATGTTTCGGATAAATACTCAAAAAGTACGCCGTATTATAGTAATTTTTTCACACTATTCGTTTCGTCCATGTTTTTTGATTTCGTCAACAAAAAAAGTGAAAGGTTTCATACTTTAATTTAGATTTTATACGTGTTTTAAAATTAACCCTACTAACTTAACTTACTATAATACGGCGTACTTTTTGGGTATTGGTCCGAAACATTTTGTATGGAATTCGGATTTGAGGATTAGCCTTAAAGGCTGGAACTGACTGACTGACTGACTGACTGAGAGAAAACCTACTTGCTAACGCTGAACGTAAAGACTTGAAACAGGGATTTCGAGAATCATTTTGTCTTGAAATCCCCACTATTATGAACTATTTTTCCAAGACATGAAAAATATTTGATAAAATTTTGTCTACTTAATACTTTTTTTTTGTAAATACATACCTACATAAATATATTTTATTTTTCAGAAACACGGTAGATAAGATGTTAAATATGCTAACAGTACAAATGCATGTTTCACCAGGAACTGGCATAGATAAAGATGTGGATGGAACCCTCCGTTTAGAAGTACCTAGTATACCTAAATTCAAGATTGACTGACTAGTTTTAGTTTTTGTTGAGGAGGTCGCAAAAACATTACAAACTTATCCTCATTAGTCATACGTAACATACACAAAAAAACGGTGCAAAAATATAATACCATCATCGTTTTGGCTAAACAGACAATTTAAGAATAGATTGGTCAATTAATAAATTTGTTTAGTGTTGATGTAGAGACGAAATTGAAGAATATGATATAAATTGGTCAATTAAAACAATTGTTTCGTGTTAATGGAGAGACGAACTAGAAGAATATGAAGGAACGCTAATATTCCCGGTCAACATAAATAAAACTGAGTGGCAAAAGAAGGGGGAAGATTTTGAGAACAGTCCAGATTCTGACCGTTATGGACTTCCAAGCGAGTAAAGAAATTGCTTAGGAACTTTGAAAGTTTGGTGCAAGTCGTTATGAGTCTTCTTCTTATCGTGTCACTAGTTCTTTCGAACCAGTGTGGTTATACTGTGTTATAACTTATAATATAGATTTCCAGTGCTAATCCTTAAAGTTAGGAACTACAAAGTAATGAAAGCAAAAAACAGAAGGTTTAATGCAAAAAAGGTAAATAATTAAAAATAAATACATTTGTTTTATAGTTTCTTGCTACCTTTAATTGTCTTATTTTTCTTGTTGAGTTTCCACTTTTTTGCGACAATTTTTTTTTTAATGATTGAGTTTGATTCAGACCAATAGAAAATATATTATTATAATTTTTATCTGTCATTTTATAAATATGTATTAAAATATCATTGGGACTATCGGAACTCTGTTTATAGCGTAATAAGACTACTCCTGAAAGAAAAAAAAATACTATCGTAAAATACTCCTATCAGGACTCACACTTGGCTTTTTTTTTATTTTGACACTTTAACATGTTACCCATTTTCGTGTCAGCCTGCTGCGTGTACAGCGTGTTGTAATAATTCTCAATTTCTTCTAGTTAAGATCGAAAAAGTCGAAAGCGATTTCGCAGCAATGTCCGAGGCATAAGCGCACACGCTACGTTTCAATTTAGATATACCCATTTACAATTTAATTTTATGATACCAAATCACGATAGTTTAGGTAATTATTTCAGTTTTCGTCATTTTGAACCAACTTCAAAAAAGGAGGAGGTTCTTAATTTGGTTGAATGTTTTTAATTTTTATTTTTGTTACCTCATAACTTTGTTTTTTTATGAACCGATTTTTTTTATTTGAAAGGATATACTTTCAGATTGGTCCCATAGAAATTTCATCAAAATCAGTTCAGGTGTTTAGTTTTTATATTAAAATAACTGAAAAAAATATGTCGTCGATATTTATTATTTTGCTTCCCTGTGACTTTTCAGCGGTGTTTACGGTCACTAAAGTCCAATTGAAGTCGGTTGTACTATGTTTTTGTAAAACCTTGATTACGTATTTATTTTTATATTTATTTATTTTATTTTAATTAAGACGGCAGCAATTACAGTTGCAGCAGCCAATTACATTAATTAAAGAGCTAATTACATTAGGTACTAAATAACATTTGATTAAAAATATAAATTAAAATCTAAGGAAAGTGGAATACAAACGTATAGGTTTACCCCCGTTCGGATTCAAACTAGAGTTTACGCAAAATTTCACATGCAGGTAGACACATTTACTTTTTATCATAATTTATAAATTATCGACACGGATGGTCGAGTACAATAGGTACAAGTAATAGGTATAAGTAGCGGCACCTAAGTCTAGCGCTGAACGAGGGGGGGGGGGGGTCTAGTAATTCTAAAAAGTTTAATTAACCTTAGCTAATTATTATTATCCTACCTACTTTCATTATAACATGCGGGCGATCCCATAAGCTGTTGCTAGTTGCATTAATCTGTTTATAATTTATCATCTGATGTCATTGATGACTGCATTATTCCATGATCTAATATATTACAAAGAGTACCTTACCGTCACGTCCTCTGCGAGACTTATCGAAATTAATTTAGCACACCAATTAGCTACAATACATTCGCGCTGCGCAAACACCCCGTAAAAACTAAGATAAGTCACGTTTCTATAGTTTTTCCAAGTTAACTGAGCTACCATTTTCTATATTAATGAGGGTACAAGAATGCGGTTAAATACTTCATCATATTTTATCATAATTACTTACAAATGGTTTAAAATGACCGTAGCTATTACCTTCGATTATTGTATCGCCTTATCATAGAACATGATTAAAAACACCACGATAAAAAAAAAACACTTCACCGTTAGAGCTACACAAAAAGTTACACCTTGTTTATTGATTCCCTGTTGTAATAAGAAGCAAAAAAAAAAGTTCGAAATTCGAAATTTGACAGTTCGGTAGGCGAACGTCAAATCAAACGTCAGTGATACGACGCGGCGCGCGCTCAACTGAAGTTTTCTTTCAATCCCGCGCACTGTCATAATCTAATCAGGTACCGTGGTGTGTATCGCTTGTTTCATCAACGTATGCTGGTTTATTTCCACGTTCCATTGAAGTTCAAAACCAATACCAGCAATGAATGCAAATGTTTTTTATCTGTGATCTTTGAAATAATGTCAATCAATTCAGATTGAGAGCGGTTCAAAATTGCGTCATTTGCTTACTTGATTTATGTCTCGCAGTTAAAAGCAATGCGGTGTACAAAAATGGTAAGTAAATACTTTAATTACCTACTTAATTGCTCCGAAATAAGGAAACAAAGAAGACTAACAACATAGAAACTTTTTTGATTTGTTTTGGAGTAGGTAGTTGTTGCCAAAAGTTTACACTGTTGTCAGTGTGTAAACAAAAGTGTGACTGGCGCACTTAGAGTAGAGGCCTATAGGCTTAGGAGGCTTATACTCAACAATGGATGTGTTTATGGTTAGATAGTAGATAGTTGTTGCCAGCGGCTTTGTCTGTGTTGAGATTAAATAGATATGTATACACCAATGGCCATTTTATAAGCATAAGACCAGTATTAAATATTTCTAATAACGTAGCATAGAATCACAGTGAGAAAATCGAACTTAATATAATTCGTAAAAGATTATTCACTCTTATTCAGTCCACGGACTCATGTATAGTCTCAAGAGTTTACTACTCACGGAACCAACATGTACATGTCATTTTTAATAAAATTATCTGCTCCTTCAACCTCGATCTGATTTTGCCATTCCAACCCGTTAAATTCCATAGAAAATTCTATACAAAAAAAAATAGCCTATAAAGTTCCCACTGCTGGGACGTGGTGGCCGAGTGGATGAGGCCCTTGCCTTGCGTTCTGATGGTCGCGGGTTCGAAATCCCGGTGGCAGTCATGCGTAAATGGGTTTTTTCGGTCGAAAAAATCTATGTATGCATCCCACGTTCTCGTAACGGTGAAGGAAAACATCGTGAGGAAACCGGCTTGTCGTAGAACCTAAAAGTTCGAAAATATGTGTCGAGTGTAGTGCCCCATAAGGTACTAAAATAATTATTAAGGTACCTAAAGGTTTTTCACACCACCTGCTCGACAATGTCCAATTACATATCATGCTATCATCAAGGTAAAGCAAAGCATTACCTACCAAGGGAGGTAATGTTGTATGAAACTCCCAAGGGTTGTAATGTGATTTGAATTTGGAACGTCAAATTCGTGTGGAAACTCGTGGAAAACTCTAAATAAAAGAACGCCCATATGGCATTGTAAAAAGGTTTGTTCGAAAATCGAACTGGCCATTCATGAAAAAAATAAAAAAGGCGCGACTTAAAAGTTTGTGAAACAAAAGACGGTGTTCGCTGCTGGAGCCCTCGCGTCTCGCGTTTTATTGCCTCGCAGAAGGTTTGAAAGTAGAGTATGCTCCTCTGGGATAAAGCCTGTCTTCGTCTTGGGTAGCTTGGACCCCACGCGTCACTCAGGACTCTACATAACTGAGTCCCTCGTTAACTTAGGGTTCAATATGCCACCCGCGACATAAGACACTGCTTTATCCCCTTAGTGCATAATCTACTATTAGTTTTTACCTAAATTAAGCATAGTTCATTATGGTACGGCATTCCATTAGGTATGTCAGTTCGTTAAGTACCTATGTCGCTTATCATTTATTCAATTGGACCTACTTAATTATCGTTGTGAATCATATTTCTTCAAACATATTTGTGTGATTAGGTATGTCCTAAGGGTATGAAGTAAGGTAAGGTATGAGTAAGGTCATAGAATTTATATATTTTATTAGGAAAACACAGGAAGGGCTGACAGATTACTCCAAAACGCCCAAACGTTATTATATTTAAACTTAATGCTAAACTTACTTATTATTTACAAATTACAAAAGTGTTATTGATTGTTAATAAGGTAAAATATTCATGTCATTTAAACCTAAAATATTTATGTCATAGAATTATTATTAGAATTACAGTTCAAAAATAAATTTAGTAAATTATAAAACTTTGGGACACTATCGAAGAATACGTCAGCGTCGGTACTGGAGATGAATTCGTTTAGAAGTGCAAGTGCTCTTGGGGTAAGACAAAGTCACATTTTTTAATGATATGAATGAACGAAGCAAACGTAATGTTTTAATGTGTTGTAGTTTTAACATTAAATCTTCGATGATACAGGGCTAGTTTACAAGCTACAAGCCAGCGAGTTCGCTTGTAGTTTGTAAACTCGCCCTGTGTCATCGGCTTTTTTACGATCTGCTAGTCCACCATCCTCCCAAAAGTAACTCGCTGCTCACTCGCGCTTGTAGCTTGTAAACTAGCCATGTGTCATTCACGCTTTAGGAATTAAATAAAACAACAAAACTCTATTCTCGTAGATTTTTTAATCTGCTGTATTCTTTATATTATAGGACAGAGTTATTACAATTTTGTGGTTAGAATCAAGAAAGATTTTCTCTAATTTTATTAGGTATAATAATATAATGTATTTAAATACAGATATGAGAATTTATTTGATATGCATGATACAATTCAAATTTTATGAGGTTTAAGGATACTTTTGACGTAAATAGAAGGTTTTTGAAGTGAAAACTTCTTTAGGCGCACTGAGCAAATTGGACTGGGCTATTGAGCTCCGAACACTCGCATGTAACACTACTTCGGGTAAGACTTTACCTGCTGCGGCTGGTATAATATTACTAAGTGAAGATGGTACTGTGTCTACTGTCTTTTCTTTTTACCTGAACGACATCAAATAATGGTAGCGTAACATTTTAATACGACAACATAAAGTAGGTACAAGTAAAAAAAAAGACAAAATAAACACACTTCTTCTCTTTTCAACGAGTGTGGTGAAAGGATTTCAAGTGCGCCTCAAAGAGGCTCCATTCGTGCACTTGTAAAAAATAATAAACATTTGTTTAAAACATTTTTTTTGTTTAATGAAATTAAAAATTAAAACTTTTTTTTTTCCAATCCTGATTAGCATCCTTTTTATTGTCATGTCAATTTACTCACTGTCAAACTTTGAAAAAATAGTTGTATCTCGTATTATTAATCTCGCCTTTGAAGAAGTTTTCACTTCTGTCATAACTTTTTTTTAATTGTTTTCACTTTTATTATTTATCGTCTTTTTTAATCGTTACATGATTTTTTTTGTTTCATTTGATTCATCACTTGAGCCTCACAAAATCTTTGATTAGATTTATCCAAAGGTTTGTGCGTGGCATTGAGTTCTAGGCAAAATACTTACTTTAATAAAAAAAAACGTATATTATTATTTAACTTAATACATTAATTAAAACTACGATATGACTACGTAAAGGCTAATATTTATAGGAATACTCTAATTTTCTTTGGCGAAGATCAAAATTTTATTTACAATCTTTGATAATTTCAAATATTTTTTTAAATTTGGCAATTTAACTTACACTAAAACAGTCTTTAAAAAAATTGAAACTAGAATTTATTAAGAACTAACTTAAGACAAAGAGTCAATAGGGTAAAGTTAAGTTTTTAATTTTAACCTACTTAAAATACCTAATAATAACCCCATAATTATCATAAAAGCAAAAAAGACACATAAAATAAAATTAAAATTTCAAATCCATTTTATCAATTTCATTGATGAGTATTATATTCAGAGGTCTATAGTCAATTCTATTGCAAGACACACTAAAGCGCTATCCACACATTTCCGGGTCAGGGCTATCCGTGTTCAGAGTCGTCCGTGTCAGTGTTCCCGTCAGGGACGTGCCATCCGTCACCCGTGTTCACACATCAGGGAAGTCGGTATCAGTGTAATCTGTTTCTTTAGCTAATATGCATATAACACGACGTCCTTATTTAGCAGTGAAGAATTAGCAATGAGCGCTATTGTGCTAGATGAAGAAGCAGATCACCAAGAATACTACGACTTAGAAATCAACGTTCCTAGATAAAAATTGGATAGCACTGACAGAGCATCCGTGCGTCCGGGACTCTGACGATCCGGATGCGCTTGACACGGAGCTATACAACCGATTTTTTCCCCGTCCCTGACGGATCACGGCAGGGACGGGTACCCGGAAATGTGTGGATAGCACTTAATTATTTGAAACATTTAAGTAAGAAAAAAACAAGTGTCAAAAAATAAAATACAAGCTACTACTTATGAAAAATTGTGGGTATCTCGAAGGCCCGATTATTTAATTTTTCGTGAATATAGTTAGAAATTTTTATCACTTTCCTCATTAAGTAATTGTAGGTATAATAAGCGTCAAACAAGTTTTCCTCTGGCGAACCACGTGACCAAGATGCGCAGAACTAATTTAACCTTAGAATTGCGTCCTGTGCATTTTTGTCACTGGTTCGCCAGAGGACAACTTGTTTGACGCTTATGCCTTGATCACACGTACCAAGTACTCGGCCAAGACAGTGCTTTCGGCCGAGTACTCGGTACGTATAAACATAGCGCCGAGTGCTCGGCTGAGCGAGTGATGTAAGCTTTCACTGTCTCGGCCGAGTAACATATTAATGTCTCGCTCGTTTGCGATTAAAACAAATTGAACAACCCAAGAATTATCTCTCCCCGTCTCTTCTAAAAACCCTATTGTATCTAAAAATCCGGTTTTTATAATTCTCAATGGGTCCCCTCCTCAGTAGCTTCGAAACTGCCGCTCTGGTGACCGCCACTTTGTAGCTTTCCGGTGTGAGAATGGCGGGGGTTTCCCGCGTTTTGAGCACATCCGGTAAAATGGCGGCATCTGATAACATCGCGTCGATGTCGCTCGTCAACATGGCAATGGAATCTGAGCTGGTGTAGTTGGATATTGGGGCGCAAAGGGGTATTGCGTTCGACCATTTTCTATTCCTGAAAAAAAAAAATGCTTCAGCATTTGAAAAGGAAATAGAATGAGGAGTGGCCTAACTCTATTTCCTTTTCAACAGAGATCAAAAAAGAGGCGGTTCTTAATTTTTTGCCATATCTTTGTTCAGTAACGGCAACTGATATGATACTGATATGTATTTTTTCTGGTGATTAAAAATTTTCGGTGTACATTAAAATTGATTTAATAAAAACCTTTTTTTTGTTTAAGAGGATATACTTTAAGATTGGTCCCATAGAAGTTTCATCAAAGTCAGTTCAGTAGTTGTGTATCCAACACGTAAAAACTACTGAACGGATTTAACTGAAACTACAATATCATAGGTGCGAAGCCTAAAAAGGACATAGGCTATATAATATGAAGCTAAATCTCTTCAGAAGGTAGATTATAGGTTTATGTATTGTTTGACTTGCTTAGTACTGTACTGACACTTTGCTATGCTATTATATTTCTTGCGCGGATTGAACAAACAAAATTGAAAATAAACCTTTCTTCAACGGATGACGAAGTCGCACGCGGGTCAGCTAGTTAGCAGTATTAAAAATACAGATAAAAATTTAAACACTTAGAAAAAGGTGTAATAGATAAAAGGTCTATATTTAGCAGTGGGTGCTGATGGCTGATTTGCTATGCTCTTTGTGTCTACTGCCAGCAAATCAGCCGACAGCACCCACTGCTAAATATAGACCTTTTATCTATTACACATTTTTTCCAAGTGTTTAATTGTTTATCTGTATTTATAGCTGGGGCCCTTGGGTGTACAAGAATTAGGGCCCTTTTGGAAAGTAAAAAAAGCAAATTATATTCTTGCTGTAACTTTTTTTTGTGTTCAAAAATATGTTGAAAATAATTCTGAGAGACATTGTCGGTCCTTCGGGATGACCCTTTCAAGATGAAGGCTCTGGGCGCACGGGCCTATTGTACCCTTATGGTACAGATGGTATTGCTTGTCCCTGGTACAAGGTACTCACTTCAAGCACCGCAGCATGGGCGCTCCCCTGAGCTTGTACCCAGGCTCGCACGTGAAGGTGACGGTCTCTCCGATCTTGTAGTAGAACTTCACACTTGACATGCGCCCTGATATCGTGGTACCAGGGTATGTACACGCTTGGGCACCTGAAAAAAAGTTTCGTTTGAAAATGTAATTCTTCACACCACCTGCTCGGCAATGACAAATCACATATCATGCAATCTCAACGTAAAGTATAGCATTACGCCTTGAGGGAGGTAAAGTTGTATGAAACTCCCAAGGTAGTAAAGCTATTTGAATTGGGAATGTCGAATTCGTATGGAAACTCGTGGCAAACTCTAAGTAAAAAATTGTAAAGAGGTTTGTTCGAAAATCGAACTGGCCACCATAAGCAGAACTCAAAAGAAGAGAAAAAGCGTGATAAATGTCGAAGATCGTGAAACAAAAGAGAGTGTTTAGAGACCTGGCTTGAGTATTGTCTCGCAGAAGGTGTGAAAAGTAGAGTATGCTCCTCTGGGATAAAGCCTGTCTTCGTCTTGGGCAGCTTGAACTCTCGCTTCGCTCAGGAGTTAACTGACTCCCTCTTTACGCTCACGGTTCAATATGCCACCCGCGCCATAAACACTGCTTTATCCCCGTGGTGCTTAATTGGCAGCCTATAGCCGTTGAAATAACTTACAAGTGGGTGGCTTGTCGCTCCAGCGACCACTGTCCTGGCACACGAGGATAGGTCTTCCGTGCAGGGTATGTTCAGGGTTACAATGAAACTGCAGCACGTCTCCGGCGCGGAATGGCGCTCGTCCCAGCACGTAGCCGGCTGCAGGCGGAGCCAGCGCTGGGCAGGACACCTCTGGAATATACACCAGATACGTTTTCAACCGAATTTAAAAAAGAGGTGTTAGGATACGAGGTTCGGTGATGGAAACAAGTACACGACGCGTCATGCACACAAGCTGAGGGCTGTACCACGGCGCCTCTCTAAATCGTCGAAGCTGGTACAGTCAGCTGCACAGACATGTATACACTCCCAAGCTTTCACATTTATATTACTCTTAATTTTGCAAAGAAAATGCACGCAAGCATTTTCAAATTGATGTAGTCATCTTACTTGTCAGAATTCTTGTCAGAAAAAGAATGTATTTGCAAAATTAAGAGTATAATATATAGTGTATACATGTCTGTGAAGCTGACTGTACATGTGATGGGGCCCGCGGTCTACAACCGTCTTCCTAACACAGTCACAGAGGCACAATCAATGCAATCCTTCAAGTAAAAATTAAAAAACTGGCTGATTGAGCAAGCTTATTATATGAGTAGGGTTGACGAATTTTTAAATAATTGATTGAGTTATTATTATTGTTATTATTTATCATTAAGATATTTTATTTTATTTCATTTGAATTTGATAATAATTATCATTTATTTTAATAAATTGTAAATAACCAACCACCGGTCTATTTGATTAGTACCTAAGAGTGTGTTTTGTTATAATATGACTTGTATCTACCAATATGTGTTACCAATTACCAAAACTATTATTTATCTTATCTTATCTTAAAACTTAAAATAAAGATACATGAAGAAGAAGAAGTTGTTTTGACGTCAAGAAAGTGACAGCATCAGGAGACCTAGGCACTGTTCTCTGGTCACATTAAAGGCACACTGACCTTTGCAGACCGGGAAAGGCTTGGCCCAATGCGCATGCGGCAGACACACGGTCTCAGGGGGTCCACGCAGCGCCCATCCTGGGGCACAACTGAACGCAGCGCGACCCCCCACCCCCCGAGACACAATGGACACGCGAGGGGGGCGTGTACCTTCCTCCACCGGCGTATCAAGGACTACGTCTCCGCATTCCACACCTGGAAGGTAAGGTCAATATACAGTTGTCGTTTTCGTGGTGGCCGAGTGGATGAGGCCCTTGCCTTGCGATCATATGGTCGTGGGTTCGAATCCCGGTGGCAGTCATGCGTAAATGGGTTTTTTCGGTCGAAAAAATCTATGTATGCATCCCACGTTCTCGCAACGGTGAAGGAAAACATCGTGAGGAAATCGGCATGTCAAAGGACAGAAAAAAAAAATTCTATGGCATGTGACATCCATCAATCCGCATTGGATCCGCGTGGTGGATTAAGACCCATTCACTCTCCTACCGAGAGTAGGCCTGAGTCCCAGCAGTGGGAACATTATAGGCTGATTATGATTATTACTTACTTACTTATTTTTAGAAATTATAAAAATATTGACATTAAGCATATTTATTTGACATTAAAATTAAAATTGACATAAGAATTAACAATATTTAAAACTTGACATCACTCAAACAAAAATACAAATCACCTAACTAATGCTAATTTATCAATATTTTTGTAATACATAATTAATTTGACTATGAAATAAACATAAGTGAATTAGATGCCTACCGAGCAAAAAATTAACTTAAAGTTGTTGCGCCCTTACAGGGTTCATGTGCATTGTGTACCTATAAGCCACTTACACCTAAGTTATATAACCTGTATGCAAACGAAACAATAAATAAATGAATATGAATATGATTATGATGTTATAAAAAAAGCTTCGTAGGTCACATTCTTAGAAGCTGCGGTCTTGTTCTCCACCAGCACTACTCTTCCTTGCGAGACGTGAGGCACTACGCATGGGGAAGGAAGAAAACATCAATTGTATCCTGATATTGGAGGCGGTTTCCCAAAGTGGTGACTTCGGGACAGTTTTTTTTTCTTTTCAGCTGCTGCTAAAAAGCCGTGTTGGCCGAGTAGTAGGTGCCTCGACTTTCGATCCGAAGGTAGTGGGTTCAAATCCGGTCGTACACCAAAGGATTTTTCTGTTTAAATAATCTATGTGTGTATTAAAACACGTGCTTAACGGCGAAGGAAAACATCGCGAGGAAACCGGTATGTCATAGAACCTAAAAAGTTCAAAAACATATGTCAAGTGCAAGAAAGGAGCCTCGTGAGGCACGCTTGTATGCCTTTCACCACATTGGTTCGAAAGAACTAGTGACACGATAAGAAGAAGAACTTGCCGTTTTTAAAGTTCCAAAGATCAAATCATGAGCACTAGACCGTGTCATCGTCATTCGCTATGGTCTGGTGCTCTCGTCTGACCATCATCATTCTTAGTCAATAATAGTCCATTGACAGCAGAAGCCTTCTTGTTGATTTCTGTGTTCAGGTTTTAAAAGCAGTTCTTTTCTACTACTGGGTTACCCCAGTTTCCTAAATTTACTACAGAGAATGGTCAAGTGGTGGGAATTTAGCAAGGTGCATTGCAATTGAAGTGGAAAGTTTCAAAAGCCAAGCTGTAGGTACATGCCATATATCAGACCATACCATCGTCATTTGCTCTCGTCTGACCATCATAATTTTTAGGCAATAGTCCATTAACAGCAAAAGCCTTCTTGTTTGGTCTTTGGACTTCTGTATTCAGGTTTTAGCAGCTGTTTTAATTTCCGGTGGGGTGTCCTAACCTACATTGGCTTAAGGGAATAGTCTTCTTCTTATCGTGTCACTAGTTCTTACGAACCAGTCCACACTGGTTCACACTGGTGGTGGTTTCACCACTGAAAGGATTTCAAGTGCGCCTCGAAGAGGCTCCTTTCGTGCACTAGGGAATAGTCAAGTGAATAGAATAGAATTTATTTGCCTATACAATACAATAGAAACTTATAACTAATCTAAATAATTCTTACTTAAAAAGACTTACTCTAACCTTCGTGTATGTATTTGTATGGCAAAAAAAGGACTCAACTCAGCGTTTTGCTGGATAGATGGGGTTTCCCACCTATCCAGCGCTGGTTTTCAGTTGAGCCCTGCGAAGGTTAACGACACGACCTATGACTATTAACCTACTTATTTTACTAAACAATAAAAACTAAACAAAAACAAAAGAAAAAAAGCAACCTAACAAACGAAATGAATAACAAAAATCATAATAAGCAAGGAATGAAACAAAATCAAAATTTATATAAACAAGTGGTGGGAATATAGTAAGGTCTATTGCAACGAAAGTGGAAAGCCCAGGCCAGTTCTGGTGATCTTGTCTGACCATCATCGTCAACAGCCAATAATATTCCATTGATAGCAATGTCTGGTGGCAATTGATTCATTTTTGGTCTTTAGATATTTCTGTATTTAGATTTCAACAGCCTACTCTAGTATTCCCTACATTTGCTCCAGAGAACAGTCTTCTTCTTATTGTGTCACTAGTTCTTTCGAACCAGTGCTAGTGTGGTAACAGGATTTCAAGTGCACCTCGAAGAGGCTCCTTTCGTACACTTGACACAGGTTTTTCGAACTTTTTAGGTATGTATGACATGCTGATTTCCTCCTTTCCTAAGCACGTGTTTTAATGCACACAAGTTAAATCCATTGGGGTTCGACCGGGTTTGAACCCACGACCTTCAGCTCGAAAGTCGAGGCACCTCCCACTCTGCCAACACGGCTTTTAGAGAATAGTCAAGTAGTGGAAAAATAGCAAGGTATATAGCAAATGAAGTGGACTTACTTTCACAGACGGGTAGAGGAGCGCTCCAATTTCCCGAAGGCTTGCAGACCAGCATTTGTGATCCGAGAAGCGCATTGCCATTGGCGCATGAGAACCTGATCTCGGTGCTGAGGCGAGTTCCTACTGCGCTTGGAACCAAACCTCGCCTGATAGGAAGAGGCGGGCAGTGCACGTCTGGAAATACCAAGTTCTATAGTTTAAGTTTTTCGTAGACTTTCGCGATTATCACACATAGTTATTAGATTTTGATTTTGTTCAAATCGGTTTATAAAAAAGATGTTCTGAGGTAAAAAATAAAAAAATCAATCAACTGAATTGATAACTTCCTTCTTTTTTTGAAGTTTGTTGAAATAAGAAAGCTTTATGCCGGTTTTTTTGGCGGGAACATGAAAAATGGCGCATTGGCGGCATTAAATTAATTGACAAAACTTGTATATCTTTGAGTGCTTAAGTGTAAAAACGGTGGTTTTTATCCATTAAGTGCTCGTGAACGTGTATGAGTGTTGGTGAATGGTGTAATGCTGTAAACGTGACTTTTCGTGTTGCCTCCAAAACTCCATAGAAGCCTCTAGTAAAGTCGCAACCACCACTACTTTACAGGGGCATGACTTGACTTATCGACTCTGACTTATGACAAAATAATCTCTCCAATTACTTGACACTGGCTATATACCTTTGATGTGAAGCCAAAGCCGAAGAACTTCGGTTCTTCGAAAGAAAAAAAAAAAGCTTTATGCCCATTATCTACCATGACCGTGCTAGGACCGTGTCAGCAAAAAAAAAAATGTTTATATTGAAAAGTATGATACTACACCGTTCCGTTATCAACAGTCACGTTCCATGCAATTTTATAGATTGCCGGTGCTGATACACTCCGTGCATGGCACGCGACGGGGTAGTGGGCCTTTATAGATAATACAGACAAGACCCGATCTAAATAATAATAATAATATCCATTTATTTCAGGCAACAAAATTACAGGAATGCAATAGGCCCTTAGAAATATATACCTTATAGACTAACATAGGTACAGTCGGTTCTGTAATTGTCTTTACACCCAGCTAACGCTGGTGTTCTCTTGTGATTAAACCACTTGTAGTTTATATTATGGATATACCTTAAGTTGTACTGTTACATCAGAAGTTTACTTACACACACATATGATGTGTTTGTGTGAGTAGTTTAATCACAGAAGAACACCGGAGTAAGCTGGGTGTAAAGACAATTACAGAGCCGACTGTACATACAATACAAATTATTTAGGATTTTTTCTTCTTGACGCCATCCTGTAGCGACGGAACACGACCCCGGCTGGCCAGAATAATTCCTGCAAAATTTTTGGTCTTACTAACCTTCAACGATGATTTCTACTTGATGACTCTGCCTGGCTGGAGTCTCGCAGCGGTAGATACCAGAGTCTTCCTTCGAGGCGTTAATGATGCTAAGACGGAACTCCAACGCGCTATCTCTCCCAGGGTCTGTGGTCCAGCCTTCTGTGTATTTACGTTCTGGTCTGAAATGAAATGAGATCATAACACAATAGCAGATTTGGGCTAAAAAGGGGTGGGCCGTTTTCTACATAAAGCGTCGATGACACGCGGCTGTTTAACACGCTACAAGCCAGCGAGTTCGCTTGTAGCTAGTAAACTCGCCCAGTATCTTCGGCTTTTTTTACAATGTGCTACCCAAAAGCTGGCTCTCACGCTAGCTTTTAAACTCTCCAACAATCAGCTTATAAAAAAGCCGTGTGTCATCGACGCTTTAGCTGATCGCATTTATAAAAAAAACTACATAATGCTGATGAAAATTTATTCACTGGAGATAAGTCCACAACATAGAGGGATGAATGCCATGTCACTAGAAGAGTCTTAAATATTAAAGTAGATGGATATAAGAATAGTGAAAGACCAAAGAAAAGATGGATGGACTGTGTAAAAGAGGATATAAACAAAGCAGGTGTGAGTACAGAGATGACGGCTGATAGAGACGAATGAAAGAAGAAGACATGTTGTGCCGACCCCACCTAAGTGTGGGATAAGGGCAGGGAGATGATGAGATAAGTCTGCAACTTACTGGTAATCACAATCTAGTAAATAAGCACAAAGAATGAGAAAACAGAAAGATTACTCACTCAGCATCTAAATACGTAACGTTCCACTTGGGGTTTCCGAACCTCCGCATCCAGAGGCACTCCATGTGCAGTATTGTCCCAGGATAGACCAGCAGTTTACCATCATTGGTCTGCGCGATGGGCCCGTTGGAATAACGGAACAAGATCGTTGGAGGCTTATCCACTGAAACGAATGGATAAATAATACGCAAGGGTATATTTTCATAAACAAACCCTATTCAAAGATTTCGACAGTTTCCAAATTCCAACAAAGAACAAATTGGAGTTTCTTTACTGTGTTACAATGAAGACAGTGACACCAAAATAGCGCACCAATCTTGATATTTAAGTCCTGCTTTGCGCTGTTTTGATTTTAGACAGGTGTAATTAATTATGTTACTAGCAGAAAGGTCTTGTTCACCTAGTCAAAGTTAAAAAAACTCTCTCGTCTTTTATGAGACGTAGGCAGACCTGAAAAGATAATAGGTATCTGATTGGTAAGTATTGCTCCTCGTTTTTAGTATCCAGGATTTCCGTCGTTTAGAATCGAATCGATTGTCTGTTCTTTTACATGAACTAACATTCCTAAAATGCTACTTACTAGCATAGTCCTTTTCCTGATTGAGTCCCAAGCAAGTAGGTTTGACTCCATCCCAAGACCCACCGATGCATCGGCGAGTCTGTGACCCAGTCATCACGTATTTGCCAATGTCACTGCATCTAAAAATCAAGTCATAGCTTAAAAAAGTTAAATTTAAAACTATTTCTTAAAACAAAGGCTAGGTATAAAAAGATTACGCCTGCCCATGACCAGAACGGTGATACACAGGATAAAAGCCTTTGTAATACTGGCATTGTATTGGTACCCATCTAGACTGCATCCTGCAGGGGATGCCTCCAACGGTAGAATGTTTATTTGTCGGTAACGTAAGAATGTTAGAAGTTACCACTAACCTAGACACAATGACAGAACCAGGCGGAAAGTCAACGTTCTCAGTGATCTCCATGTCATTGTAGAAGCCGACGACGTTGATCTCTTCATTTGTGTAGGTGCACGAGTTGTTGTTCATAAGCTCTTCACTTTGGGCATCTAACTCGTCTGAGAAAAAAATATGGATTTCATTAATGCTTATGACATCGGTTGACCATAAAGTTCTAGTTAAGCATTTAATTATCAACGAAAACCTGTCCTACACAACCTATCCTATCTAACATAGTTTGTTTACTAAATGAATTAATAAAGGTGCCAATAAATAATTTATCATTTATCATCCAATATTTATCAATTCAGAGGTAAGTAAACTCACCACAGCTAAAGCTCTTGCCCACCCAGCTTCCTTGCTCACAGATCAGTTTCCAAGTGGTCTTCTCGCCCATGATTGAGGCGATGCATCTGAAGGTGATCTCCGTTCCGTGAGGGTATCCTTCCACACCGTAGGTGCCGTTGACCTCAGCCCCATCCTTGTATACCAGAGTTCCTTGAACCCTTCAAGATAAGTTTAATTTTTAATCAATATTTATAAGAATCAGAGCTTAAAATTAGGAATTCAAAATTGTCTCTGCTCTTGCGTGAGAATTTTAGTAGTAGTAAAAAAAGTTGTAAAGAGAAGGAATGCAATAACTTTGAACTCATGTGATGAAAATATAAAATTTGTAGATCTTCAAAACCTGACAATTCTGTACATTAGAATGTGTTTTGAACACAAAATTAGATTTAACACACTTTTGTTTAAATCTCATGCACTAACGATCTAATTATATATGAAATATTTTTGCAACAAAACAAAGCACGGCCAAGACAGAAAAAGCATTATCCACGGCCATAAACTTAGCACTCTTACCCATAAAGCGTTGTTTCCTACGCAACCTAGTACACTATACCCTGTTTCCTGAGGATTTAGAATACAAAACCTTTTTTTGGAAAAGATATCAAAAAGTGAAGTATTTATACAAATTGGATTTATCAAAATTGATGAAGGTGAAGCTGTATTCAATGTTTTTGATGAACTTGTTGATGAACGTGATAAAGATAAAATGTGGCAGTCAAATAAGCAAAAGTCCGAACCTATGTGGCTCTCACCAGGGTTTTGCATCCCTGAACGCCTGGGTTCCTTTCAGTCTTTCCAGCGAGCAAATGAGAAACGCAAACGCTTTGCAATTATTTTTTGATCGATTCATCTCTAATAGATGACCATGAATTTACAGATAAAGAAAGTTGTACTAACGAATTTCAAGAATTTCTGTTTGTAATTAAAGATTGAATACAACTTTCTTTTAAAAAACGTTAACACAGCAAATGAAAAGAAAAACGGAAACCAAAAGATCAAATAGCAATCTTAGAAATGGGGTATTTCGGTTATGAATTTACATCAACATAGATTTGATAAGCTTTGTTACAACCAAAAAAAAGAAATAAAATCACAGAAGCTACAATGAAAGCATTCTTAGAAAGATAATTCATCTCAAAAATGAAATTCATTCAGAATTTCAGATTCCAGATCCAGAAATATAACATTTATTATTATTTTTCTATGAAATTATTGATAGTATTGTATTGTAAGTGTTATCAAAATATTGAACATCCTCAACCTTAGGGTTTACTTATAAGATTTCATTATTTTCAATTACCTTGCTGGCTGCCCGCAATCCTTAATGTTCTTTCCATCCATATCTGGTTCCAGATCAGAGATGTCTTCCCTGACGATGTCGGAGCCGCTTTGATACTCAGATGTAGGTCGTGGTCTTGAGAGGTTTGCTGTAAGTTTATAGCAACACTGATCGATAGATCTTTTCTTTCACTATCAGTACCTATGCTTATCGTGTATATCCACTTTCTCTCCAGTTATACTGAAAGACTTTCAAGAAGATCAATTCGATTTATTTTTCGTTTCAGCGAAGAAATAGGCCCATTCACAAGTTTCTCTATCAATAACATCGGTCTGCAGAAGTCTTTGACAGTTAGCTGCAGCCTTCTAAGTGGCACTTAAGTGCACCAGACTATGTCTGTCATGTGTATGATGTTAACAGATGACATAAGTCTAGATATCTTCGAGGTATTAGTTACTTACCCAGTGGTCAGCAGAAGTCATAATCCTTTGTCTGCAGCCTTACTAAGTGGCAGTTGAGCGCACCAGAAGGCGTCTGTTATGCCCAAAGGCGATGTTAAAAGATGACATCAGTCTAGGAATCTTTCAGGCTTTGGTAGCTTACCCAGCGGTCTGCAAAAGTCATGCACCGTTGGCTGCAGCCTTCCTAAGTGGCAGATGAGCGCACCAGAAGGCGTCTGTTATGCCCAAAGGCGATGTTAACAGATGACATCAGTCTAGGAATCTTTAGGCTTTGGTAGCTTACCCAGCGGTCTGCAAAAGTCATGCACCGTTGGCTGCAGCCTTCCTAATTGGCAGTTGAGCGCACCAGAAGGCGTCTGTTATGCCCAAAGGCGATGTTAACAGATGACATCAGTCTAGGAATCTTTCAGGCATTGGTTGCTTACCCAGCGGTCTGCAGAAGTCATGCACCGTTGGCTGCAGCCTTCCTAAGTGGCAGTTAAGCGTGGCAGGGGGTGTTCGTCCAGCATCACAAGCGATGTTGACTGATGATGCGTGAGCGACGGTAAGACCAGCGCGATAGCCGGCTTCGTAGGTAGCACCGTGCAAAAGTGGAAGCTCACATGGGGCTGGAATTAAGAGATAAAGGAGTGATAAAGTTTTTTATTTACCCAATTGATAAGACGAAATAGACCCTGATGGCAAGTCATAATTTAGGAAAAAAGAAACACTAATGCCTACTTGCACCAAACTGTCAAAGCTCCTAAGCAATTACTTTTCTTGCTTGTCAAAATTCAATAACTCAAGGTACAGAGTTACTGAATGGAATTGATCATATGAATGAACTCAAGCCTACAAGTATTCAGGAGAAAAAAGTGATTGCGTCTAAAGTGCCAAAATTAATATTTGTAGCGTTAGAGTTTAAGATTTTTGCCATAATTGTTTTAAAAGTTCGGTACTCAATGTAATAGTTTAGATACCCACTTGTACCTACAGTTTTTTTATTTCATGTGATTTATTACTTATCGACTGTATATAGTACGTAAATAGTAGTAAATCGTATTAAATACTGTACCGTTAATATTAAGCTTTTTGCTTATAGAGAGCAGCATTTGATTTCCGTTCGAGTTAGTCAAGTGCTGATAGTCCATTTCCACCGTAAGTGGCGCCACCTAGCGGCTTTGTGTGGTATTTTTATGTCTACCGATAATGGCCGCTCAATTACTTCTCATTGGCGTTTTGTATTCCGCCGAGTTAACACGTCCGAACAGCTCCTACCTAGGACTGTTCCATACTTATTATAAGTTTTCAATATCGAATTCGAAACAATCATTCGAAAAAGAAATAAAGTGTTTAAAAAGTGCAAAAGGGGAAAATGTAAGTACCCTCTTTTCTTAATGTAGCCGATATGGATTTATTATATTGAATTATTTAACGGTTTATTCCGTTCGGTATAACATGTATGTGTATACAAAATAAAGATAAAGATATTGTCCATCCGCCCAGGTTTGTGTAGCAGAAACACTTGATGAGATTCCCCAGTTACATAAGAAAAAGTGTTTAAATTTAAATTTATTGATCTAGATAGCGTGAATTTGCGCTACAAGCTACCTATATAGCTATCAAGCTCAAGCTGCAGGTCATGCAGCCCTATAAACGGCAGCTCGTCGAACTATCCGAGTAGGATTCTGCGCGTGAGTGCACTATATTCATGAAAATCGGTGAGCTACGCAAACTTTTTTAAATTTTGTTGAAGTGATTCTAATAGTCTTTTCGGGTCAGTGGTTCAACGTTTATTTTCCTAGTACGCAAGTCCACGACTGGTGCTATTACTAAAGAAATAAACTTTCATAATATACAACGTTACGAACGTTTTAATGATAGTATGAACTTGAGTACTTAACTGTTCTACGAAGTTTTTTGTCGAAAAGCCATTGACATAGGAACCGTCTGTTCCAAAAGATCCGATGACTAGTTCTAATGTAGGTTCAATCGTTTAGATGTTTTTTGGTTAGTATGTAAATATTCCTACACAATTCTCATTTAGACCACTCCAGGTGGCATTGTCTAGCAAACAAAAAGGGGAAAAATACGTATAAGTACATGCACCTTACGTTGTGGGAGTAGGTATCATACCTATTCAAGAGAAATAGGTTTTCTTCAGAAAACCCGTAAGATTTGAGCAATAATAATACCTAATTTAATTGTTTTTCGACTACCTACCCGATTTTTATTGAAATTAAATAATGTTGCAAAATTATTCGGATTTGTTGTAGAAATCATTTCTACCACCAAGCAAGCCCTCACACAAATAATTTTGAGTCACACCTCCTTAGAACAGTAATTTTGATTTGAATACGCAGTAATTTTCTAGGTTGTAATAGTGGTGTAATAGTAACAATAAAAGCTTAACATTAGGGTAACCTATGGTTTTACAAAAGATGTACTGTGTCTGAAGCAAGACATGTATAATTTAAAAAAACATATATATTATGAATTCTCCGCGGATTTCAATTTCGGGAACTTTGAGTAATTACAAAATTTGAGAGATGTTAAACTGCTTTAATTTACTGTACATGGAAATTAATCTTATGTCTCTGCTCACGCAAGGCATCATTAATCTGCCAACAGGTTAAAGCTAACGTCCGGGGGGGTGTATATAAGTATTTAACGTATTTATTTTTCTTTCGTGCATTATTAAAGTACCGACTTTGATTCAAGTTTTTATGATGTCTCTGCTCACGCAAGGCATAAACAATCTGCGAACAGATTAAAACTAACCTCCGGGGTGTAGATAGTGTTTATTTTCTTTCGTACACTATTAAAGTAAGTACCTACAACGAGTCAAGTGTTTATGATGTCTCTGCTGACGGCAAGGCATTAACAATCTGTCGACAGATTGTCTGCCGACAGATTGGAGCTCCCATCTCGAGGGTGAGGAGCAAGTATTGATTTAATGACAAGACTTTTATAATATTTTACCTTGTTGTGTTCCACTACCTACATTACTGTATAGTCTAACCGGATGCATTTGTTCTTGGCAAACCTTAAGCTGCAAACAGATCTAAGTATAAAAGTTTAGCTTTTAAGGACATAGTTCCAGTACCTACATTGAAATCTATAGATGTTTCTGTCTACGACAAGACATCAGCAGTTTTAAAACGGTTGCTCCATCTTAAATATTGATGTCGAGCCCGTACTGCTTTCATAAACCAGACTCAAATAGGCACAATAGAACTATTGGATACCTGCTCACTGCAAGGCATCAACGATTTGCAATTAATTTTAGGTTCTGTAATGCTTGTATAACCAGGTTTACCAGGGAATGTTAATAGTAGCGTAGGTACGCATTGAAGCGGCAAAACATTACCAGTGAATCGCGAGATTCCCAAAGAAGTTACGCAAGACTGTTGTATTGGCTACTTCCCAGTTCGTACTCTTTTTACTAAACTTATGGGTGACTCAACTCACGGTAAGAGCACCAAAATAATGGAACTTTGTGTGCTCGATAGCACGTAATGAAGGAAAGTCCTTGTTTAGGATAAAAAATATCAATAATTTATAATTATAAAATAGTTTACAGCATACTATAAATTCATCTTAACTTAGGCTAGAAATTGTGAGATATTTTTTCAACTCTCTTTCGAGAAATGAACTACTTACGTAATGTTTTTATCAGATACCCTCATGGTATTTTTAATAAAATTGTTTATTTAAATGACAACAAGTGCTCGTCTTGCCCCTTGCTTAGCCATTATTGGCTCGAACCTTGTATTTTAGTCAAGTATCGTAATATTAAACGTTTCAAATAAAAAAAAAAAAAAAATACAAGCAAGTAAGTACCCTACTTACTTATCGATATCACTCTTATCAAAAATATTATTTCCAAATATTGTCAGTAGGTACTTTATGAGATCTAAGCTGTCGCCTCCAAATTAATATAAATGCACTAGATGCCTGTGTATCTTCTTAATTGTAATATAGGTACGTAAACTACGGAAGTAGGTACCGTATCAATTAACCCTGTTCAACAATGAACACTGACTAGAGCATGATACAAAATAGCATGCCTGTAAACTACAATCGTTTTCTCCTAATTGAGTGTTTGGCTCTGTTGTCAAGAGTTCTAAATAAGCCTCCCAAAGGCTTCAGACTTACAATATAAATGTACGTCAAACCTTAGTTACAAATGAACTAAATAGTGTTTGAGCTTATTATAAAAGTTTTAAATTAACATGGTCGCATTAGTCTAAGCAGACACTTATCTGGCTCGAATGATAAGAATTTTCTGTACATGAACATATTATTGCCTTTAACTAGTACTAGTTTATTTAAACAGTTGCTATACCTATACCTAGTTAGTAGGTATATGGAATATACTATATTATGTATTTAAAGTGAACTATATTTATAGTACCTAAATATCAAATATTTCGAATGGCAACGACTGCACCTAGGCAGGTACTTAATTTTTCATGTCTTTATTGAGTTGCTTAATAGGCAAGATCAAATCACTTAACCCAACATACTGATTGCCCAATATCTTATTGCCCAATATCTTATCACTTTAAGTATGTTCATGCATTTTATATAATTATTATACATGCCTGTCACTCAGGCTGTTGACCAATGCTGTATTCCAAAGTTTTATTGTATATTATATTCGTTAGCTATCAAACGAACTTCGCAAGCGATTGCATACCGACTACGTTCGATCTTTAATTGATTAAACTTTGTTCATGAAAAATAAAATGTTATGGTTATAATGAACAACAACAAAACAACTGAAATGACATAATATCCTAATATCATCTAGCGAACATTTGCAAACAAGAATGGCTCTCATTCATTATAACGATATGACGGGACGCTGACTTGTCAGCTCACATGATTTCTCGATTCTGGAATCCTTTCCATAATGATAACTTTTAACGTTACACTTAGTTTTATGAGTAAACGCAGTAGGATAATAAACTGATGTTAAAGGTATACATCAATCAAAAATTGGCATTTGGCATAACTGACATGAATCAATACTTACAATTCTATATCTACAATTCTATCCTATTTTCCTTAACGCTTGTTGTTATTGTTGACTATTGCAATATAATAATTTCTTATCGTGTCACCAGTTCTTTCGAACCAGTGTGGTAAAAGGATTTCATGTGCGTCTCGAAGAGGTTCGTTTAGAATCACTAACATTTAATTTGCCAAATAGCTACCTAAACTAGGTGATTCGGTAATTGTCTAGTAATTAATGTTATTGTATCTACTTAACTTGATACAGTGATCAAAATCACTGCATTGGAAGCATAATAGAAGTGTCTCTAAATAATATTAAACTACCTAACTGGAATTACGAATAATTGGATAGTGTCGACACACCCAATTATCATCACGCTAATAATTTTAAAAAACTATAACATTATATTATATTACATTGATTATTTTTATTATTTTCCCTCTAGCTTATTATAACCACATAAAAAAAAAAAAATATAGAGAGGAAGGCAATGTGAAATTGTTTTTAAACTTTTTTTTGAGAAAATATATAAAATTGATTTAACATAATAACTTAATCACTCTCATTCGATTCGAAACAAAGTATTTGTATTTTAAATACAGTTTAATTAAATTAGTATGAAGTATTATGCTAGTAAATACTACAATACTTTTGTAAATAATAATGTTCACTTATATTTCGAAGGTATCGAACAAAACTGATTAGGCACACATGGCTGTGTAGCAAGTATACCGAATGATAATTATATCGAAGCTGTGAACGCAGTAACCCTGAAAATGTGTTATGAGAGTAACCAACCTCCGACAGTGGTTTCTGAAATATTGTTTGACCTCGCTGAAGGTCTGTCATAATCAGTATTTAAATATCCTATATCCTATACTTATTACATAAGACAGTAAGTTGCGAGTTATGTTTAACGTAGCAAATACAATGATTGTTATTAAAACAAACAAAATATCATAATTCATATACTTTATTACAGGTTCATATTGAAAAATGATAATAACTTATGTTTTATTAAGAACTTACAATAAATCATCACATTGGCGTATAAGAACCTGAAATTTCACGTTGCAAGTGGCGTCACCAGGCGATAGCAAACAGAATCTCTATAAGCAAAAAGCTTAATATTAACGGTACAGTATTTAATAGCGGCGTTTTCCCTGAAAGAAAACGCATATTAAATACTTACCTTAATATTAAGCTTTAGTTTGATTTCTGCCTGGTGAAAATACGTAATAAAAAGCCAATGAGAAGTAATTGAGCGGCCATTATCGGTAGACATAAAAATACCACACAAAGCCGCTAGGTGGCGCCACTTACGGTGGAAATGGACTATCAGCACTTGACTAACTCGAACGGAAATCAAATGCTGCTCTCTATAAGCAAAAAGCTTAATATTAAGGTAAGTATTTAATATGCGTTTTCTTTCAGGGAAAACGCCGCTATTTAACCCTTTGAAACTAACTGCATTGTATTTCGTGTATTATCTTTTATTTATTTTGTAAGTTGCTCATTATAAATTCAGTATAATATTTGAAATATAAAGAATTCAATTGAATATCAGTCAGTACCTAATTTGTTCCACGGTCGTTTAAAGGTCCGAAATTCGTACAACGACCTAAAGCCTTGGGGCCATCTGTGGATAATTGGGGTATGGAGGTGGCTAGGGCTACCTGCGACGCATTCCGGCATGCTGGTCACCGCCCACTCTCCCAGCCAGCAGCGCAGATTCGTCGGTCCTTGGACATTGTAGCTGGAAGACATGTTTAAAAACTGGATTTTGTTTAAATACTTATCACCAAGGGGTCACTTTTAAATTGTCAATGTTTAGAAATGTCTCATGTTTTCAACCGACTTCAAAACAGGAGGAGTCTGTCAATTCGGTTGATTTTCTTGTTACCTCAGAAAATTGTTGTTTATAAACCGATTTGAATATTTTTTAGTTCTTCTTATCGTGTCACTAGTTTCTTCGAACCAGTGTGGTGAAAGGATTTCAGGTGCGCCTCGAAGAGATTTTAGCCTTTTTTAGTTTGAGAGGATATACTCTGCGAGTTTTGCTTCCCTGTGACTTTTCAGTGGTGTTAACGGTCACTAAAACAGTCCAGTTGACTGTACTGTTGACTGTTTTAGTGATTGACTGAGTTTACTAGGTAAGTCTAGGTTTGCCAAACGTTGAATGAAACTAAATAATGAAATTCTCAATTACGCGTACCGATTTACGCAAAGCTATTTAAAAACCATATTTTTTTTGTCTACTACTTGTGTATATCTAATTAATTTGTGTTCTATGAAGAAGCACAGTTTGAGCACAGTTTTTATAGCGTAGACGAGTTCTTGAAACTCCCTGCGATATGACCGGAAAAAAATTATAATAAATATTATATCATTATACCTATAGGTACTATTGTAAAAAAATATTTTATGTGCTATTTTTTATTTGGATTTGACTTGTAATTTGGGAATTATTAATAAATTATTGTATTGAAGCAAATTATGAACGTGTCTTACTAGTTGATGGTTGTTAGTGAAAACTTACCCATATTCACAGGAGAAGTGCACGACCTGTCCATTAGGTACAGGGTCTGTGTCATTGAGTTCCTTTTCTTCCTGTACTCCGGATAGCACCTGCGCAGCCGTATGGACTCCACCCTCCGCCATCGTGTAGATGCCGTATTCAGTAGATGGCACGTGGCATGGCACTGAAAGCATTTTAAAGACACTAAAGGGGTTTTTTGGCGGGAACGTGAAAAATGGCACATTGGCGGCATTAAATTAATTGACAAAACTTTTATAACTTTGAGTGTTTAAGTGTAAAAACGGTGGTATTTTATCCATTAAGTGCTCGTGAACGTGTATGAGTGTTGGTGAATAGTGTAATGCTGTAAAATGTGACTTTTCGTGTTGCCTCCAAAACTCCATAGAAGCCTCTAGTAAAGTCGCAACCACCACTACTTTACAGGGGCATGACTTGACTTATCGACTCTGACTTATGACAAAATAATCTCTCCAATTACTTGACACTGGCTATATACCTTTGATGTGAAGCCAAAACTAAAGAACTAAGGTTCTTTGCAGGGGCATGACTTGACTTATCGACTCTGACTTATGACAAAATAATCTCTCCAATTACTTGACACTGGCTATATACCTTTGATGTGAAGCCAAAACTAAAGAACTAAGGTTCTTTGAAAAAAAAAAAAAAAGACTAAAGAAACACTCCGTGTCTTAAAAGATAATACCTGCGTCAAAAGCAGTCTCTGCGAAGTAAAAGTTTATCTAGCTGGCGTCATCTTATAACTCACAGTCAGAGCGTGTCATTACATCTTACAAAATATACTAAGGACAGTTTTGAATTATTGATCCTGAATTATCACGAAGGACGAGCGCACATACGCAGAAGCGCAGCGCAGAGAATTTTTCACCGTCAAACTATGTAAGATAAGATAATCATTTATTTGCTAGAATGTAGGTACATAATAGGTTTCAGTTTCAGGTTTAAGTTCGAAACGAGAGTGAACTTCGGCGAGTCCACACCTCCTGATGATGCCTCGTGTAGAGGCGAAACACGTGTCGTATCTTTGAACTTTGGTTTTCTGTTCGTTGACTCTTTGGTTTATAATATAGTAATATGTACTAAAGTTCTAAACTAAAGTTAAGTTAATTAAAACCTTTGTTTAGAAATCAAGCGGATTTATTACTAAATATATTTATATAATTTGTTGATATTTATGGATTTCCGCAAAGTAACGCCTGAATCAATCAATTAACATAATAGGTTGTTACATGCCAATCAAGGGTCCTATACATTCTGCCTCCATTCGAGGCGTGCAAAATTATATTTAAACTATAGAATGATTATGATTAATTGATTAAAATAATGAAATAGCAAATTAAAAAGTACTTAATGTCAATAAAAATTTCATACAATATTACTTAGAGTTAACAGTGTATTTGCAACAGTGTTGAAAAAATATTTAAAAAATATTCAATATCAAATAACACAACAAAAGCACATTCAAACACAAATAAAGTGGATATAGAAGTAATAGCAAGCAAAGGAAAAAATAATGAAAAGTAAAAAAAAAAACAATTAGTAAAAGACTGAATACTCAGTGTTGGCAATATGTGTGCGCAATTTCAAAATGCTAAATCAAAGAAGCACACTTACAGACTGACTTACTTTAGCCCTAAAAAGAAAACATAGCTAACAGCTTATTACTTACAGATTTCACACTTAGGTTTTTCTGGTTTCCATCTCCCCCTAACACACTTGGCTGTGGCATTTAGGTCCAAGTTTAGTCCGTAGCCTTTACCACAAGCCACTCGAACAATAGTACCTGTAAGGTTAATGATACCATTGATTTGACCATCATCAAAATGATTATCACCATCATTCTTAACAGCAAAATAACAATCATTTTCATCATCTTTGCTTTATAATATTGCTTTATATAAGTTTTTACCTGAACTGAACGTGTTGTTAGGGTCCCGTCCATACTTCACTATCTCAATATTCACGTAAGGTTCGCTTTCTATAGCCTCGCAGGGGCTTTTAGGTCTTCCTTTCTTCCTCTCCCCATTCTCTGTCTTGTTTCCTCCTTCAGTTACATCACCGTTCTGTCCCTTTTCTTCGCTTGATGTTTCAGTTGCTAGCTGCCGTCTCCCACCCTTGCCTTCCCTTCCTCTATGAACAAAAACATATTAAGATTTTTTTATAAAAACAATCAATACGTAATGATTTTTGGATAAAACTCACGTTTTTGGTATAGCTGCTGTAGTCTGATTCAGTCTATCTGTCTTTCTACTAGTCCTCTTTTCTCTTTTATCCAAAATATTATCAACTTCAGTCGAATTCGTTTTATTATACTGCAAAGGTATAACGGCCATTTCATGGCTGTATCCTGCCGTATCGTTTACTGCTTTTACTTTTAAAGGTATAACTTTTAACATTTCTTCAATTCCGTTGTTCAATTCCAAATCTTGTGCAGTAGGTCTGAAAGTCCAATGTTGTCTGTCAAATTCCTCGTAATATACATTACGTTTTCGCCGCACTTTGGGTGTGCTTTCGACTGAAGATCTCGTAGTTTCTAGTACTTCATCTTCATTTTCATCTTGTAAATCTATACTCAAATCCGTATTTTTCTCTTCACTACTTTTATTCAAATAACGTTTGCGCCTCTTATCTACATATCTTTCAAAGTATTGGTGCTTCAGTTTGTTAATATTTTCTTCGTTATCACTAGTATCTGGGAACATGCCTCCTTTCAACACTGTTATGTGGTCACTTGAATCAGATTCATGCGAATCTTCATATTCTGATACATCGTCTCTGATATCGATTTCTGGTTCATACACTGGTTGGTATGAATATAGTCTATGCCCTACTGGCTCTCCGTGAAGGTTATACACAGTATAAACAGCTGTGGGAAGATGTTCTGGATTATCGTCATCGGTAGTTACATCATCTTCAAAATCAGTATCGATTTTCTTCATGATTTTAAAGTTAGCGTGTCTGAGAGTTGGTTTCTGTGTGTTGTGGTTATATTTGTCGTACAACTGGTCTACATATTTGTGTTCAGGGTCGGTTGTGTGTCGGAGGTTGGAGTAGTATTGTCTCAGATAGGCAGACCTTCTGTGTCGGATCTCTGGTTCTGTGATTGACCTACGTCTTCTGCTCCACCTTATTCGAGGATGTTGGTAGAGAGTACACCTGGAACATAAAAGTTGTTATAGTTAAGGCCAATTCTCAAATCCGAATTACATACAAGATGATTCGGACAAATACTCAAAAAGTACGCCGTATTATACTAATTTCTTGAATCTATTCGTTTTGTCCATGTTTTTTGATTTCGCCAACAATAAAAGTGAAAGGTTTCATACTTTAATTTAGATTTTATACGTGTTTTTAAGTTAGTAGGGTTAATTTTAAAACACGTATAAAATCTTAATTAAAGTATGAAACCTTTCACTTTTTTTGTTGACGAAATCAAAAAACATGGAGGAAACGAAAAGTGTGAATAAATTACTATAATACGGCGTACTTTTTGAGTATTTGTCCGAAACATTTTGTATGGAATTCGGATTTGAGGATTCCCCTTAACTTTATCTACTGATTTTGATTTAGCGAAAAAATATGTTTTGTACTAACTTTGGCAATTCTCTCGGGCTCCAATGACCGCCAATACAAGTGGCTCCGGGAGGTCCTTCTGACAATACGTATCCCTTCTCACATTCATACATAATCTGTTTGTTGTTGACCACCTACGAAATAATTAAAAACAATCTTGTAAATAATCTTGTATTTAATGTTCAAAACAAATTATTGTCAACAGTTAGTCATACCTTCTTCACATAAGGTCGATAATCGTACAGCCCCATGTTACCAACTAAAAGAACTTTTCCATTTTCAATGTAGCCAGGAAAAGGACAAAATACTGAAACAAATATAGGAGATTAACAAAAGATTGTTACATTTTTTTTTAATGTTTGTTACCTCTGTACTTTGTAGTTTATCAACCGATTTGAAAAAAAACTTTTTTTTTGTTTGAGAGCATTATACTTTCAGATTGGTTCCATAAAAATTTCTTCAAAATCCTTTAAGAAATTCAGTTTTTAAATCAAAATTTGTGAAAAAACATGACGTCGAAGTAAACAAAATTGCGAGGTGGTACCTACAGTCACTTGAACCATCCGATTGAAGTCCGAATCCCGGTGGGAGTCATGTGTAAATGGGTTTTTCGGTTGAAAAAATCTATGTATGCATCCCACGTTCTCGCAACGGTGAAGGAAAATATCGTGTGGAAACTGGCATGTCAAAGGATAGAAAAAAAAAAGTTTTATGGCATGTGACATCCACCAATCCGCATTGGGCCCGCGTGTCGCTCTCCTGCCGAGAGTAGGCCGGAGTCCCAGCAGTGGGAACATTATAGGCTGATTATGCTATACCTTCTTCACACTTTGGCATCTCTCCGCTCCAATTCCCAAATGAGCAGACCACGATGGGATTTCCCTTGAGTTCATACCCGTCCTTGCAGCGAAAGCGCGCTTTCATACCATGCTCGGTTTTTGGAGCTATCACCATACCGTTACGCGGGTTTTTTGGCATTTTTTTACATCTGAAAAAGAAATAATTTTAATTTAGTTCAAACAGCTCGTTAAATGTAAAGTTTTTAATTCTTTTTTAAGACTTATAGTAATCTGTTTTATCACAGATCATCAGCCTGATTATTTTTTTTACATGGGAAAATCCTCATGGATACTCACTGCCCTTGGGGGAGGGCGGACGGATTATGACGGACTCTAACCGGCTAAAACTCCATGGCGCTCACCTCTGGGCATTAGAGGGACCCCGGGATATCCTCAGAACACGTACCGGTGTCCCTCACGCACGTTGCTGTGAGGCCCATCCCAGGGAAGGCTTGCGCTGACCCCGAGCTCCGCTTGCAGTGCATGCCTCCCCGTGCACTGGAGCCGTCCCGGGCTCGAGTATAGTGCAGCCAGAGCCCCCACTTCAACCGCTCTCGAACAAGCAAGCGAACCAGCAAAAATCTCCCTCATCAGGCAGAAGACTCCACCGCCCTTCATGGGGCGAACAACGCTAGGCAGTGCGAAGTCTTACCCAATTTGGTCTATCAGGACCCACCATTCAGAGCTCCACGCCGAGCACTCTCACATGCACGTACTCGCAACGGTGAAGGAAAACATCATGAGGATAACGGCATGTCAAAGGACAGAAAAAAAATGTTGTATGGCATGTGACATCCACCAATCCACATTGGGTCCGCGTGGTGGATTAAGACCCATTCGCTCTCCTGCCTAGAGTAGGCCTGAGTCCCAGCAGTGGGAACATTATAGATTATACCGAGCACTCCTCGAGTGTGTGCTGGGCAGAGTCCTGGTCCCTCCCACAGACAGATCATACGCCTGTCGTAATTCACTGTGGGACATAGGCCTCTCTCGATGTGCTCCATCACACCATTGCGACCATTCGTGGATCGTCCCCCTTGGCCGGAGAGCGTCCTACACTACGCTTGCCGACCTGTGGTATCTATCCACTGCAGATATCATTTTACATGGATGTCGTCGTTGTCAAAAAATACCTGAAAAGGTAAATTACCTTGCAGGTTGACATCTGGGTATCTGTGTCCAGGTTCCATTGTTGCAGGTCACGGCTGCATTGTTGGATGGGAACTCGTAATTCTTCTCGCAATCCACAAGAATAATTTCCCCTGAAAGAATGAAAGAAGGAAATCAGAAAATTCCGCAGTCTAAGCAAAATAACTTTGAGTGTAAACATTACGTCTCTCTAATGTTTTAGTGATCGTAAAGACCACTGAATAGTCACAGGGAAGCAAATTACACAATTCTGTTTACTTGAAAGACGCCACTTTTTCAGTTATTTTGATTTCAAAATAAAAGTACCTACAGAACCGATTCTCATGAAATTTCTATGGGACGAATGTGGAAGTGTATCCTTTAATTTTTTTTGTTACCTTTGAACTTTGTTCATAACCCGATTTAAAAAAATCTTTTTTTTTCTTCAGCCATTTATCCATCCTGGTTATACTTTCAAATTTCATCATAATTTTCATTCGGTTCAGTAGTTTAGTTATTAAAATCAAAATAATATATCGTCGAAGTAAACAAAATTGCGTATTTCGATTCCTTGTGACTTTTCAGTAGTGTTTACGGTCACTAAAATAGTCCAACTGAATATCAATAAATTATATAAATATATTTAGTAATAATCCGCTTAATTTCTAAACAAAGGTTTTAATTAACTTAACTTTAGTTCAACTAAACCAAAGAGTCAACGAACAGAAAACCAAAGTTTAAAGATACGACACGTGTTTCGCCTCTACACGAGGCGTCATCAGGAGGTGTGGACTCGCCGAAGTTTGAAACAAGAGCCTGAATCAATCAATTATCTTAGTCCAACTGAAGTCGGCTATAGTACGTTTTTGTAAATCCTTGATAATTTTGAAGGTTGAAAAGTGGTCTACTAGATAGATAGATATTATTTTACACTTTATTATACACCCCGAGGAAACATACATTATAAAATAAAGCTTAAAAATAAAATAACCAAAAATAATAGAAGCTACAATGGGCGGTCTTATCGCTTAAAGTGATTTCTTCCACCTTTGGATGGATACTACTACTCGGGCGAATGAACATGACACCTGGCTGACACTCTCACTCGGAACTTAATGCGTCCCCCACCCCCCGCGCGGCGCCCTCCGTGTTTCTTCTTCCTCTGATTGCCAAGCCTTATCATTACTTATCTTTACCAAGTTATTACAGGACCTCTTATCGAGATTATCCAATTCCACGCTGTACTTTGCCCAAACGTCATTCGAGCCAGGTGTCATGTTCATTCGCCTTAGTACAAGGTGGTCAACTCACCATGCTGTACCATTGAGGAGCTGCCAACTATCTGCGTGTTGGCTTCGTAGGTGACATTCTCAGAAGCTGCGGTCTTGTTTTCCACCAGCACAACTCTTCCTTGCGAGACGTGAGGCACTACGCATGGGGCTGGAAGAAAACATCAATTGTATTCTGATATTGGAGGCGGTTTCCCAAAGTTAGTGGTGACTTTAAAACAGTTCAGCTGCTAGAAATAACTGTGCTTGTAAGCCTGGGAACTTACCACAACCCTGTTCCCGATTGCGTGTTTCTTTAATATACCTAAAGCATTACATATGGATGTGGTGGCCGAGTAGGTAAGGCCTTGCGTTCTAATGGTCGCAGGTTCGAAACCCGGTGGCAGTCATCCGTAAATGGGGTTTTTCGGTCGAATAAATCTATGTATGCATCTCGCAACGGTGCAGGAAAACATCGTGAGGAAACCGGCATATCAAAAGATAGAGAAAAAAATATTCTATGGCATATGACATCCATCAATCCGTATTGGGTCCGCGTGGTGGATTAAGACATATTCGCTCTCCTGCTGAGAGTAGGCCCGAGTCCCAGCAGTAGGAACATTATAGGCTGATTATGCTTATACTTATGCTGTGTTCAATGTAACAATATGATTCTCACCAAGACACATGGGCAGTGGACGGCTCCAGGACCCATCGCTCTGACAGATGGCAGATCCGTTGCCCTCCATCTTCATGCCGTCCTGGCAGCGGAAGATGATGGAAGCCCCCAATCCGGTGCCCAAGTTTATGTTCTCCAGCCACCCGTTCCAAAGTTGTCCTGGATGGCCACAGTTGATCTCTGTGGAAGTACAGAAGAGTGATGGTGAATTTTCACTGACGTGGAGCTGGGTGGAGTGCAGAGGAGGACAGATTAGTTACGAAGATTGCGAAAATCTCACGGCAAGAATAAAGGGACGTGAAGAAGCGCCACTGTGGCGCTTCTACTAGTTTTCATACAATATCTAGACGCGCCACTATGTCACAGTGGCGCCACAGTGGTGCTTTCTCAGGCCACTAATTTGAAGGAGCCCTAAGTCAACAATTATCATTCATAACAGATAATCTCTGTCAGTCTTCACCTCACACTTGACTTGGACTCCGACCTGGACTCCCATATAAAGGTCTGGCAGCTGTTGTGTATTAACCGCGAAAAATTGAAAAATAGGCAGGGAGGCCTTTCCCCATCAATGGGATCCAGCGGGCTGTTGGGTTAAGAAGATGATTTTGTTACCTTTGCACATGGGTTGGGATCCACTCCACTTCTTATCCGCACCACATCGTCTCGTCGCGTCTCCAATCAGGCGGTGTCCGTATTTGCACTCGTATGACACCACTGAGTTGTACGCGCAGGATGTGTACACGGCTTTACCGTGTCGGGGGGCCTCTGGCGGCGGGCACTGCACCTGTGTGACCACTAGATGGCGACACGCGTCGCTTTAACGTAACTCGCTTGATCGGACAAGAGATGGCGCTACGCACAATTTCAAAAATCAAAGCCATTATATTTGTTTCGTTATTTTTAGTCAAGATGCAAAAGATCAAAACCATGCATAAACAAAATGAAACACTATTGTAGTTTTAACGTTTATTTCACTACAGCATAGTATAGAGATAAGAAATTCTTCACAATAAATTCTTGTAATTTCAACATTTATTTATAGCTTCTACTACAATATCTACATAGCTAATAAGCTATAGGCAGTAAAAATTTATTGTTTTTATCATGGCCATACAATTTTTTAAGGAAGAAAGTCTATAGAATTTGAATATTATAACAATTTCTAACGCTGAATACTACTTAATTTGTTTTATGCCCCCTTCTCTCCTTCTAGCAGCGGGAAAGGAGAAAAAAGAATTTAATTTTATTGTTTTAGAACTACAATTAGTGGGAATCTCACTTTAGTTACTATATTTTTCATAACATTTACTACAAAATCACATAACATTAATAAACAAAAATAACATATAATTAAGTATCTATAAGACAGAACAGTAAAAGAAAAACTATCAAAAATTTAAGCTCACGTCAAAAATGTATATTAATATTCTAGTGATAGGTAAAAATACTGTACTAGAAGTTTAAAAGAACAACAAAATTAAATTAAAGAGATTTTTAGAACACAAAGTTAATTGAAAAGTGAGACACCCATATCACTAATTGTTTCATGACAATGATATGCCTTAGCCATGATATTGACGAAGCGCCATGCCACTATCCCATGAAACCAGAAGAATCATGAATCATGAAGAATCATGGGCCCGTTACAAATACCCCCACAAGTCTGAAGTTCGACAAAACTTGATTTAAAATTCATAACCTTTTTCAAAATCATAATACCTACTTTTATAAACAAAAAACCTTACGACGAATCGATTTTTTGTAAAAAAAAATACCTTATTATGATACCGTACGTTAACTATATGCCAAAATACAAAAGTGTTCATAAATTTTCAACACTTATTGTTGTATATAAGAAAGAGGCGAAAGAATACGAATATATTTAAGTAAAATTTCTCAAAGTAAGCAAAATAGACTGTAAAGTGAAGACTGAAAATTTTATAAAAGACTTAAGACTTGTAGGGTCCTTCAATAGGGCCCCATGCAGCATTCCAAACAGGACGACACTGAAACTCGGCAACTACATTGTCACGAAGCAAAATTTTGAGAATTGTAAAAATAAGTCGAAATTGTGATAATTCTGGCATTTTTGAAACAGGAAAACATCATCGTTATTATATTTAACAAGCGAGAAATATGCATGTGAAGTATAAACCAATTTGCCCTGACAATTTTAAAGCTTCGCAATTTTACGTGTTGCTGTGTGTTACGTTTTCAACATTAAATTTTCTTAATTTAACCGATTCCATATTAATATTATTAGCCTGAACCCATATTATTAGACCCAAAAAAAAATGCCATGTGATGTTTCAAAGGCATTGCCCCATTTTCGCCAACGATCTCGCGCTACTGTTCTCCAAATTCCATATTACGACAGTAAATTTTGATCAGCATAGTTTTCAGCTTAATTATCCCTTTAAACTTATTATTATTAAGTTAGGTTTATTGAAAGCCAAATACATAGCTTTATTTAAATTCGATGCACATTACCATCAACCATAACTATGCGATACTCTGGGTTATGACTATAAAATTACAGTATTGAGCGCGACGGATCAGCAGACTCGTAAAGCCCGGTTTTCATGACAAAATTGATATATTTGTAATGAATGCAATCCTATTCCATCTAATTATCCAGAATTTTTCGAAATATTTAATACGTTAAATATCTATGACTACTAAAAGGTTTGAAACTACGTCTTGAATTTCCGGGCCAACAGAAAAAATACATTTTTCGTTTTAATTAAGTGTGTTTAGGCTTTCATTGATGCAGGCAGTTAATGAAAATGGGATGTAATATCACATCGATTTGCTGCGATTCGGCGCGTCTAGTGCACGCCTGGCTTTGTTATGTACCATAATATGCGATTCATTGGGCAATTCCGATAATACCAGCATAGTATTCTGAAATAATTATCAAACTGATATAAGTTGTGCTACAGACAACTGGAGTAGGTTTTTTATAGATGGATTGATAATTAATAGGTAATTAATTAAATTAGTTTGGATAGATAAGACCCTTTGTGTTGAAAGAGCGAAAGCACTTAGAATTAGATAATAAGTGATCTATGCGCTCTCCCGATGGTCGAATATCACGTCTGCCCATGACCAGAATAATGCTACTTAGGATTAGCTAGGATTTTCATAGGCCGATGAAACACTGCTAAAGCGCTCGTCCACTTTCAGAAATTGGTTCATTGAACTTTAAACAAGGTCTACAACATCTTCCAGAAACATGAAACCGCTAATTTGATTTTTTGTACTGAAAAGTTTCCTACAAATATTATAATGTTTCCGTTCCGTAAATCTATCAACGCCAACTTCAATATTTTTTCTATTAATTTATTTGTATATCTTTATTATCAGTACATTTTCCATTGCGTTAACTACTTATACTTTTTTTAAGGTTGTCTGTAAGATTTCATAAACGATAAGTCCACCTTTTGTGAACCATTGTTGTACATTGTTACATGTTTTACAATATATAGATTATTATAATTTTAATATGTTTAATTATAGTCTAAGTTATCTGAAAATTAAATGAATTTGAATTTGATCAGAATTTGAAAAAGTTAGTGTAGATTTTCGTAATCATTAATGCCAGAGTCACCACAATTCCCAAGGATAATCCAATCACAAATCTACTTACGGACACAAGTGGGCAGTTCCTTCGGCGCCCAGGCACCGTCGGCCTGGCAGTATCGCTCCGCCTTGCCCACAAGCTCGAAGCCCTGACCACACTGGACCACGGCTCGGCAGCCGAACGTGTGGCAGTCAGCGGTCACCCATCCGTGCGGTACGTCGCCTGGCTCGCCGCATGAACGTGCTGAAGGAACGAATGAGGTTTTAAATTATTTTGGCATTTTATTTCTAGCATCTTTGTCGCGATGCTCGTATAATTTCATGAAAAAGAATAGCTTCTTCTTCTTATCGTGTCACTAGTTCTTTTAAACCAGTGTGATGAAAGGATTTCAAAAAAAGCTAAATAGATAACTTTTCTATTAAGATATATTTGTAAAATTAGTCTCAGAAAAGTAAATCTGAACAAAACCACATATAATATGTGAAATAAGCGAGCCACGATCGGAAGGTTCGGATTATGATGGAGAAGTCGTTTTCCCCGAAAAAAGACTTGAGATCTACATATATGGCTTGCAGTCCAGCAGTGGACTGCAATAGGCTGATGATGATGATGATGATACAAGTAACTCACGTTCACAGCTGATGTCCGGTCCGTACCAAGAAGCTTGTCCATCGATCGCCAGGCACTTGGCTCTCGGGAATCCATTGGTGACGTAGCCGGTATGGCAATTGTACTGCACAGTCGCGTCCAGGTCGAAGGTGGCTTGTTCAGGCAGGGCGGAATGGCGGGCGTGCTCAATCGTTGGTGGTTGGAGACAGTATACTGAGAGAAGGTTGAAAGTAAGACAAGAACTTTTAGTCAGAAATAGATGGATGGATGTTTGGGCCTCAACCACGCCGAAACTGTGTTGGCGTTACTGTGTTCCGGTTGGCACTGTAGCTAGTTAAGTTACTAGGCTTTCGAGACGGACCAAGAAAATGTCTCAGGGTGCTGTAACAGTGTGAGTCTAAGTATACCCGTAGATGATGAGCTGAAGAGGGATAATAGGCTTCTTTTTATTCCGACCTCAGGTAGTCTTATATTAAAGTTTTTTTTAAGCCCTAGTTAATCCTAGGTTCTAGATAAAGTCCCTTCCAGTCCCTTGCAGTTACTGTTCATCGTGATAATCCTCAGCCAGTATCAGTCCACTGCTGGGCACAGGTCTCCTCCATTAAATGCCAATTGGTGTGCTGTGCGGATCTATACCAGGTGTTGCCTGCAATATTGCGGATGTCATCGATCCATCGGACTGGTGGTGGCGTTTTTCATCCCATTGTGTCAGTTTGTCATCCAGCTGTTACACAGAATCAATTGACTGAGGCACTATTGGTGAGCAGGCTACTTACTGTTCTCTTTGCATGCCGGGGGCTGACCAGCCCATTTGCCATCCGCCTGGCAGCTGCGGCTCTGAAGACCGACAACGTGGTACCCGTGGGGGCAGTTGTACACCGCTCTGGCAACAAGTTTATGTCAGGTTATTGTCTTGACAAAGACAGCATTAAGGGGCTCCTATGGCATCCTATGGCAGCGACTGCAATGTATGGGACACAGATTACAATGTAGCGACTGCCATTGTAGCCTCTTAAAATTATGGTGAGTCTCTCTACAAACAATAAATAAAGAGCAATAAAGCTCAAGCCTTTATTGGTCCACATGTGTGAACTTGCTCAATGAATGTTAAAATGTCGACAGTTCGAATGTTAAAATTTTCGCAAACACATAAAAAAAAACAACAAATTCTAATTAGGTATAACACTAATTAATACTTATACGTGGGAACCGTCTCAGCAAGCATAGATAGCGTAGAACTCTTAAGGTAGCAAAAAGATGGTAACTATTTCGGACTCAATTGCTATCAAATTCAAATCAGCTATTATCAATCAAGTTTCAATTTTAAAAGGTCCTTTATAAAAGTGGTACAAAAATATAAATTCCAGTGTAATTTTATCTTAGAATACTCAATACTCAATGGTTTATTTGCATGAATATGATTAGTTATCAATTTTTAAACTTACTTATCGCCGAACAGTCGTCCAGTTAGTGTTACTTTTTCAATGTCATGCTGTTCCAACTCCGGACATTCGCGATCTGAAACAATAAAAAAACCATTAATAATATTAATTTTGAGAACAAGGAATCCAAAGTGATTTTTGTAGCAAGTGACTTAAGTGACCTAGACGATTCCAATGACATCTCATTTCTCAATATCGAGACCAATCGAGACAGACTCGAATACCCATACACGTTACCTTCCTTCTTCTCAGTCTCATACACCACAAATTTTTTATTACCAAAATAATGGACAATGCAGACGGGGTACTACGTCGTATCTGTGCAGTCAGAATTTTAGGTTTTACAAAATGATAGAGTGACAGCGGCGCGAGTGCGGGCGGCGCCCGAACCGAGCCTTTGCGAGATGTCTCGAGTTTGACAAACGATGAATAAAACTTAAATTGTTATCATATAGGGTACCGCCTGACGCAAATCCATATTAAAACTACTAACAGTTTTAAATTTTTTATAAAATTTATTTTGACAAAAATTCGACTAAATTTTTTAAAGCTGTTTTTCCATATCTGTGTTTAGTAACGGCAACTGATTATGATATTTTTTTTCTAGTGATTAAAAATTAACGGTGTATAAAACTAATGTTATTCTAGCATCATATATGTCATGAATTCAACTGATTAAAACTCATTCTCCCTCCACCGTTTATCTCGAATCCATGAAATTCAAACAAAATATTTTTCACCATTTATCAAACCCTTTGGCCCTATTAAATAGGATCTGAGAAATCTGACGTGAAAACGTTGAAATTGGACATTTTCAGGAAATTAGTTATTTGCTCGTTCCTAATGGGCTTTCACGATCCTGCGGCACTTTAGGTAAGACTGTCTCTGAATAAATGAAGTAATTTGTAATTTTGCGGTGATGTTATTTGTCTGTGAAATGCTGGAGAAATATCTTTAAAAATTTACTTTCTTTCGATTCATATATAAAGGTCGAACGCCCCTCTACTGGCGCGATCAGTCTTATGCCTAGATCACACGTACCGAGTACTCTGCCGAGACAGTAAAATGTTACTCGGCCGAGACAGTGAATGCTTACGTCACACGTTCAACCGAGCACTCGGCGCTATGTTTATACGTACCGAGTACTCGGTACGTGTGATCTAGGCATTAGCAAGGGCATATTTTGTATCGCGGTAATATTAGAGGGGCGTGCATTCTTACACTGCAAAATCGCTAGCTACTTATTTATTTATTTGCAAACTAGCTGTACCCGCGTGCGACTTCGTCACCCGTGGAAGAATTGTTTATTGTCGGTGTTGTTTGTTCCACCCGCGAAATAAATATCACAGAATAGCAAAGTGTCAGTACTAAGCAAGTCAATCAAAACTTGCCCATTTTCAAACCCTCTTTTTAACCACTCAAACATTGAATTTAGTAGAAATCTGAAAAACATAGCGGTATTTATCTTCGGAGATTATAAAAATGCAACTTTCAATTAAATATTGTGTTTACCTGAGGAGATAGGGTCATTCAATTTTTGGTCTTATAACACCTTAAATCCGTACTTTTACATATATTAACTTTTATTTTGAAAATCGGTGAAACCCTTGTCTAATTATTTGTTTCGTAAAATGTAATTCCAAAGTTTGAGAAGTATACACTCATAAAAAAAACTGTTTCTATACAAACTTTAAACTTCTATATCTACCCTTTGAAAAAATGTAGCGTAAAATTATATAGCCTGTAACCATTTCAAGCTTAGTAGCTATAATATCATAAAGTTTCAGTTAAATCCGTTCGGTAGTTTTTACGTGATGGACGAACACACAAACCCGCAAACAAACAACCAAAGTCTTCCAATTAAAAAAAAAATGGGGCATCTTTATTAATCTCGTCTGAACACGTTTCCGTCAAAAAAAACATATGTACAGAATTTCGGGATCTCCTGCTTTATTATATGTATAGATAGATATATACGTTGGTAAAAAAGTCCTCAATCTCTGGTCATTAGTTCTAGTTTATGAGCTGGAAAAATACTTTTGATCCCGATACCAAATCCGAAGCAGCATCTAGTGCATAAATACGAGTATTTCCATGTCGCAAAAATGCTAACACAGCAAAAGCGCAGTGTGTTTGACGGTAAGCACTCAAAGCAGTGGAGGGCAGCGAGATGCTGAGAGCTCTTGTGATGCAGCCGCTTTGAGCTGGGGCAATGAGTATAATATATGTACCATGCTAGAACGTTCAAGGTCGCAAACTTGACATCTTTCCACGCTTTTGTGTGACCATTTATTTGGGGCACAAAGTAGCTGAGAGCTTTATGATAGTGAAGCGTTTGTTTGTCAGGAATAGTTTCGTTTAAATAATAAAATAATAAAATACCAAGTTTGGGTCTTACTAGAAAACTAGTGCACGAATGGAGTCTCTTTGAGACGCACTTGAAATTTTCACCGCCCTGGTTCGAAATAACTAATGACACGATAACAAGAGGATTGATTATTGAGGCAGTAGGTATTGGTCAAAAAAGTGTTTTGGGAAGCAAACCCGAATACGTAGACTTGAATTTGGGGTTATGATATCTATGAAAAAAGTTTATTCAGATCCCTCTTAATAACACCCTTATTTATGTATGTATTATGAAGGCCTAAGTTCGAAATTTGAAAAACTCTTAACATCCTGCATTAAACCTATTACAAACTTAACCTCTCTGAATAGATTTTTTAAGCAATCCTTTTTTTGCCCTAGGGCCTAAAATGCATTTTTACTTTCCGTGAAGCTAATATTTTTTGGCTACGGTAAATAGTATACGTGAACTTATAATACATACAAAATACGGGTCGAGCTGTAAACACTGCTTTTTTATTTTTGTATGGAAAAAAATACGCATATAATTCTTGATAAATCTATGAAATACCAAGACTTGGCAGACATGGCTGTTTCCGGTCCCATCAGCTCTGTCTGCCGTGTCGGGGATTTCGGACATTTGCATTACGCGGGTAGAATAAGAACACCCTACTTATAGCAGAAGGGTTCCGTAGATCGCACGAAAACGGTTCTAATTGGAGGTTTGAATAGTGTCACACCTTTGTGTTGCATTTACTTTGTTCATCGTTTTCTGTGCCTAGTTTTCTACTCATAAGTTTATGTGTTTTTTATTAGTTATTTAGTGAGTAACACTTTATTGTACATTTACACCCCGAGGAAACATATATAAAGCTACCAAAAATAGTAAAAGCGTAAAATAATAAATGTGTTGAATAATATCTACAGAATAATAGAGTATTCGTTTTAAATATCATTTATTCTCAAAGGAACATTACAGTTCACTTATATGAGAAATAAAACTATTTATACCTAAGTTGCTACATTGTTAATCTTTAAAGCACTACAAATATTAAACAGCTGAGGTAAACACTTAAAAATAACAAAAACACTTTTCACACCACCTGCTCGACAATGTCCAAATGTCAAATTACATATCATGCTATCATCAAGGTAAAGCAAAGCATTATTTACCAAGGGAGGTAATGTTGTATGAAACTCCCAAGGGTAGTAATGTGATTTGAATTTGGAACGTCAAATCCGTGTGGAAACTCGTGGAAAACTCTTAGTAAAAGAACGCCCATATGGCACTGTAAAAAGGTTTGTTCTAAAATCGAACTGGCAACTCATAAAAAAAAGAAATAAGGCGCGACTTCAAAGATTGTGAAACAAAAGACGGTGTTGGGGCTGCTGAGTTCGGAGCCCTGGCTTTTTATTGCCTCGCAGAAGGTGTGAAAAGTAGAGTATAGCTCTAGTATATATATATATATATAAGCTCCTCTGGGATAAAGCCTGTCTTCGTCTTGGGCAGCTTGAACCTCTCGCGTCACTCAGGACTCTAAATAACTCCCTCGCTTCGCCCAGGAGTTAACTGAGTCCCTCGTTAGCTCAGGGTTCAATATGCCACCTGCGACATAAGACACTGCTTTATCCCCTTAGTGCATAATCTACTATTAGGTACTTAATAAATTATAACAAAACACTACAGTCAGTACTAATCTACCACGATATAAAGCAAATCATATGTAGGTAGGTACTTGCTGACACCCACAACTTCATTTGCGTTAATAATCAACAAAATTTCTGTGCGTATTAGAAAATACGCACTTTCAGCTCTGTAAGAAAACATCCTCCCAATTTCATGTCTCTGTGTTCAATCTGTGAGTCAGTCATTCAGTCACAACACAGCCTGTTACATATTTTGATAGATAGGTTATTTTATGAATGCAGGGATATACAGAACCCTATAAAGATATAACTGTATTTTCACCAGATATTTTTTACTGACAAACTTTTTCAGTCTCTTGCTTAATATTGAATTAAAAAGTTATTCAACTTACAAAGTCGTAGTCGTAGATTCAATTTCTTGCTGCTACAGGAACTTTTTTTAGATTATAAAAAGAGTGTAGATCTTTTTTCAGTTCATATACTATTCCACGCCAAAAGCACTAAACCGTTTTGGCTGAAATTCGATAAGGGTGTAATTCTTAAGCTGGAAAATTGTGCCAATGTAGAGCACTTGTGTCTTTTCAACGGACTTCAAAAAAAGAAGGAGTTTCTCAATTCTGATGAAAAACACATAAATGCTCTACAAAACTAACTCCTATATTTTGTGCTAAATATAGAGTTACTTTCAGACCCAACAATATTTTACTTTACGGCCCCAGATTGATGAAGGGTAGGGCTTACAGGGACATTGAACGAACGGGCTATTGAGACACCAAACCGCTATAACTCTTAGTACAATAATAAAATAAAAACGGTGAGGTTTTAGTCCAGTTTTAGTGCTAGGACAGCTTGAATGGGAGGGACGAAGTGCTGAATTGATAGGAGGGATACTGATGATCGCTGAGGTCAAATAACTTTATAGACAGGTGACTTCAAAAATGGTGGAGATTTCCAATTCGTTTTTGACGTTTCTACGTCTAATAAATCGACAAACGCCGGCTGCATGTACGAAAACGTTGACGTCATTGTCCCGTTACGCTGATGACGTTGTTTCGTTTAACTGTCGTCCGTAAACCAACTGTACAACAACCAATTTTTTTTGACGTGACTACCGTGACTACGTCTAATAAATTGACGAACGCCGGCTGCATGCACGAAAAGTTTGACGTCTTTGTCCGGTAACGGTAATGCTGTCATTGTCCGGTAACACTCATTATCCCCTTACGCTGGTAGTCACGTTAAACTATCGTCTGTATACCAACTTTACAGACAACCAATTTTTTTATGTTTTTACTATGGTTATTTACCAATTGGCTGAGAAGCTGAAGCCGAGGGCGGCAAATTTGCGGTAAAACATTCTTATTTATTTTATTTTATTTTATTCATTGAACACCAACACAGTATACACTAACACATTTTTTGGTAACATGATACATAGCAGACCAAGTGCCACTGCAATAATAGGTGAAGACGACATGCAAGAGGTAATTGAGCGAGTAACTTGTGTAAGTGAAATAAAAAAATATTACAAATTATATAAAACTTTGAGCAAATGTTAGTTACAATCATAAAATATTTACAAAATTAACACAAAAATTTATAGTTAGAACACAAAAAATAGTTAGACAATATTTACAATAACTAGGTCAGTCTTAAAAATAACAATTACTCAACTAAAAAAAAAAAAAAAAAAAATAAGTAAGTAAGACTTTACGTAGTTTTTACGACGTAGTGGTGTTCGCGACTACGTAAATAGATGTTGTAGGAAAAACATCATCAGATTTATTAATCAATTCGAAGACCTTAACAAAAAACTGAAGTTTCTAACTGTACCTACCTATTATCGAATTGATTCATTGGCCTCGGAAGGTACCTATGTCTTATCTTAAGTTAGTTTATATAGCAAGCTACGAAAAAAACGTTCCATATTCTAAATAATCTTTCATCTATCTATAGTAGAGTAGCGATAGAAGTTTGGTGTAGCCAGTTAGCTTCACTCGTACATCTGCGCCAGTGTGTCGACAGCGGTAATGGGTCGCGGAGGCTGCACATCAGACACTCTCGCCAACTGTCCCCAACTTTCTCTGTCTCCCGCACAGATCTCGGATACTTTCGGCTGTCGCCCCCAAAAGATCGGTTAATGAAAGAGATGCAAGTATAGCTTTTTATGATAAAGAGCAGTATAGAACTAAGTCACGTCACTCAAAACCTTTTGAAGCACAGGAGAACCCGTCAGTTATTGTTTGTAAATTATTTTATCTTTTTACAATTATCTACAAAATGAAACCATTTTATTTATTTTAAAGAGCATGGTCAGTTGCTCAATCAATACGTGTGGCACAACGCATAGAAATAACCCAGATAATCATTCATTTCACAGGTGAGTAAAAAAAATATTTGGTTTATTTTCGTATAAAAATGTATGGACAATTTTCTTCTACAATTAGTTATAAAATCGTTGTGCCTTGTGGAGTTTTGATTGCTCTTGCCGTGTGTACAAATGGTTCTTACATATATGGAGAAATAATAGATTTTTCATTTAAAAACAAATATTGCTTCGTTACGCTAGGGCTTGATAAAATGATGACGTCATGAAATATCGATAGTACCTAAGGAGTAGGTAGTTATGCAAAGTGGTACAAAACTCTTTTCTTTTCTATCGATAGGGTATTTTTACCTAGTTAAAATAAATTTACCACTTGTGTCATTTTTATTTTGTTTCTTAAAATACGAGTATTATTATAGCTAATCGTTTTTACTTATTTAATTTCAGCTTACCAAAGGATCCGCAAAACAGAAAAAAATGGTTACAAATTCTTCAGAAACAGAGCGATCATCAAAACAATATAAAAGTTTGCAGCAATCATTTTAAAAACGATTGTTTTTTATTCAGAATACATTAACGTGTTTTGAAGAAAGGTTCGCTGCCTACGTTACATGTTCCAGTAAGTACCATGTTGAACAATGTTTCAAGACAGGCGTAAAAAATGTATTTTGTGACCTTATGCCGACTTTTACAAAGTTGTCAAAGCTCTTAAGCAATCTCGCTTGGCAGTTTTTAACGGCTCAGATTCAGACCGATCAAGATCTGTCAAGCGAGTGAAGTAATTGTTTAGAACTTTGGAAGTTTGGTGCAAGTAGGCATTAGACAAGTAATTATTAGATAGGGACCTAATTCATAAATCAACCTCTTTTACAGATTCAACTCAAGAAAAAGCGAGATCCAACTTCATATTGCAATTGGATCCCTATTTTATAGTACCTACCCCTACCTGAAACTAATAGGCTACATATATTATGACAGACAGATATACCTACATATCGTGCCTACATATAATGACAAAACTCAGAATTAATATTCTTAAATAAAGTATTTTTCAGTCATTGAATAAAACATTTGCATGGGCTTCATTATTGTTTATTATAATCAACCAACTTTAAAAAAAGAACAGATATATATATTATACACAATCGACTTTCTAGCTATTACAATCTTATTTCGAAGACTACCGCCTATTTGGATTGGTGAGTAAGTTGTAGGTAAATATTGGTAAGTCCTGCTACTATGTATTATGAATGTAAGTTTGTGAGGATGGATAAGTTTTTGTTCCTGAATAACGCCAAAACTTGGCTATTTAGTCTTTAGTATCTAATAAATAATAACCAAACCCATCTCATTCCTTTGGTTAAAATCTTCATATGTACAGTTGGTGACGTAATCAGTGAATAATCTTCAGCTGCGGGTGGGAGACTTCAGGTCTAATCAGAAAATGAAAATATGTACCCAGTAAAAATTCTAAGTCCGTGGGATTTCTACTGGGAACATATTTTCATTTTCTGATGACCCCCACACGCAGCTGAAGGATTATCCACTCATTAACCCTCTATTAAGAACATGATTGTGTAGTAGGCACTATTTTTTTCTCTATTAAGACTTGTGACGCAAAATGGGTAGGTACCACAGTTATCGATGTCGATAAAACATCTTATTGGACGTCCATCACTATTTTTAAGCAACACATAGACAATCACTCGCACATGCTTATTATCATTTCTTGTATCGCATTTGAAATGTCATTACCCCTCTTTACATTCTAACTTTATGGTCTCCCGGGCTACTCAGAAGTCACTTTTATGTCAATTAATTGACATTATACAAGGGTTTTTTTTCGGCGCAAGCCTTTCCTGGGAAGGGCCTCACAGCAACGTGCGTGAGGGACACCGGTACGTGTTCTTCGGCTATCCCGGGGTCTCTCTAATGCGCAGAGGTCGGTCACCATGGGGTTTTGGTCGGTTAGAGTCCGACATAGCAAGTCCGCTCACGCCGTCTTTTGTACCCCTTTGTACCCCCATTTCAAAATAAGATTATCAATAAGAAGGTAATAGTTTCGCAGTAGAACCTCCAATCACCAAAAGTCGTTCCGCCGAACTTTGCGTTTCGAGTTCCAAGTTTGTGGAACCTCGGGTCTCACCTGAGACGTACTTTTATTTACTTACTCGACACAGAAAACTTTGTTTAACAGGAAATAATGAATCAAATAACTTTGTCGAGTCGCTACAAAACCAAAATGGTTTAACCTTTGTAGTAAGCCACTGAACTACCAAAACCTTTTGTTTAATTGGCCTATTGGCCTATTGGCAAAGGCCTCATCGGTTTTGTATGTAAGTAGATAAGTACCATGTCATGTGTATGTTATTTACGTACAATATTTTCGAATTAACAAAGTATCTGATCTTTATGAAATTAGCTTTGCCATAATGTACTTCATGAGTCCGGTTTCAGATTAGAGAACGATGCGGATTTGCCGCTCATGTTTTATTTTTGCAGTGCGTGTACGCGTGACAACGCTCATTATCGCACGTATATTGTTTTATATGATCAATGGTTGACGCGCGTACACGTGCTGCAAAAACAAAAAACGAGCGGCGAATCCGCTAAATCTGAAACCGCACTTAACCGTAACCTTCTGAAACGAATATAAATAAAATACCTATTCATCGAATTTACGTTCAACTGAGTAACATTGAGATAGTATTTAAACGTTTTACCAATAATCCGGAGCACGAAAGGGGGGAAGAGAGAGGGGGGCTGTCCTCGTTTCTAACAACGATTGTCCTCAGGAGGGCTCAGCTCATTGTTACAAAATACAGACTATTTATCGTCTGAGGTCCTTGTAGGGTGGCAATTATTCACTGATTACGTGATACAGTCCCGAAATAGTCTTAAACTGGGGCTACATTATCGCGTGATAATTCGTGTCGCGTTGTCGCTTTAAAAACATCGTGTATGATGTTCTTATATAACTTTATGTAGTCAACTACTTCATATTCGCTCGAATACATCGCGATGCCACAAATTTCCGGCCACACTTATCGCCATGCTCGAATATTCACCGATACTCGCTAAATGGTTCCAGTTCTAGACTAAAGTTCCTCCTTAGGCGTTGTCTTAATAGAACGCGATCACGCGACGACGTTGGGACGCCTATTTGACGTAAGTATGTTTGATCGCGGATTCGCGCGACCGACGTTCGCGCAAACTTGCGATGGTCGCGTGATCACGTTCTATTAGGACAATGCCTTACAATAAAGAAATACCGCAAGAAATAATCTCCAAACGAGCATCTTTATTCAATCTGCTTTTTTCTCTAAGCCTAGTCACTTGTAGCTTGTAGTAAGAAGTTCTTTGGTTGATATTTTGACATGTTATCCGACAGTTGCTAGGCAAAGCAACTCGGCTATCAGCGTAACATAACATTTTTGAGCGTTTCATTCACTTATGTTTCGTTGCGTTTTCAAAATATAAATAAATTTCATTTACATTCAAATCATCTTTCTACAACTACAAAGATTTTTGCTCCGAATGGAACAAAAATGAAGTTTCTACGAATCTACAAAAAGTGCTACGATAGAACCGTAGCAAGAGCTACGAAGTCTAAAAAATAATTTGTCCATTACTAAAAAGTGGCTTAAAATCCGGAATGATGGTCACTTCCACTTGAGCAATGACCTGTTTTGTATGATTTGATTTGATCGAGATCGATCGCTTCTATCCAGAGTTTATCAAGCTTTGTCCTTTGTGTTTTTTACCTGGGCTCTACGGGAATTTAGAGTACTCAAATACTTTTTGACGTGACTATACGTCTAATAAATCGATGAACGTCGGCTGCATGCACGAAAACGTTGACGTCATTGTCCCGTTACGCTGGTCACGTTAAACTATCGTCCATAAACCAATTAAAGACAACCATTTTTTTTGTAAATAGTCTTTCATACATATAAAAACACCCAGACTCAGGACAAACACCGATGTTAATCACAAAAATGTTTGCCCTGATGCGGGAATCGAACCCGCGACACCGGTGTGGCAGTCAGGCACTTTCCGCTCGACCAGTCGTGTCGTCAATTGGAACACTTATATAAAATAACTTCTAAACAAACTTAAGGCGCCATCTCCACGAGCGAGAGAATCGCGGCGATATTATCGTCGTGTCATGTATTTCTTTATACTCTCTAGTCATGAACGGCGTCTCCACACGGCGATGTTATCGCTCATAGAGAGTATATAGAAATACGTGGCACGACGATAATATCGCCGCGATTCTCTCGCTCGTGGAGATGGCGCCTAAGTATAGAAGTTCAAGGATTGTAGTAAGTAAGTATTGTAGATAAATTAAAATTTCCGTTCCATTGCGGTTGAAAATTGCTTTGGTCCGTTGTTAGTTCAGGAATCAAATTTTTCTGATTTTATTGAATATGGACATACTTTAGCAAAAAACGAGTACCTACATCTACTTATATTTTCAACTTAAAAATCCTTCGTCCAAGTTCTAGAAACAAAGCACTTAGTAAGATGTATAACCATGCTTCCGGCACGCGTGCATCCGTTTCCGGTGCCTCTGTGAAGGAATAATACAGAGTATACCCAGCAGTCCAAAGTTTTAGTTTCCGTATCCGGACGTTGTTTCGGAAAAATAAATATTTATCTTTCTTATTCTTTTTTGTTTCGTAGCAAGAAGTTTTGCTACTTTTCTTAATTTCTTAGAAAAATAGATATGTAAATGTTTTAAAAAGTTTTTCTTATATTTGTTGAGAATTCAGAAGAGTTGACAAGAAGAATAAAGGTTTTACAAAAACATACAACAATCGACTTCAATTGGACTGTTCAAGTGACTGTAGGCACCACTGAAAAGTCACAGGAAAGCAAAATACGCAACTTTGTTCACAACGACTTTTTTACTACAACTGAATCGATTTTGATAAAATTTCTATGAGACCAATCTGAAAATGATTAAAAAACATTCAACCGAATTGATACCCTCCACTTTTTTTGAAGTCGGTTGAAAAGGCACTGAACTTGATGTTAGACACTTTAATTTTGAAAGTCTCGTTCAGTTGCTAGCTAACACTTCTAAAACCGTAACACAGTAATGTTATACATTAACTATTGGGTGGCACTTATCGAATGCTTTATCTTTTTTCATGGACAACTATTTGGCCAATAAAACCTTTATCATGGCTATAAATAACCACTACTCGAAAGAGTGTAATAAATCCAAAAAAAGGATTTTTATGGCTATAAAATAAGTAAGATCGGCACTTTAGCATTCGCACCAACACGACGATGCATTTTGTAAGTACATACCATTTTATTTAATGTGTCAACCCTATCCAAAGGTACTAGTGACGTTCATTTATAATTTTGACGTACGAATTAATATTTTTGACGTGACTAAGTCTAATAAATCAATGAACGCCGCCGTGCTGGCTGCATGTTCGAAAACGTTGACGTCATTGTCCGGTAACGCTCACTGTCCAGTTACGCTGGTAGGTACGTTAATCTATCGTCCGTAAACCAACTTTACAGACAACAAAATTTTTTTTTATAAACATCGCCAGTTAATATTTACCAAAAAAAAATAGTGGACAATGCAGACGAGGTACTACGTTGTATCTGTGCAGTTAAAGTTTTGGATTTCTATAAAATTACTGAGTGACAGCGGCGCGAGTGCGGCCGAGCCGAGCTTCTGCGAGCTGGCTCGAGCTAGGTACCCGGGTTTGCCAAACGATGAATTAAACTTAAATCATTATCAATAATGGGTAACGCCTGACGCAAATCCATAGGAAAACGACTAACGGTAACAATCCATTTTTTATCAAGTTTATTTTGACAAAAATCGACTTATTGTGTGTGTACAACCAATAGCGCTAAATGTACTATTAATTAGTGTATAATTTGTAATACCTAATCATTTGATAAATAAATTGATTTGATTTGATTTGAATTTTTAGTTTTTTTGCCATATCTGTGTTCAGTAACGGCAACTGATTGTGCGTATTTTTTTTCTTGTGATTAAAAATTTGCGGTGTATAAACAAGTGGCGAGACTAGCTAGGCACTCTCCTGATCGTAAGAGATCACGCCTGCCCATAACCTAGTGCGCTTTAAAGGACTTTGATTCCCATAGGCCGATGCAACACTGATATAGCGCTCGTCCACCTTGAGACATTTTGAGGGTCAGTCTCGAAAGCCCAGTAATTTCACTAACTACAGTGCCCTTCCAACCGGAACACAGTAATGCTTACACATTACTGCTTTGCTACATGTTACCTAGCACTGTGTTGGAACACATCTAGACGGTATCCTGCAGGGGATTCCTCCCAAAGGTAAGATTAGGTATATTTATATGATTGGAATAAACTTAGATAAGTACCTATAATTAACGGTTCACATTGGAAACAAGAACAGGGCTTGTAACTATTTTATGGTACTAAATGGCGGCTTTATCGCTGAAAGCTATTTATTCCAAAAAAAAACCTCAATAGAAACGAACAACACAGATTCATAGGTTCCTGAAATTACCTTCATTAAAATTTTAAATTCGTATTGCGGTTTTTTCCTAACTAGGTAGGTAGGTACCTTATGTTTGTCAAGGATTTTAAGGTTGTAGGTACTAAGAATTTAGATAATTGGCTACACAAGCGAGGTCGTGTGTGCTATTTAGTTAATAAATATAAAGCCAAGATTATCCACAACAGCACATCTCTAAGCGAAATCGTTTTAATTCAAGCGCCTAGTGATTTATGCCCGCAATAAGCGCGCTCGTGTTTTACAGCGAGCAACACACGTAGCAATAAAAAAGTTTTATATAAAGCTTGCGAACAACGCGGAAATAAACGTACGAACGTACAAATGGCTGTGAAGTTTTTAACTTTAATGAACGGTTTAAATAAATCTAATACTTAGCTTTTAGTTGGTAAATTACGAAACAGCCTCTTCGAGGCGCAATTGAATTTTTTTCACCACTCTGGTTCGAAAGAACTAGTAACACGATAACAAGAAGTAAGTTGTTACTCACTAAATACTTAAATATAGAAAGGAAGAAAAAATAATTAAGGTTTTATTAAAACATACTTCAACCGAATACAATTGGACTGTTCTAGTGAACTCAATCACCACTAAAAACAGTCACAAGGAAGCAAAATATGAACACAATTTCGTTTACTTTGACGACATATTTTTTTCATTTAAAAACAAAACCACTGAAGCGATCTTGATGAAATTTCTATGCGACCTATCTGAAAGTATATGTATCACACAATTTTTTTTTTAATCGGTTAATAAACAAAATAGTTCTGAGGTAACAAAATATTAAAAAAAAATTGTTTTTTTTAAGAAAACCAGTTAAGAAAAGCATTACGAACTACTAACACAAAAAAAAATTAAAGAACAAACTTACTTTTCGCTGAAAGTATCCAAAAATTTACTGTTTGCACAAATTTTCTAATCCTACCCTGTGTCAGAAAATGTTTAAATTAAGAGGATATGTGAAACTGTCAGAAATGACAGCTGCCGAATTGTAAGACAGGGATAGCTCAATTAGACACCTTACCCCGAAGGAAGAGGTTAGATATAGATTTTTGTCGCTCAAAAGTAACGGACGTAAGCGACAAATGATAAAACATCGTATTGTTTGAAAACTATTGAATTTATAAAAAAATCCTTTTACATTTATCTAAGTTATGTGATTACTCACTCAATAGTATAAAAATAAACCGTAAATATTCTCTTAATTCGGAGGATGGATGTAAATCAGATTTTAAGATTGCCTATTTCAAAAAATAAATCTATGGAGAAAAGTTTCACCAATCTTGTTTCTGTTTTACATTTATTTAGATTATATCCTCAAGTAATCACTGTATGAACATGAAGTTTGTAAACTGTACCGTTACCGAGTAAGAATGAAACACAGCGACTCCAAATTTTCACATAGCGTGTTAAGCCACTCAAACTAAACGCCTGGCTTTTCCATTTTCTCATATTCGGCAAAGCTTCATAAAGCCCTGAATCTAAAGCTCGATTATATATCTACTGAATTATTCATACCTATCAGTAAGCTGTATACGTACCTACCTAGTAGCTTTTTCACACGGTTTCTGTTTAGTTTATAAAGCTTTTTCCTATAAATTATTTTAATTAATTAAATCATAATCATTCTTTAGTTTTAAATGTTATTAAGGAGGCAGAATCTATTATGACAGCTTGCATATAACACTACATGTAACAACCTATTATGTACTACATTCTGGCAAATAAATGATTATCTTATTATCTTATCTTATAATGCATGGGTTTGGCATGTGATACGGTTTAGACAACACCCTAAAACCTACCTACCTACAAAAAATATTTTAAAATATCAAAAAATAATTACCTAAAGCCCGCCCGCCCTGTCAAGTTTACGCGTGATGCAGAGTCCATTTTTTTACAAAGTTTTGATAAAATTTATTTATTTTTAGTTTTAACATCATACAGACGCACAATCCCTCATGAAATGGCAAATATTTTGAAATTTGAATAATTCATACGTCAGCTTATCCAAGGTTTATGTAAAGCGTCGAGTGGCTTTCAAGACGGGACTCGAATTATTCCAATTGAATATTTATAAAATAAGAAATTCAAGTTCTCATTTTCATTACCTGGATATTTACAGGTTTCTTCAGATGTTTAAAATAATAGGGCATAAAAATAAGGTTTATAACTTTCTCCTTTGTTATTTTTCTGAAATAAAATGAAGTTTGTATTTCTTTTCAGCATTTTTCGTTTATGTCTGGAAATAGGATTATTTTCAGTGCAAGTGCTTTTAATATAGAGTTCTATGAATAGAAGTATTTCACACATAGCCGGAAGTAAGACTCGAGAAATCCCATTTCCGCTCAGAGAAGTGTGTGGATCCCTAGAGTGAGGGTTCAGTTGCCAGAAGGCGCGTCAAATACTCTCAAACTTTCGACAAAAGCCTACTACATTTTTAGAATCACAATTCATCGTTAAAGCGTCGATGACACACTGTTTTTTTACACGCTACGAGCTAGCTAACTAAATATTGGTCGCCAAGAAGAATTAGAACATGCTCTACAAAATATAAAGTGGGACATACTGGGACTCTAATTAGTGCCTGCACCAAACTATCAAAGTTTTTAAGCAATTACTTTACTCGCTTGACAGTTTTTAACGGTCTAAATTTGGACCGTTAAGAACTGGCAAGCAAGAAAAGTATTGCTTAGGAGCTTTGACAGTTTGGTGCAAGTAGGCATAAGAAGGAAAAAAAGAAGAAACTCACCTAATAGAATAGATTCTTAAGATATATCGTAAGAGAATAATCATATGAGAAGACGAAGATGTTGTTTTCTGATGGAGGAGGCCTTTGTCCAAAAATGGACACCCCAAAATAAAAATAAAATTAAAGAAATATACAATATAAATATAAATAAAAATCAAAACCAAATTATAAAAATAATCAAAAGTACCACTGCACGATAGAAAAATAGCAATATATCTTTGATTAGTTAAGCTAGTTATATTTCTCTTATTGTGTCACTAGTTCTAACCAGTGTACCTAGTATATAGTTAGTTATAAGAACTCGATGTTAATTAAACTTTTTTTTTGAGAAATAAAAGGCTATATTCTTATTATTATTATTACAAGCCAGCGAGTTCGCTTGTAGCTTATAACTCACCCAGTGTCAATGGCTTTTTTACAATCTGCTTGTTGACAATCCTTCCTAAAAGCTAACACGCTCAATCGCTTGTAAAAAAGCCCTGTGTCCAACCAACTTGGGATATTTTTCCCCTAAGATTATATTACATATTTATAAATTTAATATTTTTTTGCGTAAATATCACCATAATTATCCATGCTCATGAAAATAATGAGCGTTATCTTTTATCATAACTCTCTAGCTCTGGTGAAAATACAATAAACGAGAAAGTAGTGTGCCCAAGCATTTTTAAAATGAGAAAAACTTTCTTAGCTGTGTAAATCATCAATAAAATGCATATCATTTTATTGCTTTTTAAAAAAAAACTATCAAAATAGATATTATCAAATGGGTTTTTTTTAAGAATTTTCTAAAGAAGTTATTTTATAACTAAAGTAAACTATAGACTGTTTTTTTATAAGACTTTTAATGATAAGGATTAAAAAAGTCTTATAATATTAAGTAATAATCTGATTTATTAATACCTAACTATGATTCAAATAATAATTAAATGGCTTATAGTACCGAATTTAAACTTTTTTCGTAATAGCGTTTAATTTAGGCACAAAACATCACTAAGCTAAGCAATTATTTACCAAAAATCCTGATCCCTTGCGATACAAAGTTCCGTGTTTCTCTAAAGCTGGTATTAATCAGAACAGCCCATATATTATTTAAGCTTTATAGAGGACTAAATCAGACCTCCCCATACATTATTTAAGCTTTATAGAGGACTAAATCCTAGTCCCGTGTCAAAGAGACGCATGGTCACCCTAACGCCTTTTAAAAAATACACGAGGCCAAACATGAAAAGGTGCGAATCATAAACCTTTCTTTTTGACTCGTTGGTTGTGAATTGCGCCATAGAAATGACACGTGTAAATTTTAACTGAATCGCCGGGGTGGGTTTTCCGGGTGAGGAATATTTGATTGTGTGTGAGAATAAAAGGATTTTATTATCATGTGACAAAAAAAAGTTATGGATTGATAAATATTAGGTTTTTTTTATATAAAAAATGAAATAACTTTTATAACCCACCATTTTAGTTTTTTTTCATTATTTACTTATAGTTTTATTAATAAATTCAAAAGAAATGAAACAGGAAACTTATAGTTTAATGATACGCGATGTAAAGAAAATATATCAAAATGGATTTTAAATAAATTTGCTTCTTTTTCATTCCTTTTTTTTCAAAAAAGGCGGTCAAAATGTTGTAAAATTCCACGTATTTTGTACCAGAAGCTGTGATAAGTCTCATATTGTGTAATATCTCATTTAAAATTAGGAAGAATTCTAGGTACTTATTTAGGTACTTCATTTTTCTGAAGTTGGTACCATCTGACGGCTAATTTTCTGTTACCCATTTCCGTTGCATATCACAAAATCACTGCCACCAATTGACAGAAATTGAGAGGAAAGATGTTACACTTCAAAAATTAATACGTAAAAGTTGTCCTAAAACCACAGTGTTTCGTGGTGCTACTAGTGCGGCTCAAAAGCATGGAGTAGGTCAACCATGAAAGGCCGCCGAGTGGAAATATCACTTTATATGCATTACTTCTGACACACATATCACACGAGCGAATTTTTTATGTGATGAACTGGCCACCAACATGGCATTTTTTTTACCTATTAGTCAATTAATAAATAGGTACGTAATGGTTAATTATTTTTTAGGTACCTAATGTTAAACTAATATTAACGAATAAGGGACCTAATGGTAAATTAATAATTATGTACCTAATATTACTAAGTATCGTATTATATTATCTGTGCTAATGGTAAACTATTAATCAGGTACTTACCAAATGGTAAATTAACGAATAAGGGACCTAATGGTTAATTACTAATTAGTTACCTAATGTTAAATTATTATTTATTAGGTACCGAAATAGGTATCAAACGGTATATTAAAAAATATATAGGTAACCAATGATAATTTACAAATAATGTGTAGGTACATAGCATAATATTAATAATAATATAATATTAATAATACCTAAATAAGATCCTAATATTTAAATAATAAATAGGTCAGTTAATAAATTAAGTACCTTGTGATAAAAAGAACTCTTGAAGTGACCCTACCAATTAAGGGGTAAAATTATTTACAGAATGTGACCATGATTTTAAAATTGGCCCTGGGACCAAAATTAGTGTGTCCAATTTAGCTTCTCACCCCGCATTTATATGTATTGTATTGTATTCATTTATTTCAGATAATAATTATGGATCCATATCAAATATATATAAATAACATCAAATGAAATAAATGTAATATAATGATCAGCATTTTAAATTAAATTAAAAACAAATAAAAATTACAAAAGTCGTGAATAAAATACATGCATTTTCTCGTTTAATGTTATATAATTCGCTAAAATAGTCATTTACAAAATAGATCACCGTCACGTGTTGAGGGTGGACTGGACACCGACCTCCGAGATACAGTCTCTGACTAGTTCGGAGGGAGATGTCCTCCCGATGCACTTAACACTAAGCTGAGACCAACGGCAAAGTCAATACCCTCTAGGCAGTGTCCTAACAGAACGCGATGACGCGACCATCGCAAGTTCGCGCGAACGTCGATCGCGCGCTCACGCGATCAAACGTACTAACGTCAAATAGGCGTCCCAATTGGCATCGCGTCGCGTCGCACGATCGCGCGATTGCTAATCGGGACGCCTATTTGACGTTAGTACGTTTGATCGCGGATTCTCGCGACGGTCGCATCGCATGCTCGCGCGACGATCGCGTGATCGCGTGATCGCGTTCTATTAGGACAACGCCAGTTGTTAAGTTAGTTTATAGTACATAGGTTGTCTGGAAGAAATCTTATTTAAGGATAAGACCGCCTTTTGTAAAAACCCTCGTTGTACATTGTTACATGTTTTAACAATAATTATTTTTTATTATTATTATTATCCATGTACAGTCGGCTCTGTAATGATCTTTACACCCAGCTTACGCCGGTCTTCTCCTGTGATTAAACCACTCACACAAACACATCATGTGTGTTGTATTTATTTATTTAAAAAGATAGAAGCTTACAGTTCTTAACCAAAACACTTGGTTTAATCACAGGAGAACACCGGTGTAAGCTAAGTGTAAAGACAATTTTAAGAGTACTACACGTTAAAAAAAATCCTGAAATTCTGTTTCGAAAATATTTATCCTCTGCCTTTTTTTAGAGCAAATCGTGGCTCACTTTTAATTAAAACTTTTCCCATTCCACTTGAAAAGTAGTTCATCGTTATAACAAAAATCTCGGTTAATTTATCAAACACTCCGGCGATCAGAATTAACTTTTAGTTGCAATCGAGGCTGTCTTCGTAAACTTTAATGGATGAATAGTGGCTTTTAGTTGCGCGTTAAATTTCTTAATGTAAAAGTTTCTTTTATTACTTTTAAAAGCATACTGAAATTGAATAATCTATATTATATTATTATCTTTATTCCTTTGTTTTTCGCATTAAACTCAAGGGTGCCAATAATAGGTTGGTTTACCCTATTTTGTATTCTGATAGTCGACACCGATATATATCGATGATAGAGTAGATGTCGACACCGTGGCTTAGTTGGTAGTGACTCTGCCTACGAGGCTTGGTGTTCCGGGTTCGATCCCCGGCCGGGGCAAATATTTGTGTGATGAACACAAATGTTTGTTCTCGGGTCTTGGATGTTGTGATGTGTTGTATGTGTCCATGCCATCTGCGACACAGGGAATCCTAGTGCAGGGGTGTGAGTGTGTGAATATTTACTATTATTATAGATCAAAAAACTTACCAGGTACCTAGGTACTTGCTTTATTCGTTCCTTTTCAAATACTTATAAAAGGATTAATCCTGACAGACAGCCTTCAAGCTAAACTAGTGGATGTAGAGACTTGAAAATGAGAATATGTGTTCGCAAAGAGCTGAATAAGGTTAAATGCCCAATTCTCAACAAACTTCAAAAATGAGGAGGTTTTCAATTCGGTTATATTTCTTTATTAATGTATATTTCCTCCAAAATTTGTTGTTTAAAAACCGATTTAAAACAATTTTTTATTTTCTCAATACTTTGGTTTTGAAATTAACTGAAAAAATTACGTCATCTAAGTAAACGAAATTGCGTATTTTGCTTCCCTGTGTTTAGTGGTTACACGATCAGTAAAACAGTCCAATTGAAGTCACATTCAGAATATATAGTTATAGTAGTATAAGGCGTTTGACACTCTCGTTTCAAACTTCGGCGAGTCAACATCTCCTGAGGATGCCTCGTGTAGGGGCGAAACACGTGTTGAGTTCTAAATCGGGTTCTATGTTTTCGGTGCTTTGGTTTAGATACTGAAATTATAAACTAGAGTAAAGTTAATTAAGACCTTTGTTTGGAAGATAAACGAATTTATTACTAAATATATTTATACTATTAAATATATATGGATTTCCGTAAAGTAACGCCTGAATCAATCAATTAACGCAATAGATAACTGTTGATGCCAATTTCTTTTTTATAAACCTACTAGCATAAGCCCGCGCTTTCGCCCGCGTTGATAATTATATACCTATAATACAATGTAGTACGTGTGTACTCACGCTAAAGTTCGCATAGCCTATGTTCAGACTCGCCAAGATACGTCGGCCGTATTGTAGGTACTGTAAAGAAGGAGGTAGGTAGGTAGGTACATAATTTCATTCATCACGCCGCTTCTCCGTGTTTTTGCCATAAATATTTCATTTCCTCAGGCAGAATTACTTCATTTTGTGGGCTTATTTCTTGTTGAGGTTTTTTGCTCCTTTTCATAAACAAAGTAGGTACCTACTTAACTTTTATTATACCTACTTATTTCTCTGCTGGTTCCTAAAAGAGTTTAATTTCTGACTAGCAACTGACAATTTCGTTTGCTTTTAAACAAAATAGTCGTTCTTAGTATGCGTAAATGGGTTTTTTCGGTCGAAAAATTCTATGTATACATCCCACGTTCTCGCAACGGAGAAGGAAAACATCGTGAGGAAACCGGCATGTCGTAGAACCTAAAGTTCGAAAACATGTGTCGAGTGCACGAAAGGAGCCTCGAGGCGCACTTGAAATCCTTTCACTACACTGGTTTCAAGGAACTAGTGACACGATAAGAAGAAGAAGTCGTTCGAAGTGAGCGCGTACTCACTTCTAGATCAAACCCCCCCCTACCTTCATTTTGGAATCTCTGCGTTTAGTGGCTTGTGTCAGTCAAGAAAAGCTCTAAGATACTGATGACTGGCTGACCCGCGTGCAACTTCGTAACCCGTTGAAGTTTTTTTTACAGTCGATGTTTTTTGTTTCATCCGCGGAAGAAATGCCACAGAATAACAAAGTGTCAGTACTAAGCAAGTCAATGAATACTTATATTGCTATAACTACCCTGAAGAGATGTAGCGTAATATTATATAGAGCCTATTTCCTTTTCAGGCTTAGTAGCTATGATATTGTGAGTTAAGTTCAGTTAAATTTGTTCTGTAGTTTTTACGTGATACACACACAAACAAACAAAAAGTCTTCCAATAAGGATTTTCGTCAAAAAAAAACATAGTAGATACAGGGATTCGGGGTCTACTGCTTTATTATATGTATAGATTGATAAATTACGAGAAGTTAGTACCTGAGTTAGGCAAATATATGTCTGTAAGAAGATAATACAGGGTGTGGCAAAATAAAAAATATTAATACGACCTTTATCAGTGTTTTAATTTTCCAAATTTAGATCGGAACACTAACATAACAACTTAACTCTAAGTAAATAAGTTATACGCACAGAAGTATTAAAGTATAGAAACACAATGTAGTACATTGAAAATGCGACCAATAAAAGAAGCCACGCTAATTTTCGAAAAAGAGAAGTAACAGGGTTAGATATATAAACATTATATGTGTTAACTACTAGGCTGTTTCATTGTTGATAAAACTACATCGTAAAAAGTAACAAACATTATTTGAAAATAGAGATATTTCATATTTATTGACAAGGTTTCTGAAATTTTTTGGTCCTATCTTACGACTCCATTTTGATTTGATACTGTCTATCTTGGTGTTCTATAGGAACACCGTTATTAATTTTAGTTAGTAGGGTATACTGTCTGTCAAAAGAATACAGGGTGTGGCAAAAAAAAAATTATACCATTTTATATTTATTATAGTCCCGATTTTCCAAATTTAGATCGGAACACTAACATAACAACTCATCTCTAAGTAAATAAGTTATACGTATCATGAATCTTAAGTTACGAACTCGGGGATTTGATTTTCCTTAAGATAACACCTGAAACTTTACTGAAACTTCTGAAAACCTCCTCAAATTCGTACTTAGGAAACTCAATTAACGCTTTCATAATTTAAGTAGCAAGTAAGTTACTAGAACAAAATGTTGTAAGAACAAAATTACAGGACGACTTTTAATTGGTTTTCATTTGAAGTAACTGAGCGCTCAAGATTTTACAAAAACATACTATAACCCACTTCATTTGGTGTTTTAGTGACTGTAAACACCGCTGAATAATCATAGGGAAGCAAAATACGCAATTTCGATTACTTGGATGACGTATTTTTCAGCTATTTAATTCAAAATCAAAGTACTGATACGATTTTCCTGAAATTTTTACCTATCTGGAAAAGTACTTTATATCCATTCAATATTTTTTTTTTCAAATCGGCTTTAAACAAGTATGTTCTGAGGAAGAAAACATAAAAAAAAGCAATTGAGAACCTCCTCTTTTTTTGAGGTCGGTTAAAAGAGCAAGTTAAAAGTCGGTCCCGATTATTCCAAAACAGTGCCTGATATACAGCAATGTGTAAGCATTACTACTGAATATCACGCTTATTTTTTTGTGCGCTACTAAATGAACATAAAATTGTTTGAAAATTTGAGAGATTTTTCCTGTAACTTCGAAAATGAGTGTTTTACGTTCTACTTTTAAAACTTTCGTTAATTAACAACATTTTTGCCGTCGCGTCGTGGATAGATATACCACCAATTTTTAATGATCAAAAAAAATTTTATGGGCAGTGCCGACGGGGTACTACGTTGCATCTGTGCAGTCAGAATTTTGGATTTCTACAAAATGAAAGAGTGACAGCGGCGCGAGTGCGGCGTCCGAGCCGAGCTGCAGCGAACTGGCTCGAGCTAGGTATCCGGATTTGCCAAACGATGAATAAAACTTATTATCATCAATTATGAGTACCGCCTGACGCAAATCCATAGGAAAACGACTAACAGTAATTGACAAAAATTTGACGTAATTTTTTACCCGACTGTCAAGGAAGGGTTATGTTTTTCGCGCGTATCTTGTATGTATGTATGTATGTATGTATGTAAATTTCTTGGTTACCTCGTATCTCCCGAACGACTGGATGGATATTGACAATTAACGTGTTGTTAGATTCGTCTCAATAACCCGAGTGTTCTTAGATGGGTTTTTAGAAAAAAAAAAAAAAATGGCGGATTTTAGGAGCTAAATAGTTGGTCGCTGGAAAAAAATTGTTTACCAAACCTATCGAGTAGGGTATCAAAATGAAGGAAATTAAAAGGAGATTACAAAATTATATATAACTCATATTTTTGGGTATAATTAATGGACGATTAAGGGATTCATTTTAATTAATTTTACGCTACCTAATCAAAAACTATAAAGCGGTAAGTAAAGGTAGCGTAAAATTCAGCCACGTGCGTGTTGGACCTCGTATTACGCATTTTATCCGGAATTATAATTTAAAATTAAAAATAAGTAAATAATTATTAAAATCTACACTTTCGCTACTTACCGCTAGATGGCGCTGTATGTACTTTAAAACGCTTTGTCTTTTCTCTTTACCCGATAGCCAAGGAAGGGTTATGTTTTTCGCGCGTATCTTGTATGTATGTATGTATGTAAATTTCAGGGGTAGGTAATACGATCAGAAGAGCGTTTTAGTTGCGTCTAGTTTATTTTACAAACTGAACTTCATAAACAGATTTAAAGAAGTAGGTATTCATGCACTAGTGTAACAGTGTTACACGTTTGGGTGTTACTTGATGGGAACCCATCGTATCCTTAATGTAGTTTTAGAACAATTACTTCGGGCAGAAGCAAGAACTTCACGAGCTTAAGTAGTTATAAAGAAATAAAATTTAATTCCAGGTAAGAACCCATTTATTTTTTGTTTAACCTGTGACACCATAGGTTAAACATTGTTGGGCAAAGGTCTCCCCCAAATCCTTTCACTTGTCACGGTCTTTTGCAATCTCCCACCATTCCCTCTCGAATCCGTCCAGATCGTCCCGCCAACGATTTCTCGGCCGACCCCTACGCCGCCGCCCGTCTTCAGGTATCCAGAGAGTGGCTAGTGTTGCACCTCTCCGGGTACATGCGGCTAGAACCCTTAGGTACTTGAAGCACACACAACATTACTTGTCGTCATCATCATCATCGCACATATAAATTAATATACAGCAGTTTTAATTGCCATTGAGCGCAATCTTTGGAAATTCTCATCCACCTTCTGCCAGCTATCACGCGCAGGTTATGGCTCTTTTTAGCCAGAGATCGTCCTACACTGCGCTTGCGTAGATGAGACGCGATCTTCCCTCTAGAACACGTTGACCCCACGGCTGTCGGTTCTTTGGTAGATGTGGTCGGCCAACCGCTACTTTAGCTTCTTGATTGTCTCGTCTGTTTAAGCTATGTCGACCACTTTAGTTCTCCGTTCTGTTAGATGGGTTCATTCTGAATTTTGGAAACCTCGAGCATAGCCTCTTCCATAGCCTATTTCGCTGAGCTACCTTCACGTTACTTTGTGTTGTCACGTTACAATGTTTTGAGTACCTACTACATTCAATGTTTTTTAAATTTAATTTGGAATAATGAATTGGCAGTGAATGTATAAATATTTCGCAGTCGGGTTTTCAGTTTTTTTAAACTTTAAGCTTGTTCAAGTTTTTTTTGCCTTATCTGTGTTCAGTAACGGTAATTGATTACGCGTATTTTTTTTCTGGTGTTTCAAAATTTGCTTTGTATTTTGGGGCTCCGATTAATTTCGTGAAAATAGAATAAGGAGAGGTACCCGAAGAGGAGAGGTATTCCGAATCTCGGGCAAAAGCTAAATAAAATATATATTTTTTGAAGTGACTACGTTTAATAAACCGATGAACGCCGGCCGCATGCACGAAAACATTGACGTCATTGTCCGGTAACGCTGTCATTTTCCGGTAACGCTCATTCTCCCGTTACGTTTGTAGTCACGTTAAACTATCGTCCGTAACCAACTTTACAGACAACCAATTTTTTTATGTAAAAAAGTGACGAGACGAGCTAGGCGCTCTCCTGATGGTAAGAGATCACGCCTGCCCATAACCAAAATGGAGCTACACAGGACTTTGATACCCACGATCCGGTGCAACACTTCTATAGCGCTCGTACCCTTCAGTCAGTCTCGAAAGCCCAGTAATTTCAATAGCTACAGTGCCCTTCAAACCGGAACACAGTTATGCTTACATATTATTGCTTTGCGGCAGAATATCTGGCACTGTGTTAGTTACCCATCTAGACAGCATCCTGCAGGGGACGCCTTCCAACGTTAAAATCTCTCATCTCTAAATAAACTCATGTCTAAAACCAAGTCTGAAATAGAATATTTCTATAAAGAAGAGAGAAATATTTATCTTCTCATCCCAAACTGAATTACAAAAATGCAATAAAGTGGTCCGGACGACATTCTTGCAGAGAAATGCAATTTGGTAGCTGGCGGAATTATTACAGGGCTGGAGCTAGGAAAGGTTACGGGGGTGGCTAGGAAAATTCAAAATGAAATGGCCTAAGCAATTTAATATAGTAGTTGTAAAGCCAATTTAAAGGGCTTTAAGCGGTTTGACAACTCCGTTACCCGAACCAGCCACTGGTTCAAACGAAAAAGACGAGACAAGAGGTAATGCTATTTATTCATTTTATGATCTAGTACAGTCAGCTGCATAGACATGTATACACTCTCAAGCTTTCACATTTATACTACTCTTAATTTTGCAAAGAAAAGTGCACGCAAGCATTTCCAAATTGTTGTAGTCCTCTTACTTGTTAGAATTTTTGTCAGAAGAAGAATGTCTTTGCAAAATTAAGAGTATAATATAAATGTGAAAGCTTGGGAGTGTATACATGTCTTTGCAGCTGACTGTACATGCTGAGATTTTAAGAACCTAAGCAGGCTCCACAATAGCCAGACTTTTTAGCTTGGATCCTAAGATCGTCACGGCAAAAGTTATGCATTATTGATTAGAAGTCCATTGTAGCACTATTCTGACCATAGGCCTCATATTTAACCCATAAGCCCTTTTTCACCCCCTGACTACTGACGTCCTGACTACGTCCCCTGGAATTCCTGCTCCGAATGTGACAAATACAGTCCTCAGTATGTTAGGAATCGAGTTTATGTGTTTACACGACGCGACATTAAGGGAGGTATTATGGTGACTGTTAGCTTAACCTACTTTTGAAGTTTCTGAAATTGGTTTAGTTGCGAAGAGCAATTCTCTGCCCATTGGAAGTACGCCCTACGAGTAAGGGGACTTGCTTTGCCAGATCACATCGGGTCATAAGTTTGCCAGACGAAATGTTACTTGCGGGTTCGTTATATTACTACATAAGGTAATAATAATATTAATAATAGTATAATTAATAAGTAATATTTTACGACTACCGCAGCGTTTGAACCTGCGTTTTTACTCTTCTGACATGGGCATAAATATAATATTTTATCGTTAATAGTATAGAATAGACCAATATCTAGTGGTATAAATAGGTTTATGGTAATAGTATTGCTTTATAGGTATAAGTAGGTATTGTTTTAGTAGGCTAAGGTCACTAAAGTAGTAACAGAGTATCTGAATAATGGCTAAAATAGTAACACAGTAGTCTCAATAATGGCCTCGATGGCTAAAATGGTAAAACAATGATCTCAGAAATTGCCTTGAAGGCTAAAATGGTAACACTGTGGTCTTAATAATGGCATAGGTGGCTAAAATGGTAACAAAATGGTTTCAATAATGGCCTAGATGGCTAAAATGGTAACACAATGGTTTCAATAATGGCCTAGACGGCTAAAATGGTGACACAAAGGTGTTAATAGACAAAAGCCTATGGTAACACAATTATTTCAATAATGGCCCAGACGGCTAAAATGGTAACACAATGGTTTCAATAATGGCCTTGACGGCTAATATGGTAACTATAATTGTTACTAACCTGGCTTGATACAGGACATGCCACAAGCTCCATCGCAGAGGCACTTCTTCTTTTTACTCTTGCAGTCCTCATCAGATGAACACTTGCGCAGACATTTCTGACCCTGGGAACAAAACTTAATCACAAACTAGAAATATTGGAATGGACTCTAGGCACAAACAAATAGTAGACTGACAAAAGAATACAAATGTCTCAAATTTGACGACGCTTTATTGTCTTATTTTTACTGTTTTTGTTATGGGCAGACTAGATCGTATATCAACAACAGATCGCCTTGTTCGTCTAACCAATTGTTAAAAAAAAATATGTCCATGATATTAAAATTGGCCCTAAAATTTGGTCTAACATTAGTCGGTCCAATTTAGCTTCTCATTCCACATTGAATCATTTATTGTTATTTTTAATGCCCTCGTCCCGAAGGCACTGTGCCGAGGGCGAATTCCGCGGGTTCTTGTAGACGCGCCCATCGTCATCCTCCTCGATCCGGCTCTGTTCTATCCTCTTCATCAACATCATCGTCTAGTTTACATAAAACATACCAATAGTGTGGCTTGTTCCTCGTCCCGGGGGCACTGAGCCGAGGGCGAGTTCCGCGGATTCTTGTAGACCCGCCCATCGTCATCCGCCTCGGGCCGGCTCTGTGCTGTCGGCTCATCGTCATCATCGTCGTCGTCAACAGACGTCGGGTTGGGTAGTGACGATACTACGGACAAAATAATGACGGTAAATAAATTTATTAAGAAATAAGAAACATTTATTGTTTAAAACTGTGTACAAAAAGATATTAATATATATTTAGTAGTAAACAACAGTTTATCCTGATAGGATATACAATAAGATAGATAATTACAACTAACTAACTAACACTTTGGCACCTTCTCATTTGCCTTGGACGCAAGTTAGGGCTGGTGCGGCGGCAAACTCTGCTGAAGATCTCAAGCGGCGTAAATATGTAGGTCTTGATAGGTCGTACATGTTTGAGCCCTTTGGGGTCGAGACGCTAGGTCCATGGGGAATGGGAGCCTTCCGCGTTTTTAAAATTTTGTCAGAGCGTCTGGTCGAAGCGACGCGTGATCTGCTGCTGCGGCTGGCAGCTATCTGGGCCAAAGAATAAGCCTTGCTATACAAAGAGGCAATGCAGCCAGTATCCTCGGCACGCTGCCATCGGGTATCGAGTTGGAGCAGTTGAGCTACCTATAGATCGTTTGCAACGGTCTATGGGTGGCCCAATTGTTTCCTTTTGTACATTTTGTAATATACCTATATATAGATTGTAGTAGTTAGCTTATGCTGTAATAAAAAAAACTAACTAACTTATTTTATACCAAAAACAACGTTTATTAGAGTAGGTATTTTCGTCGACTTCTGAAATTCATAAGTTTAAAAACGTGAGATTCTATACAGTCTCTTTGTAACTCCCTGCTTATTAAATGAATCAAAACCTATCTTGATCTGCACTCGTTAGAACAATAGTTGCTAAATCCATTCACAAAAGCTCTTTCACAGAGCGAGAGGAGAGACCTATTGTAGACTCAGTGAATAGGCGCTATGAAGTACCTAGATATGTTTTAAAAGGATTAATTAGGTCCCCTGAATTCAGGCTTCATAATTAGTTTTGGCATACTAATGCCTACTTGCACCAAACTATCAAAGCTCCTAAGCAATTACTTTTCTTGCTTCCTAGTTCTTAACGGTCCAAATTCAGACTGTTAAGAACTGTCAAGCGAGTTAAGTAATTGCTTAGGAACTCTGATAGTTTGGTGCAAGTCGGCATAAGAATATCAGCATTTTGCGTTTATTTGAATTGAAATTAATTTATCTTTTCGTACGTATTTCAAAAGATCACGAATCGCTACCTACTGGTAAGGTATTTTTTAACTTTTTGAAAAACGCACGAAACGTGACCAAAGTTGTTATTTACCGAACACGAACACACGTACGAAAAAGCGACGAAACAAATCAAAACAAACGAAAACAAAACCAAATACATTTTTTAAATGAATTGATTGTTTCAGCCCGAATAACGTATTTTAATAATTCTCTTTATTTTCTTTAGTGGAATATCTAACTGTACCTTTATTTATAAGTGGAGGCAAAAGTGGATGCGAAATATTTTAAAACTTTGAAACACTTCTTGATAAAACTAGATAAATAAATGTTTCGTTTTTATGATGTTTTCAGCTTATAAGAACATTCATAAAACGTTACTGAGACTTATGATCAACAAAATGTGTTTATTTAGGTGTTTATTTTAGGATATTATAGTTTATTTTATACTTATTACATTTAAAAAAAACATTTGTGTCTAAGTATTTTATATTGAAAAATTTATCATAAAGAGTTTTTGAGCGAGCAGGTAGATTAGGTACAGATAGCGTCATAGATAAGTATCCCCCTTGCATTATAATATCCAGCTTCAAATCCCTTTAAATCACCGTCGCGGCGAATGGAGAAGTTTTGTTTTTAAAAAATAGATTATATTTGTATAACCGTATGTAAGCCTAAAAATAATTTTAAGCATTACAATTTTTCGAAAGGACTTATAGTTGGGTGTCTTGTGCAAGGGGGATACTTATCTCTGACGCTGTCTGTACCTTCCGTGTCGACGCTAAGAGGTAAAAGTCATGCTTCTGTAATTTCACCGAAAATGCCGAAATCTTGCTTTTTCAACCAGAACACTGCCATTAAAATGTCAATATAACTCCCAGCTTCATTTCAACCTTTTTCACTGGTCATTAAGTCGAAATTCCAGTAGCATTTAGCTCGACTTTTTCCCTTCAAGTAAGGGCTTATCTTGCGTCAGGACTGATTCAGAAACCGCTGAATTATGTGCTTCAAATGATAAATTGCGCTTCCAGCCAACCCTGAAGTGAACCCTAATCTGTTATGCATTGGGTTGACTCTTGGTTGCCTGAAAAATGGTAAATTTTTAAGCATTTTGATGGAGATAGGGCACTCGTTTTTGAGAGAAAAGTCGATCAATCTAAAAGGTAAAGACATCAAGATTAGGTAGAAATGAAAAATAGGATGAAATTGGAATTACACATAATATTTAAACGATGTCCTAGGGTTGGCTGGTAGAGAATGCCTTTAGGCATTAAGCCCGCCCATTGTGCAATGTAATTTTTGTTATTCAATATTTTTTATAATAATAATGATAGGCTTATATAGTGCCATGGATTGGCATATGAGTACATTCGTTGGATTTTCGTCATAAAAATTGCCAAAGTCCTTATAATTCAATTTCCTGTGAGAGATAATAAAAGTAATTCATTCCATTATATTCAATGCTTACTATTATTACGTTAATATCAATTTCCTAATAAAAAAACCCTACACCGGAAGAAATATCGGAGATTTTAAGCCACCCGTAGGCCTTTTTAGTTAGGCCAAATCGGATGCCTACAGTCGGCTATAACTAAATTGTTACAGCCGGGTCCAACAGTTCAAGTTGGTCATAGATAATTATAGATATTTAAAATGATTGATGACAGATTGATCCCATAAAAAATTAATGAAAATCGGTTCAGGATTTTGGTTTTGAAATCAAAATAATTGAAAAAATGACGGCATTCAAGTGAACGAAATTGCGTATTTAGCTTCCCTGTGCTGTGCCTATTCAGTGGTGTTTACTGTCACTAAAACAGTTCAATTGAAGTCATTTGTAGTATTTTTTTGTAAAACTATGATTCTTAACTTGTATTTGGGTAGGTCTATCTCGATTTTACGAAGACGGAGCCGCGGGAAGCATTTATTTAATAAACAAAAAAAAAAAATATTTTATTAAACTAAAATATTTATTCTATTATCTAATTTTGATGAAGTTTGTATGGGACAAATATGAAAGAATATCTTCTCAAACAAAAAAGAATATTTCCTACTAGCTGGTGCCTGCGACTTCGTCTGCGCAGGTATCTTTATAAATTGTAGCCTATGTGTTATTCTGATGTATAAGCTATATTATTGTAAAGTTTCATTAAAATCCATTCAGTAGTTTTTACGTGAAAGAGTAACAAACATCCATCCATCCATCCTTACAAACTTTCGCGTTTATAATATTAGTAGGAGGATAGTAGGATTGGTATAAACAACAAAGTTCAGAGGTAACCAACATAAAAATAAACACTAACCGAATTGATAACCTCTTCCTTTTTGAAGTCGGTTAAAAACTACCTACACTTTAAGTTTTCGCTACACGAGTTGGACCCACTTTAAACTGTTAGCCCGTGTAGAACTCTCCCTGCGGACTTTTAGCATGCATTTTCTCTTATAATGTTTTTACTAGAACGTATACCTCTTGGGTTTTGTAAATATTCATTTCAGTGAAAGGAAAATTTGAAAACAGTGTTGCTACTCGGACAGTTGTAAAAAAATCCAATAATTTTCGAAGAGAAAACTTTTCTAAGCGTCCTGATCTTTCAAAATCATTCATTAATATCAACAAATTATATAAATATATTTAGTAATAAATCCGCTTAGTTTCTAAACAATGGTTTTAATTAACTTAACTTTAATTTAGTACTTTAGTATATATTATAATCATCCTTAATCAATCAATCAATGCCTGAATCAATCAATTATCATTCATTCGTCATTCATTTATCGTTAATTTATCATTCATCATGACCAATCGCTTGTGGAGGCCAACTTACAGAGCCTCGAACACAGGCGGCGAGTTGCGAGCTTTTCGGTCTTCTACAAGATTCACTTCGGAGAGTGCGCGCAGGAGCTACACGATCTAATCCCGCCATCTCCCTTTTACCACTGAACTAGCAGGCGTACGGGGGTGGGGGGGGTGCGAACCAAGCGGTTCGCATCGACATTTATGGTGCGCACCAGCAGGGAGTGGAACTCGCTGCCGTATAATCTCGGAGTCTTCAAATCAAGAGTGAATAAGTTCTTACTAGGCAAGCGTGCTGCATCCTCGACCACACCGTCACTTACCATCAGGTGAGGTTGTGGTCAAATGCTTGCCTATTCCATATTTAAAAAAAACATTCATAATTTTTCGTTGGCATTCATTGAGACTGAGTCGCCACGCTCGGTTACGTAACGCTCGTTCGGGTAAACAGCCTCTTGACTTTAGTTTTCACTTCCGTCATATATGTAGTCTTAAAGCACACGCCATTTTTTTGATGGCAACCCTAGTCTCTTCTAACTCTACACACTCTATCTACGCATACACTACACTACACATTGTATCGTGTGTGTTTCCGGTAAAAGTGCTCGTGTAATGCAGATACGTAATATAATAGTAATAGAATAGGGTGTGCGCTGAGACGAGTAGAGCGGAGATGAGCGGAGCGGGGTGGGGATGAGCTGAGCGGAGCGGGGATGAGCGAAGCGTAGATGAGTGGAGGACATACACAGGAGTTTAAGATGAAGAAATATTGATGGGTCAGATTAGTTACGATGGGTCCGATTAGTTACGATTGGCCAGATTAGTTACTATGGGTCCGATAAGTAACCATCGCTCAGATTTGATACTATGGGTCATATAAGTTACGATGGGTCGGATTAGTTTCTATGCCTCAGATTAGTTACAATGGGTCAGATCAAGAGTAATTTATTATAATAATTATTTATTAGATTACCTAGCTCCTCTTAAAAACGAGCGAGCTAAGACTCGCAAGTAAGACAGCAACACCTGACATCTCATTTAAATTCTATTTACCTACTTATTTTTTCTGAGTTGGTACCATCTGACAGCTAACTTTCTGTTACACACTTCCGTTGCATTTCACGAAATCACTGTCACAAGTTGACAGAAAGCTAAAGGAAAGATAAATAAATAATACAGATAACGAATACAATACTTATATACTTTTTTTTAATACATACTTAAGATACATAGAATACACCCAGACCACCCCAGACTCAGGACAAACACCGATATTCATCACACAAATGTTAGTCCCGAAGCGGGAATCGGACCCGCGACACCGGCGTGGCAGCCCAATACACTTGTCACTCAACCATCCGTGTCGTCAGATGTTACTCATCAATAAATAGCAAACCGCTCCGCTCCTCGCCCCGCTCGTGTCAGCTCGCAGCGTGTCCGTGAGCGTAGCGAGGCGTGAATAAACGACATCGCCGCTGAACCGGAGCGATTGGAATACTATTCCGCTATTCTTTTACTACATTTTGCATTTTTTTTTTACTCCTTCATGATAAAACAATCAACGCTGATGTTTAGGTAATTCAAAGTTGTAATTTTTTAAACCTACTAATATTATCCAAAACATTTCTTATTCAGATTCAAAACTATTTATTGCGAATATTGCCTCGTTATTAATATGTCCAAGCCATAGAACGACTGCATTTCGTGGTAGCTTTCGATATGCTGGAACAACCTGCCACCACCGGTCAAAAACTGTTTAACTGTTAGCTCTTTTAAAAAATCGCTAAAGAAATACTTTTTTTTTTTTTTTTTTTTTTTATATGGAATAGGCAAGCATTTGACCACAACCTCACCTGATGTTAAGTGACGGTGTGGTCGAGGATGAAGCACGCTTGCCTAGTAAGAACTTATTCACTCTTGATTTGAAGACTCCAAGATTATAGTGTGTCGGAAAAACAGACGCCGGCAGCGAGTTCCACTCCCTGCTGGTGCGCACCATAAATGTGGATGCGAACCGCTTGGTTCGAGTTCGTAGGATGTCTACGAGATAGGGGTGGTACCCCCCCGTACGCCTGCTAGTACGGTGGTAAAAGGGAGATGGCGGGATTAGATCGTGTAGCTCCTGCGCGCACTCTCCAAAGTGAATCTTGTAGAAGACCGAAAGGCTCGCAACTCGCCGCCTGTGTTCGAGGCTCTGTAAGTTGGCCTCCACAACTTGTTAGATGAACAAAAATCTCTGGCTAAATAGTCTTTCTTGGCTTAAAATAAAATTTGTTTATTTTACTTATACCTATCATTATTACATACCTATTATTATTACATAATATATTCTAATTTATATAATTTTTATTTTTTGATATATCTAAGTTTATTTTGTCGGTCAAATGTTGTGTTAATTTTTGCAATCACTTACTTTTATTATAATTTTGTACACCTTGTAGCTAGGAGTAGATTGTATCTATCAAGCGTTTCGCTTTAGCTGATGTACACGCACATTAGGTGCCACAGAAAAACAGCTGCAGCATCAACGGTAATGCTGCAGCACATGCTGAGTGGCGTCCAATTTTAGAGATACCTGTTTAATTGTCAATGTGTAATGTTAAGGTAACTCAAAATAAATATGTTTTCTATTCTATTCTAATAAGGGTGGTTACAAAAAGATCTTATATTTACATAAATGAATGAGGTTCTCCTTAGTCAGCTTATGGTTAGCATGCAATTCAAAACGGAAAAAAATAATAATAATTAAATGATTTAAAACTTAAATGTCAACTTTCTATGTGTCAAAATAAATAAATAAAAATAAAATAAGAACATTACTAAAATTCAGGTCAACATACATTATTGAATCAAATACACAACACACCAACATAACACCTACAAATCTAGATTTTTTTTAAAACATAAAGAAAAGACATTCAAAGGCTGTCTGGAAATGTTCGCTTTTTTGCGATAAGACCGCCCACCACTAATTTTACCATTGTTTTTCTTTCTGTATATTTTTGTTTGTTTTTGTGATGGTGTGGAATAAAGAATAATCTCAGTTTGTTTTAGGCATCATGACGGAAGTTGATCCCTTTGTTCAAATTTCGAACTTCGGTTCTTTATGCCCTTCATTCAGTATTCAGTATTCAGTATTTATTTGCAATATTGGGCAGGTTACATTTTAGGTCTTAGTAGGTCAAATAAATAAAGTACAGCTACACAATATTACCCGGATAGGGTCTTGCAAATGATAGAGACGGGCCGATATTTTTAACTATATTGTTAAGTCACTAAATGAATCGTTTATAAAATCTTGCAACTCGTAATAGCATTTTTTTAAAAGCATTTCTTTTAAATTATTTTCAAAAATGTGATCATTTTCTTGGATTTTTATTTTATCTGGAAGTTTATTGTCATTTTTTACCGACCCGAACCGTATATATTAAGATTAGATGTAGGTATGACCAAGTTATATTTGTATCTGCTTTGATAGCGGCGTGGTTGGTCAATGTTTTTTTTGAAATAAATTGGGTATTTTCTTACGAACTTACAAATTTCTAAAATGTAGATTTATGTCAGCGTTAGGATTTTAAGGCCAATAACATTTTATGGTTGGTTGGCAACTTTCAGGTATTTTTATGTTAGCTAAGATTCGCACGCACTTCTTTTGTAAGATCTGGTATTATGAGCAACCATAGCATAAATAGTTTTTTGTAGACTTTCGCGATTATCACACACAAACAAACACCGCTTAAGTGTCCGCATGTCGTTAGTGTGGTGTGCTGACCGAACATTTTTAACGACCAAAATGAGGGTAGTTCCCTCATTTCACCGCGACGGTAGCTCCAATACGCCAGTCAACCCGTGACCACGGCTGTTGCAATACAGTCGAAACGTTGGGACACAAAAACATACGAGGTGAGAGCGATAAATACCCGTTATAATCAAATAAACATAGCATAAGCCTCGTATAAAATGAGGTTCACGAACGAATAATAGAAGTATTGAATACCTTGTATAAAAATATTAATAAAGGTTACGTTTGAATAAAAGCGTATAGCAGATAATTAAGTTACCGGGAAATCCGCGAGCAACGTAGCCGCGAAATGAACGTAATAATGGTAACCTGCCAACGGAAGTGTCACCACAGTGTATAGAGAACAGTATCACCACAGAAGTAAAGTATAGAATCACAATGTAGTATATTGAAAATGCGCCAAAAAAGGGATCTTCATGCCATATAATATGCATCTGTTTAAGGGGGCGCAGTCCTGTCAAAAAGGCATATAGGGTTGTCACAAGGCGCGCGCGGAATATTTCGCGCGGACTCAGCTGCCGTGAACTCTGAATGACCCCGCCAGGAATTACAGTACAAAAAAAACCAGTAGGATAATTTTATTTTACTTTAGAAATGCATATTTTATGATCAAACTTTATTTATAGTAGTGATAAATTAGAATTTTGTTTGAATATATAGGCTGTTTTTTTGAGAGGGGCGATGATGGCCAAGTCTGAAATATTTTTTACCTGGCTACGAATTTGGCTAGACTATATCCTCAACTTATGCATATATTTTTTTCAGAATTTATAACACTATTTTCGATTTCTCAGATGGTTTTAAAAAAACTCAATATTGCGGCCTAAGTGTGACTGCGCCGCCTTAATATCGACCATAGCGGGTACCGATGACGAAGTTACCTATGGAAATTAATAATTTATTCTACGATGACCTTTGAAGTATGGAAATCGCATAAAAAATTTAAATTCGTCATGGTCCAATGACGAATTTACCTTAACGCTCTAAATTGGCTAACTTCTAGTACATTTTGGTGCGAGGCTAAATATCTAAAAAGAGAAGAAACAGGAAATAAACAAATAAATATTATATTTTAACCTAGGCTTAATATTAAAACTCCATCGTAAAAAGTAACAAACATTATTTGAAAATAGAGATATTTTAGGGTGTCTGAAAATTTTCTGTCCTAAACAACGCATCTATTTTCTATGATAATATTTATCTTGCTGTTCTAATAGGAACACCGTTTTTTATCTATGAGTATCATTACTTTTTAGGTGATGAAATATAAAGAAGGTCCTCTTTTTTCACAGATCAACAGAATACCTAAAAAAATGATCAAGAGAGGATATGTGAAGCTTTAGGCATAAGCGTTTAAGGTGTGCAAATTTTATCATATTATTAGACCGTTATTAAATAGAAAAGAGAGTTTAAATATATGTATGTCCATATCAATTTATATAATATATATTTTATATATATTTACACCCAATGTTTTACAGGGTTGTCCGAATTTGCTGTTTTTTTTTACTGTTAATACTGTTAAAGACTAAACCATAGGTACTCTAAGGGTAACTCCGTCTAATACTGAGCAAAAAAAAAATCTACCTAAAAGTGGTAAAATTAAGAGACGAAGCTGTGAAATGAGTGTCTATTGTATTGCATAGGGTTATGGCACAGAATAAGAAGTACTTGAAAGGTACAATTTTAATACAAAATACAGAGTATTTGGAAATTTTAATTTTAATTCTGGACGCAGACTGCAAGCACACAGTTTAGCTCCAACATGCAAATGAGTGCCACTGGGTTCATTTATCTGTGTCCCTCTGATAAAGTGTAACGTACAACATATGCTAAATAAATGGAGACGTACTTACACAAAGCATCACACTTTTGAGTAAAAAGTAGAGGACTAATAGTACTTGTTTATTTATATATTTTTTTTTATTTGTGATACTGAGTATTTCTATGACATATATGAAGAACGGCGTTCCTAAAGAACACCAAGATAGACAATATCAAACCAAGATGGGGTTGTAAGACAGGACAAAAAAAAATCAGAAACCTCGTTAATAAAAATAAAATACATATCTCTCCATTTTCAAATATTTTTTGTTACTTATATTTATGATCTTTTTGAACTGTCAAATGAAACATGAAATGCATATTATATATGTATTTTTTCCTCATAATCAAATCTCTACTGCAAATACCAAATATGGTTTTGGTCCTTCGAGCCGGATACTCTGTGTTGTTTTTTTTCATGAGAATTTACTAACCTTACAGTTATTGCATATGATGTGTAACATCTTACATCTCATTTTGGAATTGCCAGAAAGCTAGAGGAAAGATATTACCAGTACCTACATCAAAAATTAGGTCGCGTCAATAAAAATGAAATATCTAAATTTTCTTATAATTTGTGTTACATTTTGACCGTGGGACTTAGACTCGATAATAAAATATCACAGTCATCCAAAAATGTAGATTAATTTACTAACAACTTCCTATTTTCTTACCTAAGTAATCAGATCTACCAAATCTTTAATTTATTCTTAGGCCGTCCAATTATTCAGCAAGAATAACCTTCAGATCTATAAAAAGTAAATTCGGATCCTGATCACTTTTTCCAAATAGATTCATCTTCTTCAAACTACTTGTAGTCCCACAAAAACTCCTACACCGGCTTGAGAAGGACGAGGCAAAGACTAAATTGTTTTTCTCGCCTCTTCCTTGGCCACCAGGGGCGTAGCTAGGTATGGGCGAATTAGTCCCAAGCCCTAGGTAAGGATGGCTTCACACTTAACCCCCCCACCCCCGACCTTAGTCTGAACACCATGAACTCTACATTACATTACTTCTCTATTATTTTTTCAATCGACTTCAAAAAAGGTTGAGGTTCTCAATTCGGTTGAATTTTCATGTCTGTTACCTTAGAACTTTGTTGTTTATAAACCGATTTGTTTTTTTTTAATTTAGAGATACGTCCCATAGAAATTTCATGAAAATCGGTTACTTGGTTTTGAAATCAAAATATGTCATCCAAGTAAACAAAATTGCATATTTTGCTTAATTGTGACTATACAGTGGTGTTTACAGTCGCTAAAACAGTCCAATTTAAGTCTTAATTGAAGTCTTTAAATATGTCTTTGTAAGACCTTGATTTTTTTTATTTGGATCATGAATAGTAATACACACTGCATTTTAGCGAAAGTACATTACAGTGTAATGTAACGGTGTGATGTAACGATGTTATGTAACGGTGTAATGTGTAATGTACCATTCGGCGCGAGCATATTATTCAGTCAGTACCTACTTATAATCTTACTTTCAGACGAGCGTAGTACTAGAGTGTAAAGCACAAATGTTTCCAGAGTAGAAACCGTTGTAAAACAATGAAATGTTCTGTGTAAAGTACAGTGAAATATTCACGCTGTAAGCAGTGAAGTCGAAATACGAGTCTTCGAGTACTTGCATATAGCCTTTTGTTGAGAGCGGATCTTAGCGGGTCGGGCCTTCGAGAATTCAGCAAAAGGAGGGTTAACGCAAGGCGAACCCTCTGCCGGCCATATAACCTTCTTGGCCATTCATGTTAAATAAAACTATACGCTGAATTTGATAACTGTGTGCATATTTTAAGATAGTGTGCGAGATTATTATAGTGTGCGTTTACATGAATAAGGTTTGTTAGGCGCGTGTGCAATGCGTGGTTACCTCGTCCCCCGTCAAAAATGGCAGAAAATTATGTTAGCAGATTCTGACGTATAACCCCTCCTTTTGCAGAATTCTCGAAGGGTCGGGCTTAGTTAGATTTAGTTAGATTAGATTATATTTTTATATTGTAATCATTTTGAAATTGGCACTAAAGATGAAAGAAAGTACACGTATATGTAAAATTAAGTGGATGGTACTCACTACCAAGACACAAGTTGTTTTTCAGCTTACTTTGGTAGGGAGAGCTTTCTTTCAAGTGTATGTACTATAATTGAAATAAATAAATTTTTACTTTTTTAGTCGCCGGTATTATGTTACACAATATCACGTGGATAAAATACCTACTTTAAAATAAAATGTATTTTCTTGGTGTTTCTTGAAGCAACTTCCTGCCAGTTGCCGTCCACGTCAATTATGTTACCACAACGTTTCTTTCGATGTGTCGTTACTAACGCGTATGTGTTTTGTATCGAAAATTTAGCGTTATTGACCTGGAATCATGTATTATTTATTTTTCGCAAGTATTTTCACACTTAGATAGTATGTAATTTCGGCTTTGCGATTGAATTTATTACAGATGAGCTGACGTTCGAAACTACATTTGCGTTTCGAAATTTTAAAATTCTTTTCTTAAGTAGTACTCTACTTTTAGCATTGGACAAACCCATACTCGTAGTTTTAAGTCTCTACGTTCATAGGTTTGGCCTGTACGTCACCTGTCTGTCAGTCAGTTAGTAAGTCAGTCCCTTTATATATGTACATTGATTGTTCGTGAACATATTTGAACACAAAATAAATTATGAATTAATTATTTCATGATCTATTTTGATCTACGCTTCCTCGGCAAGATCATAGACGACAAACAAAATATGGTTATTTGAAATATTTCGCTCAATTTTAACACAAAGCTTAGAATGAAACATTGGTGTTAATTTAGAGATCGCTAAAAAACTAAACTAATTAATTAGCACTAAAATAATGCCATAATTTTGACGTGAACACGTCTAATAAATCGATGAACGCCGGCTACATGCACGAAAACGTTGACGTCATTGGTAACGCTGTCATTTTTCGGTAACGCTGTCATTGTCCGGTAACGCTGTCATTTGTCCGGTAATGCTCATTGTTCGGTAACACTGGTAGTCACGTTAAACTATCGTCCGTAAACCAACTTTACAGAAAACCATTTTTTTTAGATCGTTAAATAAGGGACAGGAACATTTTTAATGCTGTCAAATTACAACATGCATGTGTTGTAATTTGACAACCAATTACAACACATTATACAAAATGTATACCAACCAAGCGGTCACACAATAATCCCTTTAAGCTTTCTATTACACCACGGTGTGACCTCAGCCTAACCTAATAACGCCGGGTGTAGCCGTTTCCGACCGATAATGTCCTCCGATAATATGCTGACGGTACTTACCTTTGTTTATGTGCTGACCCTACCACACAATAACGGGTGATTGGTTTCTTTGTTGACGGTAGTATTGTATGTTAGGAAAAATATTATTTTTGGTACTTACCTTTGTTTATGTGCTGACCCTACTACATAATAACGGATGATTGGTTTCTTTGTTGACGGTATGTAATGTATTGTATGTAAAGAAAAAAATATTTTTTCCAATGTGTGAAAAATAAAACATTTATGTCTTAACTGCTAAAGAACGAACAGGTCGAACCACAGAACGTAGAGACTTGAAATTTGAGGGAAAGGTTCGTCATAAAATGTCTGAACCGTCAGTCTCTTGGCCTGTGCGTTGATTGTCAGTCAGTCAGTCAGAAAGCCATCAATAACGCATTTTTTACGTGGTGGGGTATAATAACCCAGAAATCGTAATGCTCCACAAAGAAAGAAGGCAAGAGGAGCAAAGCCCAGAGACTCGAGAGTAGTAGCTATCGAAGTTGAAGCTAGGGTGAACAGGTATCTCGACCCTTACCACGCTTCCCACAAGGTCGAAGGGTTGATACCACCGATAGCATTTTTTATTGAATGAATGAAAACTTTGTTTGCTTAATACAGGCATATTGTGGCCTTACTTTAAATTAATAGTAGATTATGCACTAAGGGGATAAAGCAGTATCTTATGTCGCGGGTGGCATATTGAACACTGAGCGAAGCGAGGGAGTTATGTAGAGTCCTGAGTGACGCGAGGGGTCCAAGCTACCCAAGACGAAGACAGGCTTTATCCCAGAGCATACTCTACTTTTCACACCTACTGCGAGGCATTAAAAATCCAGGGCTCCGAGCTAAGCAGCCAACACCGTCTTTTGTTTCACAATCTTTGAAGTCGCACCTTTTTTCATTTTTTTTATGAGTGGCCAGTTCGTTTTTAAAACAAACCTTTTTACAATGCCATATGGGCGTTCTTTTACTTAGAGTTTTCCGCGAGTTTCCACACGAATTTGACGTTCCAAATTTAAATCACATTACTACCCTTGGGAGTTTCATACAACATTACCTCCCTAGGTAAGTAATGCTTTGCTTTACCTTGATGATAGCATGATATGTAATTGGATATTGTCGAGCAGGTGGTGTGAAAAATATATTATGTTGATGAATTAAAGATAGGTAGTACAGACAGACTCTACATTCTTTAACTTTTGTGTATTGTAGAGGTATGGTAGTGTTAATTGTGTTGATTGGTTACGTACCATAAACAATATAGTTTTTATGAGATTACTTACTACTTGCATACTAATAATAACAGAATACAAAATATATTTACATACTACTCGGGCGAATTAACATGACACCTGGCTCGAATGAAGTTTGTGCAAAAATAGCGTGGAATTGGATAATCTTGATAGAGAAACTTTAGAGAAGAGGTCCTGTTATACTTGATAATGATAAGGCTTCGTAATTAGAGGAAGAAGAAACACGGAGGGCGCCGCGCGGGGCAGCATCACGCATCAAGTTCCGAGCCACGTGGCAGCCAGGTGGCATATTTACTCTCCCGAGTAGTAGTGTATGTATACAACTGCAAACGAACCTCTTTCAGCGATAAGGCCACCAATTGTACCACTCATTAGTTATAAGCCTTTTATTTGTTATTTTCCATATGTACAATAAAGAATTATGTAATTTTTTTTTATTTATTTTTTTAATTTAATTGCAAAATGTAATGCTTGGCTGGTTAGATAAATAGATATTTATCTAAAGTATCTAACCAGCCAAGCATTGCATTGCACTTCATATGCCAGAGATAGATATCCAAAGAGGCCGTATTCTCAGCGGACATCGATATAGAGGCAGGAACATGACATGAACATTCTATTGGAAGATATGTTCCAGCTCTCGCTCCAAGGAGAGAACATGTTTCCTTGAGCTTTCTATTGATTCTAGCGCATTCAGGCTTTGCTTTGCCCTGCGTAGCACAGCTATAGTCAAGCAGGCGTGATATTTTACCATCTGAAAAACATCTCGCTTGCCTCGAAACATTCTTTCGTAAAAATGAAGCTTCGTGAGTGAACATGTTCCCTTGAGACTTCTATTGATTCTATGGCATCTCAGGCTCAGCTTTGCACTGCGTAGCACTACTATAGTCAAGCAGGCGTATATTTTATCATCTGGAGAACACACGCCTCGAAACATTATTTTGTAAAAATAAAGCTCTCACGCTTCGCACTGATGTAAAAGTAACCATTTATGCGGACTATCTTTGCGCAATTTCAGCTCAATTAAAAGTCTAACGTTTGATTTAAAAAAAGTAGCAGGGCTATATGGATATTATAAGTTAAAATTACTAGGCTTTTTCATTGATAATGAAACTCTATCGTAAAAAGTAACAAAAATAATTCGAATAAGGAATTTTTCATTTTTAAACGTGGTGTAGTTTTTTTACATTGTTTTATGACTCGACCATCTCGATTTGATACTGACTATCTTGGTGGTCTATAGATGTGTGAGTGGTATAATCACAGGAGAAAACCGGCGTAAGCTGGGTGTAAATATCATTATAGAGCCGACTTTACACAGGCTTTTTAGGGTGCGTTTCCACTGACGCAGAGCTGGGCAGAGTGGAGAGGAGCAGACCGTAAATTGCCCAATGACAGTGCTCGAAATTCCACTTCCACTCCACTTCGAGCACTTCACGGTCCGCTTCTCTCCACTCCGCCCAGCTCCGCGTCAGTGGCATCGCACCTTTAGGCACGACACGAATTGAGAACGGCCTCATTGTACCCGCTACCCGACCGGCCGAACCGCTATAAAGTATGATTTCAATTCGCCCGACCTGAGCAATTTGCCAACTATTCAAATCGGAACTTGGTCTGTTCCCGGCCATTAGCAGCAAAATGTCTGTTCTAAGTTCTTAATAGCTTCTAGAAGGAAGCTGGTAAACTCAGATGTACTAAATGTAAATGATGCGTATGTAAGATACAGGGTGTAGCCCGGTCAATTTCAGCTCTAAAAAGAGAAATAAGGTTGCAATAATTCGCACAGAGCTGGAAATTGGTACGTATGTTGGAAACACCACCGACATATGAAAAAAAGTTATTCAAGGTTTTAGCCTTGAATACCTTCACTACACTTGACCTTTGGGTCACCAACATCGGTTTTCGCGATTATCTCGGTTTCTATAGCTCTAAAATATGTCCTCAACCGTTTTAGAGACGAATTTTCCCGGTTAATCCGCTAAAGCCATCGCGTAGAGTGACTTTTCTCAACTCACAGATGATTTTTAGATGATACGAGGCTTGATAGTTGTAGAGACCCCGTAGCTGGTTTGTAGACTTCATAGTGTTGTTACAGCGTAGGGACAACGCAGGCGTTTTTTTTTGTGTATACATAAAATTATACCCCTTCAAAAACAGAGGTCCTGTCTGATCCAGCGGTTGTATTTTGACTATGATTAAACTATAATTTAAGTTCAATGGGGAATCCGAGCTGTTGCGGAGACTGATGGGGAAGTTTGAGATCCTTCCTTCTTGAGAAAGCCAGTGGCTCGGGGATCGAAGTTTAGTAATTATATATATTACATTGTGCATTGTAACACGTGCTTAACGGCGAAGGAAAACATCGTGAGGAAACCGGCATGTCATAGAACCTAAAAAGTTCGAAAACATGTGTCAAGTGCACAAGAGGAGCCTCATCGAGACGCACTTGAAATTCTTTCACCACACTGTTTCGAAACAACTAGTGACACGATAAGAAGAAGAAGACATTGTACCTATACGGTCGAAATCTACCGTTGCGATTCCCCTGCAGAATTCCGAGTAATTTTCCGGTCACTGTGTACCAGTGAGTTAAGCTTTCAAGCATATACCGAATCTCGTAATTTATTTCTTTTTTTTATTAATATATTTAAAAATATAGTGGCTCACAGTTTTTAACCAAAATCTTAAACTAAAACTTAAAAAAAACTAAGAAACATTTCTAATTTTATCATTAAATAAAGGTATCGACATATTAAGTATCGCTTAGCAAATATGAATATGAGCAACTTTTAACCCTAAAACAATCTATTAAAATGGTACCATCTGGGTCCAGACCGGATATCCGGGTGTGCTCGTCCGGGTAATAAGCCAATGCATTGGATTACGATGAACTTGGCGCCAATCCAGACCAGGGGTGGTAAGCAGATTTATGACGCTTCTCTATGTAGGGATTTACGTTTTCCGGTCAAATGAACAACTAGGTAACCACAATTTTTCTGCGCCAGTAGAAAAATTGCAGCAGTAGCAATGCAGAGTTGAGTTTTAATTTGAATTTATTTATTAGGGGCAATAAACAGCTGTAACATGTGTACATTTAAATGATTATAGTACCAGTCACTTGTACTATAATAGTATACACTAGTAACTATTGTATACTTTAGTACAGATCTGTGATAGTACTTAGCTTAACAATAATACGGTGTTGAAAAATTCGAGTTTAATATACATAAAGAAACTTTAACAAGATAATAAATAGCTGTAGTAAAATTAAAAAATCGCGCATGTTGATGGATCGATAATAGTCACAAAATATTGTAATTCACATAGAAAAATTCCATTCATATCGAATTTCAATGTCAGAATGGATCTCTTTGATGCCCACATGCACCAAACATTAACATTCAGACCAATCCATATACCAAGTAGATATTTTACTAGTGAGTAAAATATTGCTTAGCAGCTTTGATAGTTTAGTGCAATGGGCATTATCACTCTTGTTAGTAATGTATGTAATGAGTAATTGTTAACATGTTATTTTCTGAATTTCTTTAATACCAATAAAAAATAGAATTAGAACCGAACGACGAAAAAAAGCCACTTAGCTTAAGTACTTTTTGTAAGTCTTATCTTGTTGTGCCCTTACAGGGTGTACGTTTGATACTCATTTCAATTTAAGACCATTATGTACCTACAACGCATAATGCAAATAAACATTTGAATTTGAAAGAATGATATGATTTACATCTACATTTATCATCCCAAAAAGGCTAAAAAAAGTTCAAAAACCTTCAAGCAAATAGGTTTAGAGCTAAACAGAGAGACCCAGACCGCATGACCTGAAAACCTGTAATTGAAAGGCCGCTGAAAAGCAGGTGGCCTCCTGCCAAAGGCAGGCAAATGGATTCAAAGCGCCAGTAATGGCGTCTTTAGGCACAGAATACAGGCATACTCTATGCTTTGATGTTAATGGTTAGATAGATTTATTTTCAACAGTTAATAAAGGTTGTACAAAAACGTAGACAACCGACTTCAATCGGACTGTTTTAGTGACCGTAAGCACCACTGAAAAGTCACAGGGACGCAAAATACGCAATTTCGTTTACTTCGACGCGATTTTTTTCCGTTATTTTGATTTAAGATCTAAAGTACTGAACCAATTTTGATGAAATTTCTATGGGACCAATCTGAAAGTATATCCTCTCAAACAAAGATTTGAAAATTTTTAAAGGGAAGGTATATTTCCAGATTGTTCTCATAAAAAAATTATGAAAAAGGTTCAGTACTTTGGTTTTGAAATCAAAATAACTGAAAAAATGACACTCTCCAGTAAACAAAATTGCATATTTTGCTACCCTGTGACTTATTAGTATTCAGTGGTGTTTACGATCACTAAAACAGTCCAATTGAAGTCGGTTATAGTAAATTTTTGTTAATTTTATTTTATTTATTTTATTTTATTTTTTATTTTTACAGTATTTGGAAAACAAACAGCATTATTTTAAAAAGTATGGATTAAGTATGATGGGTATTATAAGCTAAGGAGTTTTCACATATGGTCTCAGTGTAAATATATGGAAGAAATCAAAATTTTTTGTTTATCCGTTTACAAAAAGTACCTAATACAAAATCAGTTCTAGTGACTTAAGTATTGCTGGTTAATAAGAATAATTTATAACTTACAATGTGAAAATTTAAACTATCTTAAAAACGAGCAAAAAATAAAAAGTAAAAACCTTATCAAATTTTAGAAGTAACTATAACCAAATCGAGACAAATCATTTAACCCATATTGAACATTGTAAAAAAAAAAAAAAAAGGAAATAAATATACTTAATATAGTAAAAGACAAAGCGTGAATACATCTGCCAGCTACGTATCATTTTAGGAGGGACATTTCCTTGCATCATTGGGAACATAGGAGTAAGTAGGTAGGTAACATGGGTAGGAAATGTTAAGCCTTGATTATTGTACTCCTTATGTTCTTGCAAATAACTCTTTAAAGCTTCAAATGTGCTCTGAAAACGAGAAATTGAAACAAGTCGGTGCCTGAAATCTGCTATACTTCTGAAAGCCATTGTGAACTTTACAGGCAATCTGCAGTTATTTCTTGAACGTGAGCTGAATTTCAGTTCAAAGAATGAAATTCTGAACGTTCGATAACTGAAGCAACGTATACCTACAGGGAGAATTTTTCAACTAAGATTGGATGGCCAAATTCTTAAGTATGGAGAATATCAAAAAATGCTCCAAAGTATCATTGGAGCCGATTTGAAAATTAAAACTGCATAAGTATACTTACTCAGATTTTATAAAATCAATTAACCTAGCCGAAAATCTAATTAGTTATTTTTGAAAGAAAAAAAACATTATTGCTGCAATTGTAATATTTCCTGCATGTTATCGGTATTATAAGTACCTACTATTTATTGTTATATATCAGGTTTTACTATACATATTTAAAATTAAAATTGACGAGACACGCTAGGCGCTCTTCGGATGGTAAGAGATCACGCAAATCAATGATTGAACCAGTGCTAACTAAAACTTTGAATCACTAGTACTTTTTAGACCAATGCAACACTTCTAAAGCTCTTTGATTGTATTTACAAATACTGAATTTTAACTCGACCTTTTCAGCAGTTTTCATAAGCATTCATCCACTTAAGATTTTTCTTTTTGAGGTTTTTAAAATGAAAACTTCAACGTTCTTACAATTTCCTTAATAGATTTCGATGCGGAATGCAAATTCAAAGGCAAGATATTCTTTGAAAACATCGACACAGTCTGCAAACGACAAATTTATATCCGATTCCCGGATCTAGGTGAGATATATCCCGGACATGCATCCCGGAAGTCCCGGAATACCCGGATAAGCCGGATGTAGCTGTTTGAAAGGTACATCCATCACGGGCGTATGCGTCGCGGCCCGGATATCCGGTTTAGATTTATTCGAGCGAAGTAGGGTTGTGGCGTGCAAGCTGTAGTTTATGATGCAGTGTCTGCCCCTTGTAAATGGGAAATTATTTTATGGTGATAAATATTTTGTTGATTTTTCATTTAAAATGGCTACATCCCATTTACACGTTTCATTTCGTAACCCTTGTTAAATACCTACTACGCAAAAGTGGCATTTGGTATTTTTTTTATTATTCATTCATTTTGTAGCATTTGGACAACTTTTCAAAATACCATGTTGTTTGTGTCATTTGGCAATTTTTTTTGCTTGAATAGTACATATTTCAAAGCATTACACTATTCACCAACACTCACACATTTTCGAGCACTTAACAGGTAAAAAACCACCATTTTTAACACTTACACACTCAAAATAATATAAGTTTTGAAAAATAATGTAATGCCGCATGCCGCCTATTGCTACATTTTCACGTTCCCGCCAAAATCTCCTATAATTGTAAGCTATCTACGCACAAATCACGTTTCGTTACACGCACAGGTTACACGTATGAAAACAAGCAAATCGCAAAGTTTTAACCCTTCAGATAACTTTGGTAATTTACGCACAAGGGTTCCGTGGGTCTGTTTATCTCGGGGCTGTATCTGGGGCCAATTTGCACATCAACCACAGAGGTTGGTACTTTGTTTTAAAAATGCGGGTTTGGTAAAAAACTTTGTGTACATATTTGGTAAATTAATAAACTTGGTTTTCCAAAAAAACATACTACAACTGACTTTAATTGTACTGTTATAGTGGCCGTAAACACCACTAAATAGTCACAGGGAAGCAAAATACGCAATTTCGTTAACTTGGATGAAGTACCTAATTTTTTTCAGTTATTTTAATTTTATAACGAAAGTACTAAACCGAAATTCTAAGGGACCAATCTGGAAGTATACTATACCTATCGTTTCAAATGAAATAAGATTTTTTTCAAATCGGTTTATAAACAAAGTTCTGAGGTAAATAACATAAAAAAAAAGAGAACTGAAAAACTCTTCCTGTTTTTGAAGTCGTTTGTAAAGTGATTAAAATGAGTGAAATGCTATCTGTGGGTTGGAAAATGCAAGGAATTTATCAACTACGTAACTGGAAAGTTCATAAATTCCTTGGGAAAATGTCTCTTCTCAATTTCCAAATGGGGTTTATACATGATTAAAGTTTATAAATGTAGGTAGGTATATCCTAACATGTTTTTCGACACAGTGATGCTAGTTTGTCGACAAATCGACATGTGTCGGTTAGATATCGATGTCGCGTCGGTCATCCGCAGCGAATGATCGATGCTGGATTCGCGCCAACGCGTGACACAGACGCCATCTTTATTAACGACCACTCTAATCGAGATTTTATTATTAAGGCTAATCCTCAAATCCAATTCCATACAAAATGTTTCGGACAAATACTCAAAAAGTACGCCGTAGTTTATATAGTAATTTCTTCACACTATTCGTTCCGTCTATGTTTTCGGATTGTGTCAAAATTAAATTAGTAAGGTTTCACATTATTTAAATTTTAAAACACGTATAAAATCTAAATTAAAGTATGAAACCTTACTTATTTTATGTTGACACAATCTGATAGTGTGAAGAAATTACTATAATACGGCGTACTTTTTGAGTATTTGTCCGAAACATTTTGTACAGAAATTTGCCTTGAGGATTACCCTTAACTGCTTTCCACTCTTTTTCAAAAGTACAAGGCTTAAGTACGTGCTTTAAACGAACTAATTTTTAAACATTTCACACTCTCATAAGATAACCATTACACGTCGATTACACACGGCTTTTTTACACGCTACACGCCAGCGAATTCACTTGCAGCGTGTAATGTCGCCCATTGTCATCGGCGTTTGTAAAATCTGCTTGATGACAATCCTTCCCAAAAGCTAACCGTTCACACGCTAGCTTATAAACTCGCCAACAAGCAGCTTGTAAAAAAGCCGTGTGTCATCAACGCTTTAGACATCAGAAGTCAAAGTGCGGATGCAGACTAGCGTATTTTTGTCGCGCGTATACATACGGGCAGATCGATAGTCGCGAAAATTCAAAACATACCCTTTACAAAAAGAGGACCAGCTGAAAATCAGCGTTGAGTGGCCATTTAGGTCGTCCAACAATCTGCTGAGCTGAGCGCCTTTTTGACATAAACCTTGATTTTTTACCTTGTTACATTTATGCTATTTTGTGAACATTTATTTATGTCAAATAAATACTTACTTTACTTTACTTTACAAAAGCCGATACGCGAGTACCTATGTCGGGCTTACGCTCGGTTTTTTCTAGCGAGTGTCAGTAGCATAAGGTGTCTCTCGAGGCTTGACGCGCGTACACGTGCTGCAAAAAACAAAACACGAGCGGCGAATCCGCGAATCCGCTAATTTGAAACCGCATAAAGCCTTCGCGAAGCGACTTTTAGCGTGTATTTATGTAGGTACATAATTTGTTTAAAAACTCAGCAATAAAAATTATGCATAAAACAATGTAAACAAATCAAATGACCGCGTTGGTTTCCGTGAATTCCCGGAACGCTAAAAACTGGCGCCGCAGCGTCCATGAAAAAACCTTTCATGAATTTACATCGAAACTTGAATTTAAATTCAAAAATCGAACTCAAAAGTATTAATATTGAATATGCAGTAATGACACTCTACACTTTTTAAAATCTTTTTTAAAGCAGACAGTTAAGATTTATTAAAATTGATAAGTAAAATAAAGGTAGAGCTCTAGCTCTGGGTATTCGTAATAATCATATCATGGTCATTTTACATTGAAAAGAATAAGAGGATATTACTTGAAATAGGTAAATAAATAAATAATTAATTATATTTTTCATTTAGATAATGATTTTAAAGGTTAGGTAATGATGCATGGATATTACAATGATCTAACTCTCCAAAAAGTCAGTTGATCGTCTTATTCTACTCAAAAAAAGTGGCATTTTTATTAAATTTTTCGGAGGTTTCAAACTTCCTTCACACACTTCCGTTGCACTCACAAAATCACTGCCACAAATTGACAGAAAGCGAGACGAAAGATGTATCTATTAGAAGGTACAGCATTATTGCAGTTGGACAAAAGTTTCAATACTGATTTTATTTTACTCTTCATCAAAATAGGATTTACTGCGGGGTTTACACAGCGAGCGATTTTATCCATTCGTCCGTTGAAATACTGCTCAATAAACCGTACCGGTTTTTAAATGAAACGGCCCGGATTATCCGAACGACGCTTGCAATTACTACGGATGTATTGGTTCGGAAAATGGCTGATTGGTGGTTAGAATTAAATAAAATTAATGACTTATTTTTTAGTAACATTACAAGATCTAACATAATGGTATATGTTTAGTAACGTACGTTCATTTAATAAGTTTTATTTTTGTTTCATAGAAACGTAACCTATTTTTTTTATGAATAATAAATTATTTGGGACATTTCACACAACGCCATCTAGCCCTAAACTAAGCAGAGCTTGTACTATGAGAACCAGAGGGCTGATAGAATACGTGTTTTTTTGTAAATACATGTATATGTATAATATGTAACAACACCTACATTTATTTTTTTGACTTACCAGAGTTATGCAATGTAACATTTTGGTCAATAAATGATTGAATTGAATTCAATTGAAAAACATAGCTGTTAGAATACAGAGTGCGAATTAAGACACACCGAAAAGACAGTAGAGTATATAATAAAGTATGAATGAATGAAAATTCTTTATTTTACCAAAGTATAAAAGTTTAAACCACTCTGCCATTTATTTATTTAGATAATTGCGGATCTTCAAAAAACCGTTGGACCATAAAAGGAAAAAAATGTATGACAATCGCGAATGTCTACCAAAAAACAAATACCTTCGTACACTGATTCTTTTCTTGTGGGATTCATGTTATGTAAAGTTGAACAAATGAACATCGGTTATACTTCACTTTCACTTTATTGGTAATAGAATGATACCCATCCTATGAGGAAGCCGTTCCACACGCAGACAATGGTGGCAAAGTAAACGTGACATTCAGTACTTCAATGACATTTCCTACTAAACACTAAACACTTCCGAAGTTAATACTCACAGACCATAGAAGTATTAAAGTATAGAACGACCGCCAAAAATACAATAGGATGTGGTGGCTAGTGAATGAGGCCCTTACCTTGCGATCTGATGATCGCGGGTTCGAATCCCGGTGGCAGTCATGGGTTTTTTGGGTCGAAAAAATCTATGTATGCATCCCACGTTCTCGCAACGGTGAAAGAAAACATCGTGAGGAAACCAGCATGTCAAAAGACAGAAAAAAAAATGTTCTAAGTATTACATGTGACATCCACCAATCCGCATTGGGTCCGCGTGGTGGATTAAGACCCATTAGCTCTCCTGCCGAGAGTAGGCCTGAGTCCCAGCAGTGGGAATATTATAGGCTGATAAGTATTGAGTATTGATTATGCTTATGCTTATGAGCATTTCGAGTCAAAAAGTGTAGGCGCGTACATAGAAAGGAATTTAGTTATATCGCAATGCAAACGAAGTTGTGAGCATCAACTAGTTACCTATACGTTAGACTAAAATAGGAATTTCTTTGAAGTATCTTTAGTTTTCGCGTGCTACGAACAAATTTGCTAGAAGTAGGTTATTGAAATAGAGCAAGTTTGCTGAAGTACCCCCCGGGGCGTGCCTCGCCATACACGCACAGAATTAGTAACAATCTAACAGAATAATCAAGCATTTTACAAAAACTTACTACAACCGATTTCAATTGGACTGTTTTAGTGACCGTAAACACCACTGCATACGGAATTTCGTTAACTTGGATGACGTATTTTTTTTTAATAAAAATAGCTTTCAAAACCAAGTACTGCACTGATTTTTAGGAAATCTCTATGAGATCTAGAAATAAATATAAAAATCCTTTCAAATTAAAAATTTTTTTTTTCAAATCGGTTCATAATTAACAAAGTTCCAAGGTAAGAAGCATTAAAAAAATTACCGAATTAAGAACCTCATCCTATTTTGAAATTGGCTTAAAAACAAACTTGATCGCAAATTATCACAATATTTTCATTAGTGCGACGTTTAATAATACATTAAAATTACCTAAAAGCACTGAACTTTTTTCTTTATAAGCAAGGGACCAGACAAGTTAGATGTTCTGGATGGTAAAATATCACGTCTGCCTATGACCAGAATAGTGCCACCTGCAACACTACGCCATTCTATTAGTCTCCACAAATAATTTTAAACGGAGTGAGCTTACTGCATAGTGTTTTCATTCTGTGGTCCCTTAAGGATGGCACCGATAGTCAACCAACTTTATTACTCGCATGTAAGTAATACAGAAAGTACCATTATTCTTTAATACAGTTTAATTCATTGTAACAGTAACTTGTATTCCTTTGAGACGGTTTGTTCGGGGTAATTGGAGGGTAAAAGTTTGCAGGGTTTTCAGAGTCAATTAATTATTGGTGGGACTTTTAATTACCTTTTTGTCTAATAAATAAGGATTTTTTATGAGAAAATGTACTGTCTTTGTATGTGTGTTTCATAACCGTCATAGTAGTACTTTTGCAATTGAAAATAAAGTCAAAACCTTCTAAATGAATACGAGGAGAATACCTTCTAAACGAATACGGACATTGGAATTGGTGTTTCAATAGGTAAATATGATATGAAAAAAATATTTTTGTAAAAGGAAGGACCATTATGTCCGACATTTAAAGCAAATAAATCATCTATTATGAAATAAATTTCAGATAAAATTATAAATTAAATTAAATTAAATTCATTCAATAATCACCATTTTGAACTAATAAGGACAAGAAACATTTAACTTACTTAAAGTTATACCTTCAGATTTAAAATAAACACCATCAGAGCCCATACATCAAAATGTTGCTTATATGCCTTCAGAAAAATAATATGATTTCTTTCAAACCAAAAGTAGATGTTAGTATATCTACGAGAAACGGACTCCAGCGTATATACGCTTATGTTATGTTTAAGAACTGTGAACATTCGCAGTACTTAAACATATGTACTCTAAGTTCTAAGATAAAGATAAGCCCCAAGTTCTATAACCAGAGCCAACACAGCTTTGAACATGCTAACTAACTTGCCAACTAATCGAATTGAAATGGAACAAGTTTCAACCTGGAAGCTCGAGTTGGACAATTAATCCGGCTCTAAATCATCCGGGTTTTTAGAGCTGTGTGGAAAAGTTTGCGGTTTTTTCAGGTACGGTGAAAAACAGCACCGTATTACTGAAGATTCGTTAGCTAATTTGACTTTGATTACTTTTCAATCGACTTCAAAAAAAGGAAGTTATCAATTTAATTGTTTTTTTTGACGTGACTACGTCTAACAAATCGATCACCGCCGGCTGCATGCACGAAAACGAGAACCGTAAACCAATTTTACAGACAACCAATTTTTTTTTATGTTTGTTGCCTCTGAACTTTGTTGTTTATAAATCGATTTGAAAAATTATTTCTCTAGAAATTTTATCAAAATCGGTTCAGTGGTTTAGTTTTTAAATCAAAATAACTGAAAAAAACGTCGTTGAAGTGAACAAAATTGCGTTTTTTGCTTCCGTGTGACTTGTCAGTGGTCACTAGAACAGTCTGATTCCAGTCCAGATATTCATCTATGAACTGATATTATAATAAAAAGATTTTTGATTTTTTTTAAATCATCAATGAAAGAAATGAACTGCCCAAGTAAAAGCCGGAAAATTCCGACTTTTACAAATATTTTTTCTCATTTGCTTTACAATGAATCAGCGCGGGACAATCAGTGTTGCCCGCTCATCCGTGAAAAGGTAGGTAATGTAGGTAGATACTTGTTTTTCGAAGCGGGAAATGAATTTGGCTTTGTTACGATATCTGGGTTAGGGCGGGCGGGTTTTGGACCATGAATTCGTAGTTTATTGACTATGTACTTTGAAATCGGGAAAAGGATACCTGCAAACCGGATTTGTTTTATACGGGTTTTTGAAAAAAAGGTTTTCTGAAAACCCTGGTTGTAGAAAAACTGGGTTTATGAAAAACCGGACTGGTTTTCCCACCGTTTATGGACTCTTCATTAATCTTATTTGCAGTTTGCAATTTATTCGCAATTCATTTTCATAAATATGGTACGCTATTTTTAACAAATTTCGGCTTCTGCTTCATTTGCATGTTTTCGAGACAAAAAGTTGTAGTTGAGATATTCTTATGTGCTTCTAAAGCTCAATCGTTTCGGTAGTTTACGCGTGAAACATACTTATAAACCTTCATCGTTAAAAGTTACAAAATATTTAATTTTTGTTGACCGGGTGTCTGAAACTTTTTCCAATATTTCCCACCTCCATCTTGGTTTAATACTATTAATCTGTGAAGCTTGGTGTTCCGGGTTCGATCCCCGGCCGGGGCGAATATTTGTGTGCAGATCACAAATGTTTGTTCTCGGGTGTTGAATGTTGTGATGTGTTGTATGTGTCCATGCCACCTGCGACACAGGGAATCCTAGTGCAGGGGTGTGAGTGTGTGAATGTTTAATGTTTAATGTGTAATGTAATCTTAGTGTTCATTAGGAACACTGTTTTTTATCTATGATTACCTACGATAAGTGTAATTTTGTCTCTTTTAATTTTTTTGACGACAAGATTTGACGAGTGGCAAGTATGTTAGACTTTGACAGTTGTGTCGCGGGTTTGATTCCCGCTTCAGGACAAACATTTGTGTGATGAACATCGGTGTTTGTCCTGATTCTTGGTGTTTTCATCTATGTATTTATAATATACGTATTTTACGTATTGCATCAGTTATCTGGTTCCCGTAGCACAAGGTATGCTTAGTTAGGGCTAGATGGCGTTATGTGAAATGTCCTTAATATTTAGTAGTAAAAATATTTTTGATTCTTAATAAGTATAAGACCGTGAACATTAATCAAAGACCTTATTTACTTACGGGATCTAAAATTGGGTTGCTTCGGTAATAATCCCCGGCCAACAATAGACCCTTGGAGGCTAAGGACTTTCCCTCGCAAGGTCGTTTTATTATTACTAACACAAAATGGGTCTAGACTCTTGGTATTTTGTTCAGTCTCTGTAAATAAGGTTTATCTGAGGTTTTTGATACAGGGTGCTAAAACTAAATAATTATTGATGATTTTTTTTATTACAAGTACCTACGTAGTACATACTATTTATAAACCTATTTTAAAAAAAAAGATTCAAAATTAAGATATTTTTTTTTATTTTATCTTTACACATACATCCTGTAACTAAGTAAGATAACTAGCTAATGCCCGCAAATTCATTTGAATTTCGATTAAAATCCCTTAGTACGCGCCTCCGCACACAACCTTTTTTTGGCACCCTGTATAATTTTCCTACCAACTTATACATATACAGGGTGTAATATTTTTTTGCACCCTGTATAATTTTCCTACCTACTACATATACAGGGTGTAATATACCAGCACGTGAAATGTTTCCATCTACAACTTCTTTGTTCTGTTATACCTATTTTAGCACAATTCGCACAAATATAGCACAAAATAGCGGAGCAGGCCTTTGTTAGCTGGGAACCACCATTGTATAACGTTTTATATAATGGTTGATTGATCGAAGCGATGGCGAATGGTACAATGGACATTTTCACGGGAAAATAGATTTTCCCAGATCATTTCTTGATAAATATTTGGTTGGATGCTGACTACATAAAATACCTATCAATATTAAAAAAAGACTTGGTCCTGACTGACTGACAGACGTACAGGCCAAACCACTGAACGTAGAGACTTGAAACTTAGAGGATGTGTTCTTCAAGAGCTGAAAGTGCGTACTATGAAAGGATTTATGAATGCCATACAATCTCGCAATCAACTTTTTTCTGAATACTTAACTGGTTGAAATGTCGGTAGGTAGTTGAACGATGCTATTTTTCGGCCCGCAACAGTAAGTAAGTGGGCATTCAATAAATATCCTAAATTTATTTTACAAAAAAATATGTACCTACTTACGAAACTTTTCTTACTATTACTACTCAAATGATTGTCTGAATCAGACCTTACGCAATGGCAAAGCCATGCGGCGTCTGTTTCTGTTAGTCGTAGTGCGCGTGCGGGTTGCGGGGGACAAATCCGAGTGATCCCGCCCATGACGGATGACCTCTAAGCACCTACAACGGCCTTAATTCACAACACAAACGAAGTTGCTGGCGTCGATAGTAGACTATAAAAGTAGTACTTAATAGTATTTTTTTATGAAGTGTTTTTTATTTTTAACGGTGAAGGAAAACATCAAGAGGGTACCGGCATGTCATAGAACCTAAAGTTCGAAAACATGTGTCAAGTGCACGAAAGGAGCCACTTCGAGGCGCACTTGAAATCCTTTCACTACATCGGTTGGAAAGAACTAGTGACAAGATGATAGAGATGAAGTATTTTTAAATTGTCAATTATTCTGGATTTTATAAGGTTATTTATACTACATTATGATAGTGATAATATACTGTTCTTAAACTAGGAAAAAACTTAATTCAGTAAAAAAAAAAACTTCAAGTTTCATAAATGTTAGTACTTATTTAAGTGTCAAAATACAAGCAGTTCTAATTAACAGTAAACTTCTCCAGAAAACTTCGAACCCTGATGTTGAACAGTTGTCGAGTTAAATTAAGTGTTATATAAATTAGTAGGAACATCGAACACACAAATTAAACATTGGCACTAAATTATGATTTGGAAATTATAAGATAATTGATTGATTCAGGCGTTACTTTGCGGAAATCCATAAATATCAAAAAATTATATAAATATATTTAGTAATAAATCCGCTTCAAACTCTCGTTTCAAACTTCGGCGAGTCCACACCTCCTGATGATGCCTCGTGTAGAGGCGAAACACGTGTCGTATCTTTAAACTTTGGTTTTCTGTTCGTTGACTCTTTGGTTTAGTTGAACTAAAGTTAAGTTAATTAAAACCTTGTTAGACAACCCTGTTTAGAAATTAAGCGGATTTATTACTAAATATATTTATATAATTTGTTGGATATTATAACTTCTTTTATTTATTTTTTAACTTTTGTTTAATGGGGATTGTCCGTTATTATGGGGATATTATGTTACTAAGCCCATTATGAAACTGTCATAATTAATTATAATAATAATGTATTTATCTTTAAATATTTTTTATCAGGCGAAATTATTTTAAGCAATAGATTTATAAATAAAATAGTAACTGTAAATAGTATATTTTTTTGAAAAGAGACGATTATAGAGCAGGGCAAACATCATTTTTATTTATAAATTAGTTTTATTTATCATTAATGCCTACTTGCACCAAACTTTCAAACCTCCTAAGCAATTACTTTTCTTCCTTGACAGTTCTTAACGGTCCAAATTCAAACCGTTAAGAACTGTCAAGTGAGTTAAGTAATTGCTTAGGAACTTTGATAGTTTGGTGCAAGTAGGCATAAGTTCCATTAAAATAACGTTTGAGCGATATAGAGATATCAGTCAGCGTTACATGTGTTTTATTGATAAACGAATTTAATTATATCATTAACGGAAACTGAAATTTATTAAAAATATTAAAGACATAAAAAATGTCCTCTATAACCATAAATAATGCTCACAAATCAATACTTACCGCCCTCCACAACAAACAATACCTAAAAGTACAACCTACACAATTTACCATATAAATACCCCGAACAAAAACCCCCTAACTGCAAAATTGTTAACTTACCGACGGCCAGTGACACGGCGAGCAAAACCGCGAACAGCACGTTGTATTTAGTCATTTTCCGGGATCACGAAGCACTTCAGTTTGGCATGACGAAACGTGCGGCCTCGAGCGGCGCTGAACGCGGTCTGAATGGGAAGGCCGCGGCACCCCCGCGCCTCCCGCCCTGGATACTGTCACTTAGATTAGGATAGGTATCCTAAGTTATGATACTTATTACCCAGTGATGATACCTATATTGCCTTGATCTAGATGATCCTAAGTCCTGTGGATCAAAATTATGATTTGTTGTTGTCTCTCTGATTGAAAGACAATAATCTCAAAATTGACAATTTGCACTTAATGACTTTTTAATATTCGATAAGATCAATAAATAGTATATATATAGTAATAAATCTTAATTCTCGGATTTTTATTACTATAAATATTTATAGTATTTATTTATATTTATGGATTTCCGCAAAGTAACGCCTAAATCAATCAATTATTCGATAAGATATTCCTTATTTCTAACTATCTAGTTTTACTGTTGTAAGAGTAACATATCAGAGTACCGTAATATAAATAAAATACAAAACTCGGCGACCCAGGCAACCCGTGGTTTACATGAGCCGAGACAAATAATATTTAAATTATTAGCACAGAAAAGTACATAATGATACTAAGGTATCACAGAAAAAATATACTACATTTAAATCATACCCAGACGTATCCAAACGTCGAGGGTCCAAACGATGCGTTTACTGTTTTCTGTCACTGAACGAAAGTCGACTGCGAAAGCGTATCAAAAAGACACGCTTTCGCATTCTGAAATAGAGTTTTTGATTTCTTGCACTTAGTGACTTTTCAATACATAACGGGAACGATACATGAAAAAAAAAACTTTCCAGACTTTACGAATAATACAAAATTGCCTGTAAATATAAAATCGAAAGTCCTAGACCCTATTACATTTTAGCACTAATATAGTTTAGTTTTTCAAGCCAGGATAGCAAGATAGTGATAGAAGTAGATATTGCTAGCAATATACCTGCTCTGGCTTCGTGTACACTGAACTAGCCTCATTTCTGGGCTAAGCTAGTTTTGTTTACACGAAGCCAGAGCAGGTATATTGCTAGCAATATACCTGCTCTGGCTTCGTGTACACTGAACTAGCCTCATTTCTGGGCTAAGCTAGTTTTGTTTACACGAAGCCAGAGCAGGTATATTGCTAGCAATATACCTGCTCTGGCTTCGTGTACACTGAACTAGCCTCATTTCTGAGCTAAGCTAGTTTTGTTTACACGAAGCCAGAGCAGGTATATTGCTAGCAATATCTACTTCTATCACTATCTTGCTATCCTGGCTTGAAAAACTAGCCTCGTGTATCTCGGACATAAGTTATCAATCAATCAACTTGAGGTCCCAACGGTTTTCAAACCTACAGCCTCTGACCTTCGTGGGGCCATCCATCTCCACTTCGACATCGGCTTGCAGGGGTAAGGGGATACGCCCCAGAGTAGTGTATACTAGTGCCAAAAAAGGCAATATGCTGCCTCCTGACTGGTTTATGACCCGCACTGTATTGTTGTTATAATATTTTGAAAAATAGAACTTTAATTTTTTTATACTTTACTTTAATCATTTTGCAAAAAAACCCGAGTCCTTCCGAGATATTCGCAGTCGCGTAAATGTCCAGTCGCGCAAGTGTCTTTCGTTCTTACTATTTCTTTCTTTCTTTCGAGCAAATGTCCAGTCGTGCAAATGTATTTTTGCGCAAATGGAGTCGCGCAAATGTCCTGGTACCATTGTAAAATGTAAGCTAGTTCTGTTTACACTTTTATAATCACTTGAAAGAACCTATTTATTTTAAAGCAGCAGTGTACCTATATCAGTGACATAATAGGCAATATACTGCCTGCCGACTGGTTTATGACCTGCACCCACAGAAGTATTAAAGTATAGAAACACAATGTAGTACATTGAAAATACGACCAAGAAAAGGGAGCCACATTATCTAACTTCCAGTACGTTTTGGTCCAATGCTAATTTTCTAAAAAGAGAAGTAACAGGGCTCAATAACTATTAGATATATGTTAAAACTACTAGGCTTTTTCATCCTTCTATATCCTACTAATAGTATAAACGCGAAAGTTTGTAAGGATGGATGGATGGATGTTTGTTACTCATTCACGTAAAACCTACTGAATTGATTTTAATGAAACTTTGCAATAATACTTATAGCATACATCAGAATAACACATAGGCTACAATTTATAAAGATACCTGCGCAGACGAAGTCGCGGACACCAGCTAGTTGTCAATAAAACTACATCGTAAAAAGTGACAAACATAATTTTAAAATAGAGATATTTAATTTTTATTGACAGGGTTTTGGAGATAAAACTACATCGTAAAAAGTGACAAACATAATTTTAAAATAGAGATATTTAATTTTTATTGACAGGGTTTTGGAGATTTTATGACTCTCCAAGTCAAAATGAAACTGCTTAAAGTATGCCACTATTACAGTTTATTGCACAACACACGTATCGCTAGTTAAACGTAGATAGCACGGTTACAGTTCCTTCTTAGGCTAATTATTGAGCCAGGAAAATACAATTTTGTACTGGCGGTTAAAAAGGCTCGAGTGTCAGAAGGCCTCTCGACAATGACATCCCTGGTGTTGCCATAGTGTTTCCACTAAGTGAGCGAAATGCAATCGCCACAGGGTGTCTGAAAATTTTCGGTCCTGTATTCCGCATCCATTTAGTTTGTCATCTATGTGTATACCATATACCAGTGACAAAATAGGCAATTATACTGCCTCCTGCCTGACTGTTTTATGACCTGCACAGTATTGTAATTGCTTTTTGGACATTGGCTCCGGCTCTACCCAGTGATTCATTGAATTTTGGATAGAAGTCTAATTAATTTATTACTACTGCAGTGTTTTTTTAATGGAGATAGGATTTATTTATTTGACGCTCCAATATCGTAAATGGTACCTGCATAAAAAAGTGGGTATACTATTATACATCTAGACAACTATTCAATTATGTTTACAAATTAGTCAGCTAAGAAAAATACCAAATACAAGCTATCAAAGGTAGTAGGTACAATATTTTCAAAGTTTTAAAACGCGTTTTGGATTTATGTAACTATTTTTTTGACCGCAATTACTATTATTGCTCAGCTTAAAATAAAGTTGTTATTAGCATGAATATTATAAAGACAATCTGCACTTTTAGGTTTTCATTACAGATGGCGTTACCGGGCAATACAATTTTCCTAGACAAATCAAGTTCCTAACGTTTCAAGTTTCCTACATATCATAGTGCTACAATTTTCAGTCTATCCATTTCTTATATCTAAGTTACTGGAAAATTCCAGCAGATGTCTCTACTTCTTATAGAGCTTCAGGAAAACTTTTATAGATGGCGTTGTCAGATAATAGTTGAGATAAGCACCGCTAGATGGCGTTAGCAGTAACATAAATTGTATTTCAGTTTTAACTTTTTCAGTAAATTAATTGTACTGTTTGATAAAAATGATAACTTAAGTTATGTTGTTAATTTAAATATTTTTTTAGTTAGGTATTTTAGTTGAAGATTGAATACACTTATTATGTAAGCAGATAATGAGCAAGTGGGCGAGCAAAAATGTCCAAACGAATCTAAATTACAGACTCCATTACCCGTAAATACCCAATGGTGTGAGAACCACTGTAATTTGTGTAGGTAATTGAGATAAGTAAGTGTTTCGAAATAAATAAAAAGTATTTTGCAAGGATTATAAACTACTTTAGTACAGTCATTGGCGATCAGTGACTGTTTTGTCCTTGAAGGTCGGACACGCTAACCTAAAATTAAGATAATGATAGTATATTAAGTAAGGATGTGTCCAAATTACTCATAAATAAATAAGTGGCTGACTCTTCTTAAAAAAAAGAGAAGAGGTACCTCGTTCCTGCCTGTAAGTTTTAAAATTCGAAAAGAAGTTTGTTGAAAAGTACAACAAGATAATTAAAATGTATCTAGGTACTATGCCAAAGTTTCTTAACCTTTTTCAGTCCGCGGACCCCAAGAAAATTAAGCACAATTTCAAGATTAATAAAAAAAACACAGAAATAAATTACCTATGGCCAATTTATTTTGGAAAAAAATACATTTTTGTAAAAAATAAAAATACTGTATTAATCTGAAGGTTGGTGCTGCTTTTATGAATCTTAATAAGTAATATATTAATTTACTTACAGCATAAACTAACTACCTATATACTACAATCTATAATGAAGTAATATTTGGGTTAATGTTTTTACTTAAAGTTTGAGTTGTAATCTCACCATTGAGCATCGACACACAAGCTCTTTTACAAGCTGATTGTTGGCGTTTTTAAATGCTAGCGTGTGAGCGTGCTAGCTTTTGGGAAAGACTGTCAACAAGCAGAATATAAAAAACGCCGATGACACTGGGCGTCTTTACACGCTACAAGCGATTCGCTGGCGTGTAGCACGTAAAAAATAAGCGTAACGATTACGAGACTTGCTGGCATTTATTTATTTATTCAAATGCCCATAGAAAAGACAGCGGACCCCTATACACATACTCGCGGATCCCCAGGGGTCCGCGGACCACAGGTTGTGAAACGCTGTACAATGCAATGCTTTGATCATAGGCTGGTCATATGCCTGCTGGCCAAGTGTAAGTACCTACTTCTAATTTCAGGTGAAGCTGCGGCGACAAGCTAAGTTTGTTGGTAAGTAAGACGGAAGTGGGAGTAAGTTAAAGTAAGCGATCCACGACGGTGTTGCAATAATTTCTTCATAAAACTATCGCATAAGTTACTATATGAATATACAATACCTGGTACTCAGTCTAAAATAAATGGTTTTTATTTATATATTTTTTATAAGTATTAACTATATTCCTTGCTGTACATCAGCTAAGTAAGAACGAACCCACACTGCTCCGTTGCACTGCATTGCTTCGTTATTTTGTACTGACAATTTGTGCGCATTTAGTACACCGTTTGGACCCCTTGGGGTGCGAAGATTTAAAATTCCTTTCTTATTTCGGTGATCACATCCAAGTTTCAAGTCTCTACGTTCAGCGGTTTGGCCTGTAAGTTGTCCGTCAGTCAGTCAGTCAGGTCCAAGCCTTTTATTAATATTGATTTATTTATATAAACGCTATTGATTGCTACACAAGCCAATGTGAATCAAAGTCCTGTATAGCACTGTTCTGGTAACGGGCAGGCGTGTTCTTTTTTACAAAAAAAACCTATTTACATAATTACTTTGAATTAACTTATTAATTAGTTTGCTTGTATCAAAAAGAGGCCAACCATATTGACCATTGCGGTCTAGGCCAGAACTACCCACGGGTTTATTGTACCTAAATGATAAAGTTAATTCAATTAAGACCGCACCACACAATCGGCGAGGCAACACGAATGCATCCTGTCTCGCGGTTATTTTGGGCTCACTTTCGTAGAGTTACACGCTCTACCCAGTCTAGTTTGGGAAGTGCATGTTAGGGTTGAGTTTGTGTCTATGCCCTGGCTTTGACTTCGAAAACCATCGCCTCAAACATTTAGCTGGAAGAGAATGCTATTTATCATAAAGTTCATCTGTGAACTTTTTTTTAAGTGATATATAATTTTTTTAAAGTCTCGACAGACTATCTGGAGCCAAATTCACTAAGTTATCGACAGGTACGTCAATTTTGGCATTTTGGTCTTCCATTTTCTGCCCAAAATTGACTACCATTCGATAATAGGAGTCGATGCATAGCTTAATAAATTAGTCCCCAGCTTGCCAGAAGTATTTTCAGTTATAACTATAAACAACTACTAAGTAGGTACTTTCTGCTTAGAGACGCCAGGATATGTATGGTGAGTCTAGTGTAGCAAAGTTCTGATCACAGGCGTGCGTGATCTCTTAATTCCAAAGAGCAGTTGGTAAAGGAATATTAATTTATTTTAAAAGCCGTGGAGCCGTTGGTAATCAAAGCATGAACCTAGTTTTTTTTAGAACAATGGACTCGTGGAGCTCCGGGAATAAGCCAAAAAAAAACCTTGTTCATCTTGTCATTATTAATTAACATACATAGAAAAAACTTAACTGAAGCCTTGAAGTTTTGCCTTTGAAGTTGCTTTATTTTCATGCTTTACTTTCATTTAGATTTATTTTCGCTCGCCTCATAATAAGACATTTGAGCCAGTTCTGACGAGAGTACATTGCGGGGAAAACAGTCATAACTGCTCCAATAACATTGACTCATCGCTAACGGACTGGCATATGTTTTAGCAAGTTCATTCATACGTACACTTTCGGATCATTACGGTATTTAGCACTCATTTCTCCGGTATTTAAGAAGCGGGGAATAACTTACATTTGGTATTTATCAGCTGCAGCCGCCATGAAATTTCTGGTAAGTGTTTTTTTCATTGCAACAGCTTTATTTTGTGTTTGTTCTGATTTCAGCTCTTAATTATATGACGTAGAATAATAGTTTAGTTAGGTACTCCGAATTTTTATATCTGAATTAGATTCGTAGAAATACATTGCCGTTTCTTTGTAGATTCATAGATTTGTTCATAAATTGTCCGAAAAAAAATTATTTAAAAATTCGAAGTCAAGTAAAACCACAGAGTACATGAATATAACACGTAATCGGTAGAGCATTATTTAAGGAAAAATATTATTTTTATCACAATGATTTGTGTTAAATTGTGAATTGAATTTACTCAGGTAAATTAATTTTGTGATTTAAGTGTTCGATTAGTATGCAATTAAAATTGAATTAATAAGGGTGTGGTAGACAGGTAGAATTGTAAATAGACACGTAGGTACCTACATACAAAGACATTAAGGAGGAAAAAGGTGTATTATTTTCCTGCTTCAATTTATACTTCAGGGTAGGTACTTACATTGTTATATGTAAGAAATACGTCCAAACATTTTCTAAAATATATTTATCTTTGAAAGTTGCATGTTGCCAAAAACTAAGCTCAATATTTTTATTTATCCTGGACTCGAGCCAATTTGATACAGAAGTCTACATTCAAGAATTTTACTTGCTTTACTTTATTTTTGAATTGTGGTGCACTTATAAGGGAAAGTTTTTTTAATAAGAGAAGAAGTGCAAACGCGTCGCCGACTACAGCGATACGCTTGCGGGTGCCATAGTTCAGATGACAAATTTCATCTATGTACCTATGTTTAATGAAATTCTTAAATTATTTTATTTTAAGTACAATTATTATTAGTAATTATTACTGTTTTAATTTTAATTTTATTTATTGGGACAACAAAAAGCTGCAATATACATTTTACTTAACAATTATAACATCTTAAGCATATTAATTATATTTCAGCCCACTACGTTATCCACAGAGTTTTAAGAGAATTATTTACTTATGAAGACCACTAGTTAGCTGTTTGATTATTACGGAGAATGGGGAATATTTATTCATAATTCCTCCATAATACTTGTTATATTATCACTTACAGTAAGTTTCGGAACAATACAAAATATGCCTTTATTTTTTAACTACATATTTCCTAGCTAGGAAGCTACTTGCTATGTAAAGTATTACTTACTGCTACAACTAGTTAAGTGCGGATTTAAGCTAGCATGCTGGCACAGTCTAAACAAGCCTTGAATTGATCCGCCTGGTTGGACACGCAAATACGGCGACAGTAAATGCTAAGTTTATTTCGTAAATACGTGACGGAACTACAAATTGATTGACGTGCATTATTATAATATACCCCATCAATGGTAAAGTAACTTTAAACCTAATTTTAAAAAGAATATTTCATTGAGCTATAACAATTTTTTTTTTTAATATAATTTATTTCAGACAATGTCCATAAAAACTTAGAAAATTAGGTACAAAAACAATCAGGGAACACACATACACATAAAAAATATATATTTAAAAATTAAAATATATTTAAAAATTAAAATATATGTATAAAAATGAAAATAAAACACACATTATGCAACATGAAGCCTGACTAAATGATCAAGTATGGGACAATCAACCCGGTCTGCCACGACGCGAAGGATGGCGTTGGTGCTGCCGCGGACACGGCTCAGCAGTGAGGCGGCTCTCTTGCGTAGGATGGCGTGGAAGCCATCTGTTCGAGCGTCAATAAACATGCCTCAGACACTGCAGTACCTCGGCAACCTAATCAATCATAATATTTTTATGATTGATTAGTAAAGGGGAATCCTCAAATCCGAATTCCATACAAAATGTTTCTTCACACTATTCGTTTCGTCCATGTTTTTTAATTTCGTCAACAAAAAAAGTGAAAGGTTTCATGCTTTAATTTAGATTTAGAATTAACCCTACTAACTTAAAAACACGTATAAAATCTAAATTAAAATATGAAACCCTTAATTTTTTTTATTGAAGAAATCAAAAAACATGGGCGAAATGAATAATGTGAAGAAATTACTATAATACGGCGTACTTTTTGAGTATTTGTCCGAAACATTTTGTATGGAATTCGGATTTGAGGATTCCCCTTAATGTTAAATGTTAAAAAAAAATATTTAGCAAGCCTATCGAGTAGGATATGAAAATAAAGAAAATTAAAAGGAGATTAAAAATAATATATAAATTATATGTTTAAATTTAATTTGGAATCTTCTTCTTATCGTATCACTAGTTCTTTCGAACCAGTGAGGCGAAAGGATTTCAAGTGCGCCTCGAATAGGCACTTGCAATTTGGAATAATGAATCGGCAATCAATGCATAATTATTTCGCTTTTAGCTTTAGGTTTTCGTTTTTATAAACTTTAAGTTTGTTTCAGATCTGTCTACTAATCGCTCTCTCACTCCACATCGCATCTTCAGCTCTACACAGAGAGCAGAAGCTGCAGTCCTTCGAACAAGCGATGCTGGATCGGCTCCACAAGCCTTGGTTCACCTCGCAGAAGATTTCAGACCACCCTCGCAAGGGGGAATACGACTGTAAAGAGGGGATTTGTATACAGAAGAAGGGGTGTACAGACTGTCAGTATGCTTTACCGATGGGACATGGGAACTGGCAGGTTTAGGTTAAAACTCATTTGTCACTGTAAGCTCATTTTTGTGTAAAAAAAAAAAGGAAGTTACACTACCAGTTTATAGGGGTACCTAATATTGGGTAAAACAGGAGATGCCCTAAAATAATAGGTGCGGTGCCCTTTTCCTAAAAAAAAACTTACTTTAGAGAATCAAATTAAAGTAATTTTAGGTAAAGAATGAAGTTTAAAAAATATGCTGAGAAAACACATTTGATTTTAATAAGTAGGTAAGGTATTTGGGAAAAGAAGCGCGTTTAGGGCATCTAACCCTGTTTTTTTTAGTGGGATTATGGGATACCTACTAGATGTTAAGATGTGGGTTACCGTGATTTTACAAGAATAACTCATGTATTTTTATTCTGAAATTTACAGCACAATGTTTTAGGATTTTCTGACCAAAAATTATGCTATAAAGTTATACTATTAAACAAAAAAAAATTTTTAATTTACACAATTAGCTATCTCTAAATACCTACCTACTCTTTTATAAATATTATGATTAGACTAAGTAAGTACCTATACCTACATATTGAAAAAGTGTATTACTTATGTGGTAAACAAAGGCACAGAGAAAAGATAGCCTTATAAGTTTTAATAAACATATACTTAAATCCTGTAATAAGCCAGCTCTGTCTCACAAAAAAGGCTATAAGCAAGACATCAGTTTTGAAACACAATCTGTGGCCATCTAATGAGCAAAATTCCTCCACAACCATCGAATAACCTCGACGATCTAAGTTCAGTCTAGTAAGTTTAGTGCTAACTAGTGACTGTTTGGACGAATGCGCGGACGCACGTTGCCTCGAAAAAAAAAGTGACATAAATGCCGCGCTTTTTCCTGTCATCCACAGACAAAATACAGAAGTAAAATTCGGATTTACTCCGAAAATTCGTGAATACTATAAAGTTTTAGATCAACTAAACAACAAAAGACTATAAAGTTTTAGATCAACTATTTATGATGTAATTTCGGATAAAATGGCGAGGTTTTGTAGTATTTTGTGTTTTCTGTTCGTGATGGCGGGACCTGGAAGTTTGGAGTCGAGAGCGGATCTTGGATTCCCTGCAGGATTCATGTCAGTTTGTATGTGTTTAGTAATTATATGCTTAGCTTTAGATAGTGGTAAAAAGCTTTTGTGTTTACTTATATATAATACCTACTGTAGGTAAACGTGTTAAACTTTTGGTAGCATTATCTACTCTGTGTCCCGGTTTGAAAGGCACCGGTAGCTTGTGAAATAACTGGGCTTTTTAGACTGACAACAGTCTCAAAGTGGACGAGATCACCGGACTTGGTGATTCAAGTCCTGTGTAGCACTGTTCTGGTCATAGA